>CM062297.1:590326502-590926502 GCA_031216915.1 Pictodentalium vernedei | reverse complement strand
TCAGAATGCTTTCACATTTGGTATACAACATCTCTAGGGGGGGGGGGGGTCAGATTCTAGTTTGTTCAAATCTGATCCATAGGTTAATATTTGGGCTCGCTATGGTAGCCCAAATTTGAACTTAGTGCAATTCGAAGAAATTTCTTTACAATTTCTCTTCTTCAGATCCAACAGTCAGAATGCTTTCATATTCGGTACACAACATCTCTGGGGAAGTCAGATTTAACTGTGTTCAAATCAAGACCCTGGGTTAATATTTGGGCTCTCTATGGGAACCGGAATTGGCCATTTTGCTGAAGAATTAAAAATTTTGTATTCAGTACCTTCTGGAGGTGTGTAACTAAGATTAATCCACATAGGTTGCATCAAGGGGCTTCATAGGGGCGCTCTACATTTTACCTATGATCAACTGAAGAAAAGGCATGATGCCCAGATTATTTTTGTCACTCCTGAGGGACTCAAGGATTGACAGTGTAGCCTATGGAGATGGCTTGCTTAATGTAGACTCATTCTTGGACACTGTTTAAATTGTGTTCTGTACAAGATGAGCGCTTCAGGCCCCATGGGGCCTCTTGTTTTCCCATAGCCCCGTGGGATCCACAGGAGCTAAAAATAGAAAAAAATTAAAACGCCCATATCTCCAAAACTGCACTGCAGTGAGAATTTTTATTTGGTGTACAGCTTCCTTGGGACCAACAGAAAGGATTGGTTAAAAAAAATTGCCATCGGTTTTATCATATGGTACAGTTTCGGGACTTTGAAAAAGTGCTGAGTCAGCACTTTTTAACACTGTAGGCAATGGGTAAAACATTAAAAAATCTTCTCCAGATCCAACAGGCAGAATCTTTTGATATTTGGTATGCAACATTGTAGGGTGGATCTGATTCAAGTTTGTTCAAATTGGCCCTCTGGGTTCATATTTGGGCTCAGTATTGGAGCCCGATTTCGAACTTAGTGCATTTCAGGCAAATTTCTTAAAAAGTCTTCTTCTCCAGATCCAGCAGGCAGAATCTTTTGATATTTGGTATGCAACATTGTGGGGTGGATCTGATTCAAGTTTGTTCAAATCGGCCCCCTGGGTTCATATTTGGGCTCAGTTTTGGAGCACAAATTTGAACTTAGTGCATTTCAGGCAAATTTCTTTGAAAATCTTCTCAAGATCCAGCAGGCAGAATCTTTTGATATTGGGTATGCACCATGCTGGGGGGGGGGGGGATTCAATTTTGTTCAAGCCAAGTCCCTGGGTTCATATCTGAGCTCACTTGGGGAGCCCGAATGATAACTTAGTCCAAAATGAGGAATTTTCTTTAAAAATCTTCTTCTTCAGATCCAGCAGTCGGAATGTTTTGATGTTTGGTATGCAGCATCCTTAGGGAGGTGAGATTCAAGTTTGGTCAAGCCATGTCCCTAGGTCCATATTTGGGCTCACTGTGGGAGCTTGAATTGTAACTTAGTTCGAAATGAGGAATTTTCTTAAAAAATCTTCTTCTTCAGATCCAGCAGTCGGAATGTTTTGATATGTGGTGTGTAGTATCCTTAGGGGGAGATTCAAGTTTGTTAAAGCCAAGTGCCTGGGTCCATATTTGGCCTCCCTGTGGGAGCCCGAATTATAACTTAGTCAATATGAGGAATTTTTCTTTAAAAATCTTCTTCTTCAGATTCAGCAGTCAGAATGTTTTGATATTTGGCATGCAGCAACCTTAGGGAGCTTAGATTCAAGTTTGTTCAAGCCAAGTCCCTTTGTTCACATTTGGGCTCACTATGGGAGCCCAAATGACAACTTAGTTCAAAATGAGGAATTTTCTTTAAAAATCTTCTTCAGATCTAGCAGATGAATGCTTTTGATATTTTTTGTGCAGCATCCTTAGGGGGTAAGATTCAAGTTTGTTCAAGCCATGTCCCTAGGTCCATATTTGGGCTCATTGTGGGAGCTTGAATTGTAACTTAGTTCACAATGAGGAATTTTCTTTAAAAATCTTCTTCTTCAGATTCAGCAGTCGGAATGTTTTGATATTTGGTGTGCAGCATCCTTAGGGGGGTGAGATTCAAGTTTGTTAAAGCCAAGTCCCTGGGTTCATATATGGGCTCCCTGTGAGAGCCCGAATTATAACTTAGTTTAATATGAGGAATATTCTTTAAAAATCTTTTCTTCAGATCCACTGGTCAGAATTTTTGGATATTTGGTAGGAGGCTTTTCTTAGGAGGAGCAGATGCAACTTGTTGAAATCAATTTTCTGGGTTGATATTTAGGCTACCATGTCAGGTGAGCGCCCTCAGGCCCCCTGGGGCCTCTTGAAAGTCAGGGTGAGCTAATGCCATCACTTGGCATCTGTTGTCTGTCGTCCATCATACGTTAACTTTGCACATCAGTCTTCTCCTCCAGAACCACTGGATCAAACCCTACCAAACTTGGCATAAATTATCTTTGGGGGATAACCTTCCAAGTTTGTTCAATAGAAAGAGATAAGCCCAATGGGCAGCAGGTAGTCTCCAAAAAACAAAAATTCTTCAAAATCGTATAAACCACAGGTAACAATACTTTGAAATTTGGTATGCAGTAATGTAACCTGTTTTATTGGTGACACTATGAATATACTAATGTATCAATGAGATTGTAAACTGTAAGGCATGTACTAAGTATCATACCTTTAAATGTTATAATATCAGGCAACTAAATTCTGTACATCACTAAGGATCGTCGACATCAGAAGCTCATCATCGTCATGGCAACGAACATCAACAAGAATGTCAAGATTGCGGATAGGTTATCACAAAACACTATCTACCTGAGTCCACATAAATATATGGCACAGTTTATAAAATCAGCTTACAAACATCAATTGTGAAATATTTATATCAGGAACATTATTAGACATCAGATAATATAGGTAAAACATCAGGTGAATAAATATTTGGATATAATATTTAAGGTGATAGAAGAAACATCTCGATGGATTCAACGATCATGCCGAACTGCACAGGAAGTCTCTGTTTAGACTTGGATGTCACATGACGTTTCTGTGGGCACTTCGTACAGTGAATACTGTTCATAGTGTAATGCTTAACCCTCTTCTACTACACTCCTCCTAGTTTTATAAAATGCATCATTTCTGAGGATTTTGTTAACTTCTTTTCTGGAAGTTATATAAACGTCTGGCATTCTGGGTGGTGGCATCCAAGATTTGATATAGAGTTTCGGGTCACTTTTGTGCTACCATTTGTGCTACCATTCAAATAAAGAGTGGGGTGTTAATTTTGGTTCCACAGGTTTTCCTAAAATAGGGTGGATCTGTCTCCAATAACAGGCGGTAAATTGGTACTTCTTTCAAACCGATTTTCTGCTCCACGCTGAAATGTTTGACGATACCTGTGAAACCAAAGTAACAATTTTTAAATGCTTTTATCCTTGTTTGAAGCTGCTCTCCACCTCCTGTAAAGCTGTGTAGATGGATGCGTTGGGTTGGTGCACAATTCCTTTTCACTGCCTCCAGACATTTACAATACTTAACCCTTTACCCAACGCAGACGATATCCAAATTTATTATTTTAAGTATAATTTTTTTAAATTTTTCAAAAAATTTCAACAACATCATATCATGTGACCCCTCATTGGAACGAGCTCATTGAGCTCGTTCCAATGAGGGGTCACATGATATGATTTGGTTGACATATTTTGAAAAATTTAATTTTTTCAACTGCTCAATTTGCATATTACATGGGCGGATGCGGGCAATTTGTTAGGTAAAGGGTTAAGAGGTATCCTGATGATTTTTTCCCCGGACATGCATTATCAAAGGCTTCTTCTTAGTGCAGATGTTGAACAATTGCTCAAGAATTTCTTCCTGTTTCTCCCACAAATTTTGGTCGATGGTATGATCTAAACCGATTTCGCCAAAGGCACTTATGTGTGATGAGTCTAGAAGTTGTTCTGTTTGGCAGAATCTGGAGGCTGTAAATTCCTGGACTTTCTTAGGGTGCATTCCTATGGTGTCTTCCCAAGGTGAGTTTGCAGACATTGGTAGTGGAAACTAATACTTCTCTGGATCGCAATGTACATCAACTCCTCCAATGACGTTTACTTTAAAATTTGGCAGGAGTTGCTGATATTGAAGCAGATCTTCTATGGAGTATATTGAGGTTCTGTCTAGATGAAAGTGACTATCAATTGCTGATAGTGATGTTTCAGCAGAATCCACCCATGATGATGCTGATGGTGTCGTTTTTACCGAAGAGACCATTGGTACATAGCTCCCTGATGGTATTGTGACAATTATTTCTTATCAACCTACCTTACAATTGTTAACAACAGGCTTGCATTACAGTGGAAGTCCCTAACTCGGAAAAATACTCTCTATTTTCTTCTTTCCCAAGCGATTTGGGAAAGAAAAGTGGTGCAAAAGCAACAAGAAAAAAGAATCCAAAACTGGGTGGAGTGCGACCGGTGCACACCCAGTAGGGGACACTCTTCTAGTACTAATCCATGGCTTCTGGAACCTGTGCGCAGATGTATAACCAACGTGTCATTCTATTTTTTTCCGCCATCTGTCAACATGCGGATCGTTTTGCTTATCAACAATGATACCTTTGACTCGGATGTTGACGAAGTTCCTGTTCTGAATTGTGGATTCATAGCTGTTTCTTCACTATCCAGACACACAGGGCTGTGTTTTTTGTATATTCTCTTGATTATTCACTGTATTTTTCGTGATAAATCTCTATACCGATTTTGCACGCGATTTTCGCGTACCGTGCTGTTTCGGTCTTTTGTTCATTAATGCTAACCCTTCGGGTTCTGATTTTATTTGAGTTAGGTGTCAGCTGGGGGGCTGTTGTGGCAGCTTTTCTCCCCTCTGTTGAGGGTAGAATTTTCGGCCAGTTCCCTTTTCGGCTGTTGGGGTACTTTTCTGTTCCCATCAGGCCTTTTTTTCTTGCCACCTTACTCTGGTAGCCGGGGGTGTCCTGATTTATTTTTTCTTTGGGTTCACCTTTTCCATCTACATTGCTCTCACCAGATATGCCTAAGATGATACCTTGCAGGCCATTTTTGTTGTCTGAGCATGTTAAAGTTTCCCATTATTCATGCTCCACTTAATTTGGGTGTTCTATTGTAAGACCCTGTGGGCGGGGTGGTCTTTCACCTTTTGGGCTTCAGTCTATCGTGTAGTTCGGGCACGTGCCATTTCCTCCTGCACATGCGAGAAGGGGAATGCAGTCGTTCGGGCCTCCCGATTCAATTCTGTCTGGAGAGAGTTCTACGGTGGGGGTTTTGCAATCTTTTTGTGGTGTGCATACCGCGGTAGCTGCTGATTTTCTGGCGAAGAGATGCCTGGTTCCAGGACTGCTGTCCCCCTCCAGTCGACATCTGAGGCTGTCACTAGGGTTGTGATTCCTCATTTGGAGCCGAGCTTGGTTGCTCTCTCTGCTTCTCTGCCTTTGTCAACAGCTACTGATGTATCTGCGCCGGCTGCTGCTCCGTCGGTGACATCAGCGGTCTCCGTTTCAGCCGGCCTCAGCTTATCCCTGCAGGGGGCTGCAGGGATTTCTGCTTCTTTGGACGTGAGATATCAGCCTCAACCTTCCCTGGCTTCAACTTAGCGAAGTTGGAAGTGGTTGCCGGCCGATCCCTCTGCTGTGGTCTCTCAGCCGTCGAGCCCAGCAGGTTTGGATTTGGATTCAGATGTCCATGGTGGGGTCACCATGGACTCTGTTGCGCTTCCGTCCACACACTCTGGTCCTTCGGCCAGTTTTGTGAGACCGGCACATTTTGTGCAGCCTGGACCTTCTGTTCCTCAGAGATCCACAGCGACTCTCCTGAGTTCCCGCACTTCAAATCTTCGGGGTATTTCACACCCACATAAGCACCTCTATAAGCATCTGTATTCAGATGTTTCAGCTGCCACCCATCGCCCTGTGTCCGTGTTCTAGAGGATCGTGACCCTTCACTGGTTTAGAGGGTCAGATACGAACCCACTTTGCCCAAGTCGGCCGTTATTCATATGGCGACTTTGGAGTCTATGTTGGACTTATCCAGAGAGATGCTAGGCATGCTTTCTCTCTCGGATAACCTCGTCTCTGCCTTGGCTGATTATCTGCCTCCAGATAAGTTTGACGACACACAGACTCCTTTGCGTGTGATCTCTAAGATGCTCATGCATCTTACTCACACTCATGCCTGTAACACAGCTAATTTGGAATTAGTTTACCGGCACGCTGTGTTGGACACAAGCCATTCCCTTCCTGAAGGGCAGCGCACTGCTCTTCGATCCGCTTCTTTAGTGGGTCCTCGACTATTCCATGATTCCGTGGCGATGGTCCAGGATGACGTCCTACGTCATTCCAAGATCAGTTGCTGCTTCGCCAGCCTGATCAGCCTTCTGTTGGAGGCCGGGGCTGTTCCAAGCCTAACAAATGCTCTTCTGCTTCCTCTGTGAAACCAAGGGCTGATCCTCCTGCCTCCGCTTCTTCCTCTTACTCACGTGGTAAGGTAAGCGTCGGCAGTCCAGAGGGAGGTCTCAGGATCTTTCATCTAGCAAAGGAAGTGGTTTCTCCTCTCACGGGCCTCGCTGGGGCTCGAAATGAAAGTCCTCACCTCGATTTGACACAGGTTGGAGGAGGGATATCTGAGTTTGCAGACCATTGGGCCACGATCACATCCGATCCTTGAGTGTTAGATGTTGTTCGGTTCGGTCTGCGGATATCCTTTTGGAGGCACCCCACTCTGTCGAGAGTGCCTCTTCCAACCCAAGTTCCTTTAGACGTTTCGCAATCTCCTTTCAAAGGGGACGATTGAGGTCATCAAAAACATTCATTCTGTGGGATTTTATTCCCGCCTGTTCTTGGTGCTGAAGAAGGATGGCCGACTCCGACCAGTTATCGATCTGAGTATCCTGAACCAGTCGATCAATGCTCCCAAGTTCAGCATCGAGACTTTCAGGTCGGTTCGCCGCTCCATTCATCAGGGACATTTCGCTTCCAGCATCGACCTGCGAGACACTTGCTTTCATGTTCCGATTCATCGGACATTGTGAAAGTATCTCAGGTTCGCTTTTCTGCGGTGAATTTACCAGTTCAAGGCCATGCCTTTCGGCCTCAATCTGGCTCCGTGGGCCTTCATCCGACTGATGTTGCATGTTCCATCGCACTCAGTCCAGGGTGACTACTTCGGCGTATCTGGACGATATCCTTCAGAGACACTCCAATGCTGCTCTTCTGGAGTCAGATGTCGACACACTTGAGCCTGCTCACGTCGCTAGGGTTCAGAGTCAACAAGGAGAAGTCGGACCTGGTCCCTTCTCTGTCATTTTGTCATCTGGGGATGGACTTCCGTACTCAGCTGAATATGGTGGCGGTTCCCCGGGCGAGGGCTATGATTCTCTAAGCTTTCACCCTGACTCTGACTCAGTCCACACCCACGAGAGCCTGGAGTTTTCTCCGGCTGCTCGGTCTCTGCGGTTCGGTGACAGATCTCATTCTTACAGGTCGGCTGCATACCCGACTTCTCCAACACTTTCTCAGTCGTTGGAGGCCGAATGTCGATCCTCTGGATCTGGTGCTTCAGTTACCACCATCTCTTCATCATCACCTTCTTCCCTGAATGAATGTTCAGTGGATTATGCAGGGCGTTCCCTTTGACTTGCCCATGTTCGATCGTGTTCTGACAGCTGATGCCAGTGATCTCGGATCGTGGGCGACATTGGATCCTCTACTCTTTCCCTTCACGGTGTATGGGACCAGGTCAAGCAGCTCTTCACATCAACCAGAAGGAACTTCTTGCTCTTCTGAGTTTCCGGCAGTGGATCCCCCACCTTTCGAATAGTCAGGTCCTTCTGTTGTCTGACAATTCGACAGTGGTCGCTTACATCCGGAACCAGGGCAACATGCACTCAGTTCCCATGTACGCATAGGCTTGGAATCTTCTACTGCACGCTCAAGATGTCAATGCTGGGGTGGTGGTTCGTCACATTCCCGGTCATCTGAACGCCCTAACTGACTCCCTGTCCCAATGAGGCAGGGTCATTTCCACCGAGTGGATGCTTCACAGGGTTGTGTTTCAGTTGCTTTGTGATCTCAGGGGTCACCCCCCCCCCCCCATATCGATCTCTTTGCGACCGATTGGAACCCTCAGGTGTACACTTTCCGGTCCCTGTGTCTAGATCCTTTGGCTGTCGCCATGGATGCTTTGTCACTCGATTGAAACAGTCTAGTCGGCTATGTCTTCCCGCCGGTTCTGATTCTGTCTCAGGTTCTAGCCAAGATACGAAAATGCAGTTGTCGAATCATTCTGATCACTCCCCTGTGGCCTCGGTAGGTGTGGATCAATCAGCTCCTCTCTCTGTTGGCGGCAGTTCCGGCACGTCTCCCTCTACATCATGACCTTCTTTGCCAAGGTCACCCAAGGAGGTTTCATGTCGACCTGACTTCATTGTGCCTTCACGCATATCTTTTGGCAGGTCCTGTCTCCTCCATAGAGGTTTTTTGAGACGAGCAGTAAGTGCACTCTGTTCATTATGCCGATCATTCGATAACACAGATTGTGGAGTTTCTGGTATATCTGTTTGATTCTTGGGGTCTCCAACCTGTTACTATCAAGGGTACAGGTCCATGCTTTTGGAGACCTCTTTGTATGTGGGAAAGAATCATAACGGCACTAATCAGTACCTCTCCAAGCTTATTCGACACTTTTCTTTGAAAAGGCCTATGTTTTTACAGCTTACCCCAAGATGGTATCTTTCTTGGGTGCTGCTTTGCTTGGGGGGAGGGGGAGGGAGGGGGCACCGTTCAAACCTCTATCCCAGGTGGATATGCATTTTCTCACATTCAAGATGGCATTTGTGATGGCTTTTGCCTCAGCCAGAAGGGTTAGTGAGCTTCACTCCCTCACTGTTGATCCGGCCTTTTTCAGGAGTTCCGCCAACAGTCTTACTTAATTTACCACTGATTATCCTTTCTGGCCAAGAATCAGATGCCAGAAACTACTCCACCTCCAGTCTGTATGAGGGCTCTTCCTTCTGCTGAGGGTAATCGCCCTTTGCTCTGTCCGGTCCATGCAATTCACATTTTTCTCCACCGGACGCAGTTCATTAGGAATGGCAGGAAAAGATATTTTTCTGTCTCCTATCCCTGGTCGACGGAAGAGATCTCCTCAATCCATTTCTAGATGGATTTGTTTTGTTAATTGTGCATCATACGCTCGTCTAGCGACTGACGATTGTATTACCAATCGCTTTTTCTGCCCACAAGGTGCATGCATTGTGTACCTCCTGGGCTTATGCTAACTCTGTCAGTTGCCGGATGTTATGCAGTCAGCCTACTGGAGAAATGCTTCTACTTTCTCCACCTGTTTGTGTCAGTTGCAGGAGCAGTCTGAGAACCTTTTTCTTTAGGCCCTCTTTCTTCCGCTCAGGCTGTCATCAACCCTAGCCATTAGGATTCTTGCAAAGTCGGTTCCAGCCCTGTTCTTGGTACTGTCCTTTCTGTCTGTGTGTCGCACAGGGCCATACGCCTCATCTCCATTGTCATTTACTAATGGTTGTGGTGCTTTGATTTTATAGGCCTTGGGAACTCTTCTTCTGTCCATGGTTCCAGTACAGTCGGGTTTTGTGGGGGTTGCTTTTGTGATTCCCTCCTCCTTTGTCTATTCAGCCTGTTGTAAATGGTTGTAAGGTAGGTTGATAAGAAATTTAAATTTTATAGTAAATTTTTTATTATACCTACCAAAATTGTTTACGTGGAGGCCCTCCCGTCTTCTTATTCGGGTAAGAATCCTTCCTCCCCACTGATCACATTACTCCAATGTTGGTGGATTCAAATAGAATGACACGTTGGCTATACGTCTGCGCACTGGTTCTGGAAGCCGTGGATTAGTACTAGAAGAGTGTCCCCTACTGGGGACTACTACTGGGTGTGTGCCGGTCACACTCAGTTTTGGCTTATTTTTTCTTGGTGCTTTTGCACCACTTTTCTTTCCAAAATCACTTAGGAAAGAAGAAAATAGAATAGTATTTTTCCAAGTTAGGGACTTTCACTGTAATGCAAGCCTGTTGTAAACAATTGCAGTAGGTATAATAAGAAAGGAAATTTACTATAAAATTTAAATGTTTTCTAGTTGATCCAGATCGAGAGGTCTTGAAGTTGCAGTTGGTACTGCCTGTGATTCAGGTACTGCAGCTGCGAGTATCTGAAGATTTGGTTTTCTCTTTTGTCATGTCTTATTAATTGATCGTGATTGGCCATCCCAGGCTCGAAGAGCTTTTGCATCACTTGTTGATAATTTTCCCATTAGAATTGTTGCAATTCTCCAATGCAACATGATGGCTGGTGAATTGATGGGTCTTAGTGTGAAAGGTTGAGGTATAACCCATTCTTGATGTCAACATAATTGTATCATTGCCATTTCCTCCGCAGGAGATATGTGTAATTCCTTGGGAAGACCATCTAATGATGGCACCAAATTCATCATGTCATGCAGCGTTCCTTCTTGACCAATGAGAAGAGAGCATAATTTCTGGAGTACAGTGATCTGATTTTTCGGACTGTTATCATCACAGCCCAAATCACCATCCCATAATGCAGTAGGTATGTGGGCATGGTTGCAATGCTTCTTGAGCATTCTGGTGGCAGCATTAGAACCAGAAGCCGGACAGATTGCAGAATTTTTCTTCGCTTCTACCATGGTTTCAATTGCAATATCTCCAGATTGAGTTGAATATTCTGTCACAGTTTGTTTTAAAGATTTTGCAGTAGATGGTTGTGGTTCTTGATGTATAGTTCTGCAAATCTCTACCTTTGTACTTCCGCCAGTTAAGACTGTGACGGCTTTTGGTTCACCAGTAGCAAAAGCTGGCTGACCCCTGGATGCCGCATTGTTCTTTTGAATAGAAGAATGACTCCCGCTCGAAGGCAAGGAGATCACAATATTTGGCATTGCTTCGGTCCTCCAACAAGCCCCTGGCCTCTACCCATACCCGACACCCGCTTACCAGGTTTACTAAAAGACCTTGATTCCAGTGGTATCCCAGCAGATCTCCCCCCGGATGCCACGCTGGTTGTCTCCAGTATCAAATTCCCATCTGAAGATTTAGGAATTAGACTAACATCCGACAGGGTATCCATTGGGAAATCCCTAGGACCAGGGTTGGCTGGATTTGTTTCATCGCTTCCACGGTTAGGCAAAAGCCGTCCTCCGTGGGACACCATAACGCCTTCTTTTAAGAACACTAGCATCGCATTTTGCGGTTCTGTGGGTTTAAGCGATATCCTATCCGTCAGCTGACTAGCAAGCCCAGTGCTAGAAAACTCACATAACCCGATGCCAGCAGAATCCAGCTTTTCTGACATTGGCAGTTCTTTTACAGAGGAGGAGGTAGAAACAGTTGTCTTTATCCTCTGTATTCCAGGCTGTGTTTTCAAATGTACATCCTCACATGAAGCCATAGATATGACTGATGTAGTCTGTGGAGCCTTGAATTTCTTTGTTGGAAACCTCTTTCCATCAAGTGAAGGAAGATTTTCATCCAGCCAAGCATCTGTATATAAAGTTTAACCACATTTACGTATTTGATGGACCCACCTTGAATCTCCTTGATTTTTAGCAAGTTGATGTTGAAGAATTAGAAGGCGGTCCATCTCAGTTTGGTTTATATACTTCTGTGGTAACATGGCCAAATCATACATTAATTTTTCTGCTGGTTTAACCAGTCTTCCCTCAGAATTCATCTGTCTAAAATGGTTTAAAAAATCAGAACTCATTGTACCTGGAATAGTAAAATATATTTTCCTTTTAAAACTATCTGCATGCCCTACACTGATAGACATCCAGATACTTTGTTTGCTTCCTCGGCAGTAATTTTAACACATGACCCATGAAACTATTTGTAACAATAGTCACATTGTATCATAAATTCACCCTTATCAGGTTTTCGACAAAAGCAATATAGATCCACCTGTTAGGAGTCAACATCCTCCAAGGTCGTCCCATCACTGCCCTTGTTTTGGTAATTTTTCAACTATTTTGGAATTATTCGATCTTTGAAGGGTTTCAATCGGTCATGGTTTGCGGTTATAGTTTTGGTTCTCAACTTGATTTCATATAAACATAGGGTTAATTTTGATGTAATAATTCCTGGCCCCTTCCATATAGGAGAAACTTTTCTTGACTTTCCCACTTTAGTGGATGAATCAAATATACACTACACCAGGTCATTCCAATTATAACTTTTGACAAGAACTTTCAAATCGTAATCTCTTTTCGTTCGTTGCTGGGATGTTTTCAAGGCAGATCTAGCAGTCTCACGGGCAAGCTTAATTGATTCTTCAAGTGAATGCACATATTCATTAGCATCAGGATGATCCGAAGCTTGTTCAGCTGTTAATCTGAACATAAGGTCAGCTGGGTGATTAATTTACCTTCCCAGCATAAGTTTATTGGGTGCGAATCCTATATTTCTATTTACTCTTGAGCACAATGCTCGAGCAATTTGAGCCAAATTTTCGTGCCATGAATGCTGAGATCTATCTTTAGAACATCGCACTGAATCTAATAGCGTTCAATTGTACCTCTCAACTTGTCCATTTGCAGAGGGCCTGTAAGGTGTAGTTCTGGCTTTATGTATCTGCAAGAGGTTACATACTTGAGAAAAGAGATTACTTTCAAAATTCCTACCCTGGTCAGTGAAAATTTGAAAAGGATAGCCAAACCGGGAAAAGAATTCACTTATGGCGGCATGTGCAGTAACTTCTGCAATTAGTGACGGTAGTGGTATACATTCTACCCATTTGGTAAACTGATTTACCATCATTAAAATATACTCATTTCCCTTTCCACTTTTTGGCAATGGCTCAAGAAAGTCAAGATGTTCTCGTTCCATGGGAGCTCCCACATGGAATTTTGTTAAATGATATTTACCTTTCCTTGTGATCTTTTTGTTTTTATTACATTTAACACAAGTGAGTACATACTTTTCAATATCTTGGGTCATGCCATACCAGTAGTAGTTATCTTTTATTTTTTCTCTTGTCCGATCAATTCCCTGGTGTCCTGCTGAGGGTAAATCATGATTCAATCTTATTACCTCCTCTTTCACAGAATTTTTCACTAAAATATGTGAGACTTCTGGGTTAATTTGTCTCTTAAGTCATTTTCCATATTAAAAAGTGCTTTATTGATCTAGTAATTTTTTGAGGCAAGGCTAGACAGAAAGATCTCTCCTTCTGTAAGTTCTGTTGAGTCTTTTAACCATTGCCTCAAAATTGTTATATCTGGATCCTGTTGCTGGGCATCTACCCAGACTTTCATGGAAGACCCAGAGATGGAAAATCCAGAATATTGGTTAACTGTCATACTTTGACAAATGAGGCTTTCTGTTTTCTCTGGAATCTTTATGGAAAGTGCCAAATCTATGTGAGAAAAAGGCAACTGATTAATTTCATTATTTACATTGTCTGGGTAGGTTTTCCAATAACCTTCGTCATCCCAGTGGTCATTATTGCCTGAACGACACCATTCTAAGAAATTCATATTTCTTACTGAAGATTGAAAATTAAACCCTCCAGGATCCCAGGGCCAGAAATGTTCCTCGTTTGACCCTGGTTTACGATTCAACCCCTGAACATCGTTTTCCTTTTCTTGTTTCCCTTGGTGCTGTGCAATCGGCATTTTGCCTTGCATTGCAACTGGCAACCAAGTGGATGTTCAAGAAATCGGATTCACTTTCCTGTATTTGCTCTACTATGCAATCAGCATTTTGCTTTGCATAGCAGTTGCATAAGGGTAATTTACCATTTTCTACTTGCCCTCCTGTGCAATCAGCGTTTTGCTTTGCACAGCAGCTGCTTATGGTAAATTCACCTTTTTCTACTTCTACTGAGCAACTGGCGTTTTGCCTTGCACAACAGTAACTGATAAAAAAATGTATTCAATTTATTCTTTTGTCCTGAAGATAATGGCACTACATAATCTATTTCTGCTGTAAATTTGTTTCATTTGTCATGAGCCCTTATACAATAAGGACATCCTCTACAGGGTAGAGTGTTTAGGCTATAACCAGTTTTGTAATTTGAACAAAATTCTTTCTGGAGGCATGCAAGATAATGCATCTGCATTTCCATGTTTATGTCCAGGCCTGTGTTGTACTGTCATATTATACTGACTTAACTCCTCCATCCAACAAGCTATTTGACCTTGCGGCTCTTTGAAATTCAGTAACCAAGTCAGACTGCTATGATCAGTTCTTATGATAAATGGTTTTCGCAACAGATAATGTCTAAATTGCCTAGTGAATTGAATAACAGCAAGTAATTCTTTTCTAATAGTGCAATATCTTTTCTACTCAGGATTTAGGATACAACTACCATAGGCTATTACGCGTTCTGCTCCATTCTGAATTTGGATTAACTCTGCCTCTAATGCATAATCAGAGGCGCCAGTGTCCAAAATGAATGGGTCTTGTGTATTTGGTAGTCCTAAAATTGGTTTTAAGAGCTAAAAAAGCTTTTCCTGATCTTCACACCATTGAAATGCCTTTTTACCTGTCAAGTCATATAATGGCTTGGCGATTTTAGCATAATCTTTCATGAATGTTTTGTGATAATTAGCCAAACCTAAAAAACGTTCAACCTTTTTAGAACTAGTTAATGTAGGCTCGTTTCTGGTTACATCCGTAGACTCTTCTTCAATTTCTATGTCATTTTTACTAACTATTTGTTCTAAAAATTCGATTTGTTTACTGAACATTTCACATTTCATTGGCTTAAGTTTCAAGTGATATTTTTTGAAATGTTGAAATACTTGTTCTAAATTTTCTAAGTGATCTGCAAACTTTTTCCCCAAAGTAACCACATCATCTAAAAGTGCTATTTTCCAATTTAAGCCCCTCAAGATCAAATTCATAATGTGGGAGTATGTGGCTGGGGCATTACAGAGACCAAAACCCATTTTAACAAACTCAAACAAGCCATGTTTGGTAATAAATGCTGTTTTTTGGCGATCTTTTTCATTTATGTTAACTTGCCAACATGCTGAATTTGCATCAAGTTTTGAAAACCACTCATTGTTCGAAAGAGTGTCTAAACATTCTTCTACCAAAGGTAAAGTATACACATCCTTGACAGTAACAGAATTAAGGGCTCTGTAATCCACACACCATCGCACACTTCCATCACAATTTCTAACCAATACAGGAGTGCCTGCCTATTCTGAATTTGATGGCTTAATAATTACTTCTGCTTTTAATAGTTTTTCTAAATGCACTTCTTCCTCCTGTTCGAAACCTGTAGGTGTGTGCCGTATATGATGTTTAATGGGGTATGCCTCTTTTGTAACAATTTTATGTTCAATTTCTGTGAAGTTACCCAAGTCAAACTCATCTTTCGCAAATACATCTTGATATTCAGTTAAAAGAGCTGACAAATCCTGTAATTGACTAGAATTTCATTCTTTTGAGGATCTCACAGCCAAATCTTGTAAAAATAATGGTATATGCTTGAGTATTTCTTTTTTAAACAAGGGTAAATCAGAAATTGTTGTGGCCATTATATTTGGAATATCACTTGAACTGTTTTCTGCTGTCATTTCCTGATCAATGATTTCATTTGTATTGGATTCCCTAACATGATCCATAAGTGTGCTGTTTTCTGGATTCAACAGTACTCTGTTTTCACCAGAATGTGCACGAGTTATTGAATCCAATTTGTTTTGAACTCCATATGAAATAATTTAGTCCAGGTGGATTGGTATGTGTACATTTTGTACCCATTGTTCCCACCGCCAATGCTGAAGTTGAATCAATAGTGAGTTGACACTGAAAATTATTTTTTTGGCCCGCAAGTTCAGATGGATTGGTATGTGTACATTTTGTACTCATTGTACCCACCGTCAACGCTGGTGTCGAATCAGTAATGTCTTGACATTGAATTGTACCAACTTCTGTTCTGACCCTTCCCTCAGTATGCTTAGTGTTTTTTGAATTACACTGATATTCAGATTCTTGATCTGATACAGTATCTATTTCGCATACTTCATGTGCATGAGCAATCAACTCATTAGTCTGTGTGAAACACACAGACTATTGTTTTTGTATGGTTTCTTTTTTTATACCCCCCGCAAACAAAGTTTGGGGGGTATATAGGAATCACCCCGTCCATCTGTCCATCCTTATAAGCGCAACTCCTCCTAAACCGTTTGAAGAATTTTCATGAAACTTTACACAATGGAAGAACTCCATATGAAGATGTGCATGAAGCAATATAATTCCGTTCTGACATTTCCAAGGGGAGATAATCTAACTTATACATTTTAATGTATCAAAAAGGCTACAACTGGGGCACGGGGGGTATCACTTTGTGAGCTTGCTCACAGTACCTCTAGTTTTTTTTTAATCTTCTTCTTCTTCATCTTCTTCTTCTTCTTCTTCTTCTTCTTCTTCTTCTCCTGTCTTCTAAGCACTTTTTGTCCTCAAAATAACTCGAAAATGAATTGTCCAAGCTCGTTGATTTTTGGCATACACATGTTCTTGGCACCTAATGTTTTTCAGATTCCTGGGGCATTAGGGGTGTCCGTGGGGGTGTTTTGAAAGTGGGTTATGCCCATATCTCAAGCATGGTATGACCTATGGACCTGGGACCAACACCAAATGAGTCGACACTAAATGGAGGTTCAAAATATCAGTCAAGGTCACGAAGGTCTCCTATGGGTCATTGAGTGCATTTTTCAGAATTGCTGGAAATCACATTTTTTGACCCCCCTAAAGCAATCCTGAAGTCCAAACATGCATTTTTATGTAAAAAAAGTGGGCATGGCCAAACGTGGGTCACGCTCATATCTCAAGCATGGTATGATAAAAGGACTTGGGACTAACACCAAATGAGTCGACACTCGACAGAGGTTCAAAATATGGATCAAGGTCATGGAGGTCACCTTGGGGTCATTGAGAGCATTTTTCAGAATTGCAGGAAATCACATTTTTTGACCCCTAATGGATTCCCAAAGTTCATACACACATTTTTTACATAAAAAAAAGCGTGGTCAAAATTTTTGAAAGTGGGTCACACTCATATTTCAAGCATGGTATGACGAATGGACCTGGGACTAACACCAAATGAGTCAACAATCGATGGAGGTTCAAAATATGGGTCACGGTCACAGAGGTCACCTAGGGGTATATGGGGGATTCTAGACCACACCAATCATGTGATCCAGAAATGTTTGTGGTCCAGAAAAAATTTAGTTATTTGTGGAAAAACCTAAATTTTTCTGTTAAAAAAATTGATTTTCTTGGAAAATGTTGGGTTCTTCCAAAAATAATTCAATTTTTCCCCGAAAACCCTGGGTTTTTCCCAGAAAATGTTTAAAATTAGAACATTTCTGGCTCACTTTCGACGAATTTGAACAAAATGTCTAAAAAATTCCAGGTTTTAGAAACCCACTTTTTTGATAAATTTAACACTGATTTTCCCATTGGGTGAATTTTTGTCAAATTTGTTATGACTAGAATTGCACGGTTTGTGACTGACACCAGATTAACACTGATTTAAAATTCAAGCTGGAAAAATATGCAATCGAACATCGATTCCCACAGTAAAAGACAACGGTTCGATCGAGGTGAATGCGAAAAAATTGAGCCTGTAAAATTTGATCCAGGATGCACATTTCGCCACCAGAAAAGATGACAGTTCGATCAAGGTGAATTCATAGATCGAGACAGTAAAAAACTCGACCGTTTGAGATCAAGCACGTGCGAGTGCGCTTGAAAACAAACAAGCAAAATGTATGTAATATATTATTATTATTATTATTACGAGTTGCGAGACAAGTGGTGAAAAAAAAAAATTTGACCGTTTAAAAAAAAAAAAATAAAATAAAATATATATACTAGACAGCATTAACAAAAAAATAAGAATACAAAAAAATAACTGTTTTTCATTAAGGAAAAAAAAAAAAAAATAAATAAAACAATGTTTCTACACATCGGAGATTCAAAGCGAAGGGACGAGAAGGTTCGCGAATTAATATGGAGAAAGGAGAATATTCAAGCACAGGATAGGGCCAGACGATTGGGAGAGACGGTGTTGGGACGAGAGATGACTAAGTTGTTAAGACCCATTACTGAGGTTCAGGAACGAGCCAGGAAAGAGATCGTCAAGGAATTGAGACCCATAAATGAAGGTTCTCAGAGGATGGCTTCACTCCTCGGTAGTTTGGCACTGAGAACTTTCTCCGATTACATTCTGACGGGAATCAAGACCAATTCTCATCGGAGTAGCGTCTATGGCAACGTTACAGCAACGTGGATTGTTTCTATCTGTCTCAGAATTGTTTTTGACTGCCCAGACAGACGATAAGGGAGAATGCTAATTTTCTGTGTCTCTTTCATCAGGATCTCAAGAATCTCAATCACATCTATGGAGATCACGTGGCCAACGACATGAGCAGGGAAGAATTCAGGAGATTCTGTAAGAAGGTGTGGGACAAAGGACATCACAAATTCGTGGTAATCAATTTGCCTATCGAATTTAACAACGGAACATATCGAAGTGGATTCGACGATTTTTTTTTATATTTCTGATAATAATAGAGAAGAAAATAAAAAAAAAAAAAAAATATCGATAAGATATATAAATATATAAATAATAAATAATAATGAAAAAAAAACAAAAAATATCTATTAGAACAGATAGTCGAGAATACAGCTGCGAAACAGTCCTATCAAATCGTAGTGAGTCACAACATGACTCGATTCCCTATGAAATTCGAACCTTCCATCGAATTGAAGATGGAAAAGAGATACAAGATGGCGTTGGTTAATCTCGAGACTTACTATTCGTTTCCAAATGTCACCGAAAAGAATAACGCATTCAAGTATTCCAACGGTGTGGATTGCTTCGAGATTCGAATTCCCAAAGGGAGTTACGACATAACTCCTAAATCTTGGAGCAAACCCATCAATAAGGTGGATTCGGCCACTTACACTCACGATCTGTGCTATGCTAAACATCCCGACGTCAAGACTCGTAATCAAATCTGTGATAAAAACATGTTGACGCAAATGAAAAATATACCGAATCTCACAAGGAGAGAGAGACTGGAACGTTCGCTGGTCGGTAAAGTGATCGGTACCAAATGTTGATTCGGATGGGGTGATGAAAAAAAAAAAGTGTCCAGACAAAATTATTATTTATTTATTTATTTATTTATTTATTGGTGTTTAAGGTCACATACTTATGCACAGTGGCTAATTGTGACCGTGACAGTGTTACGGTTGGAGGAAGGCAGAGTACCTGGAGAGAACCACCGAGCATCGACAAGCAACTGTCAGCTCCTCAACATTCTAACTCTGTTCAAGCTCCGCTCAAGCAGGGTTACAGCGGTTGAAGACATGTGCACCGTTGACATGCAGTACGCCTTAGTACACGACGTCATCGTGCCCCCATGTAGGCAACCTGGATAAAGTGCCTTGCCCAAGGACACAATGCGGGTCGTCCCAGACGGGGATCGAACTCGGGACCTCTAGCATAGAAGTCCAACAGTCTACCACTGAGCCACCGCGCTCTCAGAAAATATTATTAACGAATAAATTGGCGAACGAAATACACAAGCCCATCAAGCATAAATTTCGAAGAAGAAGGGTGTTCGTGAATGGTCTAGATCAGATCTGGTTGGCCGATCTGGTCGACATGAAATCGAATTCGAGACGGAACAAGGGCATTAAATACCTACTGACGGCATGTTTTCGAAATTTGGATGGATGAGGCCTCTGAAGAATAAATTGGGAGCTTGAGTGGCCGAGGCTCTGAAGAGCATATTCGCATCATCTTCTCAAACACCGGATAAATTGTAGGTGAATAAGGGGAAGGTATTTTACAACAGTCACGTTCATCCGTTGGTCGACCTCTATTCCGTCGAAAACGAAGGGAAAGCTAATGTGATCGAACGTTGGAATAGAACCATGAAGGAAAACATATACAAGTATTTCACTGCCAATAAGACCAAGAAATATATCGACGACTTGGACTAACTGGTTGAAGAATACAACAACATACGACACAGTTTGATCAAGATGATGCCTGAGGAATCTAGTGATCCTCGAAACGAAAAACGCGTCTTCGCGAATCTCTATCCTGAAAGGATTAAGATCAAGAAGGAGTCCAAACCACCGAAATTTGCAGTCGGCGATCAAGTGAGAATCACTTCTTATAAGGCACTATCGCGAAAGGTTACACTCCTCAATGGACCGAGGAAATCTTTATGATCGTTAGAATATTTTACACAGATCCAGTGACTTACGAAATAGAAGCATTAGAGGATGACAAAGATTACAGCAGAGAAATCATTGGAAAATTTTACGAACAAGAATTGCAGAAAACGGCGTTTTGAAAACCAAACCTTCACTTTTTTTACACATATATAGTAAAGAAAAAAAAAATAAATAAAATAATAATTTAAAAAAACAATTTATAATAAAAAAAGCAAATGAATTAACACAAACCAAAAAAAACATGACGAATATATTAGATATAACCAAAGGCCTATTGAGAGACGAAAGCATTCAAGAATATGAACTGGAACCAGTCTGAACAATGCTGGTGAAATAAGAATCAACGTCGAGACTCAAGATCTGTTCGTTTACCCCAGCGAAAGTTACATAGTGATACAGGGATGTCTCACCAAGGAACACGGAAGAGATTATGCCGACGACGACGTAGTCACTCTAGCCAATAATGGCATGATGCATCTGTTCAGTAATATAAAATACATGCTCTCGGGACAAGAGATAGAATCTGTGTTTCATCCCGGACAGGCCACCACGATCTGCGGACTCTTAACGTATCCGGACGATTTTTCAAAATCTAAAGGACTCAATCAATATGGGTGAAAGACACAGTCGCCAACATGAGTGCAGCTAATACCGATGCCGCCGTGAGATTCAACTATGTCGTCAAGATGTCGAGACCCAGAGGAACGTTTTCATTCAGGATACCTTTGAAACACATATTCGGATTTGAGGAAGATTACGATAAGATTCTCTATGGATTCAAACACAATCTGATCTGACGTTGATTCGAAAAGGAAACGACGAAGCCATCATGAGACCCGCTGCGACCGATGCAGGTAAGATACATCTGAACAAGATATCTTGGTTCATTCCGCACGTGTTGCCTTCGGTCGTGGAGAAAGTACATCTCTACAAGATCAAAGAATTGAAGAGTAAATTACCGGTGGCATTTAGAATGATTCAGTGCGACATGGCTAGTATTCCATCGTCCACCAATCACTTCGATTGGAGATGGACAGTGAAATCTGCTTCGGAAAGACCACGATTTATTGTAGTGGCATTTCAGACTGATAGGGATGGGTCTCAAGAGAAAAATCCTTCACTGTTCGATCATTGTCACTTGAGAAACATGCAGGTATTTTCTAAACGCCATGAGATATCCAGTCATCGATTAAAACGACTCTTTCGATACAAACGATTTCTGTAGACTATACGGCAACGCTGCTGATTTCAGAAAGAAATATCATCGACTGGACGAATTGATGGGTAATCCTAACATCACTCCCACCAAATACAAATCGATGTATCCCCGGTTCATATTCGACGTCAGTAAACAGAGCGAGCGACTCCAGAGTAGCATCTTAGACATTCAGATCAAGATGCAATTCGACAGGAACGTGCCGAAGAGAACCAAGGCTTTCGCTCTCGTCCTGTCGGATAGAGAGTTAGAATTCGAATCGGACAGACAAAAAATGTCCATCGTTCGATGAAAAAATAATATTAATAAAAAAAAATTAAAATACCAAAAAAAAAGTCATTAAATAAAATAATTAATAATACCCCCAAAAAATAATAATGATAAATTGAATATTCAATCTCTTAAAGTCCAATTATATTTTTTTGGGAATTGTCTCCCCTACATCACAAAAGTGATTATTTCATTTTTTGTTTGTTTGTTTTCACTGTTTGTTCAGAGGATCGAGTTCGATCAACAGAGAGACCACGGAAGTGCGGCTTCGGGATTATTGGTTTTCGTCTTGAAATTGATCCTATCCCCCATCTGCACCTTGAGAGGCGTACCGAAGACGCTGGTGTTTGAGTGTTGATCCTTCATCTTTTCGACTCTGTACCTCTTATTGGTTTCCACACCGTTCACCACAAGATTGACGACCGCTCTATTGCTCAAGTCCATAGAAGTCAGACTCATTCGAATGATATCGCCTCCCACCAGCATGGGATATCCTATCTGACCATGCAGCGGTCTGTTACCTCCATTTCCGAAGGACCATTCAGCTTTTTCTGCATCTAATGCACTGCTCTCCTCAGCCCAAACAGTGATCAATTGTCTGGCGTATTTTATCTTTTCCATGATGGACATCAGAGTGTAGGCATCCAACATGTGCGAGGGATCCGGTAGATTTGTGAGAGCGTGTCCTCCCATGTCCAGTTTGCCTTCCATGATATCACCTTTTCTCCAGACCGTATTTTCGTCCAAGTACTGTCTGCTGACTGCACTGGAAGCATATTCCGGTTCGTCATCGAGACCGAATAGATTGTAACAGTTCATGTCGATGCCGGCTTCCATGGTTCCCCCGGAATTTTTGTTCAGATACAATTCGTCAACTTGAGATTCCAGATAAGATTGAGAATCCTGTAGGGCAGAATCCACGAAGCCTTTGTTGACAACCGTCGAGTCTTCATCCATATCGTCGATCTGGGACAGATTTAATATCTTGTTGAATCCCGCATCCAGATCTGATTTCATTTTTAGCTTGTCGACATTATTCTTTCTCAGTTCCAAGTCTACGTATTGTTTGGTCGCTGCTTGAGGATCCTGTATGGCAGAATCCACATAGTCTTTGTTGACCATCGTCGAATCTTTGTCCATATCATCGATCTGAGACAGATTCAATATCTTGTTGAATCCTGCATCCAGATCCTATTTAATTTTTAGCTCGTCGACGTTATTCTTTCTCAGTTCCAAGACTATGTATTCTTTGGTCGCTGCATCGTTGGGATTCGTGGGAATGGGCACGTTAATTATCTTGTTAGATTTCACGTTCAATTCGTACTGCATCACTTTAGGAACATAGCGATCTCTCAGATGGTTACTGAGTCTCGCATGAGGGAAGGCAGGCAAGTAGTTTTAACAACTCTTTCAACTGAACTCTCACAAAGACATGCCAGGTGAACGGTTAAACTCGAAGTCAGGGCATGCTTGCTGTCAGGCAGGTAGGTAGGCAGACAGACTGATAAACTGCATTTTCATATTATTCCAGCCATAATTGCTGGAAAATCCATATCTACTTCTCTGAAACCACAAGTACAGGGTTAAGTTAGATATCAACAGCATAACAGCAATATTGCTTAGGAAATAGTGCGAGCACACATTTATCAATTCTGTTGCAATAAAAATCAGTAAAAGAGGGTTAACCTACTGTTCTCTTTCACACTGGTATGAATGTTGTATGGTTGATGTCGAAGCCAGGGCAGGCAGGTAGGCTGGCGGGCGGTTTAGCAGGCTTTTTCGGGCTGGCACACAGGCAAGCAGGCAGGCAGGCAGGCATTTCTAGCAACTCTTCCGACTGTACTCTTTCACACAGGCATGACAGGTGAATGGTTAAAATCGAAGTCAGGACAGGCCTGCTGTCAAGGCAGATAGACCGACGGACTGCATTTCATAATATTCCAGCCATAATTGCTGAAAATCCATATCTACTTCTCTGAAACCATGTGCACGGGGTTAAGTTAGAGTTAGAAATCAACAGCATCATAGCAATACTGCTTAGGAAATAGTGTCACCACACATTTATCTATTCAGTTGCAATTAAAAAATCAGTAACAAAAGGGTTAACGGAGGGTTCTCTTTCACACTGGCATGACTGTTGTATGGTTAATGTTGAAGTCAGGGCAGGTGGGCATTTCTGACAACTCTTCCAACTCTACTCTTTCACACAGAAATGACTTGTGAATGGTTAAAATCGAATTCAGGGCGTGCTTGCTGTCTAGCAGGTAGGTTGGCATACACACTGGCAGACCGTATTTCATATTATTCCAGCCACATTTGCTGGAAATCCATATCTAATTCTCTGTAACCACGCATGCAGGGTTAAGTTAGAAATCAACAGCATTATAGCAATATTGGTTTGTTGGAATAAAAACCAGTAAAAGAGGGTTAATGAGTGTTTTGAAAAGTGCATTTTTTCTCTATTAAATAAGAAAAACAGCATCTGGAGAATGCTGGTCAGTTAAAATCATATTACACAAATAAACACCTGTTGTCTGTCAATCATATTTGACACTTACTGATAACAACGCTTGAGAAATATTATACCAGCAAAGTGAACAACTTTTAAAACGAATTTGTGGGTACTCCAATTCAAGGCCCGAAAACTGGGTGAAGAGTAAAACTTTGAATAAAACATATAACAGCAATATTGTTCTAGGATGTACGCCCTATCTTCTCATGAAAAAAACTTGAAGAAAATATGTCTCGAGTGTTGAGAAATCGCATGTGAAAGTTGGCGAAAACAGCAATTATTCTGACAGTACCCTTATGGGAGCTCCCAAATCTGCCAAGGGTTAAATTTTTTATAATAACATATAGAACAAAAGTTATTGTACTTTGACAGCTGCATGCAGCCATAGAAAACATTCAGCACTCAATCAATTAGCTATGGAGTAAATTGACACTTAAAGTTACCAAATTCTAAAAAATTGAAGTTTTCTTGGACGGTACCTACTTTTAGGCAACCAGAATGGGCATAGGGTTGAACTTTACAACCAAACTTACAACAGAAAATATGATTGGTAGGCAATTGTGAATGCGGACATGTAAATTATTTTTCAATATTCCATTTCAAAGTGGAAGAAAACTGAACTCAAAATGAGCGAATATTAGGTAGACTTTTAGGGTACTCTGATTCAAGGCCCGAAAACTGGGTGAAAGCTAAAACTATGAATAAAACATATAACAGCAAAATTGTTCTTGGATGAATTCCCGATCTTCTCACTGGACGTGATTTGAGGAAATGTGATTGCAGTGCTGAGAAATCGCAAGTGAATGTTGGCATTTTTCGCCAAAAATGCATTTTCGGGTGACGTTTGTGGCAAAACAGGGTCAACGTGGGTAATGCTGCCTATGCAGACAGATGCAAGTGCACATGCTTCAAATACTAGGAACGTTTCGGCCCAATCGCCCAGAGCATTTTTGAGAATTGGGGCAAAACGTGACATTTTGGCTACATTTTGTACGATTTTAGCAGAAAACGAAAAAACTTCAGAAATGCCATGACCCAGGTGAGAAACTTCGCATAATGCTTTATTGATGTGCCGAATTTCAACAAAATCGTACAGACCGTTTTCGCGTAATCCGCGAGACAAGATTCGGTGAAATAAAAAAAAAAAAAAAAAAAAAATAAAATAAAAAAAAAACTAGATTTTTTCGATTTCAAGAAATCGAGAGATTCACCTATTCCGCTTGTCTTTTTAGGCAGCGGCGAAATAAGATTGCATATAGAGCTGGTAGTTTTTTAGGCTATATTAAGTGCATAGCCGATAGAAAACTCCCTACAGTGTCTAATAATTCTTTCCGCAATACTCTTTCACATTGGCGTGAATGCTGTATGGTTAATCTCCAAGTTAGGGCTAAATAGCAAACCTGTTGAACACATCGTACCCGTCCAACCCCCTCCTTCTAGATTTTTCGATTTCAAGAAATCGAGAGATTCACCTATTCCGCTTGTCTTTTTAGGCAGCGGCGAAATAAGATTGCATATAGAGCTGGTAGTTTTTTAGGCTATATTAAGTGCATAGCCAATAGAAAACTCCCTACAGTGTCTAACAATTCTTTCCGCAGTACTCTTTCACATTGGCGTGAATGCTGTATGGTTAATCTCCAAGTTAGGGCTAAATAGCAAACCTGTTGAACACATCGTACCCGTCCAACCCCCTCCTTCTAGATTTTTCGATTTCAACAAATCGAGAGATCCACCTATTCCGCTTGTCTTTTTAGGCAGCGGCGAAATAAAATTGCATATAGAGCTGGTAGTTTTTTAGGCTATATTAAGTGCATAGCCGATAGAAAACTCCCTACAGTGTCTAACAATTCTTTCCGCAATACTCTTTCAAATTGGCGTGAATGCTGTATGGTTAATCTCCAAATTAGAGCTAAATAGCAAACCTGTTGAACAGATCGCGTATACTTAATAATAACAACATGTGCATATGTGACACCATAGATTGTGGCGAACGTTTTCGTAGCAGCCATCCCAAACTTTCAGCGTTTGTACCTGAAGCTCACCCGAACTCGGTCATATTATTAGAAAGTCTCGAAACCAAGCATGGGCCTCGAGGCAGCCGCCCCTCTCTCTCAACCCACACCCCGAACATGCACATACCCTCTCCTGACATTCAACATGATAGAATGGGAAACTGGTGTCGCTCTCTCCGTGAAAAGATGCGGTAACTATTTGTGAAGAATGAGTGAAAAGTTTATGGAAATCGGCCAAGAATTGGCCGAGATATAGCGTTTTAATGAGTGGAGGTAATTGTTTGAATTTGGTCCTGTTCTAGCTGGTGCGACCTGACGCTGGGTATATGTCTGGGGTTGTGGCACTGCTCCCCCTCTGGGGTAGTTCCGCTTGAAATCGTGGATTCTCAGTTTCTGGTGGAGAGACGGTGGTGACTGAAAGATGCATTGTGTACACTGACGCCAAATGGACCTCGCCAAACTGGTAACAGTTAGATATATGTCAGAAATGAAAAGCGGACAGTAATCGCGCATGGGTTAATGGCGAATAGGCGGTAATCTGGCTAATTTGACATTAAAATTGAACAGACAGCAGTGTCGCTCATACGCCCACTACGTCCAGACCACTGAAGGCAGCTACACGAAATTTTCAGAAGTTGTTCTAGTCTTCCTGCCCGACAGGTTAGTATCTTTGTCGAGTGGCGTGACCGCGAGGGAACAACGTGGATCGCGTGGAAACTATGGGGGCGATTCGTCCCTACTCTATTCCCAATGCAATTCCGTTTCCATTCACTATTTACCCACCACATGTCGGTCGAGTTTGGCATCATTTCTGTCTATTTGATAAAATTGTTCCGCTTTAAATATTCGCACATTCACATGGGACAGAAAGTGTGGAGTTAAACTGCTTATTTTAGGTCGTCCCGACAGAAACTGACAACCTCACACGGTGGCAAAAAAGCTGTCATCTGGCTAATTTAACATTCAAATTGAACAGATAGAATGTCGGATATATGCCAATATGTGCGAGCACACAATTATCAATTCTGTTGCAATAAAAATCAGTAAAAGATGGTTAACCTACTGTTCTCTTTCACACTGGCATGAATGTTGTATGGTTGATGTCGAAGCAAGGGCAGGCAGGTAGGCTGGCGGGCGGTTTAGCAGGCTTTTTCGGGCTGGCACGCAGACAATCATGCAGGCAGGCATTACAACAAGTCTTCTGACTGTACTCTTTCACACAGGCATGACAGGTGAATGGTTAAAATCGAAGTCAGGACAGGCCTGCTGTCAAGCAGGTAGGTAGGTAGACAGACTGCATTTCATTCTAGCCATCCATTTCTACTTCTCTGAAACCATCTGCACGGGGTTAAGTTAGAAATCAACAGCATCATAGCAATACTGCTTAGGAAATAGTGTCACCACACATTTATATCTATTCTGTTGCAATTAAAAAATCAGTAACAAAAGGGTTAACAGACCGTTCTCTTTGACACTGGCATGACTGGTGTATGGTTAATGTCGAAGTCAAGGCAGGTGTGCATTTCTGACAACTCTACCGACTCTACTCTTCCACACAGAAATGACTGGTGAATGGTTAAAATCGAATTCAGGGCGCACTTGCTGTCAGGCAGGTAGGTTGGCATACACACTGACAGACCGTATTTCATATTATTCCAGCCATATTTGCTGGAAATCCATATCTAATTCTCTGTAACCACGCATGCAGGGTTAAGTTAGAAATCAGCAGCATTATAGCAATATTGGTTTGTTCGAATAAAAATCAGTAAAAGAGGGTTAATGAGTATTTTGAAAAGTGCAGTTCTCTCTATCAAATAAGGAAAACAGCATCTGGAGAATGCTTGTCAGTTACAAAGTTACACAAATAAACACCTGTTGTGAATCACATTTGACACTTACTGATAACAACGCTTGAGCAATATTATACCAGCAAAGTGACCAACTTTTAAAAAGAATTTTAGGGTACTCCAATTCAAGGCCCGAAAACTGGGTGAAGAGTAAAACTTTGAATAAAACATATAACAGCAATATTGTTCTAGGATGTACGCCCTATCTTCTCATGGAAAAAACTTTGAGAAAATTTGTCTCCAGTGTTGAGAAATTGCATGTGAAAGTTGGCTAAAACAGTAATTATTCCGATAGTACCCTTATGGGAGCTCCCAAATCTGCCAAGGGTTAAACTTTTTATAATAACATATAGAACATAAGTTGTTGTACTTTAACAGCTGCATGCAGCCATGGAAAACATACAGCGCTCAGTCAATTAGATATGGAGTAAATTTACACTTAAAGTTACCAAATTCTAAAAAATTGAAGTTTTCTTGGACGGTACCTACTTTTAGGCAACCAGAATGGGCATAGGGTTAAGCTTTACAACCAAACTTACAACAGCAAATATGATAGGTAGGCAATTGTGAATGTGGACATGTAAATTATTTTTCAATATTCCATTCCAAAGTGGAAGAAAACTGAACGTAAAATGAGCGAATTTTAGGTAGACTTTTAGGGTCCACTGATTCAAGGCCCGAAAACTGGGTGAAAGCTAAAACTTTGAATAAAACATATAACAGCAAAATTGTTCTTGGATGAATGCCCAATCTTCTCACTGGACGTGATTTGAGAAAATGTGGTTGCAGTGCTGAGAAATTGCATGTGAATGTTGGCAATTTTCGGAAAAAATGCATATTCGGGTGACGTTTGTGGCAAAACAGGGTCAACGTGGGTAATACTGCCTATGCAGACAGATGCAGGTGCACATGCTTCAAACACTAGGAATGTTTCTGCCCAATCGCCCAGAGCATTTTTTAGAATTGGGGCAAAACGTGACATTTTGGCTACATTTTGTACGATTTTGGCAGAAAACGAAAAACTTCAGAAATGCCATGACCCAGGTGATAAACTTCGCATGATGCTCTACAGATGTGCCGAATTTCAACAAAATCGTACAGACCGTTTTCGCGTAATCCGTCAGACAAGATTCGGTGAAATAAAAAAAAAAATAAAAAAAAAAATAAAACAAAAAAAGAAGAAAAATAGCAATAATAATAGATCCACCTATTAGAAATAGGTGAATCTAATAAAAAAAAAAAAGAAGAAAATTTGCAATAACAATAGATCCACCTATTAGAAATAGGTGAATCTAACAAGAAATCGAGAGATTCACCTATTCCGCTTGTTTTTTTAGGCAGCGGCGGAACAAGATTGCATATAGTGCTGGTAGGTTTTTAGGCCATATTAAGTGCATAGCCGATAGAAAACTCCCCACAGTGTCTAACAATTCTTTCGGCAATACTCTTTCACATTGGCGTGAATGCTGTATGCTTAATGTCCAAGTTAGGGCTGAATAGCAAACCTGTTGAACAGATCGCGTGTACTTAATAATAACAACATGTGCATGTGTGACACCATAGATTGTGGCGAACGTTTTCGCAGCAGCCATCCCAAACTTTCAGCGTTTGTACCTGAAGCTCGCACGAACTCGGTCATATTATTAGAAAGTTCCGAAACCAAGCATGGGCCTCGAGGCAGCCGCCCCTCTCTCTCAACCCACACCCCGAACGTGCACATACCCTCTCCTGACATTCAACACGATAGAATTGGAAATTGGTGTAGCTCTCTATGTGGAAAGATGCGGTAACTATTTGTGAAGAAAGAGTGAAAAATTTATGGAAATCGGCCAAGAATTGGCCGAGATATAGCGTTTTAATGAGTTGAGGTAATTGTTTGAATTTGGTCCCGTTCTAGCTGGTGCGACCTGACGCTGGGTATATGTCTGGGGTTGTGGCACTGCTCCCCCTCTGGGGTAGTTCCGCTTGAAATCGTGGATTCTCAGTTTCTGGTGGAGAGACGGTGGTGACTGAAAGATGCATTGTGTACACTGACGCCAAATGGACCTCGCCAAACTGGTAACAGTTAGATATATGTCAGAAATGAAAAGCGGACAGTAATCGCGCATGGGTTAATGGCGAATAGGCGGTAATCTGGCTAATTTGACATTAAAATTGAACAGACAGCAGTGTCGCTCATACGCCCACTACGTCCAGACCACTGAAGGCAGCTACACGAAATTTTCAGAAGTTGTTCTAGTCTTCCTGCCCGACAGGTTAGTATCTTTGTCGAGTGGCGTGACCGCGAGGGAACAACGTGGATCGCGTGGAAACTATGGGGGCGATTCGTCCCTACTCTATTCCCAATGCAATTCCGTTTCCATTCACTATTTACCCACCACATGTCGGTCGAGTTTGGCATCATTTCTGTCTATTTGATAAAATTGTTCCGCTTTAAATATTCGCACATTCACATGGGACAGAAAGTGTGGAGTTAAACTGCTTATTTTAGGTCGTCCCGACAGAAACTGACAACCTCACACGGTGGCAAAAAAGCTGTCATCTGGCTAATTTAACATTCAAATTGAACAGATAGAATGTCGGATATATGCCAATATGTGCGAGCACACAATTATCAATTCTGTTGCAATAAAAATCAGTAAAAGATGGTTAACCTACTGTTCTCTTTCACACTGGCATGAATGTTGTATGGTTGATGTCGAAGCAAGGGCAGGCAGGTAGGCTGGCGGGCGGTTTAGCAGGCTTTTTCGGGCTGGCACGCAGACAATCATGCAGGCAGGCATTACAACAAGTCTTCTGACTGTACTCTTTCACACAGGCATGACAGGTGAATGGTTAAAATCGAAGTCAGGACAGGCCTGCTGTCAAGCAGGTAGGTAGGTAGACAGACTGCATTTCATTCTAGCCATCCATTTCTACTTCTCTGAAACCATCTGCACGGGGTTAAGTTAGAAATCAACAGCATCATAGCAATACTGCTTAGGAAATAGTGTCACCACACATTTATATCTATTCTGTTGCAATTAAAAAATCAGTAACAAAAGGGTTAACAGACCGTTCTCTTTGACACTGGCATGACTGGTGTATGGTTAATGTCGAAGTCAAGGCAGGTGTGCATTTCTGACAACTCTACCGACTCTACTCTTCCACACAGAAATGACTGGTGAATGGTTAAAATCGAATTCAGGGCGCACTTGCTGTCAGGCAGGTAGGTTGGCATACACACTGACAGACCGTATTTCATATTATTCCAGCCATATTTGCTGGAAATCCATATCTAATTCTCTGTAACCACGCATGCAGGGTTAAGTTAGAAATCAGCAGCATTATAGCAATATTGGTTTGTTCGAATAAAAATCAGTAAAAGAGGGTTAATGAGTATTTTGAAAAGTGCAGTTCTCTCTATCAAATAAGGAAAACAGCATCTGGAGAATGCTTGTCAGTTACAAAGTTACACAAATAAACACCTGTTGTGAATCACATTTGACACTTACTGATAACAACGCTTGAGCAATATTATACCAGCAAAGTGACCAACTTTTAAAAAGAATTTTAGGGTACTCCAATTCAAGGCCCGAAAACTGGGTGAAGAGTAAAACTTTGAATAAAACATATAACAGCAATATTGTTCTAGGATGTACGCCCTATCTTCTCATGGAAAAAACTTTGAGAAAATTTGTCTCCAGTGTTGAGAAATTGCATGTGAAAGTTGGCTAAAACAGTAATTATTCCGATAGTACCCTTATGGGAGCTCCCAAATCTGCCAAGGGTTAAACTTTTTATAATAACATATAGAACATAAGTTGTTGTACTTTAACAGCTGCATGCAGCCATGGAAAACATACAGCGCTCAGTCAATTAGATATGGAGTAAATTTACACTTAAAGTTACCAAATTCTAAAAAATTGAAGTTTTCTTGGACGGTACCTACTTTTAGGCAACCAGAATGGGCATAGGGTTAAGCTTTACAACCAAACTTACAACAGCAAATATGATAGGTAGGCAATTGTGAATGTGGACATGTAAATTATTTTTCAATATTCCATTCCAAAGTGGAAGAAAACTGAACGTAAAATGAGCGAATTTTAGGTAGACTTTTAGGGTCCACTGATTCAAGGCCCGAAAACTGGGTGAAAGCTAAAACTTTGAATAAAACATATAACAGCAAAATTGTTCTTGGATGAATGCCCAATCTTCTCACTGGACGTGATTTGAGAAAATGTGGTTGCAGTGCTGAGAAATTGCATGTGAATGTTGGCAATTTTCGGAAAAAATGCATATTCGGGTGACGTTTGTGGCAAAACAGGGTCAACGTGGGTAATACTGCCTATGCAGACAGATGCAGGTGCACATGCTTCAAACACTAGGAATGTTTCTGCCCAATCGCCCAGAGCATTTTTTAGAATTGGGGCAAAACGTGACATTTTGGCTACATTTTGTACGATTTTGGCAGAAAACGAAAAACTTCAGAAATGCCATGACCCAGGTGATAAACTTCGCATGATGCTCTACAGATGTGCCGAATTTCAACAAAATCGTACAGACCGTTTTCGCGTAATCCGTCAGACAAGATTCGGTGAAATAAAAAAAAAAATAAAAAAAAAAATAAAAAAAAAAAAGAAGAAAAATAGCAATAATAATAGATCCACCTATTAGAAATAGGTGAATCTAATAAAAAAAAAAAAGAAGAAAATTTGCAATAACAATAGATCCACCTATTAGAAATAGGTGAATCTAACAAGAAATCGAGAGATTCACCTATTCCGCTTGTTTTTTTAGGCAGCGGCGGAACAAGATTGCATATAGTGCTGGTAGGTTTTTAGGCCATATTAAGTGCATAGCCGATAGAAAACTCCCCACAGTGTCTAACAATTCTTTCGGCAATACTCTTTCACATTGGCGTGAATGCTGTATGCTTAATGTCCAAGTTAGGGCTGAATAGCAAACCTGTTGAACAGATCGCGTGTACTTAATAATAACAACATGTGCATGTGTGACACCATAGATTGTGGCGAACGTTTTCGCAGCAGCCATCCCAAACTTTCAGCGTTTGTACCTGAAGCTCGCACGAACTCGGTCATATTATTAGAAAGTTCCGAAACCAAGCATGGGCCTCGAGGCAGCCGCCCCTCTCTCTCAACCCACACCCCGAACGTGCACATACCCTCTCCTGACATTCAACACGATAGAATTGGAAATTGGTGTAGCTCTCTATGTGGAAAGATGCGGTAACTATTTGTGAAGAAAGAGTGAAAAATTTATGGAAATCGGCCAAGAATTGGCCGAGATATAGCGTTTTAATGAGTTGAGGTAATTGTTTGAATTTGGTCCCGTTCTAGCTGGTGCGACCTGACGCTGGGTATATGTCTGGGGTTGTGGCACTGCTCCCCCTCTGGGGTAGTTCCGCTTGAAATCGTGGATTCTCAGTTTCTGGTGGAGAGACGGTGGTGACTGAAAGATGCATTGTGTACACTGACGCCAAATGGACCTCGCCAAACTGGTAACAGTTAGATATATGTCAGAAATGAAAAGCGGACAGTAATCGCGCATGGGTTAATGGCGAATAGGCGGTAATCTGGCTAATTTGACATTAAAATTGAACAGACAGCAGTGTCGCTCATACGCCCACTACGTCCAGACCACTGAAGGCAGCTACACGAAATTTTCAGAAGTTGTTCTAGTCTTCCTGCCCGACAGGTTAGTATCTTTGTCGAGTGGCGTGACCGCGAGGGAACAACGTGGATCGCGTGGAAACTATGGGGGCGATTCGTCCCTACTCTATTCCCAATGCAATTCCGTTTCCATTCACTATTTACCCACCACATGTCGGTCGAGTTTGGCATCATTTCTGTCTATTTGATAAAATTGTTCCGCTTTAAATATTCGCACATTCACATGGGACAGAAAGTGTGGAGTTAAACTGCTTATTTTAGGTCGTCCCGACAGAAACTGACAACCTCACACGGTGGCAAAAAAGCTGTCATCTGGCTAATTTAACATTCAAATTGAACAGATAGAATGTCGGATATATGCCAATATGTGCGAGCACACAATTATCAATTCTGTTGCAATAAAAATCAGTAAAAGATGGTTAACCTACTGTTCTCTTTCACACTGGCATGAATGTTGTATGGTTGATGTCGAAGCAAGGGCAGGCAGGTAGGCTGGCGGGCGGTTTAGCAGGCTTTTTCGGGCTGGCACGCAGACAATCATGCAGGCAGGCATTACAACAAGTCTTCTGACTGTACTCTTTCACACAGGCATGACAGGTGAATGGTTAAAATCGAAGTCAGGACAGGCCTGCTGTCAAGCAGGTAGGTAGGTAGACAGACTGCATTTCATTCTAGCCATCCATTTCTACTTCTCTGAAACCATCTGCACGGGGTTAAGTTAGAAATCAACAGCATCATAGCAATACTGCTTAGGAAATAGTGTCACCACACATTTATATCTATTCTGTTGCAATTAAAAAATCAGTAACAAAAGGGTTAACAGACCGTTCTCTTTGACACTGGCATGACTGGTGTATGGTTAATGTCGAAGTCAAGGCAGGTGTGCATTTCTGACAACTCTACCGACTCTACTCTTCCACACAGAAATGACTGGTGAATGGTTAAAATCGAATTCAGGGCGCACTTGCTGTCAGGCAGGTAGGTTGGCATACACACTGACAGACCGTATTTCATATTATTCCAGCCATATTTGCTGGAAATCCATATCTAATTCTCTGTAACCACGCATGCAGGGTTAAGTTAGAAATCAGCAGCATTATAGCAATATTGGTTTGTTCGAATAAAAATCAGTAAAAGAGGGTTAATGAGTATTTTGAAAAGTGCAGTTCTCTCTATCAAATAAGGAAAACAGCATCTGGAGAATGCTTGTCAGTTACAAAGTTACACAAATAAACACCTGTTGTGAATCACATTTGACACTTACTGATAACAACGCTTGAGCAATATTATACCAGCAAAGTGACCAACTTTTAAAAAGAATTTTAGGGTACTCCAATTCAAGGCCCGAAAACTGGGTGAAGAGTAAAACTTTGAATAAAACATATAACAGCAATATTGTTCTAGGATGTACGCCCTATCTTCTCATGGAAAAAACTTTGAGAAAATTTGTCTCCAGTGTTGAGAAATTGCATGTGAAAGTTGGCTAAAACAGTAATTATTCCGATAGTACCCTTATGGGAGCTCCCAAATCTGCCAAGGGTTAAACTTTTTATAATAACATATAGAACATAAGTTGTTGTACTTTAACAGCTGCATGCAGCCATGGAAAACATACAGCGCTCAGTCAATTAGATATGGAGTAAATTTACACTTAAAGTTACCAAATTCTAAAAAATTGAAGTTTTCTTGGACGGTACCTACTTTTAGGCAACCAGAATGGGCATAGGGTTAAGCTTTACAACCAAACTTACAACAGCAAATATGATAGGTAGGCAATTGTGAATGTGGACATGTAAATTATTTTTCAATATTCCATTCCAAAGTGGAAGAAAACTGAACGTAAAATGAGCGAATTTTAGGTAGACTTTTAGGGTCCACTGATTCAAGGCCCGAAAACTGGGTGAAAGCTAAAACTTTGAATAAAACATATAACAGCAAAATTGTTCTTGGATGAATGCCCAATCTTCTCACTGGACGTGATTTGAGAAAATGTGGTTGCAGTGCTGAGAAATTGCATGTGAATGTTGGCAATTTTCGGAAAAAATGCATATTCGGGTGACGTTTGTGGCAAAACAGGGTCAACGTGGGTAATACTGCCTATGCAGACAGATGCAGGTGCACATGCTTCAAACACTAGGAATGTTTCTGCCCAATCGCCCAGAGCATTTTTTAGAATTGGGGCAAAACGTGACATTTTGGCTACATTTTGTACGATTTTGGCAGAAAACGAAAAACTTCAGAAATGCCATGACCCAGGTGATAAACTTCGCATGATGCTCTACAGATGTGCCGAATTTCAACAAAATCGTACAGACCGTTTTCGCGTAATCCGTCAGACAAGATTCGGTGAAATAAAAAAAAAAATAAAAAAAAAAATAAAAAAAAAAAAGAAGAAAAATAGCAATAATAATAGATCCACCTATTAGAAATAGGTGAATCTAATAAAAAAAAAAAAGAAGAAAATTTGCAATAACAATAGATCCACCTATTAGAAATAGGTGAATCTAACAAGAAATCGAGAGATTCACCTATTCCGCTTGTTTTTTTAGGCAGCGGCGGAACAAGATTGCATATAGTGCTGGTAGGTTTTTAGGCCATATTAAGTGCATAGCCGATAGAAAACTCCCCACAGTGTCTAACAATTCTTTCGGCAATACTCTTTCACATTGGCGTGAATGCTGTATGCTTAATGTCCAAGTTAGGGCTGAATAGCAAACCTGTTGAACAGATCGCGTGTACTTAATAATAACAACATGTGCATGTGTGACACCATAGATTGTGGCGAACGTTTTCGCAGCAGCCATCCCAAACTTTCAGCGTTTGTACCTGAAGCTCGCACGAACTCGGTCATATTATTAGAAAGTTCCGAAACCAAGCATGGGCCTCGAGGCAGCCGCCCCTCTCTCTCAACCCACACCCCGAACGTGCACATACCCTCTCCTGACATTCAACACGATAGAATTGGAAATTGGTGTAGCTCTCTATGTGGAAAGATGCGGTAACTATTTGTGAAGAAAGAGTGAAAAATTTATGGAAATCGGCCAAGAATTGGCCGAGATATAGCGTTTTAATGAGTTGAGGTAATTGTTTGAATTTGGTCCCGTTCTAGCCGGTGCGACCTGACGCTGGGTATATGTCTGGGGTTGTGGCACTGCTCCCCCTCTGGGGTAGTTCCGCTTGAAATCGTGGATTCTCAGTTTCTGGTGGAGAGACGCTGGTGACTGAAAGATGCATTGTGTACACTGGCGCCAAATGGACCTCGCCAAGCTGGTAACAGTTAGATATTTGTCAGAAATGAAAAGTGGACAGTAATCGCGCATGGGTTAATGGCGAATAGGCGGTAATCTGGCTAATTTGACATTAAAATTGAACAGACAGCAGTGTCGCTCATACGCCCACTACGTCCAGACCACTGAAGGCAGCTACACGAAATTTTCAGAAGTTGTTCTACTTTTCCTGCCCGACAGGTTAGTATATTTGTCGAGTGGCGTGACCGCATGGGAACAACGTGGATCGCGTGGAAACCGAGGGGACGATTCGTCCCTTCTCTATTCCCAATGCAACGACGTTTCCATTCACTATTTACCTGTCACCCGTCGAGTTTGGCATTATTTCTGTCTATTTGATGAACTGTTCAGCTTTCAATATTCACACATTCACATGCGACTGAAAGTTTGGAGTTAAAACTGCTTATTTCAGAGCGTACCGGCAGAAACTGACAACTCGACCCGGTGGCGAAAAAGCCGTCATCTGGCTAATTTGACATTCAAACTGAACAGATACAATGTCCGATATACGCCAATTATGTCCCGACCATACAAGGCAGCAACTTCAAATTCTCAGAATGTTTTCTCCTGTCCCTGCCCGACAGTTTAGTATCTTTGTCAAGTGCCAAGACCGCGTGCAAACACCGTGGATCAGGTGGAAACCGAGGGGACGATTCGTCCCTACTTTCTTCTCAATTCAACGACTTTTCCATTCATTATTTACCTGTCACCGGCTGAGTTTGGCATTATATCTGTCTATTTGATGAACTTTTCAACCTTAACTATTTGCGGCTTCGTGTTTCACCACCGAAAGGCCACTGCACGGTTACCAGCATATTCAGGGAGTGATTTTGCGAAAATAACAATTATTCCGACTGTACCCACATGGAAACTCCTACATCTGTAAGGGTTAAATTTTTAATAATAACGTATAAAACAGACGTTGTCGTGCTATGCTTGCTGCATGCAGGCATGGAAAACATTCAGCGCTCAATGAATTAGGAATGGAGTAAATTGCCACTTAAACCAGCGAAATTCTGAAAAAAAATTAGAGTTTTTTTCGACGGCACATACCTTTAGCATCCGAGACAGGGACTGCGTTAAACTTTACAGCAACCTTATAACAGGAGATATTCTTGGAATTGAACTGTGAATCCGAATTTCGAAAGCGTTTTCGGATATTCTATTCCAAACTATCACTGCACGCTTGTTAATATTCAGTGATTTTATGAAAATATCCATTATTCCGACCGTACCCATATGGGCAGTCTCGAATCTGCTTAAGGGTTAAACTTTTAGTAATGACATATAAAACAAAAGTTGTCACACTATGACTGCTGCATACAGCCATAGAAAACGTTCAGCGCTCAATCAATTAGGAATGGAGTAAATCGTCACTTAAACTTACCAAATTCTGAAAAATGAGAGTTTTTTGGACTGCACCTATCTTTATGCAAACAGAATGAGCATAGGGTTAAACTTTACAACAAAACTTACAACAGCAAATATGCTCGGTACGCAATTGTGAAGACACCTAAACCAGCGAAATTCTGAAAAAAAATTAGAGTTTTTTTCGACGGCACCTACCTTTAGCATCCGAGACAGGGACTGCGTTAAACTTTACAGCAACCTTATAACAGGAGATATTCTTGGAATTGAACTGTGAATCCGAATTTCGAAAGCGTTTTCGGATATTCTATTCCAAACTATCACTGCACGCTTGTTAATATTCAGTGATTTTATGAAAATATCCATTATTCCGACCGTACCCATATGGGCAGTCTCGAATCTGCTTAAGGGTTAAACTTTTAGTAATGACATATAAAACAAAAGTTGTCACACTATGACTGCTGCATACAGCCATAGAAAACGTTCAGCGCTCAATCAATTAGGAATGGAGTAAATCGTCACTTAAACTTACCAAATTCTGAAAAATGAGAGTTTTTTGGACTGCACCTATCTTTATGCAAACAGAATGAGCATAGGGTTAAACTTTACAACAAAACTTACAACAGCAAATATGCTCGGTACGCAATTGTGAATACGACCATCTAAATCATTTTTCAATATTCCATTCGAAAATGGCCGAAAGGCGACCTCCAAATGAACCAATTTTATGAAGAATTTTAGGGTACTCGAATTCTAGGCCCGAATACTGGGTGAAGGTTAAAACTTTGAATAAACCATGTAACAGGAAAATTGTTCCTGGATGAAGGCCCAATCCTCTCATGGGAACCGTTTCGACAAAATTCGGCTGCAGTGCTGAGAAATCTCATGTGAAAACTGGCCAATTTTGCCCGAAATGCACATTGCTCGTAATTTTGTGGCGAAAAGGGGTCAACACGAGAAATATCGCCTCTGTAGCCAGATTCAGTAAGTTATGCTACAAATACAACGAAAGTTTCAGCCAAATCATCCAGAGGGTTTTGGAGAATTGTGGCAAAACGTGTCATTTTCACTACATTTTCCACTGTTCTGGCAGAAAACGAAAAACTTCAGGAATGCCATGACCCAGGTGAAAAACTTCAGATGGAACTCTTTTCGTGTGCCAAATCTCAGTAAAATCGCCCAGGCCGTTTTCGCGAAACCCGTCGGACAAAAATCATCGAAATGGAAAAATAATCTCAATACTAGATTTTTCGATTTCAAGAAATCGAGAGATTCACCTATTCCGCTTGTTTTTTTTAGACAGTGGCGGAATGAGATTGCGTATAGTGCTGGTAGGTTTTTAAGCTATATCAAGTGCATAGCCGATAGAAAACTCCCTACAGTGTCTAACAATTCTTTCGGCAATACTCTTTCACATTGGCGTGAATGCTGTATGCTTAACGTCCAAGTTAGGGCTAAATAGCAAACCCTTTGAACAGATCGCGTGTACTTAATAATAACAACATGTGCATGTTTGACACCATAGATTGTGGCGAACGTTTTCGCAGCAGCCATCCCAAACTTTCAGCGTTTGTACCTGAAGCTCGCCCGAACTCGGTCATATTATTAGAAAGTCCCGAAACCAAGCATGGGCCTCGAGGCAGCCGCCCCTCTCTCTCAACCCACACCCCGAACGTGCACATACCCTCTCCAGACATTCAACACGATAGAATTGGAAATTGGTGTCTCTCTCTATGTGAAAACATGCGGTAACTATTTGTGAAGAATGAGTGAAAAATTTATGGAAATCGGCCAAGAAGTGGCCGAGATATAGCGTTTTAATGAGTTGAGGTAATTGTTTGAATTTGGTCCTGTTCTAGCTGGTGCGACCTGACGCTGGGTATAGTAATAGTAATAATAATTGTTTATTCAAGCAAAATAACACCTACAGAGAGGCAGATTGCATAAAGAGTTAACAGAGAAATGATATGATTATTAGAAACAAATAATAAACGAAACAATAAAGTAAATAAAGCTAATGTATCATACATATAAGTATATAATCTCAAAACCCTAGGTCAATTTAATGACCTACTATTTTGCAATTATTGTTTCTCTTTTCCTGAAGAACAGCAGGATTATGTTGCAGATGGTGTGACATAATGAGGGCGTATTATTTTTCATAATAAATTCAAACCGATCTTGTTTTCTTGCATTTGAGAAGTCTGCATTATTCCTGTTAATTATTGCAAACAACTGTCTCCTGATGTTTGTATAGGCCGGGCAGTCCATGACAAAATGCATCTCGGATTCCACATCGCCGGCGTCTTTACAGACATCAGAAGCATTGCAAACCCTATCTTCTAAAGGTATTGGCGGGGGTTGTGGCACTGCTCCCCCTCTGGGGTAGGTCCGCTTGAAATCGTGGATTCTCAGTTTATGGTGGAGAGACGCTGGTGACTGAAAGATGCATTGTGTACACTGGCGCCAAATGGACCACGCTAAGCTGGTAACAGTTAGACAATTGCCAAAAATGAAAAGTGGACAGAAATCGCGCTTGGGTTAATGGCGAAAATGCGGAAATTTGGCTAATTTGACATTAAAATTGAACAGACAGCAGTGTCGCTCATATGCCCACTGCGTCCAGGCCAGTGAAGGCAGATACACGAAATCTTCAGATCTTGTTCTACTATCCTTGCTTGACAGGCTAGTATCTTTGTCGAGTGGCGTTACCGCGTGGGAACAACGTGGATCGCGTGGAAACTATGGGGGCGATTCGTCCCTACTCTATTCCCAATGCAATGCCGTTTCCATTCACTATTTACCCACCACAAGTCGGTCGAGTTTGGCATCATTTCTGTCTATTTGATGAATTGTTCAGCTTTAAATATTCGCACATTCACATGGGACAGAAAGTGTGGAGTTAAACTGCTTATTTTAGACCGCCCCGACAGAAACTGACAACATGACACGGTGGCGAAAAAGCCGACATCTGGCTAATTTAACATTCAAATTGAACAGATACATTGTTGGATATACGCCAATTATGTCCCGACCGTGCAAGACAGCAACTTGAAATTCTCAGAGTGTGTTCTACTCTCCCTGTTCGACAGCTTAGTATCTTTGTCGAGTGCCGAGACCGTGTGGAAACACCGCGGATCAGGTGGAAACCGAGGGCATGATTCGTCCCTACTTTATTCTCAATTCAACGGCTTTTCCATTCATTATTTACCTGTCACCGGCTGAGTTAGGCATTATATCTGTCTAGCGTTTTGATTAGTGGAGGTAATTGTTTCAATTTGGTCCTTTCCTAGCACGCGCGAACTGGCGGTGGGTGCATGTCTTGGGTTGTGGCAGTGTTCCCCCCCCCCCCCCCCCCCTCTGGGGTAGTTCCGCTTGAAACCGTGAATTCTCAGTTTCTGGTGGAGAGACGCTGGTGACTGAAAGATGCATTGTGTACACTGGCGTCAAATGGACCTCGCCAAGCTGGTAACAGTTAGATATTTGTTAGAAATGAAAAGTGGACTGTAATCGCGCATGGGTTAATGGCGAAAAGGTGGTAATTTGGCTAATTTGACATAAAAATTGAGCAGACAGCAGTGTTGCTCCTACGTCCACTGTGTCCAGACCACCGAAGGCAGCCACACGAAATGTTCAGATGTTGTTCTACTTTCCCTGCTTGACAGGTTAGTATCTTTATCGAGAGGCGTGACTGCCCGAGGACAACGAGAATCGCGTGGAAACCGAGGGGACGATTCGTCCCTACTCTATTCCCAATGCAATGACGTTTCCATTCACTATTTACCTGAGTTTGGCATTATTTTTGTCTATTTGATGAACTGTTCAGCTTTCAATATTCACACATTTACATGGGACTGAAAGTTTGTATGGTTAATGCCGAATTCAAGGCAGGCAGTGGGTCGAGTGGGCGGACGTTAGGGCGTGCATGCAAGTAGACAGGCAGTCCTGTCTAACAACTCTTCCGACCGTACTCTTTTACTCTGGCATGACTGGTGTATGGTTAAAATCGAAGTAAGGGTGGGCTTGCTCTCAGGCAGTTTGGTTGGCAGAAAAACAGAAGGCATTCCGTATTCCATTCATAATTGCTGGAAATCCATATCTACTTCTCATAATTGCTGGAAATCCATATCTACTTCTTTGAAACCACGCATGCAGGGTTAAGTTAGAAATCAACAATGCCAGCTCAAATTTACGAATTCAGTTTCAATAAAAATCAGTAAATGAAGGTTAAAGAATATTTTGAAAATTACAGTTTTTCACACAGTACTCTCAAATAGCTTTGGATATGAACGGGCTGCAAAGAATATTTTGAACATGACAGTTTTTTCACGCAGTACCCTCAAATAGCTTTGATTACGAAAGGGTTACACAAGTCACAGTAATATTCAAATCATTTGTATAAGTGATAAAATGAAAACAGTTGTCTGGAGAATGAATACTGGTCAGCTATAAAGGATAGCATAAATAAATAAAGCATCTCCGTTTTCAAAGTTCATCAATCACAGCTTGACAGAGTTTCCAGTGCACAGAAAACATTCAGCGCTGAATCAATTAGGATATGGAGTAAATTGTCACTTGAACTGAAACTGGGTTTTTTTGGATGGGACCTATCTTTATGATGCTAGAATGGGCATAGGGTTAAACTTTACAACAAATCTTACAACAGAAAATATGCTCAGTAGGCAATTGTGAATACGCACTTGCAAATCATTTTCGATATTTCGTTCCAAAGAGGAAGACAAGTGAATGCGCGCAATCAGTGCAGGCAGCCAGTAGGCAGGCAGGCACGGGCAGGCAGGAACATGCAGGCAGGCGCAGGCAGGCTCAGACCGAGGCACACAGGCGCACAGGCAGGCGGGCAGGTGTACTTTTTCACACAGGCATGGCTGTTGAATGGTGAATATCGAAGTCAGGGCGGGCTTGATGTTAGGCAGGTAGATAGGTAGATAGGTAGACAGACTGCACGCAGGCATCTAGTGCAGACACGCAGGCACAGACAGGCAGGCACAAGCAGGCAGGCACGCAGGTAGGCACGCAGACGTGCAGGCAGACTCGGGCAGGCGCAGGCAGGCTCGCAGACAGGAAGGCAGGCGCGCAGGCATTTCTAACAACTCTTCCGACTGTACTCTTTCACACAGGCGTGATGAATAGTTAAAATCGAAGTCAGGGCTGGCTTGATGTCTGGCAGGTAGATAAACAGACAGGCTGTGTTCAGTCGCAGACAGGGAGGCGCTGGTAAGCGCACACAGGCAGGCACGTCGGCAGGTGCGCATGCAGGCAGGCAGGCAGGCAGGCAGGCAGGCAGGCAGGCAGGCAGGCAGGCACAGGCACTCGGGCAGGCAGGCGCAGGCAAGCACGCAGGGCTGCTGACGCGCAGGCATTTCTAACAACTCTTCCAACTGTTCTCTTTCTAACAGGTATGACTGATGAATGGTTAAAATCGCGGGCGGGCGGGCGGGCGGGCGGGTGGGCGGGCAGGCAGGCAGGCATTTCTAACAAGTCTTCTGATTGTACTTTTTTACACGGGTATGACAGTTGAATGTTTAAAATCGAAGTCAGGGCGGGCTTGCTGTCAAGCAGGTAGGTAGACTGACAGACTGCATTTCACAAAATTCCAGCCATAATTGCTAAAAATCCATATCTACTTCTCTGAAACCACGTGCATACCTACTTCTCTGAAACCATATGCTCAGGGTTAAGTTAGAAATCAACAGCATCACGGCAATACTGCCTAGGAAATAGTCACCACACATTTATCTATTCTGTTACAATAAAAAATCATTAAAAAGAGGGTTAACAGACTGTTCTCTTTCACACTGGCATGACTGTTGTATGGTTAATGACGAAGTCAGGGCAGGCAGGCATTTCTGACAACTCTTCCGACTCAGCCATAATTGCTGGAAATCCATATCCACTTCGCTGTAACCGCGCATGTAGGGTTAACTTAGAATTCAACAGCGTTATAGCAATGCTGCTTTGCACACATTTATGAATTCTCTACAGAGGGTTAATGGATATTCAAATAGGAAAAACAGCATCTGGAGAATGCTGGTCAGCTACTAATGATATTATACAAATAAATAAAACGTTAATCACAGCTTGACAGTTACTGATAACAGCAAGCTTGAGAAATTTTAACTGGCATCAGCAAAGTAAACCACTTTTATAAAGAATTTGAGGGTAGTCCAATTCAAGGCCCGAAAACTGTATGAAGCGTAAAACTTTGAATAAAACATATAACAGCAAAATTATTCTAGGATGTAAGCTCTATCTTCTCATGGGAAAAACTTCGAGAAAATATGTCTCCAGTTCTGATAAATCGCACGTGAAAGTTGGCGAAAACAACAATTATTCCGACAGTGCCCTTATGGGAACTCCCAAATCTGGCAAGGGTTAAACTTTTTATAATAATATATAGAACAAAAGTTGTCAAACTTTGACAGCTGCATGCAGCCATAGAAAACATTCAGCGCTCAATCATTTAGATATGGAGTAAATTGACACTTAAACTTACCAAATTCTAAAAAAAATTGAGTTTTCTTGGACGGTACCTACATTTAGGCAACCAGAATGGCATAGGGTTAAACATTACAACCAAACTTACAACAGCAAATATTCTCGGTAGTCAATTGTGAATATGAACATGCAAATCATTTTTCGATATTTCATTCCAAAATGGAAGAAAACTGAACTCAAAATGGGCGAATTTTAGGTAGACTTTAGAGTACTCTGATACAAGGCTCGAAAACTGGATGAAGACTAAAACTTTGAATAAAACATATAACAGCAAAATTGTTCTTGGATAAATGCCCAATCTTCTCACTGGACGTGATTTGAGAAAATGTGGTTGCAGTGCTGAGAAATCACATGTGAATGTTGGCAATTTTCGCCAAAAATGCATTTTCGGGTGACGTTTGTGGCAAAACAGGGTCAACGTGGGTAATACTGCCTATGCAGACAGATGCAGGTGCACATGCTTCAAACACTAGGAACATTTCGGCCCAATCGCCCAGAGCATTTTTGAGAATTAGGGCAAAACGTGACATTTTGGCTACATTTTTTACGATTTTGGCAGAAAACGAAAAACTTCAGAAATGCCATGACCCAGGTGAGAAACTTCGCATGATGCTCTACAGATGTGCCGAATTTCAACAAAATCGTACAGACCGTTTTCGCGTAATCCGTCAGACAAGATTCGGTGAAATAAAAAAAAAAATAAAACTAGATTTTTCGATTTCAAGAAATCGAGAGATTCACCTTTTCCGCTTGTCTTTTTAGGCAGCGGCGAAATAAGATTGCATATAGAGCTGGTAGTTTTTTAGGCTATATTAAGTGCATAGCCGATAGAAAACTCCCTACAGTGTCTAACAATTCTTTCCGCAATACTCTTTCACATTGGCGTGAATGCTGTATGGTTAATCTCCAAGTTAGGGCTAAATAGCAAACCTGTTGAACACATCGTACCCGTCCAACCCCCTCCTTCTAGATTTTTCGATTTCAACAAATCGAGAGATTCACCTATTCCGCTTGTCTTTTTAGGCAGCGGCGAAATAAAATTGCATATAGAGCTGGTAGTTTTTAGGCTATATTAAGTGCATAGCCGATAGAAAACTCCCTACAGTGTCTAACAATTCTTTCCGCAATACTCTTTCACATTGGCGTGAATGCTGTATGGTTAATCTCCAAGTTAGAGCTAAATAGCAAACCTGTTGAACAGATCGCGTATACTTAATAATAACAACATGTGCATATGTGACACCATAGATTGTGGCGAACGTTTTCGTAGCAGCCATCCCAAACTTTCAGCGTTTGTACCTGAAGCTCGCCCGAACTCGGTCATATTATTAGAACGTCCCGAAACCAAGCATGGGCCTCGAGGCAGCCGCCCCTCTCTCTCAACCCATACCCCGAACATGCACATACCCTCTCCTGACATTCAACATGATAGAATGGGAAACTGGTGTCGCTCTCTGTGTGAAAAGATTCGGTAACTATTTGTGAAGAATGAGTGAAAAGTTTATGGAAATCGGCCAAGAATTGGCCGAGATATAGCGTTTTAATGAGTGGAGGTAATTGTTTGAATTTGGTCCTGTTCTCTGGGGTAGTTCCGCTTGAAATCGTGGATTCTCAGTTTCTGGTGGAGAGACAGTGGTGACTGAAAGATGCATTGTGTACACTGACGCCAAATGGACCTCGCCAAACTGGTAACAGTTAGATATTTGTCAGAAATGAAAAGTGTACAGTAATCGCGCATGGGTTAATGGCGAATAGGCGGTAATCTGGCTAATTTGACATTAAAATTGAACAGACAGCAGTGTCGCTCATACGCCCACTACGTCCAGACCACTGAAGGCAGCTACACGAAATTTTCAGAAGTTGTTCTAGTCTTCCTGCCCGACAGGTTAGTATCTTTGTCGAGTGGTGTGACCGCGAGGGAACAACGTGGATCGCGTGGAAACTATGGGGGCGATCCATCCCTACTCTATTCCCAATGCAATGCCGTTTCCATTCACTATTTACCCACCACATGTCGGTCGAGTTTGGCATCATTTCTGTCTATTTGATAAAATTGTTCCGCTTTAAATATTCGCACATTCACATGGGACAGAAAGTGTGGAGTTAAACTGCTTATTTTAGGCCGTCCCGACAGAAACTGACAACCTCACACGGTGGCAAAAAAGCTGTCATCTGGCTAATTTAACATTCAAATTGAACAGATAGAATGTCGGATATATGCCAATATGTGCGAGCACACAATTATCAATTCTGTTGCAATAAAAATCAGTAAAAGATGGTTAACCTACTGTTCTCTTTCACACTGGCATGAATGTTGCATGGATGATGTCGAAGCAAGGGCAGGCTGGCGGGCGGTTTAGCAGGCTTTTTCGGGCTGGCACGCAGACAATCATGCAGGCAGGCATTACAACAAGTCTTCTGACTGTAGTCTTTCACACAGGCATGACAGGTGAATGGTTAAAATCGAAGTCGGGACAGGCCTGATGTCAAGCAGGTAGGTAGGTAGACAGACTGCATTTCATTCTAGCCATCCATTTCTACTTCTCTGAAACCATCTGCACGGGGTTAAGTTAGAAATCAACAGCATCATAGCAATACTGCTTAGGAAATAGTGTCACCACACATTTATATCTATTCTGTTGCAATTAAAAAATCAGTAACAAAAGGGTTAACAGACCGTTCTCTTTGACACTGGCATGACTGGTGTATGGTTAATGTCGAAGTCAAGGCAGGTGTGCATTTCTGACAACTCTACCGACTCTACTCTTCCACACAGAAATGACTGGTGAATGGTTAAAATCGAATTCAGGGCGCACTTGCTGTCAGGCAGGTAGGTTGGCATACACACTGACAGACCGTATTTCATATTATTCCAGCCATATTTGCTGGAAATCCATATCTAATTCTCTGTAACCACGCATGCAGGGTTAAGTTAGAAATCAACAGCATTATAGCAATATTGGTTTGTTCGAATAAAAATCAGTAAAAGAGGGTTAATGAGTATTTTGAAAAGTGCAGTTCTCTCTATCAAATAAGGAAAACAGCATCTGGAGAATGCTTGTCAGTTACAAAGTTACACAAATAAACACCTGTTGTGAATCACATTTGACACTTACTGATAACAATGCTTGAGCAATATTATACCAGCAAAGTGACCAACTTTTACAAAGAATTTTAGGGTACTCCAATTCAAGGCCCGAAAACTGGGTGAAGAGTAAAACTTTGAATAAAACATATAACAGCAATATTGTTCTAGGATGTACGCCCTATCTTCTCATGGAAAAAACTTTGAGAAAATTTGTCTCCAGTGTTGAGAAATTGCATGTGAAAGTTGGCTAAAACAGTAATTATTCCGATAGTACCCTTATGGGAGCTCCCAAATCTGCCAAGGGTTAAACTTTTTATAATAACATATAGAACATAAGTTGTTGTACTTTAACAGCTGCATGCAGCCATGGAAAACATACAGCGCTCAGTCAATTAGATATGGAGTAAATTTACACTTAAAGTTACCAAATTCTGAAAAATTGAAGTTTTCTTGGACGGTACCTACTTTTAGGCAACCAGAATGGGCATAGGGTTAAACTTTACAACCAAACTTACAACAGCAAATATGATAGGTAGGCAATTGTGAATGTGGACATGTAAATTATTTTTCAATATTTCATTCCAAAGTGGAAGAAAACTGAACGTAAAATGAGCGAATTTTAGGTAGACTTTTAGGGTCCACTGATTCAAGGCCCGAAAACTGGGTGAAAGCTAAAACTTTGAATAAAACATATAACAGCAAAATTGTTCTTGGATGAATGCCCAATCTTCTCACTGGACGTGATTTGAGAAAATGTGGTTGCAGTGCTGAGAAATTGCATGTGAATGTTGGCAATTTTCGGAAAAAATGCATATTCGGGTGACGTTTGTGGCAAAACAGGGTCAACGTGGGTAATACTGCCTATGCAGACAGATGCAGGTGCACATGCTTCAAACACTAGGAACGTTTCTGCCCAATCGCCCAGAGCATTTTTTAGAATTGGGGCAAAACGTGACATTTTGGCTACATTTTGTACGATTTTGGCAGAAAACGAAAAACTTCAGAAATGCCATGACCCAGGTGATAAACTTCGCATGATGCTCTACAGATGTGCCGAATTTCAACAAAATCGTACAGACCGTTTTCGCGTAATCCGTCAGACAAGATTCGGTGAAATAAAAAAAAAAATAAAAAAAAAAAAAATAAAAAAAAAAAAAAAGAAAAATACCAATAATAATAGATCCACCTATTAGAAATAGGTGAATCTAAAAAAAAATAAAAAAAAAAAAAAAAAAAAAAAAGAAAAATACCAATAACAATAGATCCACCTATTAGAAATAGGTGAATCTAACTAGATTTTTCGATTTCAAGAAATCGAGAGATTCACCTATTCCGCTTGTTTTTTTAGGCTGCGGCGGAACAAGATTGCATATAGTGCTGGTAGGTTTTTAGGCCATATTAAGTGCATAGCCGATAGAAAACTCCCCACAGTGTCTAACAATTCTTTCGGCAATACTCTTTCACATGTTTGTTCTTGAAGTTCGCGCAAACTCTGTCATATTATTAGAAAGTCCCGAAACCAAGCATGGGCCCGTCGTGGGACCCCCCCCCCCCCCCCCCCCCCACACACACACACACTGCACATACGCTTTCCCGACGTTCAAAAATGCAAAATTGATGTCGCTCTCCATGTGAAACCACGCCGAAACTATTTGTGAAAAATGAGTGAAAATTTCATGGAAATCGGCCTAGAACTGGCTGAGATATAGCGTTTTGATGAGTGGCGGTGATAGTTTTTAATTTGGTGTTGTTCTAACCAGTGCAACCTGACGCTGGGTGTATGTCTGGGGTTGTGGCATTGTGCCCTCTCTGAGGTAGTTCCACTTGAATCGTTTTGATTCACAGTCACCGGTGGAGAGATGCTGCTGACAGAAAGATGCTTTGTGTACACTGGCGCCATATGCACCCCGCTAAGCTGGTAACAGTTAGAAAATTGCCAAAAATGAAAAGTGGAATGAAATCGCGCATGGGTTAATGGCGAAAATGCGGTAATTTGGCTAATTTGACATTAAAATTGAACAGACAGCAGTGTCGCTCATATGCCCACTGCGTCCAGGCCAGTGAAGGCAGATACACGAAATCTTCAGATGTTGTTCTACTATCCTTGCTTGACAGGCTAGTATCTTTTGTCGAGTGGCGTTACCGCGTGGGAACAACGTGGATCGCGTGGAAACCATGGGGGCGATTCGTCCCTACTCTATTCCCAATGCAATGCCGTTTCCATTCACTATTTACCCACCACACGTCGGTCGAGTTTGGCATCATTTTCTGTCGATTTGATGAATTGTTCAGCTTTAAATATTCGCACATTCACATTCGACAGAAAGTGTGGAGTTAAACTGCTTATTTTAGGCCGTCCCGACAGAAACTGACAACTTGACACGGTGGCGAAAAAGCCGTCATCTGGCTAATTTAACATTCAAATTGAACAGATACATTGTTGGATATACGCCAATTATGTCCCGACCGTGCAATACAGCAACTTCAAATTCTCAGAGTGTGTTCTACTCTCCCTGGCCGACAGCTTAGTATCTTTGCCGAGTGCCGAGACCGCGTGGAAACACCGCGGATCAGGTGGAAACCGAGGGCATGATTCGTCCCTACTTTTATTCTCAATTCAACGGCTTTTTCCATTCATTATTTACCTGTCACCGACTGAGTTTGGCATTATATCTGTTTATTTGATGAACTTTTCAACCTGAACTATTTGCGGCTTCATGTTGCACCACCGAAAGGCCAATGGACGGTTACAGTGTTGAGAAATCACCTTTGAAAGTTGGCGAAAGCAACAATTATTCCGACTGTACCGTTATGGGATCTCTCAAATCTGCAAGGGTTAACCTCAGGGTTAAATTCTGTTGGAACTAAAATCAGTAAAAGAGAGTCAGCAGACTGTGCTCTTTCACACTGGCATGAATGTAGCATGGTTAATGTCGAAGTCAGGGCAGGCAGGCAGGCTGGCGGGTATACAGGCTTTTTTTCGGGAAGGCAGGCAAGTAGTTTTAACAACTCTTTCAACTGAACTCTCACAGAGACATGCCAGGTGAATGGTTAAACTCGAAGTCAGGGCATGCTTGCTGTCAGGCAGGTAGGTAGGCAGACAGACTGATAAACTGCATTTTCATATTATTCCAGCCATAATTGCTGGAAAATCCATATCTACTTCTCTGAAACCACACGTACAGGGTTAAGTTAGAAATCAACAGCATAACAGCAATATTGCTGAGGAAATAGTGCGAGCACACATTTATCAATTCTGTTGCAATAAAAATCAGTAAAAGAGGGTTAACCTACTGTTCTCTTTCACACAGGTATGAATGTTGTATGGTTGATGTCGAAGCCAGGGCAGGCAGGTAGGCTGGCGGGCAGTTTAGCAGGCTTTTTCGGGCTGGCACACAGGCAAGCAGGCAGGCAGGCATTTCTAGCAACTCTTCCGACTGTACTCTTTCACACAGGCATGACAGGTGAATGGTTAAAATCGAAGTCAGGACAGGCCTGCTGTCAAGGCAGATAGACTGACAGACTGCATTTCATAATATTCCAGCCATAATTGCTGAAAATCCATATCTACTTCTCTGAAACCATGTGCACGGGGTTAAGTTAGAGTTAGAAATCAACAGCATCATAGCAATACTGCTTAGGAAATAGTGTTACCACAAATATTTCTCTATTCAGTTGCAATTAAAAAATCAGTAACAAAAGGGTTAACAGAGGGTTCTCTTTCACACTGGCATGACTGTTGTATGGTTAATGTTGAAGTCAGGGCAGGTGGGCATTTCTGACAACTCTTCCAACTCTACTCTTTCACACAGAAATGACTGGTGATTGGTTAAAATCGAATTCAGGGCGTGCTTGCTGTCTGGCAGGTAGGTTGGCATACACACTGGCAGACCGTATTTCATATTATTCCAGCCACATTTGCTGGAAATCCATATCTAATTCTCTGTAATCACGCATGCAGGGTTAAGTTAGAAATCAACAGCATTATAGCAAATATTGGTTTGTTGGAATAAAAACCAGTAAAAGAGGGTTAATGAGTGTTTTGAAAAGTGCATTTTTTCTCTATTAAATAAGAAATACAGCATCTGGAGAATGCTGGTCAGTTAAAATCATCTTACACAAATAAACACCTGTTGTCTATCAATCATATTTGACACTTACTGATAACAACGCTTGAGAAATATTATACCAGCAAAGTGAACAACTTTTAAAACGAATTTGTGGGTACTCCAATTCAAGGCCCGAAAACTGGGTGAAGAGTAAAACTTTGAATAAAACATATAACAGCAATATTGTTCTAGGATGTACGCCCTATCTTCTCATGAAAAAAACTTTGAGAAAATATGTCTCCAGTGTTGAGAAATCGCATGTGAAAGTTGGCGAAAACAGCAATTATTCCGACAGTACCCTTATGGGAGCTCCCAAATCTGCCAAGGGTTAAACTTTTTATAATAGCATATAGAACAAAAGTTGTTGTACTTTGACAGCTGCATGCAGCCATAGAAAACATTCAGCACTCAATCAATTAGCTATGGAGTAAATTGACACTTAAAGTTACCAAATTCTAAAAAATTGAAGTTTTCTTGGACGGTACCTACTTTTAGGCAACCAGAATGGGCATAGGGTTGAACTTTACAACCAAACTTACAACAGAAAATATGATTGGTAGGCAATTGTGAATGCGGACATGTAAATTATTTTTCAATATTCCATTCCAAAGTGGAAGAAAACTGAACTCAAAATGAGCGAATTTTAGGTAGACTTTTAGGGTACTCTGATTCAAGGCCCGAAAACTGGGTGAAAGCTAAAACTATGAATAAAACATATAACAGCAAAATTGATCTTGGATGAATGTCCAATCTTCTCACTGGAAGTGATTTGACAAAATGTGATTGCAGTGCTGAGAAATCGCAAGTGAATGTTGGCATTTTTCGCCAAAAATGCATTTTCGGGTGACGTTTGTGGCAAAACAGGGTCAACGTGGGTAATACTGCCTATGCAGACAGATGCAAGTGCACATGCTTCAAATACTACGAACGTTTCGGCCCAATCGCCGAGAGCATTTTTGAGAATTGGGGCAAAACGTGACATTTTGGCTGAGAGATTCACCTATTCCGCTTGTCTTTTTAGGCAGCGGCGAAATAAGATTGCATATAGAGCTGGTAGTTTTTTAGGCTATATTAAGTGCATAGCCGATAGAAAACTCCCTACAGTGTCTAACAATTCTTTCCGCAATACTCTTTCACATTGGCGTGAATGCTGTATGGTTAATCTCCAAGTTAGGGCTAAATAGCAAACCTGTTGAACAGATCGCGTATACTTAATAATAACAACATGTGCATATGTGACACCATAGATTGTGGCGAACGTTTTCGTAGCAGCCATCCCAAACTTTCAGCGTTTGTACCTGAAGCTCGTACGAACTCGGTCATATTATTAGAAAGTCCCGAAACCAAGCATGGGCCTCGAGGCAGCCGCCCCTCTCTCTCAACCCACACCCTGAACAAGCACATACCCTCTCCTGACATTCAACATGATAGAATGGGAAATTGGTGTCGCTCTCTGTGTGAAAAGATGCGATAACTATTTGTGAAGAATGAGTGAAAAATTTATGGAAATCGGCCAAGAATTGGCCGAGATATAGCGTTTTAATGAGTGGATGTAATTGTTTGAATTTGGTCCTGTTCTAGCCGGTGCGACCTGACGCTGGATATATGTCTGGGGTTGTGGCACTGCTCCCCCTCTGGGGTAGTTCTGCTTGACATCGTGGATTCTCAGTTTCTGGTGGAGAGACGGTGGAGACTGAAATATGCATTGTGTACACTGATGCCAAATGGACCTCGCCAAACTGGTAACAGTTAGATATTTGTCAGAAATGAAAAGTGGACGGTAATCGCGCATGGGTAAATGGCGAATAGGCGGTAATCTGGCTAATTTGACATTAAAATTGAACAGACAACAGTGTCGCTCATACGCCCACTACGTCCAGACCACTGAAGGCAGATACACGAAATTTTCAGAAGTTGTTCTAGTCTTCCTGCCCGACAGGTTAGTATCTTTGTCGAGTGGCGTGACCGTGAGGGAACAACGTGGATCGCGTGGAAACTATGGGGGTGATTCGTCCCTACTCTATTCCCAATGCAATGCCGTTCCCATTCACTATTTACCCACCATATGTCGGTCGAGTTTGGCATCATTTCTGTCTATTTGATAAAATTGTTCAGCTTTAAATAAATATTCGCACATTCACATGGGACAGAAAGTGTGGAGTTAAACTGCTTATGTTAGGCCGTCCCGACAGAAACTGACAACCTGACACGGTGGCAAAAAAGCTGTCATCTGACTAATTTAACATTTAAATTGAACAGATAGAATGTCGGATATATGCCAATATGTGCGAGCACACAATTATCAATTCTGTTGCAATAAAAATCAGTAAAAGAGGGTTAACCTACTGTTCTCTTTCACACTGGCATGAATGTTGTATGGTTGATGTCGAAGCCAGGGCAGGCAGGTAGGCTGGCGGGCGGGCGGTTTAGCAGGCTTTTTCGGGCTGGCACGCAGGCAATCAGGCAGGCAGGCATTACAACACGTCTTCTGACTGTACTCTTTCACACAGGCATGACAGGTGAATGGTTAAAATCGAAGTCAGGACAGGCCTGCTGTCAAGCAGGTAGGTAGGTAGACAGACTGCATTTCATTCTAGCCATCCATTTCTACTTCTCTGAAACCATGTGCACGGGGTTAAGTTAGAAATCAACAGCATCATAGCAATACTGCTTAGGAAATAGTGTCACCACACATTTATATCTATTCTGTTGCAATTAAAAATTCAGTAACAAAAGGGTTAACAGACCGTTCTCTTTGACACTGGCATGACTGTTGTATGGTTAATGTCGAAGTCAAGGCAGGTGTGCATTTCTGACAACTCTACCGACTCTACCCTTCCACACAGAAATGACTGGTGAATGGTTAAAATCGAATTCAGGGCGCACTTGCTGCCAGGGAGGTAGGTTGGCATACACACTGATAGACCGTATTTCATATTATTCCAGCCATATTTGCTGGAAATCCATATCTAATTCTCTGTAACCACGCATGCAGGGTTAAGTTAGAAATCAACAGCATTATAGCAATATTGGTTTGTTCGAATAAAAATCAGTAAAAGAGGGTTAATGAGTATTTTGAAAAGTGCAGTTCTCTCTATCAAATAAGAAAAAACAGCATCTGGAGAATGCTTGTCAGTTACAAAGTTACACAAATAAACACCTGTTGTGAATCACATTTGACACTTACTGATAACAACGCTTGAGCAATATTATACCAGCAAAGTGAACAACTTTTACAAAGAATTTGAGGGTACTCCAATTCAAGGCCCGAAAACTGGGTGAAGAGTAAAACTTTGAATAAAACATATAACAGCAATATTGTTCTAGAATGTACGCCCTATCTTCTCATGGAAAAAACTTTGAGAAAATTTGTCTCCACTGTTGAGAAATTGCATGTGAAAGTTGGCAAAAACAGTAATTATTCCGATAGTACCCTTATGGGAGCTCCCAAATCTGCCAAGGGTTAAACTTTTTACAATAACATATAGAACATAAGTTATTGTACTTTAACAGCTGCATGCAGCCATAGAAAACATACAGCGCTCAGTCAATTAGATATGGAGTAAATTTACACTTAAAGTTACCAAATTCTAAAAAATTGAAGTTTTCTTGGACGGTACCTACTTTTAGGCAACCAGAATGGGCATAGGGTTAAACTTTACAACCAAACTTACCACAGCAAAGATGATCGGTAGGCAATTGTGAATGCGGACATGTAAATTATTTTTCAATATTCCATTCCAAAGTGGAAGAAAACTGAACTTAAAATGAGCGAATTTTAGGTAAACTTTTAGGGTCCACTGATTCAAGGCCCGAAAACTGGGTGAAAGCTAAAACTTTGAATAAAACATATAACAGCAAAATTGTTCTCGGATGAATGCCCAATCTTCTCACTGGACGTGATTTGAGAAAATGTGGTTGCAGTGCTGAGAAATTGCATGTGAATGTTGGCAATTTTCGGAAAAAATGCATTTTCGGGTGACGTTTGTGGCAAAACAGGGTCAACGTGGGTAATACTGCCTATGCAGACAGATGCAGGTGCACATGCTTCAAACACTAGGAACGTTTCTGCCCAATCGCCCAGAGCATTTTTGAGAATTGGGGCAAAACGTGACATTTTGGCTACATTTTGAACGATTTTGGCAGAAAACGAAAAACTTCAGAAATGCCATGACCCAGGTGAGAAACTTCGCATGATGCTCTACAGATGTGTCAAATTTCAACAAAATCGTACAGACCGTTTTCGCGCAATCTGTCAGACAAGATTCGGTGAAATAAAAAAAAAAATAAAAAACTAGATTTTTCGATTTCAAGAAATCGAGAGATTCACCTATTCCGCTTGTTTTTTTAGGCAGGCAGCGGCGAATTAAGATTGCATATAGAGCTGGTAGGTTTTTAGGCTATATTAAGTGCATGGCCGATAGAAACTCCCTACAGTGTCTAACAATTGTTTCGGCAATACTCTTTCACATTGGCCTGAATGCTGTATGGTTAATGTCCAAGTTAGGGCTAAATAGCAAAGCTGTTGAACACATCGCGTATACTTAATAATAACAACATGTGCATATGTGGCATCACAGATTCTGGCGAATGTTTTCGTAGCAGCGATTCCAAACTTTCAGAGTTTGTTGTTTATTCTTGAAGTTCGCGCAAACTCTCATATTATTAGAAAGTTCCGAAACCAAGCATGGGCCCGTCGCGGGACTCCCTCCCCCCCCCCCCCCCACCCTCATCACACACTGCACATACGCTTTCTTGACATTCAAAAATGCAAAATTGATGTCACTCTCCATGTGAAACCATGCCGAAACTCTTTGTGAAAAATGAGTGAAAATTTCATGGAAATCGGCCTAGAATTGGCTGAGATATAGCGTTGTGATGAGTGTCGGTGATAGTTTTAATTTGGTGCTGTTCTAACCGGTGCAACCTGATGCTGGGTGTATGCCTGGGGTTGTGGGACTGTTCCCTCTCTGAGGTAGTTCCACTTGAATCGTTTTGATTCACAGTCACTGGTGGACAGATGCTGGTGACAGAAAGATGCTTTGTGTACACTTGCGCCAAATGGACCCCGCTAAGCTGGTGACTGTTAGATGATTGCCAAAAATGAAAATCGGACAGAAAGCGCGCATGGGTTAATGGCGAAAATGCGGTAATTTGGCTAATTTGACATAAAAATTGAGCAGACAGCAGTGTCGCTCCTACGTCCACTGTGTCCAGACCACCGAAGGCAGCCACACGAAATGTTCAGATGTTGTTCTACTTTCCCTGCTTGACAGGTAAGTATCTTTATCGAGTGGCGTGACTGCCTGGGGACAACGTGAAACCGAGCGGACAATTCGTCCCTACTCTATTCCAAATGCAATGACGTTTCCATTCACTATTTACCTGTCACCAGTCGAGTTTGACTTTATTTCTGTCTATTTGATGAACTGTTCAGCTTTAAATATTAGCACATTTATATGGGACAGAAAGTTTGCATGGTTAATGCCGAATTCAAGGCAGGCGGTGGGTCGAGTGGGCGGGCGTTAGGGCATGCATGCAAGTAGACAGGCAGTCCTGTATAACAACTCTTCCCACCGTACTCTTTTACTCTAGCATGACTGGTGTATGGTTAAAATCGAAGTAAGGGTGGGCTTGCTCTCAGGCAGTTTGGTAGGCAGAAAAACAGAAGGCATTCCGTATTCCATTCATAATTGCTGGAAATCCATATCTACTTCTTTGAAACCACGCGTGAGGGTTAAGTTAGAAATCAACAATGCCAGCTCATTTTTACGAATTCAGTTTCAATAAAAATCAGTAAATGAAGGTTAAAGAATATTTTGAAAATTACAGTTTTTCACACAGTACTCTCAAATAGCTTTTGAATATGAACAGGTTGCAAAGAATATTTTGAAAATTACAGTTTTCACGCAGTGCTCTCAAATAGCTTTGATTACGAAAGGGTTACACAAGTCACAGTGATATTCAAATCATTTGTATAAGTGATAAAATGAAAACAGTTGTCTGGAGAATGAATACTGGTCAGCTATAAAGGATAGCATAAATAAATAAAGCATCTCAGTTTCCAAGGATCATCAATCACAGCTTGACAGAGTTTCTGGTGCATAGAAAACATTCAGCGCTGAATCAATTAGGATATGGAGTAAATTGTCACTTGAACTGAAAATGGTTTTTTTTTTCGGATGGGACCTGTCTTTATGATGCTAGAATGGGCATAGGGTTAAACTTTACAACAAATCTTACAACAGAAAATATGCTCAGTAGGCAATTGTGAATACGCACATGCAAATCATTTTCGATATTCCGTTCCAAAAAGGAAGACAAGTGAATGCGCGCAATCAGGCAGCGGGTGCGGGCAGCCAGTAGGCAGGTAGGCAAGGCAGGCAGGCGCAGGCAGGCTCAGACCGAGGCATACAGGGCGCACAGGCAGGCGGGCAACTGTACTCTTTCACACAGGCATGGCTGTTGAATGGTGAATATCGAAGTCAGGACGGGCTTGATGTTGGGCAGGTAGATAGGTAGACAGACTGCGCGCAGTCATCTAGTGCAGACAGGCAGGCAGGCACAAGCAGGCACGTAGGCAGGCACGCAGTTAGGCACGCAGGCGCGCAGGCAGACTCGGGCAAGTGCAGGCTGGCGCAGGCAGGCTCGCGGGCAGTTCTAACAACTCTTCCGACTGTACTCTTTCACACAGGCGTGACTGTGAATAGTTAAAATCGAAGTCAGGGCTGGCTTGATGTCAGGCAGGTAGATAAACAGACAGACTGTGTTCAGGCGCAGACAGGGAGGCGCTGGTAAGCGCAGACAGGCAGACAGGCACACAGGCAGGCTCAGGCAGGCATGCCAGCAGGTGCGCATGCAGGCAGGCAGGCAGGCACAGGCAGTCGGGAAGGCAGGCGCAGGCAAGCGCGCAGAAAGGCTGGCGCGCTGGTATTTCTAACAACTCTTCCAACTGTTCTCTTTCTCACAGGCATGACTGTTGAATGGTTAATATCGAAGTCAGGGTAGGCTTGATGTTAGGTAGATAGGTAGATTGGCAGGCAGGCAGGCGGGCAGGCATTTCTAACAACTCTTACGAATGTACTCTTTCACACAGGCATGACAGGTGAATGGTTAAAATCGAAGTCAGGACGGGCTTGCTGTCAGACAGGTAGGTAGACTGACAGACTGCATTTCATAATATTCCAGCCATAATTGCTGAAAATCCATGTCTACTTCTCTGCAACCACGTGCATAGGGTTAAGTTAGAAATCAGCTGCATCATAGCAATACTGCTTAGGACATAGTGTCACCACACATATATCTATTCTGTTGCAATGAAAAAATCAGTAACAAAGGGTTAACAGACTGTTCTCTTTCACACTGGCATGACTGTTGTATGGTTATTTTCGAAGTCAGGGTAGACAGGCATTTCTGACAACTCTTCCGACTCTACCCTTTCACATAGACATGACTGGTGAATGGTTAAAATCGAAGTCAGGACGTACTTTCTGTTAGTCAGGTAGGTAGGCCTACACACTCATAGACTTTCATATTATTCCAGCCATAATTGCTGGAAATCCATATCTACTTCTCCGTAACCGTGATGCAGGGTTAAGTTAGAAATCAACTGCATTATAGCAATATTGCTTTGCTCACATTTATGAATCCTGTTACAATAAAAACCATAAAAGAGGGTTAATGGATATTTTGAAAAGTGCAGTGCTCTATCAAATAAGAGAAAACAGCATCTGGAGAATGCCGGTCAGCTACTAATGATATTGTACAAATAAATAAAACGTTAATCACAGCTTGACAGTTACTGATAACAGCAAGCTTGAGAAATTTTAACTGGCATTAGCAAAGTAAACCACTTTTATAAAGAATTCGAGGGTAGTCCAATTCAAGGCCTGAAAACTATATGAAGATTAAAACGTTGAATAAAACATATAACAGCAAAATTGTTCTAGGATGTACGCTCTATCTTTTCATGGGAAAAACTTTGAGAAAATATGAGTCCAGTGCTGAGAAATCGCACGTGAAAGTTGGCGAAAACAACAATTATTCCGACAGTACCCTTATGGGAACTCCCAAATCTGGCAAGGGTTAAACTTTTAATAATAACATATAAAACAAAAGTTGTCATACTTTGACTGCTGCATGCAGCCATAGAAAACATTCAGTACTCAATTAATTAGATATGGAGTAAATTGACACCTAAAGTTACCAAATTCTAAAAAATTGAAGTTTTCTTGGACGGTACCTACTTTTGGGCAACCAGAATGGGCATAGGGGTAAACTTTACAACCAAACTTTCAACAGCAAATATGATCGGTATGCAATTGTGAATGCGGACATGTAAATTATTTTTCGATATTCCATTCCAAAGTGGAAGAAAACTGAACTCAAAATGAGCGAATTTTAGGTAGAGTTTTAGGGTCCTCTGATTCAAGGCCCGAAAATTGGGTGAAAGCTAAAACTATGAATAAAACATATAACAGCAAAATTGTTCTTGGATGAATGCCCAATCTTCTCACTGAACGTGATTTGAGAAAATGTGGTTGCAGTCCTGAGAAATCGCATGTGAATGTTGGCAATTTTCGCCAAAAATGCATTTTCAGGTGACTTTTGTGGCAAAACAGGGTCAACGTGGGTAATATTGCCTATGCAGACAGATGCAGGTGCACATGCTTCAAACGCTTGGAACATTTCGGCCCAATCGCCCAGAACATTTTTGAGAATTGGGGCAAAACGTGACATTTTGGCTACATTTTGTACGATTTTGGCAGAAAACGAAAAACTTCAGAAATGCCATGACCCAGGTGATAAACTTCGCATGATGCTCTATAGATGTACCGAATTTCAACAAAATCGTACAGACCGTTTTCGCGTAACCCGTCAGACAAGATTCGGTGAAATAAAAAAAAAAAAAAAAACTAGATTTTTCGATTTCAAGAAATCGAGAGATTCACCTCTTCCGCTTGTCTTTTTAGGCAGCGACGAAATAAGATTGCATATAGAGCTGGTAGGTTTTTAGGCTATATTAAGTGCATAGCCGATAGAAAACTCCCTACAGTGTCTAACAATTCTTTCGGCAATACTCTTTCACATTGGCGTGAATGCTGTATGGTTAATCTCCAAGTTAGGGCTAAATAGCAAACCTGTTGAACACATCGTACCCGTCCAACCCCCTCCTTCTAGATTTTTCGATTTCAAGAAATCGAGAGATTCACCTCTTCCGCTTGTCTTTTTAGGCAGCGACGAAATAAGATTGCATATAGAGCTGGTAGGTTTTTAGGCTACATTAAGTGCATAGCCGATAGAAAACTCCCTACAGTGTCTAACAATTCTTTCGGCAATACTCTTTCACATTGGCGTGAATGCTGTATGGTTAATCTCCAAGTTAGGGCTAAATAGCAAACCTGTTGAACACATCGTACCCGTCCAACCCCCTCCTTCTAGATTTTTCGATTTCAAGAAATCGAGAGATTCACCTCTTCCGCTTGTCTGTTTAGGCAGCGACGAAATAAGATTGCATATAGAGCTGGTAGGTTTTCAGGCTACATTAAGTGCATAGCCGATAGAAAACTCCCTACAGTGTCTAACAATTCTTTCGGCAATACTCTTTCACATTGGCGTGAATGCTGTATGGTTAATCTCCAAGTTAGGGCTAAATAGCAAACCTGTTGAACACATCGTACCCGTCCTACCCCCTCCTTCTAGATTTTTCGATTTCAAGAAATCGAGAGATTCACCTCATCCGCTTGTCTTTTTAGGCAGCGACGAAATAAGATTGCATATAGAGCTGGTAGGTTTTTAGGCGAAATTAAGTGCATAGCCGATAGAAAACTCCCTACAGTGTCTAACAATTCTTTCGGCAATACTCTTTCACATTGGCGTGAATGCTGTACGGTTAATCTCCAAGTTAGGGCTAAATAGCAAACCTGTTGAACACATCGTACCCGTCCAACCCCCTCCTTCTAGATTTTTCGATTTCAAGAAATCGAGAGATTCACCTCTTCCGCTTGTCTTTTTAGGCAGCGACGAAATAAGATTGCATATAGAGCTGGTAGGTTTTTAGGCTATATTAAGTGCATAGCCGATAGAAAACTCCCTACAGTGTCTAACAATTCTTTCGGCAATACTCTTTCACATTGGCGTGAATGCTGTATGGTTAATCTCCAAGTTAGGGCTAAATAGCAAACCTGTTGAACACATCGTACCCGTCCAACCCCCTCCTTCTAGATTTTTCGATTTCAAGAAATCGAGAGATTCACCTCTTCCGCTTGTCTTTTTAGGCAGCGACGAAATAAGATTGCATATAGAGCTGGTAGGTTTTTAGGCTATATTAAGTGCATAGCCGATAGAAAACTCCCTACAGTGTCTAACAATTCTTTCGGCAATACTCTTTCACATTGGCGTGAATGCTGTATGGTTAATCTCCAAGTTAGGGCTAAATAGCAAACCTGTTGAACACATCGTACCCGTCCAACCCCCTCCTTCTAGATTTTTCGATTTCAAGAAATCGAGAGATTCACCTCTTCCGCTTGTCTTTTTAGGCAGCGACGAAATAAGATTGCATATAGAGCTGGTAGGTTTTTAGGCTACATTAAGTGCATAGCCGATAGAAAACTCCCTACAGTGTCTAACAATTCTTTCGGCAATACTCTTTCACATTGGCGTGAATGCTGTATGGTTAATCTCCAAGTTAGGGCTAAATAGCAAACCTGTTGAACACATCGTACCCGTCCAACCCCCTCCTTCTAGATTTTTCGATTTCAAGAAATCGAGAGATTCACCTCTTCCGCTTGTCTGTTTAGGCAGCGACGAAATAAGATTGCATATAGAGCTGGTAGGTTTTCAGGCTACATTAAGTGCATAGCCGATAGAAAACTCCCTACAGTGTCTAACAATTCTTTCGGCAATACTCTTTCACATTGGCGTGAATGCTGTATGGTTAATCTCCAAGTTAGGGCTAAATAGCAAACCTGTTGAACACATCGTACCCGTCCAACCCCCTCCTTCTAGATTTTTCGATTTCAAGAAATCGAGAGATTCACCTCTTCCGCTTGTCTTTTTAGGCAGCGACGAAATAAGATTGCATATAGAGCTGGTAGGTTTTTAGGCGAAATTAAGTGCATAGCCGATAGAAAACTCCCTACAGTGTCTAACAATTCTTTCGGCAATACTCTTTCACATTGGCGTGAATGCTGTATGGTTAATCTCCAAGTTAGGGCTAAATAGCAAACCTGTTGAACACATCGTACCCGTCCAACCCCCTCCTTCTAGATTTTTCGATTTCAAGAAATCGAGAGATTCACCTCTTCCGCTTGTCTGTTTAGGCAGCGACGAAATAAGATTGCATATAGAGCTGGTAGGTTTTCAGGCTACATTAAGTGCATAGCCGATAGAAAACTCCCTACAGTGTCTAACAATTCTTTCGGCAATACTCTTTCACATTGGCGTGAATGCTGTATGGTTAATCTCCAAGTTAGGGCTAAATAGCAAACCTGTTGAACACATCGTACCCGTCCAACCCCCTCCTTCTAGATTTTTCGATTTCAAGAAATCGAGAGATTCACCTCATCCGCTTGTCTTTTTAGGCAGCGACGAAATAAGATTGCATATAGAGCTGGTAGGTTTTTAGGCGAAATTAAGTGCATAGCCGATAGAAAACTCCCTACAGTGTCTAACAATTCTTTCGGCAATACTCTTTCACATTGGCGTGAATGCTGTACGGTTAATCTCCAAGTTAGGGCTAAATAGCAAACCTGTTGAACACATCGTACCCGTCCAACCCCCTCCTTCTAGATTTTTCGATTTCAAGAAATCGAGAGATTCACCTCTTCCGCTTGTCTTTTTAGGCAGCGACGAAATAAGATTGCATATAGAGCTGGTAGGTTTTTAGGCTATATTAAGTGCATAGCCGATAGAAAACTCCCTACAGTGTCTAACAATTCTTTCGGCAATACTCTTTCACATTGGCGTGAATGCTGTATGGTTAATCTCCAAGTTAGGGCTAAATAGCAAACCTGTTGAACACATCGTACCCGTCCAACCCCCTCCTTCTAGATTTTTCGATTTCAAGAAATCGAGAGATTCACCTCTTCCGCTTGTCTTTTTAGGCAGCGACGAAATAAGATTGCATATAGAGCTGGTAGGTTTTTAGGCTATATTAAGTGCATAGCCGATAGAAAACTCCCTACAGTGTCTAACAATTCTTTCGGCAATACTCTTTCACATTGGCGTGAATGCTGTATGGTTAATCTCCAAGTTAGGGCTAAATAGCAAACCTGTTGAACACATCGTACCCGTCCAACCCCCTCCTTCTAGATTTTTCGATTTCAAGAAATCGAGAGATTCACCTCTTCCGCTTGTCTTTTTAGGCAGCGACGAAATAAGATTGCATATAGAGCTGGTAGGTTTTTAGGCTACATTAAGTGCATAGCCGATAGAAAACTCCCTACAGTGTCTAACAATTCTTTCGGCAATACTCTTTCACATTGGCGTGAATGCTGTATGGTTAATCTCCAAGTTAGGGCTAAATAGCAAACCTGTTGAACACATCGTACCCGTCCAACCCCCTCCTTCTAGATTTTTCGATTTCAAGAAATCGAGAGATTCACCTCTTCCGCTTGTCTGTTTAGGCAGCGACGAAATAAGATTGCATATAGAGCTGGTAGGTTTTCAGGCTACATTAAGTGCATAGCCGATAGAAAACTCCCTACAGTGTCTAACAATTCTTTCGGCAATACTCTTTCACATTGGCGTGAATGCTGTATGGTTAATCTCCAAGTTAGGGCTAAATAGCAAACCTGTTGAACACATCGTACCCGTCCAACCCCCTCCTTCTAGATTTTTCGATTTCAAGAAATCGAGAGATTCACCTCTTCCGCTTGTCTTTTTAGGCAGCGACGAAATAAGATTGCATATAGAGCTGGTAGGTTTTTAGGCGAAATTAAGTGCATAGCCGATAGAAAACTCCCTACAGTGTCTAACAATTCTTTCGGCAATACTCTTTCACATTGGCGTGAATGCTGTATGGTTAATCTCCAAGTTAGGGCTAAATAGCAAACCTGTTGAACACATCGTACCCGTCCAACCCCCTCCTTCTAGATTTTTCGATTTCAAGAAATCGAGAGATTCACCTCTTCCGCTTGTCTTTTTAGGCAGCGACGAAATAAGATTGCATATAGAGCTGGTAGGTTTTTAGGCTACATTAAGTGCATAGCCGATAGAAAACTCCCTACAGTGTCTAACAATTCTTTCGGCAATACTCTTTCACATTGGCGTGAATGCTGTATGGTTAATCTCCAAGTTAGGGCTAAATAGCAAACCTGTTGAACACATCGTACCCGTCCAACCCCCTCCTTCTAGATTTTTCGATTTCAAGAAATCGAGAGATTCACCTCTTCCGCTTGTCTTTTTAGGCAGCGACGAAATAAGATTGCATATAGAGCTGGTAGGTTTTTAGGCTATATTAAGTGCATAGCCGATAGAAAACTCCCTACAGTGTCTAACAATTCTTTCGGCAATACTCTTTCACATTGGCGTGAATGCTGTATGGTTAATCTCCAAGTTAGGGCTAAATAGCAAACCTGTTGAACACATCGTACCCGTCCAACCCCCTCCTTCTAGATTTTTCGATTTCAAGAAATCGAGAGATTCAGTCTGGGGTTGTGGCAATGTTCCCCCTCTGAGGTAGTTCCGTTTGAAACTTTGCATTCTCAGTTATTGGTGGAGAGATGCTGGTGACTGAAAGAGGCATTGTGTACACTGGCGCCAAATGGACCTCGCCAAGCTGGTAACAGTTAGATATTTGTCAGAAATGAAAAGTGGACAGTAATCGCGCATGGGTTAATGGCGAAAAGGCGGTAATTTGGCTAATTTGACATAAAAATTGAGCAGACAGCAGTGTCGCTCCTACGTCACTGTGTCCAGACCACCGAAGGCAGCCACGCGAAATGTTCAGATGTTGTTCTACTTTCCCTGCTTGACGGGATAATATCTTTATCGAGTGGCATAACTGTCTGAGGACAACGTGAATTGCGTGGAAACCGGGGGGACGATTCGTCCCTACTCTATTCCCAATGCAATGACGTTTCCATTCACTATTTACCTGTCACCAGTCGAGCTTGACTTTATTTCTGTCTATTTGATGAACTGTTCAGCTTTAAATATTAGCATATTTATATGGGACAGAAAGTTTGCATGGTTAATGCCGAATTCAAGGCAGGCGGTCGGTCGAGTGGGTGGGCGTTAGGGCATGCATGCAAGTAGACAGGCAGTGCAGTCTAACAGCTCTTCCGACTGTACTCTTTTACTCTGGCATGACTGGTGTATGGTTGAAATCGAAGTAAGGGCGGGCTTGCTCTCAGGCAGTTTGGTGGGCAGAAAAAACAGAAGGCATTCCGTATTCCATTCATAATTGCTGGAAATCCATATCTACTTCCCATAATTGCTGGAGTCTACTTCTTTGAAACCACGCGTGCAGGGTTAAGTTATAAATCAACAATGCCAGCTCAAATTTACGAATTCAATTTCAATAAAAATCAGTAAATGAAGGTTAAAGAATATTTTGAAAATTACAGTTTTTCACACAGTACTCTCAAATAGCTTTGAATATGAACCGGTTGCAAAGAATATTTTGAAAATTACAGTTTTTCACGCTGTACCCTCAAATAGCTTTGATTACGAAAGGGTTACACAAGTCACAGTGATATTCAAATCATTTGTATAAGTGATAAAATGAAAACAGTTGTCTGGAGAATGAATACTGGTCAGCTATGAAGGATAGCGTTAATAAATAAAGCATCTCAGTTTCCAAAGATCATCAATCACAGCTTGACAGAGTAGCTGGTGCATAGAAAACATTCAGCGCTGAATCAATTAGGATATGGAGTAAATTGTCACTTGAACTGAAAATGTTTTCTTTTTTTGGATGGGACCTATCTTTATGATGCTAGAATGGGCATAGGGTTAAACTTTACAACAAATCTTACAACAGAAAATATGCTCAGTAGGCAATTGTGAATACGCACATGCATATCATTTTCGATATTCCGTTCCAAAGAGGAAGAGAAGTGAATGCGCGCGATCAGGCAGCGGGCGTGGGCAGGCAGTAGGCAGGCAGGCAGGAACATGCAGGCAGGCTCAGACCGAGGCAGACAGGCGCACAGGCAGGCGGGCAACTGTACTCTTTCACACAGGCATTGAATGGTTAAAATCGAAGTCAGGGCGGGCTTGATGTTAGGCAGGTAGATAGGTAGACAGACTGCGTGCGGGCATCTAGTGCATACAGGCAGGCACAGGCAGGCAGGCAGACACAAGCAGTCAGGCAGGCAGGCACGCAGGTAGGCACGCAGGCGTCCAGGCAGACTCAGGCAGGGGCAGGAAGGCTCAAAGGCAGGATCGCAGACAGGAAGGCAGGTGCGCAGGCATTTCTAACAACTCTTCCGACTCTGCTCGTTCACACAGGCGTGACTGGTGAATAGTTAAAATCGAAGTCAGGGCTGGCTTGATGTGTGCAGGCGCAGACATGGAGGCACTGGTAAGCGCAGACGGCACGCAGGCAGGCTCAAGCAGGCACGCCGGCAGGTGCGCATGCAGGCAGGCAGGCAGCCAGGCAGTGGGCAGGCAGGCGCAGGCAAGCGAGCAGGACGGCTGGCACGCAGGCATTTTTAACAACTCTTCCAACTGTTCTCTTTCTCACATGCATGACTGATGAATGGTTAAAATCGAAGTCAGGGTAGGCTTGATGTTGGGCAGGTAGATAGGCAGGCAGACAGACTGCGGGCAGGCAGGCACGCAGGCATTTCTAACAACTCCACCGAATGTACCCTTTCACACAGGCATAACAGGTGAATGATTAAAATCGAAGTCAGGACGGGCTTGCTGGCAGGCAGGTAGGTAGACTGACAGACTGCATTTCATAATATTCCAGCCATAATTGCTGAGAATCCATATCTACTTCTTTGAAACTACATGCAAAGGGTTAAATTAGAAATCAACAGCATCATAGCAATACTGCTTAGGAAATAGTGTCACCACACAATTATCTATTCTGTTGCAATTAAAAATTCAGTAATAAAAAGGGTTAACAGACCGTTCTCTTTCACACTGGCATGACTGTTTTATGGTTAATGTTGAAGTCCGGGCAGGTGGACATTTCTGACAACTCTTCCGACTCTACCCTTTCACACAGAAATGACTGGTGAATGGTTAAAATGGAATTCAGCGCGTGCTTCCTGTCAGGCAGGTAGGTTGGCATACACACTGACAGACCGTATTTCATATTATTCCAGGCATATGTGCTGGAAATCCATATCTAATTCTCTGTAACCACGCATGCAGGGTTAAGTTAGAAATCAACAGCATTATAGCAGTATTGGTTTGTTGGAATAAAAATCAGTAAAAGAGGGTTAATGAGTATTTTGAAAAGTGCAGTAATTTCCAGGCAGTACTGTACTCTGTATGAAATAAGAAAAACAGCATCTGGAGAATGCTGGTCAGTTAAAATCATATTACACAAAATGAAACACCTGTTGTCATGATCAATCACATTTGACACTTACTGATAACAACGCTTGAGCAATATTATACCAGCAAAGTGAACAACTTTTAAAAAGAATTTGGGGGTACTCCAATTCAAGGCCCGAAAACTGGGTGAAGAGCAAAACTTTGAATAAAACATATAACAGCAATATTGTTCTAGAATGTACGTCCTATCTTCTCAAGGAAAAAACTTTGAGAAAATATGTCTCCAGTGTTGAGAAATCGCATGTGAAAGTTGGCGAAAACAGCAATTATTCCGACAGTACTCTTATGGGAGCTCCCAAACCTGCCAAGGGTTAAACTTTTTACAATAACATATAGAACAAAAGTTGTTGTACTTTGACAGCTGCATGCAGGCATAGAAAACATTCAGCGCTCAATCAATTATATATGGAGTAAATTGACACTTAAGGTTACAAAATTCTAAAAAATTGAAGTGTTCTTGGACGGTACCTACTTTTAGGCAACCAGAATGGGCATAGGGGTAAACTTTACAACCAAACTTACAACAGCAAATATGATCGGTACGCAATTGTGAATGCGGACATGTGAATTATTTTTCGATATTCCATTCCAAAGTGGAAGAAAACTGAACTCAAAATGAGCGAATTTTAGGTAGAGTTTTAGGGTCCTCTGATTCAAGGCCTGAAAATTGGGTGAAAGCTAAAACTATGAATAAAACATATAACAGCAAAATTGTTCTTAGATGAATGCCCAATCTTCTCACTGGACGTGATTTGAGAAAATGTGGTTGCAGTGCTGAAAAATCGCATGTGAATGTTGGCAATTTTCGCCAAAAATGCATTTTCAGGTGACTTTTGTGGCAAAACAGGGTCAACGTGGGTAATATTGCCTATGCAGACAGATGCAGATGCACATGCTTCAAACGCTTGGAACATTTCGGCCCAATCGCCCAGAGCATTTTTGAGAATTGGGGCAAAACGTGACATTTTGGCTACATTTTGTACGATTTTGGCAGAAAACGAAAAACTTCAGAAATGCCATGACCCAGGTGATAAATTTCGCATGATGCTCTATAGATGTACCGAATTTCAACAAAATCGTACAGACCGTTTTCGCGTAACCCGTCAGACAAGATTCGGTGAAATAAAAAAAAAAAAAAAAATAAAAAAAAAAAAAATAAAAAAAAAAAAAAAGAAAAATAGCAATAATAATAGATCCACCTATTAGAAATAGGTGAATCTAATAAAAAAAAAAATAAAAAAAAAAGAAAAGAAAAATAGCAATAATAATAGATCCACCTATTAGAAATAGGTGAATCTAACTAGATTTTTCGATTTCAAGAAATCGAGAGATTCACCTATTCCGCTTGTCTTTTTAGGCAGCGACGAAATAAGATTGCAAATAGAGCTGATAGTTTTTTAGGCTATATTAAGTGCATAGCCAATAGAAAACTCCCTACAGTGTCTAACAATTCTTTCGGCAGTACTCTTTCACATTGGCGTGAATGCTGTATGGTTAATCTCCAAGTTAGGACTAAATAGCAAACCTGTTGAACACATCGTGTATACTTAATAATAACAACATGTGCGTATGTGGCATCGTAGATTGTGACGAATGTTTTCGTAGAAGCGATTCCAAACTTTCAGCGCTTGTTGTTTGTTCGTGAAGTTAGCGCAAACTCTGTCATATTATTAGAAACTTCCGAAACCAAGCATGGGCCCGTCGCAGGACTCCCTCCCCCCCCCACCCCCATCACACACTGCACATACGCTTTCTTGACATTCAAAAATGCAAAATTGATGTCGCTCTCCATGTGAAACCATGCCGAAACTCTTTGTGAAAAATGAGTGAAAATTTCATGGAAATCGGCCTAGAATTGGCTGAGATATAGCGTTGTGATGAGTGGCGGTGATAGTTTTAATTTGGTGCTGTTCTAACCAGTGCAACCTGACGCTGGGTGTATGCCTGGGGTTGTGGGACTGTTCCCTCTCTGAGGTAGTTCCACTTGAATCGTTTTGATTCACAGTCACTGGTGGAGAGATGCTGGTGACAGATGCTTTGTGTACACTTGCGCCAAATGGACCCCACTAAGCTGGTAACAGTTAGAAAATTTCCAAAAATGAAAAGTGGACAGAAATCGCGCTTGGGTTAATGGCGAAAATGCGGAAATTTGGCTAATTTGACATTAAAATTGAACAGACAGCAGTGTCGCTCATATGCCCACTGCGTGAAGGCAGATACACGAAATCTTCAGATGTTGTTCTACTATCCCTGCTTGACAGGCTAGTATCTTTGTCGAGTGGCGTTACCGCGTGGGAACAACGTGGATCGCGTGGAAACCACGGGGGCGATTCGTCCCTACTCTATTCCCAATGCAATGCCGTTTCCATTCACTATTTACCCACCACAAGTCGGTCGAGTTTGGCATCATTTCTGTCCATTTGATGAATTGTTCAGCTTTAAATATTCGCACATTCACATGGGAGAGAAAGTGTGGAGTTAAACTGCTTATTTCAGGCCGTACCGACAGAAACTGACAACTTGACACGGTGGCGAAAAAGCCGTCATCTGGCTAATTTAATATTCAAATTGAACAGATACATTGTTGGATATATGCCAATTATGTCCCAACTGTGCAAGACAGCAACTTGAAATTCTCAGAGTGTGTTCTACTCTCCCTGGCCGACAGCTTAGTATCTCTGTCGGGTGCCGAGACCGCGTGGAAACACCGCGGATCAGGTGGAAACCGAGGGCATGATTCGCCCCTACTTTATTCTCAATTCAACGGCTTTTACATTCATTATTTTACCTGTCACCGGCTGACTTTGGCATTATATCTGTCTATTTGATGAACTTTTCAACCTGAACTATTTGCGGCTTCATGTTGCACCACCGAAAGACCAACGGACGGTTACAGTGTTGAGAAATCACCTTTGAAAGTTAGCGAAAACAACAATTATTCCGACTGTACCGTTATGGGATCTCTCAAATCTGCAAGGGTTAACATCAGGGTTAAATTCTGTTGGAATTAAAATCAGTAAAAGAGAGTCAACAGACTGTGCTCTTTCACACTGGCATGAAAGTAGCATGGTTAATGTCGAAGTCAGGGCAGGCAGGCAGGCTGGCAGGCTGGCGGGTATACAGGCTTTTTTCGGGAAGGCAGGCAAGTAGTTTTAACAACTCTTTCAACTGAACCCTCACACAGACATGTCAGGTGAATGGTTAAACTCGAAGTCAGGGCATGCTTGCTTTCAGGCAGGTAGGTAGGCAGACCAACTGATAAACTGCATTTCATATGATTCCAGTCATAATTGCTGGAAAATCCATATCTACTTCTATTAAACCATACGTACAGGGTGAAGTTAGAAAACAGCCTCACAGCAGTACTGCTTAGAAAATAGTTCGAGCACACATCTATCAATTCTGTTGCAATAAAAATCAGTAAAAGAAGGTTAACCTAATGTTCTCTTTCACATTGGCATGAATATTGTATGGTTAATGTGGAAGCCAGGGCAGGCTGGTAGGCTGGCGGGCGGTTTAACAGGCTTTTTCAGGTTGGCAGGCAGGCAGGCAGGAACTTCTAACAACTCTTCCGACTGGACTCTTTCACACAGACATGACAGGAAATTGTTAAAATCGAAGTCATCGCATGCTTGCTGTAAAGCAGGTAGGTAGGTTGACAGACTGCATTTCATAATGTTCCAGCCATAATTGCAGAAAATCCATATCTACTTCTCTGAAACCACATGCGCAGGGTTAACTTAGAAATCAACAGCATCCTAGCAATACTGCTTAGAAAATAATATTACCACACATTTATCAATTCTGTGGCAATAACAATCAGCAAAAGAGGGTTAACAGACTGTTCTCTTTCACACTGTCATGACTGTTGTGTGGTTAAAGTTGAAGTCAGGGCAGGCGGGCATTTCTGACATCTGTTCCGACTCTACCCTTTCACACAGAAATTACTGGCGAATGGTTAAAATCGAATTCAGGGTGTGCTTACTGTCAGGCAGGAAGGAAGATATACACACTCACAGGCCGTTTTTCATACTATTCCAGCCATTTTTGCTGGAAACCCATATCTACTTCTCTGTAACAACGCATGCAGGGTTAATTTAGAAATCAACAGCATAAAAGTAATATTGCTTTGTTGCAATAAAAATCAGTAAAAGAGGGTTAATGAAAATTTTGAAAAGTGTATTTTTTTTCAGGCAGTACTCTCTCTCTATCAAATAGGAAAAACAACATCTGGAGACTGCTGGCCAGTTAGAATCATATTACACAAAAAATAAATAAAGCATCTCAGTTTCCAAAGATCATCAATCACAACTTGACAGAGTTTCTGGTGCATAGAAAACATTCAGCGCTGAATCAATTAGGATATGGAGTAAATTGTCACTTGAACTGAAAATGTTTTTTTTTTTTTTGGATGGGACCTATCTTTATGATGCTAGAATGGGCATAGGGTTAAACTTTACAACAAATCTTACAACAGAAAATATGCTCAGTAGGCAATTGTGAATACGCACATGCATATCATTTTCGATATTCCGTTCCAAAGAGGAAGACAAGTGAATGCGCGCAATCAGGCAGCGGGTGCGGGCAGCCAGTAGGCAGGCAGGCACAGGCAGGCAGGAACATGCAGGCAGGCTCAGACCGAGGCATACAGGGCGCACAGGCAGGCGGGCAACTGTACTCTTTCACACAGGCATGGCTGTTGAATGGTGAATATCGAAGTCAGGACGGGCTTGATGTTAGGCAGGTAGATAGGTAGACAGACTGCGCGCAGGCATCTAGTGCAGACAGGCAGGCACAGGCAGGCAGGCAGGCAGGCAGGCACAAGCAGGCAGGCCGGCAGGCACGCAGGCGCGCAGGCAGACTCGGGCAAGCACAGGCAGGCGCAGGCAGGCTCGCAGACAGGAAGGCAGGCGCACGGGCAGTTCTAACAACAACGACTGTACTCTTTCACACAGGCGTGACTGGTAAATAGTTAAAATCGAAGTCAGGGCTGGCTTGATGTCAGGTAGGTAGATAAACAGACAGACTGTGTTCAGGCGTAGGCAGGGAGGCGCTGGTAAGCGCAGACAGGCACACAGGCAGGCTTAGGCAGGCACGCCAGCAGGTGCGCATGCAGGCAGGCAGGCACAGGCAGTCGGGCAGGCAGGCGCACATGCAGGTGCAGGCAAGTGCGCAGAAAGGCTGGCGTGCAGGCATTTCTAACAACTCTTCCAACTGTTCTCTTTCTCACAGGCATGACTGTTGAATGGTTAATATCGAAGTCAGGGTAGACTTGATGTTAGGTAGATAGGCAGAGGCAGGCAAGCAGGCAGGCAGGCAGGCAGGCATTTCTAACAACTCTTCCGAATGTACTCTTTCACACAGGCATGACAGGTGAATGGTTAAAATCGAAGTCAGGACGGGCTTGCTGTCAGGCAGGTAGGTAGGTAGACTCACAAACTGCATTTCATAATATTCCAGCCATAATTGCTGAAAATCCATGTCTACTTCTCTGCAACCACGTGCACAGGGTTAAGTTAGAAATCAACAGCATCATAGCAATACTGCTTAGGACATAGTGTCACCACACATATATCTATTCTGTTGCAATGAAAAAATCAGTAACAAAGGGTTAACAGACTGTTCTCTTTCACACTGGCATGACTGTTGTATGGTTATTTTCGAAGTCAGGGTAGACAGGCATTTCTGACAACTCTTCCGACTCTACCCTTTCACATAGACATGACTGGTGAATGGTTAAAATCGAAGTCAGGACGTACTTTCTGTTAGTCAGGTAGGTAGGCCTACACACTCATAGACTTTCATATTATTCCAGCCATAATTGCTGGAAATCCATATCTACTTCTCTGTAACCGAGCATGCAGGGTTAAGTTAGAAATCAACTGCATTATAGCAATATTGCTTTGCTCACATTTATGAATTCTGTTACAATAAAAACCATAAAAGAGGGTTAATGGATATTTTGAAAAGTGCATTTCTCTATCAAATAAGAAAAAACAGCATCTGGAGAATGCTGGTCAGCTACTAATGATATTATACAAATAAAACGTTAATCACAGCTTGACAGTTACTGATAACAGCAAGCTTGAGGAATTTTAACAGGCATTAGCAAAGTAAACCACTTTTATAAAGAATTTGAGGGTAGCCCAATTCAAGGCCTGAAAACTGTATGAAGATTAAAACGTTGAATAAAACATATAACAGCAAAATTGTTCTAGGATGTACGCTCTATCTTTTCATGGGAAAAACTTTGAGAAAATATGAGTCCAGTGCTGAGAAATCGCATGTGAAAGTTGGCGAAAACAACAATTATTCCGACAGTACCCTTATGGGAACTCCCAAATCTGGCAAGGGTTAAACTTTTAATAATAACATATAAAACAAAAGTTGTCATACTTTGACTGCTGCATGCAGCCATAGAAAACATTCAGTGCTCAGTCAATTAGATATGGAGTAAATTGACACTTAAAGTTACCAAATTCTAAAAAATTGAAGTTTTCTTGGAAGGTTCCTACTTTTAGGCAACCAGAATGGGCATAGGGGTAAACTTTACAACCAAACGTACAACAGCAAATATGATCGCTAGGCAATTGTGGATGCGGACATGTAAATTATTTTTCGATATTCCATTCCAAAGTGGAAGAAAACTGAACTCAAAATGAGCGAATTTTAGGTAGACTTTTAGGGTACTCTGATTCAAGGCCCGAAAACTGGGTGAAAGCTAAAACTATGAATAAAACATATAACAGCAAAATTGTTCTTGGATGAATGCCCAATCTTCTCACTGAAAGTGATTTGCGAAAATGTGGTTGCAGTGCTGAGAAATCGCATGTGAATGTTGGCAAATTTCGCCAAAAATGCATTTTCGGGTGACGTTTGTGGCAAAACAGGGTCAACGTGGGTAATACTGCCTATGCAGACAGGTGCAGGTGTACATGCTTCAAACACTAGGAACGTTTTGGCCCAATCGCCCAGAGCATTTTTGAGAATTGGGGCAAAACATGACATTTTGGCTACATTTTTTACGATTTTGGCAGAAAACGAAAAACTTCAGAAATGCCATGACCCAGGTGAGAAACTTCGCATGATGCTCTACAGATGTGCTGAATTTCAACAAAATCGTACAGACCGTTTTCGCGTAATCCGTCAGACAAGATTCGGTGAAATAAAAAAAAAAAGAAAAAAAAAAAAGAAAAAAAGAAAAATACCAATAATAATAGATCCACCTATTAGAAATAGGTGAATCTAATAAAAAAAAATAAAAACTAGATTTTTCGATTTCAAGAAATCGAGAGATTCACCTATTCCGCTTGTCTTTTTAGGCAGCGGCGAAATAAGATTGCATATAGAGCTGGTAGTTTTTTAGGCTATATTAAGTGCATAGCCGATAGAAAACTCCCTACAGTGTCTAACAATTCTTTCCGCAATACTCTTTCACATTGGCGTGAATGCTGTATGGTTAATCTCCAAGTTAGGGCTAAATAGCAAACCTGTTGAACACATCGCGTATACTTAATAATAACAACATGTGCATATGTGACACCATAGATTGTGGCGAACGTTTTCGTAGCAGCAATCCCAAACTTTCAGTGTTTGTACCTGAAGCTCGCCCGAACTCGGTCATATTATTAGAAAGTCCCGAAACCAAGCATGGGCCTCGAGGCAGCCGCCCCTCTCTCTCAACCCACACCCCGAACATGCACATACCCTCTCCTGACATTCAACATGATAGAATGGGAAATTGGTGTCGCTCTCTGTGTGAAAAGATGCGGTAACTATTTGTGAAGAATGAGTGAAAAATTTATGGAAATCGGCCAAGAATTGGCCGAGATATAGCGTTTTAATGAGTGGAGGTAATTAATTGAATTTGGTCCTGTTCTAGCCGGTGCGACCTGACGCTGGGTATATGTCTGGGGTTGTGGCACTGCTCCCCCTCTGGGGTAGTTCCGCTTGAAATCGTGGATTCTCAGTTTCTGGTGGAGAGACGCTGGTGACTGAAAGATGCATTGTGTACACTGGCGCCAAATGGACCTCGCCAAGCTGGTAACAGTTAGATATTTGCCAAAAATGAAAAGTGGACAGTAATCGCGCATGGGTTAATGGCGAATGGGCGGTAATTTGACGTTAAAATTGAACAGACAGCAGTGTCGCTCCTACGTCCACTGTGTCCAGACCACCGAAGGCAGCCACACGAAATTTTCAGATGTTGTTCTACTTTCCCTGCTTGACAGGTAAGTATCTTTATCGAGTGGCGTGACTGCCTGGGGACAACGTGAAACCGAGCGGACAATTCGTCCCTACTCTATTCCAAATGCAATGACGTTTCCATTCACTATTTACCTGTCACCAGTCGAGTTTGACTTTATTTCTGTCTATTTGATGAACTGTTCAGCTTTAAATATTAGCACATTTATATGGGACAGAAAGTTTGTATGGTTAATGCCGAATTCAAGGCAGGCGGTGGGTCGGGTGGGCGGGCGTTAGGGCATGCACGGGCAGCCAGTAGGCAGGTAGGCAAGGCAGGCAGGCAGGCGCAGGCAGGCTCAGACCGAGGCATACAGGGCGCACAGGCAGGCGGGCAACTGTACTCTTTCACACAGGCATGGCTGTTGAATGGTGAATATCGAAGTCAGGACGGGCTTGATGTTAGGCAGGTAGATAGGTAGACAGACTGCGCGCAGTCATCTAGTGCAGACAGGCAGGCACAGGCAGGCAGGCAGGCACAAGCAGGCACGCAGGCAGGCACGCAGTTAGGCACGCAGGCACGCAGGCAGACTCGGGCAAGTGCAGACAGGCGCAGGCAGGCTCGCGGGCAGTTCTAACAACTCTTCCGACTGTACTCTTTCACACAGGCATGACTGTGAATAGTTAAAATCGAAGTCAGGGCTGGCTTGATGTCAGGCAGGTAGATAAACAGACAGACTGTGTTCAGGCGCAGGCAGGGAGGCGCTGGTAAGCGCAGACAGGCACACAGGCAGGCTCAGGCATGCATGCCAGCAGGTGCGCATGCAGGCAGGCAGGCAGGCACAGGCAGTCGGGAAGGCAGGCGCAGGCAAGCGCGCAGAAAGTCTGGCGCGCGGGCATTTCTAACAACTCTTCCAACTGTTCTCTTTCTCACAGGCATGACTGTTGAATGGTTAATATCGAAGTCAGGGTAGGCTTGATATTAGGTAGATAGGCAGGCAGGCAGGCAGGCGGGCAGGCATTTCTAACAACTCTTACGAATGTACTCTTTCACACAGGCATGACAGGTGAATGGTTAAAATCGAAGTCAGGACGGGCTTGCTGTCAGACAGGTAGGTAGACTGACAGACTGCATTTCATAATATTCCAGCCATAATTGCTGAAAATCCATGTCTACTTCTCTGCAACCACGTGCATAGGGTTAAGTTAGAAATCAACAGCATCATAGCAATACTGCTTAGGACATAGTGTCACCACACATATATCTATTCTGTTGCAATGAAAAAATCAGTAACAAAGGGTTAACACACTGTTCTCTTTCACACTGGCATGACTGTTGTATGGTTATTTTCGAAGTCAGGGTAGACAGGCATTTCTGACAACTCTTCCGACTCTACCCTTTCACACAGACATGACTGGTGAATGGTTAAAATCGAAGTCAGGACGTACTTTCTGTTAGTCAGGAAGGTAGACGTACACACTCATAGACTTTCATATTATTCCAGCCATAATTGCTGGAAATCCATATCTACTTCTCCGTAACCGTGCATGCAGGGTTAAGTTAGAAATCAACTGCATTATAGCAATATTGCTTTGCTCACATTTATGAATTCTGTTACAATAAAAACCATAAAAGAGGGTTAATGGATATTTTGAAAAGTGCAGTGCTCTATCAAATAAGAGAAAACAGCATCTGGAGAATGCTGGTCAGCTACTAATGATATTGTACAAATAAATAAAACGTTAATCACAGCTTGACAGTTACTGATAACAGCAAGCTTGAGAAATTTTAACTGGCATTCGCAAAGTAAACCACTTTTATAAAGAATTTGAGGGTAGTCCAATTCAAGGCCTGAAAACTGTATGAAGATTAAAACGTTGAATAAAACATATAACAGCAAAATTGTTCTAGGATGTTCGCTCTATCTTTTCATGGGAAAAACTTTGAGAAAATATGAGTCCAGTGCTGAGAAATCGCACGTGAAAGTTTTTAACAACTCTTCCAACTGTGCTCTCACACAGGCATGACAAGTGAAAGGTTAAACTCGAAGTCAGGGCCTGCTTGCTGTCAGGCACGTAGGTAGGCAGACAGACAGACTGATAAACTGCATTTCATATTATTCAAGCCATAATTGCTGGAAAATCCATATCTACTTCTCTGAAACCACACATACAAGGTTAAGTTAGAAATCAACAGATCACAGCAATATTGCTTAGGAAACAGTGCGAGCACACATTTATCAATTCTGTTGCAATAAAAATCAGTAAAAGAGGGTTAACCTAATGTTCTCTTTCACACTGACATGAATGTTGTATGGTTAATCCCGATACCAGGGCAGGCAGGTATTCTAACAACTCTTCCGACTGTACTCTTTCAGACAGGCATGACAGGGGAACAGTTAAAATCGAGGTCAGGGCGGGCTTGTTGTCAAGCAGGTAAGTAGGCAGACAGACTGACAGACTGCATTTTATAATATTCCAGCCATAAATGCTGAAAATCCATATCTACTTCTCTGAAACCACGTGCACAGGGTTAAGTGAGAAATCAACAGCATAGCAATACAGCTTAGGAAATAGTGTCACTACACATTTATCAATCCTGTTGCAATAAAAAAACAGCAATAGAGGGTTAACGGGCTGTTCTCTTTCACACTGTCATGACTGTTTTATGGTTAACGTTGAAGTCAGGGCAGGCGGGCATTTCTGACTACTCTTCCGACTCTACCCTTTCACACAGAAATGACTGGTGAATGGTTAAAATCGAATTTAGGGCGTGCTTGCTGTCAGGCAGGTGGGTAGGCATACGCACTGACAGACCGTATTTCATATTATTCCAGTCATATTTGCTGGAAATCCATGTCTACTTCTCTGTAACCAAGCGTGCAGGGTTAAGTTAGAAATCAACAGCATTATAGCAATATTGCTTTCTTGCAATAAAAATCAGTAAAAGAGGGTTAATGAATATTTTGAATAAGTGCATTTTTTTTCAAGCAGTACTCTCTATCAAATAGGGAAAACAGCACCTGTAGAATGCTGGTCAGTTAAAATCATATTACACAAATAAAACATATCACAGCAAAATTGTTCTAGGATGTACACCCCACCTTCTCATGGAAAAAACTTTTAGAAAATATGTCTCCAGTGTTGAGAAATCGCATGTGAAAGTTGGCGAAAACAGCAATTATTCCGACAGTACCCTCATGGGAGCTCCCAAATCTGCCAAGGGTTAAACTTTTTATAATAACAAATAAAACAAAAGTTGTCATACATTGACAGCTGCATGCAGCCATAGAAAACATTCAGCGCTCAATCAATAAGATATGGAGTAAATTGACACTTAAACTTACCAAATTCTAAAAAAATTGGAGTTTTCTTGGACGGTACCTACTTTTAGGCAATCAGAAAGGCCATGGGGTTAAACTTTACAACCAAACTTACAACAGCAAATATGATCGGTAATCAATTGTGAATGCAGACATGCAAATTATTTTTCAATATTCCATTCCAAAGTGGAAGAAAAGTGAACTCAAACTGAGCGAATTTTAGTTACACTTTTAGGGTACTCGATTTTAAGCATAGAAAACTGGGTGAAGGTTAAAACTTTGAATAAGAGATATAACAGCAAAATTGTTCCTGGATGAATGCCCAACCTTTTCATGTGACATGTTTTGAGAAAAGCTTGTTGCAGTGCTGAGAAATCGCATGTGAATGTTGGCAATATTCGCCAAAAATACATTTTCGGGTGACGTTTGGGGCAAAACAGGGTCAACGTGGGTAATACTGCTTTTGCAGACAGATACAGGTGCACATGCTTTAAATACTAGGAACGTTTTAGCCCAATCGCCCAGAGCATTTTTGAGAATTGGGGCAAAACGTGACATTTTGGCTACATTTTGTACGATTTTGGCAGAAAACGAAAAACTTCAGAAATGCCATGACCCAGGTGAGAAACTACGCATGGTGCTCTACAAATGTGCTGAATTTCAGCAAAATCGTACAGACCGTTTTCGCGTAAATTCACCTATTCCGCTTGTCTTTTTAGGCAGCGGCGACATAAGATTGCATATAGAGCTAGAATGTTTTTAGGCTATATTAAGTGCATAGCCGATAGATAACTCCCTGCAGTGTCTAACAATTCTTTCGGCAATACTCTTTCACATTGGCCTGAATGCTGTATGGTTAATGTCCAAGTTAGGGCTAAATAGCAAAGCTGTTGAACAGGTCGCGTATACTAAATAATAACAACACGTGCGTATGTGGCATCATATATTGTGGCAAATGTTTTCGTAGCAGTGATTCCAAATTTTCAGCGTTTGTTCTTGAAGCTCGCCCATACTAGGCCATATTATTAGATTGTCCTGAAACCAAGCATGGGCCTCGAGGCAGCCACCCCTCTCCCTCAACCCACCCCGGGACATGCATGTACGCTCTCCTGACATTCAACATGATAGAATGGGAAGCTGGTGGTGCTCTTTGTGTCAAAAGATGCGGTAACTATTTGTGAAGGATGTGTGAAAAAATTATGGAAATCGGCCAAGAATTGGCTGAGATATAGCGTTTTGATGAGTGGAGGTAATTGTTTCAATTTGGTCCTTTCTTAGCACGTGCGAACTGGTGGTGGGTGTGTGTCTGGGGTTGTGGCAGTGTTCCCCCTCTGGGGTAGTTCCGCTTGAAACCGTGGATTCTCAGTTTCTGGTGGAGAGACGCTGGTGACTGAAAGATGCATTGCGTACACTGGCGTCAAATGGACCTCGCCAAGCTGGTAACAGTTAGATATTTGTCAGAAATGAAAAGTGGACAGTAATCGCGCATGGGTTAATGGCAAAAAGGCGGTAATTTGGCTAATTTGACATAAAAATTGAGCAGACAGCAGTGTCGCTCATACGTCCACTGTGTCCAGACCACCGAAGGCAGCCACACGAAATGTTCAGATGTTGTTCTACTTTCCCTGCTTGACAGGTTAGTATCTTTATCAAGAGGCGTGACTGCCTGAGGACAACGTGAATCGCGTGGAAACCGAGGGGACGATTCGTCCCTACTCTATTCCCAATGCAATGACGTTTCCATTCACTATTTACCTGTCACCCGTCGAGTTTGGCATTATTTCTGTCTATTTGATGAACTGTTCAGCTTTCAATATTCACACATTTACATGGGACTGAAAGTTTGTATGGTTAATGCCGAATTCAAGGCAGGCAGTGGGGCGAGTGGGTGGGCATTAGGGCGTGCATGCAAGCAGACAGGCAGTCCTGTCTAATAACTCTTCCGACCGTACTCTTTTACTCTGGCATGACTGGTGTATGGTTAAAATCGAAGTAAGGGTGGGCTTGCTCTCAGGCAGTTTGGTTGGCAGAAAAACAGAAGGCATTCCGTATTCCATTCATAATTGCTGGAAATCCATATCTACTTCTCATAATTGCTGGAAATCCATATCTACTTCTTTGAAACCACGCCTGCAGGGTTAAGTTAGAAGTCAACAATGCCAGCTCAAATTTACGAATTCAGTTTCAATAAAAATCAGTAAATGAAGGTTAAAGAATATTTTGAAAATTACAGTTTTTCACACAGTACTCTCAAATAACTTTGGATATGAACCGGCTGCAAAGAATATTTTGAACATTTTTCACGCAGTACCCTCAAATAGCTTTGGTTACGAAAGGGTTACACAAGTCACATTGATATTCAAATCATTTGTATAAGTGATAAAATGAAAACAGTTGTCTGGAGAATGAATACTGGTCAGCTATAAAGGATAGCATAAATAAATAAAGCATCTCAGTTTCCAAAGATCATCAATCACAGCCAGACAGAGTTTCTGGTGCATAGAAAACATTCAGCGCTGAATCAATTAGGACATGGAGCAAATTGTCACTTGAACTGAAAATATTTTTTTTTGGATGGGACCTATCTTTATGATGCTAGCATGGGCATAGGGTTAAACTTTACAACAAATCTTACAACAGAAAATATGCTCAGTAGGCAATTGTGAATATTCACATGCAAATCATTTTCGATATTCCTTTCCAAAGAGGAAGACAAGTGAATGCGCGCAATCAGTGCAGGCAGCCAGTAGGCAGGCAGGCACAGGCAGGCAGGAACATGCAGGCAGGCGCAGGCAGGCTCAGACCGAGGCATACAGGCGCACAGGCAGGCGGGCAGCTGTACTCTTTCACACAGGCATGGCTGTTGAATGGTGAATATCGAAGTCAGGGCGGGCTTGATGTTAGGCAGGTAGATAGGTAGACAGACTGCGCACAGGCATCTGGTGCAGACAGGCAGGCACAGACAGGCAGGCACAAGCAGGCAGGCAGGCAGGCAGGCAGGCACACAGGTAGGCACGCAGGCGTACAGGCAGACTCGGGCAGGCGCAGGCAGGCTCACAGACAGGAAGGCAGGCGCGCAGGCATTTCTAACAACTCTTCCGACTGTACTCTTTCACACAGGCGTGGTGAATAGTTAAAATCGAAGTCAGGGCTGGCTTGATGTCAGGCAGGTAGATAAACAGACAGGCTGTGTTCAGGCGCAGGCAGGGAGGCGCTGGTAAGCGCACACAGGCAGGCTCAGGCAGGCACGTCGGCAGGTGCGCATGCAGGCAGGCAGGCACGTCGGCAGGTGCGCATGCAGGCGCAGAGAAGCGCGCAGGGCTGCTGACGCGCAGGCATTTCTAACAACTCTTCCAACTGTTCTCTTTCTCACAGGCATGACTGTTGAATGGTTAAAATCGCAGGTGGGCGGGCGGGCAGGCATTTCTAACAACTCTTCTGATTGTACTCTTTCACATGGGCACGACAGGTGAATGTTTAAAATCGAAGTCAGGGCGGGCTTGCTGTCTAGCAGGTAGGTAGACTGACAGACTGCATTTCACAAAATTCCAGCCATAATTGCTAAAAATCCATATCTACTTCTCTGAAACCACGTGCATACCTACTTCTCTGAAACCACATGCTCAGGGTTATGTTAGAAATCAACAGCATCACAGCAATACTGCCTAGGAAATAGTCACCACACATTTATCTATTCTGTTACAATAAAAAATCAGTAAAAAGAGGGTTAACAGACTGTTCTCTTTCACACTGGCATGACTGTTGTATGGTTAATGACGAAGTCAGGGCAGGCAGGCATTTCTGACAACTCTTCCGACTCAGCCATAATTGCTGGAAATCCATATCCACTTCTCTGTAACCGCGCATGTAGGGTTAACTTAGAATTCAACAGCATTATAGCAATGCTGCTTTGCACACATTTATGAATTCTCTACAGAGGGTTAATGGATACTCAAATAGGAAAAACAGCATCTGGAAAATGCTGGTCAGCTACTAATGATATTATACAAATAAATAAAACGTTAATCACAGCTTGACAGTTACTGATAACAGCAAGCTTGAGAAATTTTAACTGGCATCAGCAAAGTAAACCACTTTTACAAAGAATTTGAGGGTAGTCCAATTCAAGGCCTGAAAACTGTATGAAGGGTAAAACTTTGAATAAAACATATAACAGCAAAATTATTCTAGGATGTAAGCTCTATCTTCTCATGGGAAAAACTTCGAGAAAATATGTCTCCAGTGCTGAGAAATCGCACATGAAAGTTGGTGAAAACAACAATTATTCCGACAGTACCCTTATGGGAACTCCCAAATCTGGCAAGGGTTAAACTTTTTATAATAATATATAGAACAAAAGTTGTCATACTTTGACAGCTGCATGCAGCCATAGAAAACATTCAGCGCTCAATCAATTAGATATGGAGTAAATTGACACTTAAACTTACCAAATTCTAAAAAAAATTGAGTTTTCTTGGATGGTACCTACATTTAGGCAACCAGAATGGGCATAGGGTTAAACATTACAACCAAACTTACAACAGCAAATATTCTCGGTAGGCAATTGTGAATAGGGACATGCAAATCATTTTTTGATATTTCATTCCAAAATGGAAGAAAACTGAACTCAAAATGGGCGAATTTTAGGTAGACTTTAGAGTACTCTGATACAAGGCTCGAAAACTGGATGAAGACTAAAACTTTGAATAAAACATATAACAGCAAAATTGTTCTTGGATAAATGCCCAATCTTTTCATTGGACCTGATTTGAGAAAATTTGGTTGCAATGCTGAGAAATCGCATGTGAATGTTGGCAATTTTCGCCAAAAATGCATTTTCGGGTGAAGTTTGTGGCAAAATAGCGTCAACGTGGGTAATACTGCCTATGCAGACAGATGCAGGTGGACATGCTTCAAATACTAGGAACGTTTCAGCCCAGTCGCCCAGAGCATTTTTGAGAATTGGGGCAAAACGTGATATTTTGACTACATTATTCACGGCATTGGCAGAAAACGAAAAACTTCAGGAATGCCATGACCCAGGTGAGAAACTTCGAATAAAGCTCTACAGATATGCCGAATTTCAGCAAAATCGTACATGTCGTTTTCGCGGAATCCATCAGACAAGAATCATTGAAATAAAAAAAACAAAAAAAAACGAGGCAGACAGGTGCACAGGCAGGCGGGCAACTGTACTCTTTCACACAGGCATTGAATGGTTAAAATCGAAGTCAGGGCGGGCTCGATGTTAGGCAGGTGGATAGGTAGACAGACTGTGCGCAGGCATCTAGTGCATACAGGCAGGCACAGGCAGGCAGGCAGGCACAAGCAGTCTGGCAGGCAGGCACGCAGGTAGGCACGCAGGTGTCCAGGCAGACTCGGGCAAGCACAGCCAGGCGCAGGAAGGCTCAAAGGCAGGCTCGCAGACAGGAAGGCAGGTGCGCAGGCATTTCTAAGAACTCTTCCGACTCTGCTCGTTCAGACAGGCATGACTGGTGAATAGTTAAAATCGAAGTCAGGGCTGGCTTGATGCCAGGCAGGTAGGTAAACAGACAGACTGTGTGCAGGCGCAGACATGGAGGCACTGGTAAGCGCAGACAGGCACGCAGGCAGGCTCAAGCAGGCTCAGGCAGGCACGCCGGCAGGTGCGCATGCAGGCAGGCAGTCACAGGCAGTGGGCAGGCAGGCGCAGGCAAGCGAGCAGGACGGCTGGCGCGCAGGCATTTCTAACAACTCTTCCAACTGTTCTCTTTCTCACATGCATGACTGATGAATGGTTAAAATTGAAGTCAGGGTAGGCTTGATGTTGGGCAGGTAGATAGGCAGGCAGGCAGACAGACTGCAGGCAGGCAGGCACGCAGGCATTTCTAACAACTCCTCCGAATGTACCCTTTCACACAGGCATAACAGGTGAATGATTAAAATCGAATTCAGGACGGGCTTGCTGGCAGGCAGGTAGGTAGACTGACAGACTGCATTTCATAATATTCCATCCATAATTGCTGTGAATCCATATCTACTTCTTTGAAACTACGTGCAAAGGGTTAAATTAGAAATCAACAGCATCATAGTAATACTGCTTAGGAAATAGTGTCACCACACATTTATCTATTCTGTTGCAATTAAAAAATCAGTAACAAAAAGGTTAACAGACCGTTCTCTTTCACACTGGCATGACTGTTGTATGGTTAATGTTGAAGTCAGGGCAGGTGGGCATTTCTGACAACTCTTCCAACTCTACTCTTTCACACAGAAATGACTGGTGAATGGTTAAAATCGAATTCAGGGCGTGCTTGCTGTCTGGCAGGTAGGTTGGCATACACACTGGCAGACCGTATTTCATATTATTCCAGCCACATTTGCTGGAAATCCATATCTAATTCTCTGTAACCACGCATGCAGGGTTAAGTTAGAAATCAACAGCATTATAGCAATATTGGTTTGTTGGAATAAAAACCAGTAAAAGAGGGTTAATGAGTGTTTTGAAAAGTGCAGTTTTTCTCTATTAAATAAGAAAAACAGCATCTGGAGAATGCTGATCAGTTAAAATCATCTTACACAAATAAACACCTGTTGTCTATCAATCACATTTGACACTTACTGATAACAACGCTTGAGAAATATTATACCAGCAAAGTGAACAACTATTAAAACGAATTTGTGGGTACTCCAATTCAAGGCCCGAAAACTGGGTGAAGAGTAAAACTTTGAATAAAACATATAACAGCAATATTGTTCTAAGATGTACGCCCTATCTTCTCATGAAAAAAACTTTGAGAAAATATGTCTCCAGTGTTGAGAAATCGCATGTGAAAGTTGGCGAAAACAGCAATTATTCCGACAGTACCCTTATGGGAGCTCCCAAATCTGCCAAGGGTTAAACTTTTTATAATAACATATAGAACAAAAGTTGTTGTACTTTGACAGCTGCATGCAGCCATAGAAAACATTCAGCACTCAATCAATTAGCTATGGAGTAAATTGACACTTAAAGTTACCAAATTCTAAAAAATTGAAGTTTTCTTGGACGGTACCTACTTTTAGGCAACCAGAATGGGCATAGGGTTGAACTTTACAACCAAACTTACAACAGAAAATATGATTGGTAGGCAATTGTGAATGCGGACATGTAAATTATTTTTCAATATTCCATTCCAAAGTGGAAGAAAACTGAACTCAAAATGAGCGAATTTTAGGTAGACTTTTAGGGTACTCTGATTCAAGGCCCGAAAACTGGGTGAAAGCTAAAACTATGAATAAAACATATAACAGCAAAATTGATCTTGGATGAATGTCCAATCTTCTCACTGGAAGTGATTTGACAAAATGTGATTGCAGTGCTGAGAAATCGCAAGTGAATGTTGGCATTTTTCGCCAAAAATGCATTTTCGGGTGACGTTTGTGGCAAAACAGGGTCAACGTGGGTAATACTGCCTATGCAGACAGATGCAAGTGCACATGCTTCAAATACTACGAACGTTTCGGCCCAATCGCCGAGAGCATTTTTGAGAATTGGGGCAAAACGTGACATTTTGGCTGAGAGATTCACCTATTCCGCTTGTCTTTTTAGGCAGCGGCGAAATAAGATTGCATATAGAGCTGGTAGTTTTTTAGGCTATATTAAGTGCATAGCCGATAGAAAACTCCCTACAGTGTCTAACAATTCTTTCCGCAATACTCTTTCACATTGGCGTGAATGCTGTATGGTTAATCTCCAAGTTAGGGCTAAATAGCAAACCTGTTGAACAGATCGCGTATACTTAATAATAACAACATGTGCATATGTGACACCATAGATTGTGGCGAACGTTTTCGTAGCAGCCATCCCAAACTTTCAGCGTTTGTACCTGAAGCTCGTACGAACTCGGTCATATTATTAGAAAGTCCCGAAACCAAGCATGGGCCTCGAGGCAGCCGCCCCTCTCTCTCAACCCACACCCTGAACAAGCACATACCCTCTCCTGACATTCAACATGATAGAATGGGAAATTGGTGTCGCTCTCTGTGTGAAAAGATGCGATAACTATTTGTGAAGAATGAGTGAAAAATTTATGGAAATCGGCCAAGAATTGGCCGAGATATAGCGTTTTAATGAGTGGATGTAATTGTTTGAATTTGGTCCTGTTCTAGCCGGTGCGACCTGACGCTGGATATATGTCTGGGGTTGTGGCACTGCTCCCCCTCTGGGGTAGTTCTGCTTGACATCGTGGATTCTCAGTTTCTGGTGGAGAGACGGTGGAGACTGAAATATGCATTGTGTACACTGATGCCAAATGGACCTCGCCAAACTGGTAACAGTTAGATATTTGTCAGAAATGAAAAGTGGACGGTAATCGCGCATGGGTAAATGGCGAATAGGCGGTAATCTGGCTAATTTGACATTAAAATTGAACAGACAACAGTGTCGCTCATACGCCCACTACGTCCAGACCACTGAAGGCAGATACACGAAATTTTCAGAAGTTGTTCTAGTCTTCCTGTCCGACAGGTTAGTATCTTTGTCGAGTGGCGTGACCGTGAGGGAACAACGTGGATCGCGTGGAAACTATGGGGGTGATTCGTCCCTACTCTATTCCCAATGCAATGCCGTTCCCATTCACTATTTACCCACCATATGTCGGTCGAGTTTGGCATCATTTCTGTCTATTTGATAAAATTGTTCAGCTTTAAATAAATATTCGCACATTCACATGGGACAGAAAGTGTGGAGTTAAACTGCTTATGTTAGGCCGTCCCGACAGAAACTGACAACCTGACACGGTGGCAAAAAAGCTGTCATCTGACTAATTTAACATTTAAATTGAACAGATAGAATGTCGGATATATGCCAATATGTGCGAGCACACAATTATCAATTCTGTTGCAATAAAAATCAGTAAAAGAGGGTTAACCTACTGTTCTCTTTCACACTGGCATGAATGTTGTATGGTTGATGTCGAAGCCAGGGCAGGCAGGTAGGCTGGCGGGCGGGCGGTTTAGCAGGCTTTTTCGGGCTGGCACGCAGGCAATCAGGCAGGCAGGCATTACAACACGTCTTCTGACTGTACTCTTTCACACAGGCATGACAGGTGAATGGTTAAAATCGAAGTCAGGACAGGCCTGCTGTCAAGCAGGTAGGTAGGTAGACAGACTGCATTTCATTCTAGCCATCCATTTCTACTTCTCTGAAACCATGTGCACGGGGTTAAGTTAGAAATCAACAGCATCATAGCAATACTGCTTAGGAAATAGTGTCACCACACATTTATATCTATTCTGTTGCAATTAAAAATTCAGTAACAAAAGGGTTAACAGACCGTTCTCTTTGACACTGGCATGACTGTTGTATGGTTAATGTCGAAGTCAAGGCAGGTGTGCATTTCTGACAACTCTACCGACTCTACCCTTCCACACAGAAATGACTGGTGAATGGTTAAAATCGAATTCAGGGCGCACTTGCTGCCAGGGAGGTAGGTTGGCATACACACTGATAGACCGTATTTCATATTATTCCAGCCATATTTGCTGGAAATCCATATCTAATTCTCTGTAACCACGCATGCAGGGTTAAGTTAGAAATCAACAGCATTATAGCAATATTGGTTTGTTCGAATAAAAATCAGTAAAAGAGGGTTAATGAGTATTTTGAAAAGTGCAGTTCTCTCTATCAAATAAGAAAAAACAGCATCTGGAGAATGCTTGTCAGTTACAAAGTTACACAAATAAACACCTGTTGTGAATCACATTTGACACTTACTGATAACAACGCTTGAGCAATATTATACCAGCAAAGTGAACAACTTTTACAAAGAATTTGAGGGTACTCCAATTCAAGGCCCGAAAACTGGGTGAAGAGTAAAACTTTGAATAAAACATATAACAGCAATATTGTTCTAGAATGTACGCCCTATCTTCTCATGGAAAAAACTTTGAGAAAATTTGTCTCCACTGTTGAGAAATTGCATGTGAAAGTTGGCAAAAACAGTAATTATTCCGATAGTACCCTTATGGGAGCTCCCAAATCTGCCAAGGGTTAAACTTTTTACAATAACATATAGAACATAAGTTATTGTACTTTAACAGCTGCATGCAGCCATAGAAAACATACAGCGCTCAGTCAATTAGATATGGAGTAAATTTACACTTAAAGTTACCAAATTCTAAAAAATTGAAGTTTTCTTGGACGGTACCTACTTTTAGGCAACCAGAATGGGCATAGGGTTAAACTTTACAACCAAACTTACCACAGCAAAGATGATCGGTAGGCAATTGTGAATGCGGACATGTAAATTATTTTTCAATATTCCATTCCAAAGTGGAAGAAAACTGAACTTAAAATGAGCGAATTTTAGGTAAACTTTTAGGGTCCACTGATTCAAGGCCCGAAAACTGGGTGAAAGCTAAAACTTTGAATAAAACATATAACAGCAAAATTGTTCTCGGATGAATGCCCAATCTTCTCACTGGACGTGATTTGAGAAAATGTGGTTGCAGTGCTGAGAAATTGCATGTGAATGTTGGCAATTTTCGGAAAAAATGCATTTTCGGGTGACGTTTGTGGCAAAACAGGGTCAACGTGGGTAATACTGCCTATGCAGACAGATGCAGGTGCACATGCTTCAAACACTAGGAACGTTTCTGCCCAATCGCCGAGAGCATTTTTGAGAATTGGGGCAAAACGTGACATTTTGGCTACATTTTGTACGATTTTGGCAGAAAACGAAAAACTTCAGAAATGCCATGACCCAGGTGAGAAACTTCGCATGATGCTCTACAGATGTGTCAAATTTCAACAAAATCGTACAGACCGTTTTCGCGCAATCTGTCAGACAAGATTCGGTGAAATAAAAAAAAAAATAAAAAACTAGATTTTTCGATTTCAAGAAATCGAGAGATTCACCTATTCCGCTTGTTTTTTTAGGCAGGCAGCGGCGAATTAAGATTGCATATAGAGCTGGTAGGTTTTTAGGCTATATTAAGTGCATGGCCGATAGAAACTCCCTACAGTGTCTAACAATTGTTTCGGCAATACTCTTTCACATTGGCCTGAATGCTGTATGGTTAATGTCCAAGTTAGGGCTAAATAGCAAAGCTGTTGAACACATCGCGTATACTTAATAATAACAACATGTGCATATGTGGCATCACAGATTCTGGCGAATGTTTTCGTAGCAGCGATTCCAAACTTTCAGAGTTTGTTGTTTATTCTTGAAGTTCGCGCAAACTCTCATATTATTAGAAAGTTCCGAAACCAAGCATGGGCCCGTCGCGGGACTCCCTCCCCCCCCCCCACCCTCATCACACACTGCACATACGCTTTCTTGACATTCAAAAATGCAAAATTGATGTCACTCTCCATGTGAAACCATGCCGAAACTCTTTGTGAAAAATGAGTGAAAATTTCATGGAAATCGGCCTAGAATTGGCTGAGATATAGCGTTGTGATGAGTGTCGGTGATAGTTTTAATTTGGTGCTGTTCTAACCGGTGCAACCTGATGCTGGGTGTATGCCTGGGGTTGTGGGACTGTTCCCTCTCTGAGGTAGTTCCACTTGAATCGTTTTGATTCACAGTCACTGGTGGACAGATGCTGGTGACAGAAAGATGCTTTGTGTACACTTGCGCCAAATGGACCCCGCTAAGCTGGTGACTGTTAGATGATTGCCAAAAATGAAAATCGGACAGAAAGCGCGCATGGGTTAATGGCGAAAATGCGGTAATTTGGCTAATTTGACATAAAAATTGAGCAGACAGCAGTGTCGCTCCTACGTCCACTGTGTCCAGACCACCGAAGGCAGCCACACGAAATGTTCAGATGTTGTTCTACTTTCCCTGCTTGACAGGTAAGTATCTTTATCGAGTGGCGTGACTGCCTGGGGACAACGTGAAACCGAGCGGACAATTCGTCCCTACTCTATTCCAAATGCAATGACGTTTCCATTCACTATTTACCTGTCACCAGTCGAGTTTGACTTTATTTCTGTCTATTTGATGAACTGTTCAGCTTTAAATATTAGCACATTTATATGGGACAGAAAGTTTGCATGGTTAATGCCGAATTCAAGGCAGGCGGTGGGTCGAGTGGGCGGGCGTTAGGGCATGCATTCAAGTAGACAGGCAGTCCTGTATAACAACTCTTCCCACCGTACTCTTTTACTCTAGCATGACTGGTGTATGGTTAAAATCGAAGTAAGGGTGGGCTTGCTCTCAGGCAGTTTGGTAGGCAGAAAAACAGAAGGCATTCCGTATTCCATTCATAATTGCTGGAAATCCATATCTACTTCTTTGAAACCACGCGTGAGGGTTAAGTTAGAAATCAACAATGCCAGCTCATTTTTACGAATTCAGTTTCAATAAAAATCAGTAAATGAAGGTTAAAGAATATTTTGAAAATTACAGTTTTTCACACAGTACTCTCAAATAGCTTTTGAATATGAACAGGTTGCAAAGAATATTTTGAAAATTACAGTTTTCACGCAGTGCTCTCAAATAGCTTTGATTACGAAAGGGTTACACAAGTCACAGTGATATTCAAATCATTTGTATAAGTGATAAAATGAAAACAGTTGTCTGGAGAATGAATACTGGTCAGCTATAAAGGATAGCATAAATAAATAAAGCATCTCAGTTTCCAAGGATCATCAATCACAGCTTGACAGAGTTTCTGGTGCATAGAAAACATTCAGCGCTGAATCAATTAGGATATGGAGTAAATTGTCACTTGAACTGAAAATGTTTTTTTTTTTCGGATGGGACCTGTCTTTATGATGCTAGAATGGGCATAGGGTTAAACTTTACAACAAATCTTACAACAGAAAATATGCTCAGTAGGCAATTGTGAATACGCACATGCAAATCATTTTCGATATTTCGTTCCAAAGAGGAAGACAAGTGAATGCGCGCAATCAGGCAGCGGGTGCGGGCAGCCAGTAGGCAGGTAGGCAAGGCAGGCAGGCGCAGGCAGGCTCAGACCGAGGCATACAGGGCGCACAGGCAGGCGGGCAACTGTACTCTTTCACACAGGCATGGCTGTTGAATGGTGAATATCGAAGTCAGGACGGGCTTGATGTTGGGCAGGTAGATAGGTAGACAGACTGCGCGCAGTCATCTAGTGCAGACAGGCAGGCAGGCACAAGCAGGCACGCAGGCAGGCACGCAGTTAGGCACGCAGGCGCGCAGGCAGACTCGGGCAAGTGCAGGCTGGCGCAGGCAGGCTCGCGGGCAGTTCTAACAACTCTTCCGACTGTACTCTTTCACACAGGCGTGACTGTGAATAGTTAAAATCGAAGTCAGGGCTGGCTTGATGTCAGGCAGGTAGATAAACAGACAGACTGTGTTCAGGCGCAGACAGGGAGGCGCTGGTAAGCGCAGACAGGCAGACAGGCACACAGGCAGGCTCAGGCAGGCATGCCAGCAGGTGCGCATGCAGGCAGGCAGGCAGGCACAGGCAGGCACAGGCAGTCGGGAAGGCAGGCGCAGGCAAGCGCGCAGAAAGGCTGGCGCGCTGGTATTTCTAACAACTCTTCCAACTGTTCTCTTTCTCACAGGCATGACTGTTGAATGGTTAATATCGAAGTCAGGGTAGGCTTGATGTTAGGTAGATAGGTAGATTGGCAGGCAGGCAGGCGGGCAGGCATTTCTAACAACTCTTACGAATGTACTCTTTCACACAGGCATGACAGGTGAATGGTTAAAATCGAAGTCAGGACGGGCTTGCTGTCAGACAGGTAGGTAGACTGACAGACTGCATTTCATAATATTCCAGCCATAATTGCTGAAAATCCATGTCTACTTCTCTGCAACCACGTGCATAGGGTTAAGTTAGAAATCAGCAGCATCATAGCAATACTGCTTAGGACATAGTGTCACCACACATATATCTATTCTGTTGCAATGAAAAAATCAGTAACAAAGGGTTAACAGACTGTTCTCTTTCACACTGGCATGACTGTTGTATGGTTATTTTCGAAGTCAGGGTAGACAGGCATTTCTGACAACTCTTCCGACTCTACCCTTTCACATAGACATGACTGGTGAATGGTTAAAATCGAAGTCAGGACGTACTTTCTGTTAGTCAGGTAGGTAGGCCTACACACTCATAGACTTTCATATTATTCCAGCCATAATTGCTGGAAATCCATATCTACTTCTCCGTAACCGTGATGCAGGGTTAAGTTAGAAATCAACTGCATTATAGCAATATTGCTTTGCTCACATTTATGAATCCTGTTACAATAAAAACCATAAAAGAGGGTTAATGGATATTTTGAAAAGTGCAGTGCTCTATCAAATAAGAGAAAACAGCATCTGGAGAATGCCGGTCAGCTACTAATGATATTGTACAAATAAATAAAACGTTAATCACAGCTTGACAGTTACTGATAACAGCAAGCTTGAGAAATTTTAACTGGCATTAGCAAAGTAAACCACTTTTATAAAGAATTCGAGGGTAGTCCAATTCAAGGCCTGAAAACTATATGAAGATTAAAACGTTGAATAAAACATATAACAGCAAAATTGTTCTAGGATGTACGCTCTATCTTTTCATGGGAAAAACTTTGAGAAAATATGAGTCCAGTGCTGAGAAATCGCACGTGAAAGTTGGCGAAAACAACAATTATTCCGACAGTACCCTTATGGGAACTCCCAAATCTGGCAAGGGTTAAACTTTTAATAATAACATATAAAACAAAAGTTGTCATACTTTGACTGCTGCATGCAGCCATAGAAAACATTCAGTACTCAATTAATTAGATATGGAGTAAATTGACACCTAAAGTTACCAAATTCTAAAAAATTGAAGTTTTCTTGGACGGTACCTACTTTTGGGCAACCAGAATGGGCATAGGGGTAAACTTTACAACCAAACTTTCAACAGCAAATATGATCGGTATGCAATTGTGAATGCGGACATGTAAATTATTTTTCGATATTCCATTCCAAAGTGGAAGAAAACTGAACTCAAAATGAGCGAATTTTAGGTAGAGTTTTAGGGTCCTCTGATTCAAGGCCCGAAAATTGGGTGAAAGCTAAAACTATGAATAAAACATATAACAGCAAAATTGTTCTTGGATGAATGCCCAATCTTCTCACTGGACGTGATTTGAGAAAATGTGGTTGCAGTCCTGAGAAATCGCATGTGAATGTTGGCAATTTTCGCCAAAAATGCATTTTCAGGTGACTTTTGTGGCAAAACAGGGTCAACGTGGGTAATATTGCCTATGCAGACAGATGCAGGTGCACATGCTTCAAACGCTTGGAACATTTCGGCCCAATCGCCCAGAACATTTTTGAGAATTGGGGCAAAACGTGACATTTTGGCTACATTTTGTACGATTTTGGCAGAAAACGAAAAACTTCAGAAATGCCATGACCCAGGTGATAAACTTCGCATGATGCTCTATAGATGTACCGAATTTCAACAAAATCGTACAGACCGTTTTCGCGTAACCCGTCAGACAAGATTCGGTGAAATAAAAAAAAAAAAAAAAATAAAAAAAAAAGAAAAGAAAAATAGCAATAATAATAGATCCACCTATTAGAAATAGGTGAATCTAACTAGATTTTTCGATTTCAAGAAATCGAGAGATTCACCTATTCCGCTTGTCTTTTTAGGCAGCGACGAAATAAGATTGCAAATAGAGCTGATAGTTTTTTAGGCTATATTAAGTGCATAGCCAATAGAAAACTCCCTACAGTGTCTAACAATTCTTTCGGCAGTACTCTTTCACATTGGCGTGAATGCTGTATGGTTAATCTCCAAGTTAGGACTAAATAGCAAACCTGTTGAACACATCGTGTATACTTAATAATAACAACATGTGCGTATGTGGCATCGTAGATTGTGACGAATGTTTTCGTAGACGCGATTCCAAACTTTCAGCGCTTGTTGTTTGTTCGTGAAGTTAGCGCAAACTCTGTCATATTATTAGAAACTTCCGAAACCAAGCATGGGCCCGTCGCAGGACTCCCTCCCCCCCCCCCCCCACCCCCATCACACACTGCACATACGCTTTCTTGACATTCAAAAATGCAAAATTGATGTCGCTCTCCATGTGAAACCATGCCGAAACTCTTTGTGAAAAATGAGTGAAAATTTCATGGAAATCGGCCTAGAATTGGCTGAGATATAGCGTTGTGATGAGTGGCGGTGATAGTTTTAATTTGGTGCTGTTCTAACCAGTGCAACCTGACGCTGGGTGTATGCCTGGGGTTGTGGGACTGTTCCCTCTCTGAGGTAGTTCCACTTGAATCGTTTTGATTCACAGTCACTGGTGGAGAGATGCTGGTGACAGATGCTTTGTGTACACTTGCGCCAAATGGACCCCACTAAGCTGGTAACAGTTAGAAAATTTCTAAAAATGAAAAGTGGACAGAAATCGCGCTTGGGTTAATGGCGAAAATGCGGAAATTTGGCTAATTTGACATTAAAATTGAACAGACAGCAGTGTCGCTCATATGCCCACTGCGTCCAGGCCAGTGAAGGCAGATACACGAAATCTTCAGATGTTGTTCTACTATCCCTGCTTGACAGGCTAGTATCTTTGTCGAGTGGCGTTACCGCGTGGGAACAACGTGGATCGCGTGGAAACCACGGGGGCGATTCGTCCCTACTCTATTCCCAATGCAATGCCGTTTCCATTCACTATTTACCCACCACAAGTCGGTCGAGTTTGGCATCATTTCTGTCCATTTGATGAATTGTTCAGCTTTAAATATTCGCACATTCACATGGGAGAGAAAGTGTGGAGTTAAACTGCTTATTTCAGGCCGTACCGACAGAAACTGACAACTTGACACGGTGGCGAAAAAGCCGTCATCTGGCTAATTTAATATTCAAATTGAACAGATACATTGTTGGATATATGCCAATTATGTCCCAACTGTGCAAGACAGCAACTTGAAATTCTCAGAGTGTGTTCTACTCTCCCTGGCCGACAGCTTAGTATCTCTGTCGGGTGCCGAGACCGCGTGGAAACACCGCGGATCAGGTGGAAACCGAGGGCATGATTCGCCCCTACTTTATTCTCAATTCAACGGCTTTTACATTCATTATTTTACCTGTCACCGGCTGACTTTGGCATTATATCTGTCTATTTGATGAACTTTTCAACCTGAACTATTTGCGGCTTCATGTTGCACCACCGAAAGACCAACGGACGGTTACAGTGTTGAGAAATCACCTTTGAAAGTTAGCGAAAACAACAATTATTCCGACTGTACCGTTATGGGATCTCTCAAATCTGCAAGGGTTAACATCAGGGTTAAATTCTGTTGGAATTAAAATCAGTAAAAGAGAGTCAACAGACTGTGCTCTTTCACACTGGCATGAAAGTAGCATGGTTAATGTCGAAGTCAGGGCAGGCAGGCAGGCTGGCAGGCTGGCGGGTATACAGGCTTTTTTCGGGAAGGCAGGCAAGTAGTTTTAACAACTCTTTCAACTGAACCCTCACACAGACATGTCAGGTGAATGGTTAAACTCGAAGTCAGGGCATGCTTGCTTTCAGGCAGGTAGGTAGGCAGACCAACTGATAAACTGCATTTCATATGATTCCAGTCATAATTGCTGGAAAATCCATATCTACTTCTATTAAACCATACGTACAGGGTGAAGTTAGAAAACAGCCTCACAGCAGTACTGCTTAGAAAATAGTTCGAGCACACATCTATCAATTCTGTTGCAATAAAAATCAGTAAAAGAAGGTTAACCTAATGTTCTCTTTCACATTGGCATGAATATTGTATGGTTAATGTGGAAGCCAGGGCAGGCTGGTAGGCTGGCGGGCGGTTTAACAGGCTTTTTCAGGTTGGCAGGCAGGCAGGCAGGAACTTCTAACAACTCTTCCGACTGGACTCTTTCACACAGACATGACAGGAAATTGTTAAAATCGAAGTCATCGCATGCTTGCTGTAAAGCAGGTAGGTAGGTTGACAGACTGCATTTCATAATGTTCCAGCCATAATTGCAGAAAATCCATATCTACTTCTCTGAAACCACATGCACAGGGTTAACTTAGAAATCAACAGCATCCTAGCAATACTGCTTAGAAAATAATATTACCACACATTTATCAATTCTGTGGCAATAACAATCAGCAAAAGAGGGTTAACAGACTGTTCTCTTTCACACTGTCATGACTGTTGTGTGGTTAAAGTTGAAGTCAGGGCAGGCGGGCATTTCTGACATCTGTTCCGACTCTACCCTTTCACACAGAAATTACTGGCGAATGGTTAAAATCGAATTCAGGGTGTGCTTACTGTCAGGCAGGAAGGAAGATATACACACTCACAGGCCGTTTTTCATACTATTCCAGCCATTTTTGCTGGAAACCCATATCTACTTCTCTGTAACAACGCATGCAGGGTTAATTTAGAAATCAACAGCATAAAAGTAATATTGCTTTGTTGCAATAAAAATCAGTAAAAGAGGGTTAATGAAAATTTTGAAAAGTGTATTTTTTTTCAGGCAGTACTCTCTCTCTATCAAATAGGAAAAACAACATCTGGAGACTGCTGGCCAGTTAGAATCATATTACACAAAAAATAAATAAAGCATCTCAGTTTCCAAAGATCATCAATCACAACTTGACAGAGTTTCTGGTGCATAGAAAACATTCAGCGCTGAATCAATTAGGATATGGAGTAAATTGTCACTTGAACTGAAAATGTTTTTTTTTTTTTGGATGGGACCTATCTTTATGATGCTAGAATGGGCATAGGGTTAAACTTTACAACAAATCTTACAACAGAAAATATGCTCAGTAGGCAATTGTGAATACGCACATGCAAATCATTTTCGATATTCCGTTCCAAAGAGGAAGACAAGTGAATGCGCGCAATCAGGCAGCGGGTGCGGGCAGCCAGTAGGCAGGCAGGCACAGGCAGGCAGGAACATGCAGGCAGGCTCAGACCGAGGCATACAGGGCGCACAGGCAGGCGGGCAACTGTACTCTTTCACACAGGCATGGCTGTTGAATGGTGAATATCGAAGTCAGGACGGGCTTGATGTTAGGCAGGTAGATAGGTAGACAGACTGCGCGCAGGCATCTAGTGCAGACAGGCAGGCACAGGCAGGCAGGCAGGCAGGCAGGCACAAGCAGGCAGGCAGGCAGGCACGCAGGCGCGCAGGCAGACTCGGGCAAGCACAGGCAGGCGCAGGCAGGCTCGCAGACAGGAAGGCAGGCGCACGGGCAGTTCTAACAACAACGACTGTACTCTTTCACACAGGCGTGACTGGTAAATAGTTAAAATCGAAGTCAGGGCTGGCTTGATGTCAGGTAGGTAGATAAACAGACAGACTGTGTTCAGGCGTAGGCAGGGAGGCGCTGGTAAGCGCAGACAGGCACACAGGCAGGCTTAGGCAGGCACGCCAGCAGGTGCGCATGCAGGCAGGCAGGCACAGGCAGTCGGGCAGGCAGGCGCACATGCAGGCGCAGGCAAGTGCGCAGAAAGGCTGGCGTGCAGGCATTTCTAACAACTCTTCCAACTGTTCTCTTTCTCACAGGCATGACTGTTGAATGGTTAATATCGAAGTCAGGGTAGACTTGATGTTAGGTAGATAGGCAGAGGCAGGCAAGCAGGCAGGCAGGCAGGCAGGCAGGCATTTCTAACAACTCTTCCGAATGTACTCTTTCACACAGGCATGACAGGTGAATGGTTAAAATCGAAGTCAGGACGGGCTTGCTGTCAGGCAGGTAGGTAGGTAGACTCACAAACTGCATTTCATAATATTCCAGCCATAATTGCTGAAAATCCATGTCTACTTCTCTGCAACCACGTGCACAGGGTTAAGTTAGAAATCAACAGCATCATAGCAATACTGCTTAGGACATAGTGTCACCACACATATATCTATTCTGTTGCAATGAAAAAATCAGTAACAAAGGGTTAACAGACTGTTCTCTTTCACACTGGCATGACTGTTGTATGGTTATTTTCGAAGTCAGGGTAGACAGGCATTTCTGACAACTCTTCCGACTCTACCCTTTCACATAGACATGACTGGTGAATGGTTAAAATCGAAGTCAGGACGTACTTTCTGTTAGTCAGGTAGGTAGGCCTACACACTCATAGACTTTCATATTATTCCAGCCATAATTGCTGGAAATCCATATCTACTTCTCTGTAACCGAGCATGCAGGGTTAAGTTAGAAATCAACTGCATTATAGCAATATTGCTTTGCTCACATTTATGAATTCTGTTACAATAAAAACCATAAAAGAGGGTTAATGGATATTTTGAAAAGTGCATTTCTCTATCAAATAAGAAAAAACAGCATCTGGAGAATGCTGGTCAGCTACTAATGATATTATACAAATAAAACGTTAATCACAGCTTGACAGTTACTGATAACAGCAAGCTTGAGGAATTTTAACAGGCATTAGCAAAGTAAACCACTTTTATAAAGAATTTGAGGGTAGCCCAATTCAAGGCCTGAAAACTGTATGAAGATTAAAACGTTGAATAAAACATATAACAGCAAAATTGTTCTAGGATGTACGCTCTATCTTTTCATGGGAAAAACTTTGAGAAAATATGAGTCCAGTGCTGAGAAATCGCATGTGAAAGTTGGCGAAAACAACAATTATTCCGACAGTACCCTTATGGGAACTCCCAAATCTGGCAAGGGTTAAACTTTTAATAATAACATATAAAACAAACGTTGTCATCCTTTGACTGCTGCATGCAGCCATAGAAAACATTCAGTGCTCAGTCAATTAGATATGGAGTAAATTGACACTTAAAGTTACCAAATTCTAAAAAATTGAAGTTTTCTTGGAAGGTACCTACTTTTAGGCAACCAGAATGGGCATAGGGGTAAACTTTACAACCAAACTTACAACAGCAAATATGATCGCTAGGCAATTGTGGATGCGGACATGTAAATTATTTTTCGATATTCCATTCCAAAGTGGAAGAAAACTGAACTCAAAATGAGCGAATTTTAGGTAGACTTTTAGGGTACTCTGATTCAAGGCCCGAAAACTGGGTGAAAGCTAAAACTATGAATAAAACATATAACAGCAAAATTGTTCTTGGATGAATGCCCAATCTTCTCACTGAAAGTGATTTGCGAAAATGTGGTTGCAGTCCTGAGAAATCGCATGTGAATGTTGGCAAATTTCGCCAAAAATGCATTTTCGGGTGACGTTTGTGGCAAAACAGGGTCAACGTGGGTAATACTGCCTATGCAGACAGGTGCAGGTGTACATGCTTCAAACACTAGGAACGTTTTGGCCCAATCGCCTAGAGCATTTTTGAGAATTGGGGCAAAACATGACATTTTGGCTACATTTTTTACGATTTTGGCAGAAAACGAAAAACTTCAGAAATGCCATGACCCAGGTGAGAAACTTCGCATTATGCTCTACAGATGTGCTGAATTTCAACAAAATCGTACAGACCGTTTTCGCGTAATCCGTCAGACAAGATTCGGTGAAATAAAAAAAAGAAGAAAAAAAAAAAAGAAAAAAAGAAAAATACCAATAATAATAGATCCACCTATTAGAAATAGGTGAATCTAATAAAAAAAAATAAAAACTAGATTTTTCGATTTCAAGAAATCGAGAGATTCACCTATTCCGCTTGTCTTTTTAGGCAGCGGCGAAATAAGATTGCATATAGAGCTGGTAGTTTTTTAGGCTATATTAAGTGCATAGCCGATAGAAAACTCCCTACAGTGTCTAACAATTCTTTCCGCAATACTCTTTCACATTGGCGTGAATGCTGTATGGTTAATCTCCAAGTTAGGGCTAAATAGCAAACCTGTTGAACACATCGCGTATACTTAATAATAACAACATGTGCATATGTGACACCATAGATTGTGGCGAACGTTTTCGTAGCAGCAATCCCAAACTTTCAGTGTTTGTACCTGAAGCTCGCCCGAACTCGGTCATATTATTAGAAAGTCCCGAAACCAAGCATGGGCCTCGAGGCAGCCGCCCCTCTCTTTCAACCCACACCCCGAACATGCACATACCCTCTCCTGACATTCAACATGATAGAATGGGAAATTGGTGTCGCTCTCTGTGTGAAAAGATGCGGTAACTATTTGTGAAGAATGAGTGAAAAATTTATGGAAATCGGCCAAGAATTGGCCGAGATATAGCGTTTTAATGAGTGGAGGTAATTAATTGAATTTGGTCCTGTTCTAGCCGGTGCGACCTGACGCTGGGTATATGTCTGGGGTTGTGGCACTGCTCCCCCTCTGGGGTAGTTCCGCTTGAAATCGTGGATTCTCAGTTTCTGGTGGAGAGACGCTGGTGACTGAAAGATGCATTGTGTACACTGGCGCCAAATGGACCTCGCCAAGCTGGTAACAGTTAGATATTTGCCAAAAATGAAAAGTGGACAGTAATCGCGCATGGGTTAATGGCGAATGGGCGGTAATTTGACGTTAAAATTGAACAGACAGCAGTGTCGCTCCTACGTCCACTGTGTCCAGACCACCGAAGGCAGCCACACGAAATTTTCAGATGTTGTTCTACTTTCCCTGCTTGACAGGTAAGTATCTTTATCGAGTGGCGTGACTGCCTGGGGACAACGTGAAACCGAGCGGACAATTCGTCCCTACTCTATTCCAAATGCAATGACGTTTCCATTCACTATTTACCTGTCACCAGTCGAGTTTGACTTTATTTCTGTCTATTTGATGAACTGTTCAGCTTTAAATATTAGCACATTTATATGGGACAGAAAGTTTGTATGGTTAATGCCGAATTCAAGGCAGGCGGTGGGTCGGGTGGGCGGGCGTTAGGGCATGCACGGGCAGCCAGTAGGCAGGTAGGCAAGGCAGGCAGGCAGGCGCAGGCAGGCTCAGACCGAGGCATACAGGGCGCACAGGCAGGCGGGCAACTGTACTCTTTCACACAGGCATGGCTGTTGAATGGTGAATATCGAAGTCAGGACGGGCTTGATGTTAGGCAGGTAGATAGGTAGACAGACTGCGCGCAGTCATCTAGTGCAGACAGGCAGGCACAGGCAGGCAGGCAGGCACAAGCAGGCACGCAGGCAGGCACGCAGTTAGGCACGCAGGCACGCAGGCAGACTCGGGCAAGTGCAGACAGGCGCAGGCAGGCTCGCGGGCAGTTCTAACAACTCTTCCGACTGTACTCTTTCACACAGGCATGACTGTGAATAGTTAAAATCGAAGTCAGGGCTGGCTTGATGTCAGGCAGGTAGATAAACAGACAGACTGTGTTCAGGCGCAGGCAGGGAGGCGCTGGTAAGCGCAGACAGGCACACAGGCAGGCTCAGGCATGCATGCCAGCAGGTGCGCATGCAGGCAGGCAGGCAGGCACAGGCAGGCACAGGCAGTCGGGAAGGCAGGCGCAGGCAAGCGCGCAGAAAGTCTGGCGCGCGGGCATTTCTAACAACTCTTCCAACTGTTCTCTTTCTCACAGGCATGACTGTTGAATGGTTAATATCGAAGTCAGGGTAGGCTTGATATTAGGTAGATAGGCAGGCAGGCAGGCAGGCGGGCAGGCATTTCTAACAACTCTTACGAATGTACTCTTTCACACAGGCATGACAGGTGAATGGTTAAAATCGAAGTCAGGACGGGCTTGCTGTCAGACAGGTAGGTAGACTGACAGACTGCATTTCATAATATTCCAGCCATAATTGCTGAAAATCCATGTCTACTTCTCTGCAACCACGTGCATAGGGTTAAGTTATAAATCAACAGCATCATAGCAATACTGCTTAGGACATAGTGTCACCACACATATATCTATTCTGTTGCAATGAAAAAATCAGTAACAAAGGGTTAACACACTGTTCTCTTTCACACTGGCATGACTGTTGTATGGTTATTTTCGAAGTCAGGGTAGACAGGCATTTCTGACAACTCTTCCGACTCTACCCTTTCACACAGACATGACTGGTGAATGGTTAAAATCGAAGTCAGGACGTACTTTCTGTTAGTCAGGTAGGTAGACCTACACACTCATAGACTTTCATATTATTCCAGCCATAATTGCTGGAAATCCATATCTACTTCTCCGTAACCGTGCATGCAGGGTTAAGTTAGAAATCAACTGCATTATAGCAATATTGCTTTGCTCACATTTATGAATTCTGTTACAATAAAAACCATAAAAGAGGGTTAATGGATATTTTGAAAAGTGCAGTGCTCTATCAAATAAGAGAAAACAGCATCTGGAGAATGCTGGTCAGCTACTAATGATATTGTACAAATAAATAAAACGTTAATCACAGCTTGACAGTTACTGATAACAGCAAGCTTGAGAAATTTTAACTGGCATTCGCAAAGTAAACCACTTTTATAAAGAATTTGAGGGTAGTCCAATTCAAGGCCTGAAAACTGTATGAAGATTAAAACGTTGAATAAAACATATAACAGCAAAGTTGTTCTAGGATGTTCGCTCTATCTTTTCATGGGAAAAACTTTGAGAAAATATGAGTCCAGTGCTGAGAAATCGCACGTGAAAGTTTTTAACAACTCTTCCAACTGTGCTCTCACACAGGCATGACAAGTGAAAGGTTAAACTCGAAGTCAGGGCCTGCTTGCTGTCAGGCACGTAGGTAGGCAGACAGACAGACTGATAAACTGCATTTCATATTATTCAAGCCATAATTGCTGGAAAATCCATATCTACTTCTCTGAAACCACACATACAAGGTTAAGTTAGAAATCAACAGATCACAGCAATATTGCTTAGGAAATAGTGCGAGCACACATTTATCAATTCTGTTGCAATAAAAATCAGTAAAAGAGGGTTAACCTAATGTTCTCTTTCACACTGACATGAATGTTGTATGGTTAATCCCGATACCAGGGCAGGCAGGTATTCTAACAACTCTTCCGACTGTACTCTTTCAGACAGGCATGACAGGGGAACAGTTAAAATCGAGGTCAGGGCGGGCTTGTTGTCAAGCAGGTATGTAGGCAGACAGACTGACAGACTGCATTTTATAATATTCCAGCCATAAATGCTGAAAATCCATATCTACTTCTCTGAAACCACGTGCACAGGGTTAAGTGAGAAATCAACAGCATAGCAATACAGCTTAGGAAATAGTGTCACTACACATTTATCAATCCTGTTGCAATAAAAAAACAGCAATAGAGGGTTAACGGGCTGTTCTCTTTCACACTGTCATGACTGTTTTATGGTTAACGTTGAAGTCAGGGCAGGCGGGCATTTCTGACTACTCTTCCGACTCTACCCTTTCACACAGAAATGACTGGTGAATGGTTAAAATCGAATTTAGGGCGTGCTTGCTGTCAGGCAGGTGGGTAGGCATACGCACTGACAGACCGTATTTCATATTATTCCAGTCATATTTGCTGGAAATCCATGTCTACTTCTCTGTAACCAAGCGTGCAGGGTTAAGTTAGAAATCAACAGCATTATAGCAATATTGCTTTCTTGCAATAAAAATCAGTAAAAGAGGGTTAATGAATATTTTGAATAAGTGCATTTTTTTTCAAGCAGTACTCTCTATCAAATAGGGAAAACAGCACCTGTAGAATGCTGGTCAGTTAAAATCATATTACACAAATAAAACATATCACAGCAAAATTGTTCTAGGATGTACACCCCACCTTCTCATGGAAAAAACTTTGAGAAAATATGTCTCCAGTGTTGAGAAATCGCATGTGAAAGTTGGCGAAAACAGCAATTATTCCGACAGTACCCTCATGGGAGCTCCCAAATCTGCCAAGGGTTAAACTTTTTATAATAACAAATAAAACAAAAGTTGTCATACATTGACAGCTGCATGCAGCCATAGAAAACATTCAGCGCTCAATCAATAAGATATGGAGTAAATTGACACTTAAACTTACCAAATTCTAAAAAAATTGGAGTTTTCTTGGACGGTACCTACTTTTAGGCAATCAGAAAGGCCATGGGGTTAAACTTTACAACCAAACTTACAACAGCAAATATGATCGGTAATCAATTGTGAATGCAGACATGCAAATTATTTTTCAATATTCCATTCCAAAGTGGAAGAAAAGTGAACTTAAACTGAGCGAATTTTAGTTACACTTTTAGGGTACTCGATTTTAAGCATAGAAAACTGGGTGAAGGTTAAAACTTTGAATAAGAGATATAACAGCAAAATTGTTCCTGGATGAATGCCCAACCTTTTCATGTGACATGTTTTGAGAAAAGCTTGTTGCAGTGCTGAGAAATCGCATGTGAATGTTGGCAATATTCGCCAAAAATACATTTTCGGGTGACGTTTGGGGCAAAACAGGGTCAACGTGGGTAATACTGCTTTTGCAGACAGATACAGGTGCACATGCTTTAAATACTAGGAACGTTTTAGCCCAATCGCCCAGAGCATTTTTGAGAATTGGGGCAAAACGTGACATTTTGGCTACATTTTGTACGATTTTGGCAGAAAACGAAAAACTTCAGAAATGCCATGACCCAGGTGAGAAACTACGCATGGTGCTCTACAAATGTGCTGAATTTCAGCAAAATCGTACAGACCGTTTTCGCGTAAATTCACCTATTCCGCTTGTCTTTTTAGGCAGCGGCGACATAAGATTGCATATAGAGCTAGAATGTTTTTAGGCTATATTAAGTGCATAGCCGATAGATAACTCCCTGCAGTGTCTAACAATTCTTTCGGCAATACTCTTTCACATTGGCCTGAATGCTGTATGGTTAATGTCCAAGTTAGGGCTAAATAGCAAAGCTGTTGAACAGGTCGCGTATACTAAATAATAACAACACGTGCGTATGTGGCATCATATATTGTGGCAAATGTTTTCGTAGCAGTGATTCCAAATTTTCAGCGTTTGTTCTTGAAGCTCGCCCATACTAGGCCATATTATTAGATTGTCCTGAAACCAAGCATGGGCCTCGAGGCAGCCACCCCTCTCCCTCAACCCACCCCGGGACATGCATGTACGCTCTCCTGACATTCAACATGATAGAATGGGAAGCTGGTGGTGCTCTTTGTGTCAAAAGATGCGGTAACTATTTGTGAAGGATGTGTGAAAAAATTATGGAAATCGGCCAAGAATTGGCTGAGATATAGCGTTTTGATGAGTGGAGGTAATTGTTTCAATTTGGTCCTTTCTTAGCACGTGCGAACTGGTGGTGGGTGTGTGTCTGGGGTTGTGGCAGTGTTCCCCCTCTGGGGTAGTTCCGCTTGAAACCGTGGATTCTCAGTTTCTGGTGGAGAGACGCTGGTGACTGAAAGATGCATTGTGTACACTGGCGTCAAATGGACCTCGCCAAGCTGGTAACAGTTAGATATTTGTCAGAAATGAAAAGTGGACAGTAATCGCGCATGGGTTAATGGCAAAAAGGCGGTAATTTGGCTAATTTGACATAAAAATTGAGCAGACAGCAGTGTCGCTCATACGTCCACTGTGTCCAGACCACCGAAGGCAGCCACACGAAATGTTCAGATGTTGTTCTACTTTCCCTGCTTGACAGGTTAGTATCTTTATCAAGAGGCGTGACTGCCTGAGGACAACGTGAATCGCGTGGAAACCGAGGGGACGATTCGTCCCTACTCTATTCCCAATGCAATGACGTTTCCATTCACTATTTACCTGTCACCCGTCGAGTTTGGCATTATTTCTGTCTATTTGATGAACTGTTCAGCTTTCAATATTCACACATTTACATGGGACTGAAAGTTTGTATGGTTAATGCCGAATTCAAGGCAGGCAGTGGGGCGAGTGGGTGGGCATTAGGGCGTGCATGCAAGCAGACAGGCAGTCCTGTCTAATAACTCTTCCGACCGTACTCTTTTACTCTGGCATGACTGGTGTATGGTTAAAATCGAAGTAAGGGTGGGCTTGCTCTCAGGCAGTTTGGTTGGCAGAAAAACAGAAGGCATTCCGTATTCCATTCATAATTGCTGGAAATCCATATCTACTTCTCATAATTGCTGGAAATCCATATCTACTTCTTTGAAACCACGCCTGCAGGGTTAAGTTAGAAGTCAACAATGCCAGCTCAAATTTACGAATTCAGTTTCAATAAAAATCAGTAAATGAAGGTTAAAGAATATTTTGAAAATTACAGTTTTTCACACAGTACTCTCAAATAACTTTGGATATGAACCGGCTGCAAAGAATATTTTGAACATGACAAGTTTTTCACGCAGTACCCTCAAATAGCTTTGGTTACGAAAGGGTTACACAAGTCACATTGATATTCAAATCATTTGTATAAGTGATAAAATGAAAACAGTTGTCTGGAGAATGAATACTGGTCAGCTATAAAGGATAGCATAAATAAATAAAGCATCTCAGTTTCCAAAGATCATCAATCACAGCCAGACAGAGTTTCTGGTGCATAGAAAACATTCAGCGCTGAATCAATTAGGACATGGAGCAAATTGTCACTTGAACTGAAAATATTTTTTTTTGGATGGGACCTATCTTTATGATGCTAGCATGGGCATAGGGTTAAACTTTACAACAAATCTTACAACAGAAAATATGCTCAGTAGGCAATTGTGAATATTCACATGCAAATCATTTTCGATATTCCTTTCCAAAGAGGAAGACAAGTGAATGCGCGCAATCAGTGCAGGCAGCCAGTAGGCAGGCAGGCACAGGCAGGCAGGAACATGCAGGCAGGCGCAGGCAGGCTCAGACCGAGGCATACAGGCGCACAGGCAGGCGGGCAGCTGTACTCTTTCACACAGGCATGGCTGTTGAATGGTGAATATCGAAGTCAGGGCGGGCTTGATGTTAGGCAGGTAGATAGGTAGACAGACTGCGCACAGGCATCTGGTGCAGACAGGCAGGCACAGACAGGCAGGCACAAGCAGGCAGGCAGGCAGGCAGGCAGGCACACAGGTAGGCACGCAGGCGTACAGGCAGACTCGGGCAGGCGCAGGCAGGCTCACAGACAGGAAGGCAGGCGCGCAGGCATTTCTAACAACTCTTCCGACTGTACTCTTTCACACAGGCGTGGTGAATAGTTAAAATCGAAGTCAGGGCTGGCTTGATGTCAGGCAGGTAGATAAACAGACAGGCTGTGTTCAGGCGCAGGCAGGGAGGCGCTGGTAAGCGCACACAGGCAGGCTCAGGCAGGCACGTCGGCAGGTGCGCATGCAGGCAGGCAGGCACGTCGGCAGGTGCGCATGCAGGCGCAGAGAAGCGCGCATGGCTGCTGACGCGCAGGCATTTCTAACAACTCTTCCAACTGTTCTCTTTCTCACAGGCATGACTGTTGAATGGTTAAAATCGCAGGTGGGCGGGCGGGCGGGCGGGCAGGCATTTCTAACAACTCTTCTGATTGTACTCTTTCACATGGGCACGACAGGTGAATGTTTAAAATCGAAGTCAGGGCGGGCTTGCTGTCTAGCAGGTAGGTAGACTGACAGACTGCATTTCACAAAATTCCAGCCATAATTGCTAAAAATCCATATCTACTTCTCTGAAACCACGTGCATACCTACTTCTCTGAAACCACATGCTCAGGGTTATGTTAGAAATCAACAGCATCACAGCAATACTGCCTAGGAAATAGTCACCACACATTTATCTATTCTGTTACAATAAAAAATCAGTAAAAAGAGGGTTAACAGACTGTTCTCTTTCACACTGGCATGACTGTTGTATGGTTAATGACGAAGTCAGGGCAGGCAGGCATTTCTGACAACTCTTCCGACTCAGCCATAATTGCTGGAAATCCATATCCACTTCTCTGTAACCGCGCATGTAGGGTTAACTTAGAATTCAACAGCATTATAGCAATGCTGCTTTGCACACATTTATGAATTCTCTACAGAGGGTTAATGGATACTCAAATAGGAAAAACAGCATCTGGAAAATGCTGGTCAGCTACTAATGATATTATACAAATAAATAAAACGTTAATCACAGCTTGACAGTTACTGATAACAGCAAGCTTGAGAAATTTTAACTGGCATCAGCAAAGTAAACCACTTTTACAAAGAATTTGAGGGTAGTCCAATTCAAGGCCTGAAAACTGTATGAAGGGTAAAACTTTGAATAAAACATATAACAGCAAAATTATTCTAGGATGTAAGCTCTATCTTCTCATGGGAAAAACTTCGAGAAAATATGTCTCCAGTGCTGAGAAATCGCACATGAAAGTTGGTGAAAACAACAATTATTCCGACAGTACCCTTATGGGAACTCCCAAATCTGGCAAGGGTTAAACTTTTTATAATAATATATAGAACAAAAGTTGTCATACTTTGACAGCTGCATGCAGCCATAGAAAACATTCAGCGCTCAATCAATTAGATATGGAGTAAATTGACACTTAAACTTACCAAATTCTAAAAAAAATTGAGTTTTCTTGGATGGTACCTACATTTAGGCAACCAGAATGGGCATAGGGTTAAACATTACAACCAAACTTACAACAGCAAATATTCTCGGTAGGCAATTGTGAATAGGGACATGCAAATCATTTTTTGATATTTCATTCCAAAATGGAAGAAAACTGAACTCAAAATGGGCGAATTTTAGGTAGACTTTAGAGTACTCTGATACAAGGCTCGAAAACTGGATGAAGACTAAAACTTTGAATAAAACATATAACAGCAAAATTGTTCTTGGATAAATGCCCAATCTTTTCATTGGACCTGATTTGAGAAAATTTGGTTGCAATGCTGAGAAATCGCATGTGAATGTTGGCAATTTTCGCCAAAAATGCATTTTCGGGTGAAGTTTGTGGCAAAATAGCGTCAACGTGGGTAATACTGCCTATGCAGACAGATGCAGGTGGACATGCTTCAAATACTAGGAACGTTTCAGCCCAGTCGCCCAGAGCATTTTTGAGAATTGGGGCAAAACGTGATATTTTGACTACATTATTCACGGCATTGGCAGAAAACGAAAAACTTCAGGAATGCCATGACCCAGGTGAGAAACTTCGAATAAAGCTCTACAGATATGCCGAATTTCAGCAAAATCGTACATGTCGTTTTCGCGGAATCCATCAGACAAGAATCATTGAAATAAAAAAAACAAAAAAAAAACGAGGCAGACAGGTGCACAGGCAGGCGGGCAACTGTACTCTTTCACACAGGCATTGAATGGTTAAAATCGAAGTCAGGGCGGGCTCGATGTTCGGCAGGTGGATAGGTAGACAGACTGTGCGCAGGCATCTAGTGCATACAGGCAGGCACAGGCAGGCAGGCAGGCACAAGCAGTCTGGCAGGCAGGCACGCAGGTAGGCACGCAGGTGTCCAGGCAGACTCGGGCAAGCACAGCCAGGCGCAGGAAGGCTCAAAGGCAGGCTCGCAGACAGGAAGGCAGGTGCGCAGGCATTTCTAAGAACTCTTCCGACTCTGCTCGTTCAGACAGGCATGACTGGTGAATAGTTAAAATCGAAGTCAGGGCTGGCTTGATGCCAGGCAGGTAGGTAAACAGACAGACTGTGTGCAGGCGCAGACATGGAGGCACTGGTAAGCGCAGACAGGCACGCAGGCAGGCTCAAGCAGGCTCAGGCAGGCACGCCGGCAGGTGCGCATGCAGGCAGGCAGTCACAGGCAGTGGGCAGGCAGGCGCAGGCAAGCGAGCAGGACGGCTGGCGCGCAGGCATTTCTAACAACTCTTCCAACTGTTCTCTTTCTCACATGCATGACTGATGAATGGTTAAAATTGAAGTCAGGGTAGGCTTGATGTTGGGCAGGTAGATAGGCAGGCAGGCAGGCAGGCAGGCAGACAGACTGCAGGCAGGCAGGCACGCAGGCATTTCTAACAACTCCTCCGAATGTACCCTTTCACACATGCATAACAGGTGAATGATTAAAATCGAATTCAGGACGGGCTTGCTGGCAGGCAGGTAGGTAGACTGACAGACTGCATTTCATAATATTCCATCCATAATTGCTGAGAATCCATATCTACTTCTTTGAAACTACGTGCAAAGGGTTAAATTAGAAATCAACAGCATCATAGTAATACTGCTTAGGAAATAGTGTCACCACACATTTATCTATTCTGTTGCAATTAAAAAATCAGTAACAAAAAGGTTAACAGACCGTTCTCTTTCACACTGGCATGACTGTTGTATGGTTAATGTTGAAGTCAGGGCAGGTGGGCATTTCTGACAACTCTTCCAACTCTACTCTTTCACACAGAAATGACTGGTGAATGGTTAAAATCGAATTCAGGGCGTGCTTGCTGTCTGGCAGGTAGGTTGGCATACACACTGGCAGACCGTATTTCATATTATTCCAGCCACATTTGCTGGAAATCCATATCTAATTCTCTGTAACCACGCATGCAGGGTTAAGTTAGAAATCAACAGCATTATAGCAATATTGGTTTGTTGGAATAAAAACCAGTAAAAGAGGGTTAATGAGTGTTTTGAAAAGTGCAGTTTTTCTCTATTAAATAAGAAAAACAGCATCTGGAGAATGCGCTGATCAGTTAAAATCATCTTACACAAATAAACACCTGTTGTCTATCAATCACATTTGACACTTACTGATAACAACGCTTGAGAAATATTATACCAGCAAAGTGAACAACTATTAAAACGAATTTGTGGGTACTCCAATTCAAGGCCCGAAAACTGGGTGAAGAGTAAAACTTTGAATAAAACATATAACAGCAATATTGTTCTAAGATGTACGCCCTATCTTCTCATGAAAAAAACTTTGAGAAAATATGTCTCCAGTGTTGAGAAATCGCATGTGAAAGTTGGCGAAAACAGCAATTATTCCGACAGTACCCTTATGGGAGCTCCCAAATCTGCCAAGGGTTAAACTTTTTATAATAACATATAGAACAAAAGTTGTTGTACTTTGACAGCTGCATGCAGCCATAGAAAACATTCAGCACTCAATCAATTAGCTATGGAGTAAATTGACACTTAAAGTTACCAAATTCTAAAAAATTGAAGTTTTCTTGGACGGTACCTACTTTTAGGCAACCAGAATGGGCATAGGGTTGAACTTTACAACCAAACTTACAACAGAAAATATGATTGGTAGGCAATTGTGAATGCGGACATGTAAATTATTTTTCAATATTCCATTCCAAAGTGGAAGAAAACTGAACTCAAAATGAGCGAATTTTAGGTAGACTTTTAGGGTACTCTGATTCAAGGCCCGAAAACTGGGTGAAAGCTAAAACTATGAATAAAACATATAACAGCAAAATTGATCTTGGATGAATGTCCAATCTTCTCACTGGAAGTGATTTGACAAAATGTGATTGCAGTGCTGAGAAATCGCAAGTGAATGTTGGCATTTTTCGCCAAAAATGCATTTTCGGGTGACGTTTGTGGCAAAACAGGGTCAACGTGGGTAATACTGCCTATGCAGACAGATGCAAGTGCACATGCTTCAAATACTACGAACGTTTCGGCCCAATCGCCGAGAGCATTTTTGAGAATTGGGGCAAAACGTGACATTTTGGCTGAGAGATTCACCTATTCCGCTTGTCTTTTTAGGCAGCGGCGAAATAAGATTGCATATAGAGCTGGTAGTTTTTTAGGCTATATTAAGTGCATAGCCGATAGAAAACTCCCTACAGTGTCTAACAATTCTTTCCGCAATACTCTTTCACATTGGCGTGAATGCTGTATGGTTAATCTCCAAGTTAGGGCTAAATAGCAAACCTGTTGAACAGATCGCGTATACTTAATAATAACAACATGTGCATATGTGACACCATAGATTGTGGCGAACGTTTTCGTAGCAGCCATCCCAAACTTTCAGCGTTTGTACCTGAAGCTCGTACGAACTCGGTCATATTATTAGAAAGTCCCGAAACCAAGCATGGGCCTCGAGGCAGCCGCCCCTCTCTCTCAACCCACACCCTGAACAAGCACATACCCTCTCCTGACATTCAACATGATAGAATGGGAAATTGGTGTCGCTCTCTGTGTGAAAAGATGCGATAACTATTTGTGAAGAATGAGTGAAAAATTTATGGAAATCGGCCAAGAATTGGCCGAGATATAGCGTTTTAATGAGTGGATGTAATTGTTTGAATTTGGTCCTGTTCTAGCCGGTGCGACCTGACGCTGGATATATGTCTGGGGTTGTGGCACTGCTCCCCCTCTGGGGTAGTTCTGCTTGACATCGTGGATTCTCAGTTTCTGGTGGAGAGACGGTGGAGACTGAAATATGCATTGTGTACACTGATGCCAAATGGACCTCGCCAAACTGGTAACAGTTAGATATTTGTCAGAAATGAAAAGTGGACGGTAATCGCGCATGGGTAAATGGCGAATAGGCGGTAATCTGGCTAATTTGACATTAAAATTGAACAGACAACAGTGTCGCTCATACGCCCACTACGTCCAGACCACTGAAGGCAGATACACGAAATTTTCAGAAGTTGTTCTAGTCTTCCTGCCCGACAGGTTAGTATCTTTGTCGAGTGGCGTGACCGTGAGGGAACAACGTGGATCGCGTGGAAACTATGGGGGTGATTCGTCCCTACTCTATTCCCAATGCAATGCCGTTCCCATTCACTATTTACCCACCATATGTCGGTCGAGTTTGGCATCATTTCTGTCTATTTGATAAAATTGTTCAGCTTTAAATAAATATTCGCACATTCACATGGGACAGAAAGTGTGGAGTTAAACTGCTTATGTTAGGCCGTCCCGACAGAAACTGACAACCTGACACGGTGGCAAAAAAGCTGTCATCTGACTAATTTAACATTTAAATTGAACAGATAGAATGTCGGATATATGCCAATATGTGCGAGCACACAATTATCAATTCTGTTGCAATAAAAATCAGTAAAAGAGGGTTAACCTACTGTTCTCTTTCACACTGGCATGAATGTTGTATGGTTGATGTCGAAGCCAGGGCAGGCAGGTAGGCTGGCGGGCGGGCGGTTTAGCAGGCTTTTTCGGGCTGGCACGCAGGCAATCAGGCAGGCAGGCATTACAACACGTCTTCTGACTGTACTCTTTCACACAGGCATGACAGGTGAATGGTTAAAATCGAAGTCAGGACAGGCCTGCTGTCAAGCAGGTAGGTAGGTAGACAGACTGCATTTCATTCTAGCCATCCATTTCTACTTCTCTGAAACCATGTGCACGGGGTTAAGTTAGAAATCAACAGCATCATAGCAATACTGCTTAGGAAATAGTGTCACCACACATTTATATCTATTCTGTTGCAATTAAAAATTCAGTAACAAAAGGGTTAACAGACCGTTCTCTTTGACACTGGCATGACTGTTGTATGGTTAATGTCGAAGTCAAGGCAGGTGTGCATTTCTGACAACTCTACCGACTCTACCCTTCCACACAGAAATGACTGGTGAATGGTTAAAATCGAATTCAGGGCGCACTTGCTGCCAGGGAGGTAGGTTGGCATACACACTGATAGACCGTATTTCATATTATTCCAGCCATATTTGCTGGAAATCCATATCTAATTCTCTGTAACCACGCATGCAGGGTTAAGTTAGAAATCAACAGCATTATAGCAATATTGGTTTGTTCGAATAAAAATCAGTAAAAGAGGGTTAATGAGTATTTTGAAAAGTGCAGTTCTCTCTATCAAATAAGAAAAAACAGCATCTGGAGAATGCTTGTCAGTTACAAAGTTACACAAACACCTGTTGTGAATCACATTTGACACTTACTAGCGGGGGAGGAATTCGCTAGAATTGTGCACTTGGTGATACCTTCCTGAAATTTGGCATGATGTAAGGGTAGGCATCAGAGATTTCAAAATCGATCGGCTACAAGTTGGCACCATCCTCTAGCCACCACTAGCAGCGAAATCCAAAATGGCCGCCAAGCGGATCGAAAAAAAGCTATTTTCGCCGATCGCACAACTGAAGCTCCAAACCTAACACCATACATGTGCTGTAATTGATGTGAATGATGGAGTGAAGCCCTTGGAACAAGTTGGGGGGAAGATTAATGGATAATGGGATCAGAATTTCCGTCGATGTGTGCGTCTGTGTGTCTGACTGTCAGTATGATCGTCCGTCCGTAGATAAATTAGTGTTGAATGTTTCTCGGGAATGCAATGGTCAAATGAACATGGTATGAGAGATTCCTGTCAACACATGAACAAGGGTACTCGATAGTATGCAGCAGTGGGGATACTTGGACATTTGATAATCCAATTAAAGTGACAGTCTATTCTCAACTTCCGGCATTTTCGATAGATTTATTTTCTAAGAAAATAAAACTATCAAATTTCTAGAGGAGTTCTGGTTCAATCTCAACACCATAGCGACACGTCTGCCAGCAAGGGCAGTGCTGGAATGAACTCGGGATGCATTAGTTCCCGTTGTTAATTATACAATGTTATCTTGCCAGTATAGAACATTGGCAAAATGGGACTAGAAGGGGTGAGTGTATGTTTGCAGTCATTCGAGGTACAGGAATATTTTTTGACTACAAGTAGTATTCTTCATTTTCGGCCAGTTAAGATGTGGTGTGTTCCAAGTCAGGATTAATGTTGCCGACACTTAATGCCCATCCCTCATGGTATGCTACTTTACCAGGGATATAGAGATATAGCCACCACTGGGAGCCAAAACATGACCTTTGATGTCGATGAGTGGTCGAAATGTTTTAGCGAATAACTTATCGAAATATGATCCGGTATGGCAATTTGATACCTTACGTTAGATTTATTAGATCAACTCAGGTATGGATTCATTGAGACATGAGTGCGCTACAAGATGAAGGATTTCCAAGTTGATTTGCTATGGAGTAGGAACTGACTAGTCACATGTGGCCTATGGCCAGAGAAAGACAAGGATACCATAGATGAACACACGGGTGAACGAAGGTATCAACTGTTGTACAGAGGCAAAATAGTTGGGGATATTGTATCATGCTATGCATGAATTAACACCGTCTTGTGCAGTAAATAACAGACTATTTTCCGAAATCTAAAACTGTATTCCTATACCCCGGACAATGTAGCAAGCCACATGGGATGAACATTTGTTAGCAAAATCAACTCAACTAGAAACATGACATGTGTTAACTGGCCGAAAATGGAAAAAAAAATACCAGAATAGGAGATGACTGGTCCTAACATGACAGTATACTACTCAATATTGTTACAACAGCCACCTTCACACTTACACAAAGGTGTGCACCTTAATCCAGCTTTCAAGCATTTGCAATTGCCCTTGCAGGCCTTGGCACAACTACAGTGGAGCATCAGTGCACATGCAGCACTTGCGTCTCCTAGGTGAGTCCAAAATGGGACCAGAATATTGAGACGTGGATTCCACTCCCATCCGTACTGTGATGGGTCTGGCACACATAAGTGTTTCTGCAGAGCACGATGCCAAATGAAAGATGACACAAGAATTACCCTTTTTACATGTTGATACAGAGCTGCTTTGGTGGGCGGGATGTTTTCCATAGACTTAAGGCCATGTGTGAACATATGCCGTCTCGCATCATTGACACGTGTACTGACACAACTGTTACTGTACATCTGTATGGTGAGTTTTTCGATATGCTGCATATGAGGGGAATCCTCTGAAAAGACTTGCGGATTCTCAGTCAATTCTATCATCATTTCAGTTGATGCGGGAAAATTCATCCATGCATTCCATCCTGTCTTCTTCCCAATGCCGAGCATGCTGGATGTTACATCACAACCTGTGAAGGCGTGGAAGAAAGTCAGGGCCTTACAGTAATCAGGTCCAAGTTGTGAAGCTATCTCATGAATTGGCATATCTTTATATGCCTTTCCAATTCCAAACCCAATCCACAGCTCACTGAGTCCAAGGTCACGGAATGTTGCGAAATGGTGCAAAGACAGAATGACGACATCAGAATCAACCGTGCGAAGAAAAGCTATTTTGTGACCTTGTGAGACTGCATGGTTGAGATGAAGCATCATGCGCGTGTCTGCTTCCTCGTGATTCGATGGAGATATGTCACATAAGCTAACATCCTTATTGCATAGTACATATTCTCCTGATGTCGTTAACAACTGGTACTCGGATGTTGATGTTAATTTCAGCAGTTCAGCAGACAGGAACTTGAAAAATTCGTCTTTATTCTCACTAACTTTCAAGAATGCCTGCCAATTCTTCCCTTTAGGTAAAGGGACGTTCTCGGACACCCGTATCAACCTAACTGCTGTCTCACCGAGGCGTTTTGCTCGCGTCTGATTCTTCAAACTGCCTTCGGGGTAACAGTCATAGATCGCATCAACCCTTGTGGTGTTCGTGTTAATCAGAGATTCGATGTATGGCAATAATTGCAATCGAGCATATTCTCCAAACAGATCCGCTTTCTGTGGTTTGATTACATGGACTACAGCAGGCATATCCAAGATGACAACTGAAGCTTGTCTAGCTGCTGAATTCTTCCCTTGTGCAGGAATAGCTGGTAAACAATTGAGAATTTGAGATTTTGTCCCACTCCGTAGCTTACCTCTATCGGATAATGCTGGCGGATCACGTGCATTCTCGTGCATGAAAAACTCATCCATGTTTGAATCAGGCCGGGCTTGCAGTGAAACGAACATCTGGGTAACTATTGCGGCAGTTGCTTTACTTGACATGAGTTTGTCTCGGCCTTTGTCCAGGTTGGCTGGGGGTGGGTTAAGGAAGGTATATATATTTGCCTTGGGAATAACATCATTCAGGGGTACGGTGCATTCCACAAGCCTTTCCTTCAAGAAAGTGGAATATAAATGCTTGCCCCTTTCGGGTAATGACCGTAAACTCTTACTAACTTCGGGGTCCATATATTCACCAGTATCTAATGTCACCAGCTGACCACTAGTTTCATCATAAGGGTTGATAATGAGTCCCTGATTCACCAGATCGAGGAGAGATTTCAATTGATTCAGAAATTTTTTCTGCTCTGATACCGAACTTTCCGGGTGTTCCGTGTTATCTGATGATGTTGTGTGGAAACTTGCATATTCATACTCATCTATAACACGCAGAACTTCTGACCTTGAAAGCTCAATAACGACTTTCTCTTCAGCCTGGCCATAGAGACCTTTTGGACCACTGTCTTCTTTGAGTAGTTGGATACTATGTTCTTGGCTCTGATCTAAACCCATCATACTGAACTTCCTCTCACTACGCTGGACCACAAAATGGCCTTCCATGAATTTGTTGTGGATTGAAGGATGCCGCCTGGGTAGCTGAGACATGTCTCTCAGAAATACGGGGACCCACCGACAATAATTTGTATGTCCTAGGGCAAAAAAGTAACTGCACAACTCATCGATAGAACACAGTGTACCAGGCCAGTTACCGATTCGTTGGTTCCGAACGAATTGACAGCTTGTCAAGAGAAAGTTCCGAACGATTTCACCCCAATAGCGCGCAGTTGGAGATTGTGAAAGAATCCTCTGTTCCCACATTTCAAATGACTCATGGGGCCCAGTCTGCTGACAGTAAATCTCATAAGCATTCTTTCTGAGGATCTCAAGCCAAGCTAGAGTGAGAAGATATGCCTGTCGCGTCCTCTTGACATGTTTCCCACCAAGTAGGGATGATGCTACACCGGGTGTGAATATCTTTGCGAGGTGAAACATTCGCTCCCAACCAGAACCACCCATAAGCTTACCACCAGCTTCTTGGGTGCACATTTCAAGATGCAGGAATCCAATCATACACACCATTCGATCCTCACCTATCTCCTCTGGGAACAGCCATTGACATTTTTTCTGCCTGGCATACAACGGACAGTCACCTTCAATGACAGGTATCTGGCCGGGGTTTACGAAAGCAGTAGCTTCCCTGACCACATACATAGCATGCTTCTGCATACTGAGTGAGTCCGCTTTCTGCTCACTGAAAACAGGGAATACCCCAATAACTGCACGAGGTTTGACATTGTCTTGATCTTCATGTTTTGAAAAGAAGCCTGAAAAGGTCACAGGGACTTCATCAAGCTGCCAGCTGCCATCAACCTTCCCTTTATTGCTGATCTGTGACACATGAGACAACCAGTCATTCTCTCCCACGTTCAAATCTGCATATTCATTGGGCCGTACATTACATTCATCTGGAGATTCAAGCCTGATGTCCCCACCAAAGTCTTCAACGAAAGGAACAAATGCATAGTCGTCTGGGAGTTCAATTTGTGTGTCTTCTGGAACATCTAAACTCAGTGGTGGGGGATCAGTACCCACATTGTCCCTGCTCAGTTGACCAATGAGTGTGATGGACGTACCATGCATATCAGATCTACCAGATACATCAATGTTATCAGTGGTTCCTATCGAGAAAACATTACGTTTGCAGTTAGCTGGGACTACAACACCTTCGTTCTTGAACCGCAGTGAAACAGCTCTCGCGAAACTCCTGCGAACATCCATTACGCGATCATAAGAGACAGAGAGTCCCATTTGATGAAAATCTCTGATAAGATTTTTCATACGATCATGGGCATGCAACTTCAAACCCACATAAAGAGGCATTGGAGTTTCTCTGTCACGTCTCTGGTGAACATTTTGTGCATGTTCGGAGCGTTTCGCTGAATTGCTGATCAACATCTGTGAAATAGTACAAGCCACTCGAGTCTTGGCATTAACAGTCTCATCATCGCCTAAGTTCTGTATACTACATGTGCCCTCAAGTAGAACTCTAAGAAGAGTCAGGAGTGAGTTGGGTACAGGCTCGCTCAAGCAATAAGATGAAAATGATCCCGTGAAAGGAGCTTGAGATATGAGTATGTGTTTACGCAGAAGAAGACCCACATCAACTATCTTTTTTGCCTCTTCCTCAGACACTATACGAGTTAAAGATTCGGACAACAAGGAGCCAACTCGAAACCTACTTGAAATAAACACATCTCTACCCTGTGTGAAGGCGTCCCAGCCATCGCCCAATTTCTGCAACAAATGTTCTTTGAATCGAGTGGAATGTATTTCTTCACTAAGCCAATCAGAACCGACTTGCTTCAACCTCCGACTGTACAGATTCTTGAGATCGACAAGCTTCATCGCGGAATCGTTGTGTTCAACAAATGTTATGAGCTCTGCCATAACGAGAGGGTCATAGGGCAGGCCTGACGCGGAATGTTCGGCGTTCTTCGACTTTTTAGATTTAGCCGCTCGTGCTTCATTGGCAAGCTTACAATAACAGGTTTTGTGATAGTAAAGATCACTAGCAGCGGAATCAAATGCTGCATTGACCCGAGAAAAAACAACCCAGTTCTCGGCTTCCTTTGCCATAATTTTGAGTTTATTGTTATCAGACATTGATCTGCAAATAGGCTCACTGCTGTCACCTTCGCGTTTGTGACAATAAACACACTGGGGCAGTTTCCTGTCACAGCCAGATTCAAAACTTGTCCGTGTTCTTTTAGGACTCAGCGTGGAGCAGGATGCCACTGCCTCATTTCGCTCTCGCTTGTGTAGCACGCGCTGTACGATGTGAGTCTGAATACTGTCACGGCATGTCTTATGATATATTGCCTTATTCGTCAACAGTGACATCGACATACACTCATCACTCTCTCTCATCAAACAATCAATGGTCAAATTATATGGAAGCTCAACGCCATTATCTAGGAAGCGCGTTATGTCTTCCTCAATAGCTTTATAGGCGTCATGAAAACGAGATTCTCTATACGGACGCATCAATTTCTTGGAACTGTCTTGCTGGCAAAAGCAACAACGTTCCCAGTCAGTACTAGTCCGTACACGAAGAGGATTCTCACTCATTCTGTGAATGATTTTTGTGAACAATCGCGTTCTCGAATTAATTTCGACAGACAAATCAGAATTGCTTGCGGAATTACGCCAAACAAGAGATTGTATGGCAAAGAGACTGCTTCATAAAGAGCGTTGTTTCTCCGGGATCAGCGTCATTCAGGTTTGCCTGAATGACGCTGATCCCGGAGAAACAACGCTCTTTTCAAGTTCCAAGAAATTGATGCGTCCGTATAGAGAATCTCGTTTTATTCTACATCATCTCCCACGTCTGTTTCCAACACGTGCGTGGATCAGAGTTCACTTTCGCGCCCTTACAATCGGATGTATAGTCGGTAGACCGTCGAAAAGGAGGTTCCCTTCAGCCGCTGGCGGCCATTTAGGATTGTGCCGCTACTGGTCGCCACCGGTCGGTGTCAACTTGTAGCCGATCGTTTTTGAGAACCTCATAGCCTACACTAACAGTGTGCCAAATTTCAAGAAGGTATCACCAAGTGCACAATTCACCTGTATGTGACGAATTCCTCCCCCGCTATACTGATAACAACGCTTGAGCAATATTATACCAGCAAAGTGAACAACTTTTACAAAGAATTTGAGGGTACTCCAATTCAAGGCCCGAAAACTGGGTGAAGAGTAAAACTTTGAATAAAACATATAACAGCAATATTGTTCTAGAATGTACGCCCTATCTTCTCATGGAAAAAACTTTGAGAAAATTTGTCTCCACTGTTGAGAAATTGCATGTGAAAGTTGGCAAAAACAGTAATTATTCCGATAGTACCCTTATGGGAGCTCCCAAATCTGCCAAGGGTTAAACTTTTTACAATAACATATAGAACATAAGTTATTGTACTTTAACAGCTGCATGCAGCCATAGAAAACATACAGCGCTCAGTCAATTAGATATGGAGTAAATTTACACTTAAAGTTACCAAATTCTAAAAAATTGAAGTTTTCTTGGACGGTACCTACTTTTAGGCAACCAGAATGGGCATAGGGTTAAACTTTACAACCAAACTTACCACAGCAAAGATGATCGGTAGGCAATTGTGAATGCGGACATGTAAATTATTTTTCAATATTCCATTCCAAAGTGGAAGAAAACTGAACTTAAAATGAGCGAATTTTAGGTAAACTTTTAGGGTCCACTGATTCAAGGCCCGAAAACTGGGTGAAAGCTAAAACTTTGAATAAAACATATAACAGCAAAATTGTTCTCGGATGAATGCCCAATCTTCTCACTGGACGTGATTTGAGAAAATGTGGTTGCAGTGCTGAGAAATTGCATGTGAATGTTGGCAATTTTCGGAAAAAATGCATTTTCGGGTGACGTTTGTGGCAAAACAGGGTCAACGTGGGTAATACTGCCTATGCAGACAGATGCAGGTGCACATGCTTCAAACACTAGGAACGTTTCTGCCCAATCGCCCAGAGCATTTTTGAGAATTGGGGCAAAACGTGACATTTTGGCTACATTTTGTACGATTTTGGCAGAAAACGAAAAACTTCAGAAATGCCATGACCCAGGTGAGAAACTTCGCATGATGCTCTACAGATGTGTCAAATTTCAACAAAATCGTACAGACCGTTTTCGCGCAATCTGTCAGACAAGATTCGGTGAAATAAAAAAAAAAATAAAAAACTAGATTTTTCGATTTCAAGAAATCGAGAGATTCACCTATTCCGCTTGTTTTTTTAGGCAGGCAGCGGCGAATTAAGATTGCATATAGAGCTGGTAGGTTTTTAGGCTATATTAAGTGCATGGCCGATAGAAACTCCCTACAGTGTCTAACAATTGTTTCGGCAATACTCTTTCACATTGGCCTGAATGCTGTATGGTTAATGTCCAAGTTAGGGCTAAATAGCAAAGCTGTTGAACACATCGCGTATACTTAATAATAACAACATGTGCATATGTGGCATCACAGATTCTGGCGAATGTTTTCGTAGCAGCGATTCCAAACTTTCAGAGTTTGTTGTTTATTCTTGAAGTTCGCGCAAACTCTCATATTATTAGAAAGTTCCGAAACCAAGCATGGGCCCGTCGCGGGACTCCCTCCCCCCCCCCACCCTCATCACACACTGCACATACGCTTTCTTGACATTCAAAAATGCAAAATTGATGTCACTCTCCATGTGAAACCATGCCGAAACTCTTTGTGAAAAATGAGTGAAAATTTCATGGAAATCGGCCTAGAATTGGCTGAGATATAGCGTTGTGATGAGTGTCGGTGATAGTTTTAATTTGGTGCTGTTCTAACCGGTGCAACCTGATGCTGGGTGTATGCCTGGGGTTGTGGGACTGTTCCCTCTCTGAGGTAGTTCCACTTGAATCGTTTTGATTCACAGTCACTGGTGGACAGATGCTGGTGACAGAAAGATGCTTTGTGTACACTTGCGCCAAATGGACCCCGCTAAGCTGGTGACTGTTAGATGATTGCCAAAAATGAAAATCGGACAGAAAGCGCGCATGGGTTAATGGCGAAAATGCGGTAATTTGGCTAATTTGACATAAAAATTGAGCAGACAGCAGTGTCGCTCCTACGTCCACTGTGTCCAGACCACCGAAGGCAGCCACACGAAATGTTCAGATGTTGTTCTACTTTCCCTGCTTGACAGGTAAGTATCTTTATCGAGTGGCGTGACTGCCTGGGGACAACGTGAAACCGAGCGGACAATTCGTCCCTACTCTATTCCAAATGCAATGACGTTTCCATTCACTATTTACCTGTCACCAGTCGAGTTTGACTTTATTTCTGTCTATTTGATGAACTGTTCAGCTTTAAATATTAGCACATTTATATGGGACAGAAAGTTTGCATGGTTAATGCCGAATTCAAGGCAGGCGGTGGGTCGAGTGGGCGGGCGTTAGGGCATGCATGCAAGTAGACAGGCAGTCCTGTATAATAACTCTTCCCACCGTACTCTTTTACTCTAGCATGACTGGTGTATGGTTAAAATCGAAGTAAGGGTGGGCTTGCTCTCAGGCAGTTTGGTAGGCAGAAAAACAGAAGGCATTCCGTATTCCATTCATAATTGCTGGAAATCCATATCTACTTCTTTGAAACCACGCGTGAGGGTTAAGTTAGAAATCAACAATGCCAGCTCATTTTTACGAATTCAGTTTCAATAAAAATCAGTAAATGAAGGTTAAAGAATATTTTGAAAATTACAGTTTTTCACACAGTACTCTCAAATAGCTTTTGAATATGAACAGGTTGCAAAGAATATTTTGAAAATTACAGTTTTCACGCAGTGCTCTCAAATAGCTTTGATTACGAAAGGGTTACACAAGTCACAGTGATATTCAAATCATTTGTATAAGTGATAAAATGAAAACAGTTGTCTGGAGAATGAATACTGGTCAGCTATAAAGGATAGCATAAATAAATAAAGCATCTCAGTTTCCAAGGATCATCAATCACAGCTTGACAGAGTTTCTGGTGCATAGAAAACATTCAGCGCTGAATCAATTAGGATATGGAGTAAATTGTCACTTGAACTGAAAATGTTTTTTTTTTTCGGATGGGACCTGTCTTTATGATTCTAGAATGGGCATAGGGTTAAACTTTACAACAAATCTTACAACAGAAAATATGCTCAGTAGGCAATTGTGAATACGCACATGCAAATCATTTTCGATATTCCGTTCCAAAGAGGAAGACAAGTGAATGCGCGCAATCAGGCAGCGGGTGCGGGCAGCCAGTAGGCAGGTAGGCAAGGCAGGCAGGCGCAAGCAGGCTCAGACCGAGGCATACAGGGCGCACAGGCAGGCGGGCAACTGTACTCTTTCACACAGGCATGGCTGTTGAATGGTGAATATCGAAGTCAGGACGGGCTTGATGTTGGGCAGGTAGATAGGTAGACAGACTGCGCGCAGTCATCTAGTGCAGACAGGCAGGCAGGCACAAGCAGGCACGCAGGCAGGCACGCAGTTAGGCACGCAGGCGCGCAGGCAGACTCGGGCAAGTGCAGGCTGGCGCAGGCAGGCTCGCGGGCAGTTCTAACAACTCTTCCGACTGTACTCTTTCACACAGGCGTGACTGTGAATAGTTAAAATCGAAGTCAGGGCTGGCTTGATGTCAGGCAGGTAGATAAACAGACAGACTGTGTTCAGGCGCAGACAGGGAGGCGCTGGTAAGCGCAGACAGGCAGACAGGCACACAGGCAGGCTCAGGCAGGCATGCCAGCAGGTGCGCATGCAGGCAGGCAGGCAGGCACAGGCAGTCGGGAAGGCAGGCGCAGGCAAGCGCGCAGAAAGGCTGGCGCGCTGGTATTTCTAACAACTCTTCCAACTGTTCTCTTTCTCACAGGCATGACTGTTGAATGGTTAATATCGAAGTCAGGGTAGGCTTGATGTTAGGTAGATAGGTAGATTGGCAGGCAGGCAGGCGGGCAGGCATTTCTAACAACTCTTACGAATGTACTCTTTCACACAGGCATGACAGGTGAATGGTTAAAATCGAAGTCAGGACGGGCTTGCTGTCAGACAGGTAGGTAGACTGACAGACTGCATTTCATAATATTCCAGCCATAATTGCTGAAAATCCATGTCTACTTCTCTGCAACCACGTGCATAGGGTTAAGTTAGAAATCAGCAGCATCATAGCAATACTGCTTAGGACATAGTGTCACCACACATATATCTATTCTGTTGCAATGAAAAAATCAGTAACAAAGGGTTAACAGACTGTTCTCTTTCACACTGGCATGACTGTTGTATGGTTATTTTCGAAGTCAGGGTAGACAGGCATTTCTGACAACTCTTCCGACTTTACCCTTTCACATAGACATGACTGGTGAATGGTTAAAATCGAAGTCAGGACGTACTTTCTGTTAGTCAGGTAGGTAGGCCTACACACTCATAGACTTTCATATTATTCCAGCCATAATTGCTGGAAATCCATATCTACTTCTCCGTAACCGTGATGCAGGGTTAAGTTAGAAATCAACTGCATTATAGCAATATTGCTTTGCTCACATTTATGAATCCTGTTACAATAAAAACCATAAAAGAGGGTCAATGGATATTTTGAAAAGTGCAGTGCTCTATCAAATAAGAGAAAACAGCATCTGGAGAATGCCGGTCAGCTACTAATGATATTGTACAAATAAATAAAACGTTAATCACAGCTTGACAGTTACTGATAACAGCAAGCTTGAGAAATTTTAACTGGCATTAGCAAAGTAAACCACTTTTATAAAGAATTCGAGGGTAGTCCAATTCAAGGCCTGAAAACTATATGAAGATTAAAACGTTGAATAAAACATATAACAGCAAAATTGTTCTAGGATGTACGCTCTATCTTTTCATGGGAAAAACTTTGAGAAAATATGAGTCCAGTGCTGAGAAATCGCACGTGAAAGTTGGCGAAAACAACAATTATTCCAACAGTACCCTTATGGGAACTCCCAAATCTGGCAAGGGTTAAACTTTTAATAATAACATATAAAACAAAAGTTGTCATACTTTGACTGCTGCATGCAGCCATAGAAAACATTCAGTACTCAATTAATTAGATATGGAGTAAATTGACACCTAAAGTTACCAAATTCTAAAAAATTGAAGTTTTCTTGGACGGTACCTACTTTTGGGCAACCAGAATGGGCATAGGGGTAAACTTTACAACCAAACTTTCAACAGCAAATATGATCGGTATGCAATTGTGAATGCGGACATGTAAATTATTTTTCGATATTCCATTCCAAAGTGGAAGAAAACTGAACTCAAAATGAGCGAATTTTAGGTAGAGTTTTAGGGTCCTCTGATTCAAGGCCCGAAAATTGGGTGAAAGCTAAAACTATGAATAAAACATATAACAGCAAAATTGTTCTTGGATGAATGCCCAATCTTCTCACTGGACGTGATTTGAGAAAATGTGGTTGCAGTCCTGAGAAATCGCATGTGAATGTTGGCAATTTTCGCCAAAAATGCATTTTCAGGTGACTTTTGTGGCAAAACAGGGTCAACGTGGGTAATATTGCCTATGCAGACAGATGCAGGTGCACATGCTTCAAACGCTTGGAACATTTCGGCCCAATCGCCCAGAACATTTTTGAGAATTGGGGCAAAACGTGACATTTTGGCTACATTTTGTACGATTTTGGCAGAAAACGAAAAACTTCAGAAATGCCATGACCCAGGTGATAAACTTCGCATGATGCTCTATAGATGTACCGAATTTCAACAAAATCGTACAGACCGTTTTCGCGTAACCCGTCAGACAAGATTCGGTGAAATAAAAAAAATAAAAAAAATAAAAAAAAAAAGAAAAAAAAAAGAAAAGAAAAATAGCAATAATAATAGATCCACCTATTAGAAATAGGTGAATCTAACTAGATTTTTCGATTTCAAGAAATCGAGAGATTCACCTATTCCGCTTGTCTTTTTAGGCAGCGACGAAATAAGATTGCAAATAGAGCCGATAGTTTTTTAGGCTATATTAAGTGCATAGCCAATAGAAAACTCCCTACAGTGTCTAACAATTCTTTCGGCAGTACTCTTTCACATTGGCGTGAATGCTGTATGGTTAATCTCCAAGTTAGGACTAAATAGCAAACCTGTTGAACACATCGTGTATACTTAATAATAACAACATGTGCGTATGTGGCATCGTAGATTGTGACGAATGTTTTCGTAGAAGCGATTCCAAACTTTCAGCGCTTGTTGTTTGTTCGTGAAGTTAGCGCAAACTCTGTCATATTATTAGAAACTTCCGAAACCAAGCATGGGCCCGTCGCAGGACTCCCTCCCCCCCCCCCCCACCCCCATCACACACTGCACATACGCTTTCTTGACATTCAAAAATGCAAAATTGATGTCGCTCTCCATGTGAAACCATGCCGAAACTCTTTGTGAAAAATGAGTGAAAATTTCATGGAAATCGGCCTAGAATTGGCTGAGATATAGCGTTGTGATGAGTGGCGGTGATAGTTTTAATTTGGTGCTGTTCTAACCAGTGCAACCTGACGCTGGGTGTATGCCTGGGGTTGTGGGACTGTTCCCTCTCTGAGGTAGTTCCACTTGAATCGTTTTGATTCACAGTCACTGGTGGAGAGATGCTGGTGACAGATGCTTTGTGTACACTTGCGCCAAATGGACCCCACTAAGCTGGTAACAGTTAGAAAATTTCTAAAAATGAAAAGTGGACAGAAATCGCGCTTGGGTTAATGGCGAAAATGCGGAAATTTGGCTAATTTGACATTAAAATTGAACAGACAGCAGTGTCGCTCATATGCCCACTGCGTCCAGGCCAGTGAAGGCAGATACACGAAATCTTCAGATGTTGTTCTACTATCCCTGCTTGACAGGCTAGTATCTTTGTCGAGTGGCGTTACCGCGTGGGAACAACGTGGATCGCGTGGAAACCACGGGGGCGATTCGTCCCTACTCTATTCCCAATGCAATGCCGTTTCCATTCACTATTTACCCACCACAAGTCGGTCGAGTTTGGCATCATTTCTGTCCATTTGATGAATTGTTCAGCTTTAAATATTCGCACATTCACATGGGAGAGAAAGTGTGGAGTTAAACTGCTTATTTCAGGCCGTACCGACAGAAACTGACAACTTGACACGGTGGCGAAAAAGCCGTCATCTGGCTAATTTAATATTCAAATTGAACAGATACATTGTTGGATATATGCCAATTATGTCCCAACTGTGCAAGACAGCAACTTGAAATTCTCAGAGTGTGTTCTACTCTCCCTGGCCGACAGCTTAGTATCTCTGTCGGGTGCCGAGACCGCGTGGAAACACCGCGGATCAGGTGGAAACCGAGGGCATGATTCGCCCCTACTTTATTCTCAATTCAACGGCTTTTACATTCATTATTTTACCTGTCACCGGCTGACTTTGGCATTATATCTGTCTATTTGATGAACTTTTCAACCTGAACTATTTGCGGCTTCATGTTGCACCACCGAAAGACCAACGGACGGTTACAGTGTTGAGAAATCACCTTTGAAAGTTAGCGAAAACAACAATTATTCCGACTGTACCGTTATGGGATCTCTCAAATCTGCAAGGGTTAACATCAGGGTTAAATTCTGTTGGAATTAAAATCAGTAAAAGAGAGTCAACAGACTGTGCTCTTTCACACTGGCATGAAAGTAGCATGGTTAATGTCGAAGTCAGGGCAGGCAGGCAGGCTGGCAGGCTGGCGGGTATACAGGCTTTTTTCGGGAAGGCAGGCAAGTAGTTTTAACAACTCTTTCAACTGAACCCTCACACAGACATGTCAGGTGAATGGTTAAACTCGAAGTCAGGGCATGCTTGCTTTCAGGCAGGTAGGTAGGCAGACCAACTGATAAACTGCATTTCATATGATTCCAGTCATAATTGCTGGAAAATCCATATCTACTTCTATTAAACCATACGTACAGGGTGAAGTTAGAAAACAGCCTCACAGCAGTACTGCTTAGAAAATAGTTCGAGCACACATCTATCAATTCTGTTGCAATAAAAATCAGTAAAAGAAGGTTAACCTAATGTTCTCTTTCACATTGGCATGAATATTGTATGGTTAATGTGGAAGCCAGGGCAGGCTGGTAGGCTGGCGGGCGGTTTAACAGGCTTTTTCAGGTTGGCAGGCAGGCAGGCAGGAACTTCTAACAACTCTTCCGACTGGACTCTTTCACACAGACATGACAGGAAATTGTTAAAATCGAAGTCATCGCATGCTTGCTGTAAAGCAGGTAGGTAGGTTGACAGACTGCATTTCATAATGTTCCAGCCATAATTGCAGAAAATCCATATCTACTTCTCTGAAACCACATGCACAGGGTTAACTTAGAAATCAACAGCATCCTAGCAATACTGCTTAGAAAATAATATTACCACACATTTATCAATTCTGTGGCAATAACAATCAGCAAAAGAGGGTTAACAGACTGTTCTCTTTCACACTGTCATGACTGTTGTGTGGTTAAAGTTGAAGTCAGGGCAGGCGGGCATTTCTGACATCTGTTCCGACTCTACCCTTTCACACAGAAATTACTGGCGAATGGTTAAAATCGAATTCAGGGTGTGCTTACTGTCAGGCAGGAAGGAAGATATACACACTCACAGGCCGTTTTTCATACTATTCCAGCCATTTTTGCTGGAAACCCATATCTACTTCTCTGTAACAACGCATGCAGGGTTAATTTAGAAATCAACAGCATAAAAGTAATATTGCTTTGTTGCAATAAAAATCAGTAAAAGAGGGTTAATGAAAATTTTGAAAAGTGTATTTTTTTTCAGGCAGTACTCTCTCTCTATCAAATAGGAAAAACAACATCTGGAGACTGCTGGCCAGTTAGAATCATATTACACAAAAAATAAATAAAGCATCTCAGTTTCCAAAGATCATCAATCACAACTTGACAGAGTTTCTGGTGCATAGAAAACATTCAGCGCTGAATCAATTAGGATATGGAGTAAATTGTCACTTGAACTGAAAATGTTTTTTTTTTTTTTGGATGGGACCTATCTTTATGATGCTAGAATGGGCATAGGGTTAAACTTTACAACAAATCTTACAACAGAAAATATGCTCAGTAGGCAATTGTGAATACGCACATGCAAATCATTTTCGATATTCCGTTCCAAAGAGGAAGACAAGTGAATGCGCGCAATCAGGCAGCGGGTGCGGGCAGCCAGTAGGCAGGCAGGCACAGGCAGGCAGGAACATGCAGGCAGGCTCAGACCGAGGCATACAGGGCGCACAGGCAGGCGGGCAACTGTACTCTTTCACACAGGCATGGCTGTTGAATGGTGAATATCGAAGTCAGGACGGGCTTGATGTTAGGCAGGTAGATAGGTAGACAGACTGCGCGCAGGCATCTAGTGCAGACAGGCAGGCACAGGCAGGCAGGCAGGCAGGCAGGCACAAGCAGGCAGGCAGGCAGGCACGCAGGCGCGCAGGCAGACTCGGGCAAGCACAGGCAGGCGCAGGCAGGCTCGCAGACAGGAAGGCAGGTGCACGGGCAGTTCTAACAACAACGACTGTACTCTTTCACACAGGCGTGACTGGTAAATAGTTAAAATCGAAGTCAGGGCTGGCTTGATGTCAGGTAGGTAGATAAACAGACAGACTGTGTTCAGGCGTAGGCAGGGAGGCGCTGGTAAGCGCAGACAGGCACACAGGCAGGCTTAGGCAGGCACGCCAGCAGGTGCGCATGCAGGCAGGCAGGCACAGGCAGTCGGGCAGGCAGGCGCACATGCAGGCGCAGGCAAGTGCGCAGAAAGGCTGGCGTGCAGGCATTTCTAACAACTCTTCCAACTGTTCTCTTTCTCACAGGCATGACTGTTGAATGGTTAATATCGAAGTCAGGGTAGACTTGATGTTAGGTAGATAGGCAGAGGCAGGCAAGCAGGCAGGCAGGCAGGCATTTCTAACAACTCTTCCGAATGTACTCTTTCACACAGGCATGACAGGTGAATGGTTAAAATCGAAGTCAGGACGGGCTTGCTGTCAGGCAGGTAGGTAGGTAGACTCACAAACTGCATTTCATAATATTCCAGCCATAATTGCTGAAAATCCATGTCTACTTCTCTGCAACCACGTGCACAGGGTTAAGTTAGAAATCAACAGCATCATAGCAATACTGCTTAGGACATAGTGTCACCACACATATATCTATTCTGTTGCAATGAAAAAATCAGTAACAAAGGGTTAACAGACTGTTCTCTTTCACACTGGCATGACTGTTGTATGGTTATTTTCGAAGTCAGGGTAGACAGGCATTTCTGACAACTCTTCCGACTCTACCCTTTCACATAGACATGACTGGTGAATGGTTAAAATCGAAGTCAGGACGTACTTTCTGTTAGTCAGGTAGGTAGGCCTACACACTCATAGACTTTCATATTATTCCAGCCATAATTGCTGGAAATCCATATCTACTTCTCTGTAACCGAGCATGCAGGGTTAAGTTAGAAATCAACTGCATTATAGCAATATTGCTTTGCTCACATTTATGAATTCTGTTACAATAAAAACCATAAAAGAGGGTTAATGGATATTTTGAAAAGTGCATTTCTCTATCAAATAAGAAAAAACAGCATCTGGAGAATGCTGGTCAGCTACTAATGATATTATACAAATAAAACGTTAATCACAGCTTGACAGTTACTGATAACAGCAAGCTTGAGGAATTTTAACAGGCATTAGCAAAGTAAACCACTTTTATAAAGAATTTGAGGGTAGCCCAATTCAAGGCCTGAAAACTGTATGAAGATTAAAACGTTGAATAAAACATATAACAGCAAAATTGTTCTAGGATGTACGCTCTATCTTTTCATGGGAAAAACTTTGAGAAAATATGAGTCCAGTGCTGAGAAATCGCATGTGAAAGTTGGCGAAAACAACAATTATTCCGACAGTACCCTTATGGGAACTCCCAAATCTGGCAAGGGTTAAACTTTTAATAATAACATATAAAACAAAAGTTGTCATACTTTGACTGCTGCATGCAGCCATAGAAAACATTCAGTGCTCAGTCAATTAGATATGGAGTAAATTGACACTTAAAGTTACCAAATTCTAAAAAATTGAAGTTTTCTTGGAAGGTACCTACTTTTAGGCAACCAGAATGGGCATAGGGGTAAACTTTACAACCAAACTTACAACAGCAAATATGATCGCTAGGCAATTGTGGATGCGGACATGTAAATTATTTTTCGATATTCCATTCCAAAGTGGAAGAAAACTGAACTCAAAATGAGCGAATTTTAGGTAGACTTTTAGGGTACTCTGATTCAAGGCCCGAAAACTGGGTGAAAGCTAAAACTATGAATAAAACATATAACAGCAAAATTGTTCTTGGATGAATGCCCAATCTTCTCACTGAAAGTGATTTGCGAAAATGTGGTTGCAGTGCTGAGAAATCGCATGTGAATGTTGGCAAATTTCGCCAAAAATGCATTTTCGGGTGACGTTTGTGGCAAAACAGGGTCAACGTGGGTAATACTGCCTATGCAGACAGGAGCAGGTGTACATGCTTCAAACACTAGGAACGTTTTGGCCCAATCGCCCAGAGCATTTTTGAGAATTGGGGCAAAACATGACATTTTGGCTACATTTTTTACGATTTTGGCAGAAAACGAAAAACTTCAGAAATGCCATGACCCAGGTGAGAAACTTCGCATGATGCTCTACAGATGTGCTGAATTTCAACAAAATCGTACAGACCGTTTTCGCGTAATCCGTCAGACAAGATTCGGTGAAATAAAAAAAAAAAGAAAAAAAAAAAAGAAAAAAAGAAAAATACCAATAATAATAGATCCACCTATTAGAAATAGGTGAATCTAATAAAAAAAAATAAAAACTAGATTTTTCGATTTCAAGAAATCGAGAGATTCACCTATTCCGCTTGTCTTTTTAGGCAGCGGCGAAATAAGATTGCATATAGAGCTGGTAGTTTTTTAGGCTATATTAAGTGCATAGCCGATAGAAAACTCCCTACAGTGTCTAACAAGTCTTTCCGCAATACTCTTTCACATTGGCGTGAATGCTGTATGGTTAATCTCCAAGTTAGGGCTAAATAGCAAACCTGTTGAACACATCGCGTATACTTAATAATAACAACATGTGCATATGTGACACCATAGATTGTGGCGAACGTTTTCGTAGCAGCAATCCCAAACTTTCAGTGTTTGTACCTGAAGCTCGCCCGAACTCGGTCATATTATTAGAAAGTCCCGAAACCAAGCATGGGCCTCGAGGCAGCCGCCCCTCTCTCTCAACCCACACCCCGAACATGCACATACCCTCTCCTGACATTCAACATGATAGAATGGGAAATTGGTGTCGCTCTCTGTGTGAAAAGATGCGGTAACTATTTGTGAAGAATGAGTGAAAAATTTATGGAAATCGGCCAAGAATTGGCCGAGATATAGCGTTTTAATGAGTGGAGGTAATTAATTGAATTTGGTCCTGTTCTAGCCGGTGCGACCTGACGCTGGGTATATGTCTGGGGTTGTGGCACTGCTCCCCCTCTGGGGTAGTTCCGCTTGAAATCGTGGATTCTCAGTTTCTGGTGGAGAGACGCTGGTGACTGAAAGATGCATTGTGTACACTGGCGCCAAATGGACCTCGCCAAGCTGGTAACAGTTAGATATTTGCCAAAAATGAAAAGTGGACAGTAATCGCTCATGGGTTAATGGCGAATGGGCGGTAATTTGACGTTAAAATTGAACAGACAGCAGTGTCGCTCCTACGTCCACTGTGTCCAGACCACCGAAGGCAGCCACACGAAATTTTCAGATGTTGTTCTACTTTCCCTGCTTGACAGGTAAGTATCTTTATCGAGTGGCGTGACTGCCTGGGGACAACGTGAAACCGAGCGGACAATTCGTCCCTACTCTATTCCAAATGCAATGACGTTTCCATTCACTATTTACCTGTCACCAGTCGAGTTTGACTTTATTTCTGTCTATTTGATGAACTGTTCAGCTTTAAATATTAGCACATTTATATGGGACAGAAAGTTTGTATGGTTAATGCCGAATTCAAGGCAGGCGGTGGGTCGGGTGGGCGGGCGTTAGGGCATGCACGGGCAGCCAGTAGGCAGGTAGGCAAGGCAGGCAGGCAGGCGCAGGCAGGCTCAGACCGAGGCATACAGGGCGCACAGGCAGGCGGGCAACTGTACTCTTTCACACAGGCATGGCTGTTGAATGGTGAATATCGAAGTCAGGACGGGCTTGATGTTAGGCAGGTAGATAGGTAGACAGACTGCGCGCAGTCATCTAGTGCAGACAGGCAGGCACAGGCAGGCAGGCAGGCACAAGCAGGCACGCAGGCAGGCACGCAGTTAGGCACGCAGGCACGCAGGCAGACTCGGGCAAGTGCAGACAGGCGCAGGCAGGCTCGCGGGCAGTTCTAACAACTCTTCCGACTGTACTCTTTCACACAGGCATGACTGTGAATAGTTAAAATCGAAGTCAGGGCTGGCTTGATGTCAGGCAGGTAGATAAACAGACAGACTGTGTTCAGGCGCAGGCAGGGAGGCGCTGGTAAGCGCAGACAGGCACACAGGCAGGCTCAGGCATGCATGCCAGCAGGTGCGCATGCAGGCAGGCAGGCAGGCACAGGCAGTCGGGAAGGCAGGCGCAGGCAAGCGCGCAGAAAGTCTGGCGCGCGGGCATTTCTAACAACTCTTCCAACTGTTCTCTTTCTCACAGGCATGACTGTTGAATGGTTAATATCGAAGTCAGGGTAGGCTTGATATTAGGTAGATAGGCAGGCAGGCAGGCAGGCAGGCGGGCAGGCATTTCTAACAACTCTTACGAATGTACTCTTTCACACAGGCATGACAGGTGAATGGTTAAAATCGAAGTCAGGACGGGCTTGCTGTCAGACAGGTAGGTAGACTGACAGACTGCATTTCATAATATTCCAGCCATAATTGCTGAAAATCCATGTCTACTTCTCTGCAACCACGTGCATAGGGTTAAGTTAGAAATCAACAGCATCATAGCAATACTGCTTAGGACATAGTGTCACCACACATATATCTATTCTGTTGCAATGAAAAAATCAGTAACAAAGGGTTAACACACTGTTCTCTTTCACACTGGCATGACTGTTGTATGGTTATTTTCGAAGTCAGGGTAGACAGGCATTTCTGACAACTCTTCCGACTCTACCCTTTCACACAGACATGACTGGTGAATGGTTAAAATCGAAGTCAGGACGTACTTTCTGTTAGTCAGGTAGGTAGACCTACACACTCATAGACTTTCATATTATTCCAGCCATAATTGCTGGAAATCCATATCTACTTCTCCGTAACCGTGCATGCAGGGTTAAGTTAGAAATCAACTGCATTATAGCAATATTGCTTTGCTCACATTTATGAATTCTGTTACAATAAAAACCATAAAAGAGGGTTAATGGATATTTTGAAAAGTGCAGTGCTCTATCAAATAAGAGAAAACAGCATCTGGAGAATGCTGGTCAGCTACTAATGATATTGTACAAATAAATAAAACGTTAATCACAGCTTGACAGTTACTGATAACAGCAAGCTTGAGAAATTTTAACTGGCATTCGCAAAGTAAACCACTTTTATAAAGAATTTGAGGGTAGTCCAATTCAAGGCCTGAAAACTGTATGAAGATTAAAACGTTGAATAAAACATATAACAGCAAAATTGTTCTAGGATGTTCGCTCTATCTTTTCATGGGAAAAACTTTGAGAAAATATGAGTCCAGTGCTGAGAAATCGCACGTGAAAGTTTTTAACAACTCTTCCAACTGTGCTCTCACACAGGCATGACAAGTGAAAGGTTAAACTCGAAGTCAGGGCCTGCTTGCTGTCAGGCACGTAGGTAGGCAGACAGACAGACTGATAAACTGCATTTCATATTATTCAAGCCATAATTGCTGGAAAATCCATATCTACTTCTCTGAAACCACACATACAAGGTTAAGTTAGAAATCAACAGATCACAGCAATATTGCTTAGGAAATAGTGCGAGCACACATTTATCAATTCTGTTGCAATAAAAATCAGTAAAAGAGGGTTAACCTAATGTTCTCTTTCACACTGACATGAATGTTGTATGGTTAATCCCGATACCAGGGCAGGCAGGTATTCTAACAACTCTTCCGACTGTACTCTTTCAGACAGGCATGACAGGGGAACAGTTAAAATCGAGGTCAGGGCGGGCTTGTTGTCAAGCAGGTAAGTAGGCAGACAGACTGACAGACTGCATTTTATAATATTCCAGCCATAAATGCTGAAAATCCATATCTACTTCTCTGAAACCACGTGCACAGGGTTAAGTGAGAAATCAACAGCATAGCAATACAGCTTAGGAAATAGTGTCACTACACATTTATCAATCCTGTTGCAATAAAAAAACAGCAATAGAGGGTTAACGGGCTGTTCTCTTTCACACTGTCATGACTGTTTTATGGTTAACGTTGAAGTCAGGGCAGGCGGGCATTTCTGACTACTCTTCCGACTCTACCCTTTCACACAGAAATGACTGGTGAATGGTTAAAATCGAATTTAGGGCGTGCTTGCTGTCAGGCAGGTGGGTAGGCATACGCACTGACAGACCGTATTTCATATTATTCCAGTCATATTTGCTGGAAATCCATGTCTACTTCTCTGTAACCAAGCGTGCAGGGTTAAGTTAGAAATCAACAGCATTATAGCAATATTGCTTTCTTGCAATAAAAATCAGTAAAAGAGGGTTAATGAATATTTTGAATAAGTGCATTTTTTTTCAAGCAGTACTCTCTATCAAATAGGGAAAACAGCACCTGTAGAATGCTGGTCAGTTAAAATCATATTACACAAATAAAACATATCACAGCAAAATTGTTCTAGGATGTACACCCCACCTTCTCATGGAAAAAACTTTGAGAAAATATGTCTCCAGTGTTGAGAAATCGCATGTGAAAGTTGGCGAAAACAGCAATTATTCCGACAGTACCCTCATGGGAGCTCCCAAATCTGCCAAGGGTTAAACTTTTTATAATAACAAATAAAACAAAAGTTGTCATACATTGACAGCTGCATGCAGCCATAGAAAACATTCAGCGCTCAATCAATAAGATATGGAGTAAATTGACACTTAAACTTACCAAATTCTAAAAAAATTGGAGTTTTCTTGGACGGTACCTACTTTTAGGCAATCAGAAAGGCCATGGGGTTAAACTTTACAACCAAACTTACAACAGCAAATATGATCGGTAATCAATTGTGAATGCAGACATGCAAATTATTTTTCAATATTCCATTCCAAAGTGGAAGAAAAGTGAACTCAAACTGAGCGAATTTTAGTTACACTTTTAGGGTACTCGATTTTAAGCATAGAAAACTGGGTGAAGGTTAAAACTTTGAATAAGAGATATAACAGCAAAATTGTTCCTGGATGAATGCCCAACCTTTTCATGTGACATGTTTTGAGAAAAGCTTGTTGCAGTGCTGAGAAATCGCATGTGAATGTTGGCAATATTCGCCAAAAATACATTTTCGGGTGACGTTTGGGGCAAAACAGGGTCAACGTGGGTAATACTGCTTTTGCAGACAGATACAGGTGCACATGCTTTAAATACTAGGAACGTTTTAGCCCAATCGCCCAGAGCATTTTTGAGAATTGGGGCAAAACGTGACATTTTGGCTACATTTTGTACGATTTTGGCAGAAAACGAAAAACTTCAGAAATGCCATGACCCAGGTGAGAAACTACGCATGGTGCTCTACAAATGTGCTGAATTTCAGCAAAATCGTACAGACCGTTTTCGCGTAAATTCACCTATTCCGCTTGTCTTTTTAGGCAGCGGCGACATAAGATTGCATATAGAGCTAGAATGTTTTTAGGCTATATTAAGTGCATAGCCGATAGATAACTCCCTGCAGTGTCTAACAATTCTTTCGGCAATACTCTTTCACATTGGCCTGAATGCTGTATGGTTAATGTCCAAGTTAGGGCTAAATAGCAAAGCTGTTGAACAGGTCGCGTATACTAAATAATAACAACACGTGCGTATGTGGCATCATATATTGTGGCAAATGTTTTCGTAGCAGTGATTCCAAATTTTCAGCGTTTGTTCTTGAAGCTCGCCCATACTAGGCCATATTATTAGATTGTCCTGAAACCAAGCATGGGCCTCGAGGCAGCCACCCCTCTCCCTCAACCCACCCCGGGACATGCATGTACGCTCTCCTGACATTCAACATGATAGAATGGGAAGCTGGTGGTGCTCTTTGTGTCAAAAGATGCGGTAACTATTTGTGAAGGATGTGTGAAAAAATTATGGAAATCGGCCAAGAATTGGCTGAGATATAGCGTTTTGATGAGTGGAGGTAATTGTTTCAATTTGGTCCTTTCTTAGCACGTGCGAACTGGTGGTGGGTGTGTGTCTGGGGTTGTGGCAGTGTTCCCCCTCTGGGGTAGTTCCGCTTGAAACCGTGGATTCTCAGTTTCTGGTGGAGAGACGCTGGTGACTGAAAGATGCATTGTGTACACTGGCGTCAAATGGACCTCGCCAAGCTGGTAACAGTTAGATATTTGTCAGAAATGAAAAGTGGACAGTAATCGCGCATGGGTTAATGGCAAAAAGGCGGTAATTTGGCTAATTTGACATAAAAATTGAGCAGACAGCAGTGTCGCTCATACGTCCACTGTGTCCAGACCACCGAAGGCAGCCACACGAAATGTTCAGATGTTGTTCTACTTTCCCTGCTTGACAGGTTAGTATCTTTATCAAGAGGCGTGACTGCCTGAGGACAACGTGAATCGCGTGGAAACCGAGGGGACGATTCGTCCCTACTCTATTCCCAATGCAATGACGTTTCCATTCACTATTTACCTGTCACCCGTCGAGTTTGGCATTATTTCTGTCTATTTGATGAACTGTTCAGCTTTCAATATTCACACATTTACATGGGACTGAAAGTTTGTATGGTTAATGCCGAATTCAAGGCAGGCAGTGGGGCGAGTGGGTGGGCATTAGGGCGTGCATGCAAGCAGACAGGCAGTCCTGTCTAATAACTCTTCCGACCGTACTCTTTTACTCTGGCATGACTGGTGTATGGTTAAAATCGAAGTAAGGGTGGGCTTGCTCTCAGGCAGTTTGGTTGGCAGAAAAACAGAAGGCATTCCGTATTCCATTCATAATTGCTGGAAATCCATATCTACTTCTCATAATTGCTGGAAATCCATATCTACTTCTTTGAAACCACGCCTGCAGGGTTAAGTTAGAAGTCAACAATGCCAGCTCAAATTTACGAATTCAGTTTCAATAAAAATCAGTAAATGAAGGTTAAAGAATATTTTGAAAATTACAGTTTTTCACACAGTACTCTCAAATAACTTTGGATATGAACCGGCTGCAAAGAATATTTTGAACATGACAAGTTTTTCACGCAGTACCCTCAAATAGCTTTGGTTACGAAAGGGTTACACAAGTCACATTGATATTCAAATCATTTGTATAAGTGATAAAATGAAAACAGTTGTCTGGAGAATGAATACTGGTCAGCTATAAAGGATAGCATAAATAAATAAAGCATCTCAGTTTCCAAAGATCATCAATCACAGCCAGACAGAGTTTCTGGTGCATAGAAAACATTCAGCGCTGAATCAATTAGGACATGGAGCAAATTGTCACTTGAACTGAAAATATTTTTTTTTGGATGGGACCTATCTTTATGATGCTAGCATGGGCATAGGGTTAAACTTTACAACAAATCTTACAACAGAAAATATGCTCAGTAGGCAATTGTGAATATTCACATGCAAATCATTTTCGATATTCCTTTCCAAAGAGGAAGACAAGTGAATGCGCGCAATCAGTGCAGGCAGCCAGTAGGCAGGCAGGCACAGGCAGGCAGGAACATGCAGGCAGGCGCAGGCAGGCTCAGACCGAGGCATACAGGCGCACAGGCAGGCGGGCAGCTGTACTCTTTCACACAGGCATGGCTGTTGAATGGTGAATATCGAAGTCAGGGCGGGCTTGATGTTAGGCAGGTAGATAGGTAGACAGACTGCGCACAGGCATCTGGTGCAGACAGGCAGGCACAGACAGGCAGGCACAAGCAGGCAGGCAGGCAGGCAGGCAGGCACACAGGTAGGCACGCAGGCGTACAGGCAGACTCGGGCAGGCGCAGGCAGGCTCACAGACAGGAAGGCAGGCGCGCAGGCATTTCTAACAACTCTTCCGACTGTACTCTTTCACACAGGCGTGGTGAATAGTTAAAATCGAAGTCAGGGCTGGCTTGATGTCAGGCAGGTAGATAAACAGACAGGCTGTGTTCAGGCGCAGGCAGGGAGGCGCTGGTAAGCGCACACAGGCAGGCTCAGGCAGGCACGTCGGCAGGTGCGCATGCAGGCAGGCAGGCACGTCGGCAGGTGCGCATGCAGGCGCAGAGAAGCGCGCAGGGCTGCTGACGCGCAGGCATTTCTAACAACTCTTCCAACTGTTCTCTTTCTCACAGGCATGACTGTTGAATGGTTAAAATCGCAGGTGGGCGGGCGGGCGGGCGGGCAGGCATTTCTAACAACTCTTCTGATTGTACTCTTTCACATGGGCACGACAGGTGAATGTTTAAAATCGAAGTCAGGGCGGGCTTGCTGTCTAGCAGGTAGGTAGACTGACAGACTGCATTTCACAAAATTCCAGCCATAATTGCTAAAAATCCATATCTACTTCTCTGAAACCACGTGCATACCTACTTCTCTGAAACCACGTGCTCAGGGTTATGTTAGAAATCAACAGCATCACAGCAATACTGCCTAGCAAATAGTCACCACACATTTATCTATTCTGTTACAATAAAAAATCAGTAAAAAGAGGGTTAACAGACTGTTCTCTTTCACACTGGCATGACTGTTGTATGGTTAATGACGAAGTCAGGGCAGGCAGGCATTTCTGACAACTCTTCCGACTCAGCCATAATTGCTGGAAATCCATATCCACTTCTCTGTAACCGCGCATGTAGGGTTAACTTAGAATTCAACAGCATTATAGCAATGCTGCTTTGCACACATTTATGAATTCTCTACAGAGGGTTAATGGATACTCAAATAGGAAAAACAGCATCTGGAAAATGCTGGTCAGCTACTAATGATATTATACAAATAAATAAAACGTTAATCACAGCTTGACAGTTACTGATAACAGCAAGCTTGAGAAATTTTAACTGGCATCAGCAAAGTAAACCACTTTTACAAAGAATTTGAGGGTAGTCCAATTCAAGGCCTGAAAACTGTATGAAGGGTAAAACTTTGAATAAAACATATAACAGCAAAATTATTCTAGGATGTAAGCTCTATCTTCTCATGGGAAAAACTTCGAGAAAATATGTCTCCAGTGCTGAGAAATCGCACATGAAAGTTGGTGAAAACAACAATTATTCCGACAGTACCCTTATGGGAACTCCCAAATCTGGCAAGGGTTAAACTTTTTATAATAATATATAGAACAAAAGTTGTCATACTTTGACAGCTGCATGCAGCCATAGAAAACATTCAGCGCTCAATCAATTAGATATGGAGTAAATTGACACTTAAACTTACCAAATTCTAAAAAAAATTGAGTTTTCTTGGATGGTACCTACATTTAGGCAACCAGAATGGGCATAGGGTTAAACATTACAACCAAACTTACAACAGCAAATATTCTCGGTAGGCAATTGTGAATAGGGACATGCAAATCATTTTTTGATATTTCATTCCAAAATGGAAGAAAACTGAACTCAAAATGGGCGAATTTTAGGTAGACTTTAGAGTACTCTGATACAAGGCTCGAAAACTGGATGAAGACTAAAACTTTGAATAAAACATATAACAGCAAAATTGTTCTTGGATAAATGCCCAATCTTTTCATTGGACCTGATTTGAGAAAATTTGGTTGCAATGCTGAGAAATCGCATGTGAATGTTGGCAATTTTCGCCAAAAATGCATTTTCGGGTGAAGTTTGTGGCAAAATAGCGTCAACGTGGGTAATACTGCCTATGCAGACAGATGCAGGTGGACATGCTTCAAATACTAGGAACGTTTCAGCCCAGTCGCCCAGAGCATTTTTGAGAATTGGGGCAAAACGTGATATTTTGACTACATTATTCACGGCATTGGCAGAAAACGAAAAACTTCAGGAATGCCATGACCCAGGTGAGAAACTTTGAATAAAGCTCTACAGATATGCCGAATTTCAGCAAAATCGTACATGTCGTTTTCGCGGAATCCATCAGACAAGAATCATTGAAATAAAAAAAACAAAAAAAAACGAGGCAGACAGGTGCACAGGCAGGCGGGCAACTGTACTCTTTCACACAGGCATTGAATGGTTAAAATCGAAGTCAGGGCGGGCTCGATGTTAGGCAGGTGGATAGGTAGACAGACTGTGCGCAGGCATCTAGTGCATACAGGCAGGCACAGGCAGGCAGGCAGGCACAAGCAGTCTGGCAGGCAGGCACGCAGGTAGGCACGCAGGTGTCCAGGCAGACTCGGGCAAGCACAGCCAGGCGCAGGAAGGCTCAAAGGCAGGCTCGCAGACAGGAAGGCAGGTGCGCAGGCATTTCTAAGAACTCTTCCGACTCTGCTCGTTCAGACAGGCATGACTGGTGAATAGTTAAAATCGAAGTCAGGGCTGGCTTGATGCCAGGCAGGTAGGTAAACAGACAGACTGTGTGCAGGCGCAGACATGGAGGCACTGGTAAGCGCAGACAGGCACGCAGGCAGGCTCAAGCAGGCTCAGGCAGGCACGCCGGCAGGTGCGCATGCAGGCAGGCAGTCACAGGCAGTGGGCAGGCAGGCGCAGGCAAGCGAGCAGGACGGCTGGCGCGCAGGCATTTCTAACAACTCTTCCAACTGTTCTCTTTCTCACATGCATGACTGATGAATGGTTAAAATTGAAGTCAGGGTAGGCTTGATGTTGGGCAGGTAGATAGGCAGGCAGGCAGACAGACTGCAGGCAGGCAGGCACGCAGGCATTTCTAACAACTCCTCCGAATGTACCCTTTCACACAGGCATAACAGGTGAATGATTAAAATCGAATTCAGGACGGGCTTGCTGGCAGGCAGGTAGGTAGACTGACAGACTGCATTTCATAATATTCCATCCATAATTGCTGAGAATCCATATCTACTTCTTTGAAACTGCGTGCAAAGGGTTAAATTAGAAATCAACAGCATCATAGTAATACTGCTTAGGAAATAGTGTCACCACACATTTATCTATTCTGTTGCAATTAAAAAATCAGTAACAAAAAGGTTAACAGACCGTTCTCTTTCACACTGGCATGACTGTTGTATGGTTAATGTTGAAGTCAGGGCAGGTGGGCATTTCTGACAACTCTTCCAACTCTACTCTTTCACACAGAAATGACTGGTGAATGGTTAAAATCGAATTCAGGGCGTGCTTGCTGTCTGGCAGGTAGGTTGGCATACACACTGGCAGACCGTATTTCATATTATTCCAGCCACATTTGCTGGAAATCCATATCTAATTCTCTGTAACCACGCATGCAGGGTTAAGTTAGAAATCAACAGCATTATAGCAATATTGGTTTGTTGGAATAAAAACCAGTAAAAGAGGGTCAATGAGTGTTTTGAAAAGTGCAGTTTTTCTCTATTAAATAAGAAAAACAGCATCTGGAGAATGCTGATCAGTTAAAATCATCTTACACAAATAAACACCTGTTGTCTATCAATCACATTTGACACTTACTGATAACAACGCTTGAGAAATATTATACCAGCAAAGTGAACAACTATTAAAACGAATTTGTGGGTACTCCAATTCAAGGCCCGAAAACTGGGTGAAGAGTAAAACTTTGAATAAAACATATAACAGCAATATTGTTCTAAGATGTACGCCCTATCTTCTCATGAAAAAAACTTTGAGAAAATATGTCTCCAGTGTTGAGAAATCGCATGTGAAAGTTGGCGAAAACAGCAATTATTCCGACAGTACCCTTATGGGAGCTCCCAAATCTGCCAAGGGTTAAACTTTTTATAATAACATATAGAACAAAAGTTGTTGTACTTTGACAGCTGCATGCAGCCATAGAAAACATTCAGCACTCAATCAATTAGCTATGGAGTAAATTGACACTTAAAGTTACCAAATTCTAAAAAATTGAAGTTTTCTTGGGCGGTACCTACTTTTAGGCAACCAGAATGGGCATAGGGTTGAACTTTACAACCAAACTTACAACAGAAAATATGATTGGTAGGCAATTGTGAATGCGGACATGCAAATTATTTTTCAATATTCCATTCCAAAGTGGAAGAAAACTAAACTCAAAATGAGCGAATTTTAGGTAGACTTTTAGGGTACTCTGATTCAAGGCCCGAAAACTGGGTGAAAGCTAAAACTATGAATAAAACATATAACAGCAAAATTGTTCTTGGATGAATGCCCAATCTTCTCACTGGACGTGATTTGAGAAAATGTGATTGCAGTGCTGAGAAATCGCAAGTGAATGTTGGCATTTTTCGCCAAAAATGCATTTTCGGGTGACGTTTGTGGCGAAACAGGGTCAACGTGGGTAATACTGCCTATGCAGACAGATGCAAGTGCACATGCTTCAAATACTAGGAACGTTTCGGCCCAATCGCCTAGAGCATTTTTGAGAATTGGGGCAAAACGTGACATTTTGGCTACATTTTGTACGATTTTGGCAGAAAACGAAAAACTTCAGAAATGCCATGACCCAGGTGAGAAACTTCGCATAATGCTTTATTGATGTGCCAAATTTCAACAAAATCGTACAGACCGTTTTCGCGTAATCCGTCAGACAAGATTCGGTGAAATAAAAAAAAAATAAAGAAAAAAAAAAAAAAAAAAAGAAAAAAAAAAAGAAAATTAGCAATAACAATAGATCCACCTATTAGAAATAGGTGAATCTAAAAAAAAAAAAAAAAAAGAAAATTAGCAATAACAATAGATCCACCTATTAAAAATAGGTGAATCTAAAAAAGGGAAAAATAAGAATAACAGAGAGATTCACCTATTAGGAAATAGGTGAATCTAACTAGAGAATTGTAATTTGTTGGACAAATTACGGGCTTTCCCAACTTTTTAATGTGAAAAGGCAAACTGTATTGTACACAAAACTATCGATCAGTTTTGAAAACAGAAAATTTGGTGGAAATCAAAGTTTTTGTGATGCTACTAGTTTTTATGCAGCCAAAACAGATATTTGAGATACAGCAGGACACCAAAACATTTAACACAAAATTTGCTCTTCAATAATTACAGAATATTTTCATAGAAAGCAAAACAAGCGATGTCCTTTCTGCTTTGGAAAAAATTAGTACATATGAATTATGGGCATACGGGCTGGGGTTTCATGAAGGACTGTGCCCCAACCCACCCCTGAGTCAGGAAGGAGCCAATTTTTCAGCCAATATGCCAGAAAATTTCGGACAATTTAGTTGCCAGAAATGACCACAAAACATTTTGGTTTTCCACACAAAATGTTGTTTTCCTATCTCATCACTTAGAAGTAGCAAATAAACTGACCATTATACTGTACAAGTTGATTCAGTGGAACCGTATCCATGTTAATATTATTCATTTATAATCACACAAGTACATATAAAGAGTTCTATTACTGCATATTATGGGAGCATGGTGGCTCAGAAGGTAGAGATGATTGTTGCAATCCAAGAAGTCCTCGGTTCGAATCCCGCCTGTGGCAACCACATTGTGTCCTTGAGGAAGACACTTCATCCCAATTTAATTTCCCACGTGTGGGGGAGGGGGGGGGGGGGTGGACATGATGGCGATGTGGACTAAGGGTACTTTGAGGGTGTACTTGTCTTCAACCAATGCTAACCCTGCTTTTGTGGAGTTAGTATGTTGGGGAGTCTGAGTCGCTTGCCATTGCTCAGTGGTTCTCTCCAGGTACTCAATGGGAGGGAGACTCCCCCCCTCCCTTCCATACCCACATTTGGCATTTCCTCCTGAGATTAAACTTTTTCGGGCTGAAAGGGTTCATCCCCCCCCCCCCTGAAAAATAGCCCTGTACGCCTATGCAATGAATACCTTGACTTGAATAAATACCTATATTATGGTCATGATATAGCTGTAGATGCTGAAAGTGACCTTAATATCAATAATAAATTTATTCTCTATCATTCTGTCTGTTTGTGAATGTGTGGGATTTGTCAACAAACGAGGGTAAGCTTCCTGCTCCATGATTTCTCAATTTTTAACATATCTCTTTCAGATACAATGAAATACATGTAATATGAGTTACTGTCACACACAAATTAGTTGTTTATTTGATATGGTTTAAACCGTCTGGAGAGCTAGTATACACAGTGATGGGTACAGTTCAAGTCAAAATGAGTTGATTAAAGGGATGTTGAACAGCTTGTTAATATTTCTTGCATTACATTACTACTTTGCTATTTATTGACAGAAGGATTTCACGGAGGGTTTCCCTGACGGTATTTATTTATTGGTGTTTGCGGTCACATACTTATCCACAATGGCTAATCGTGACCGTGGCAGTTTTACGGGTGGGGGAAGTCGGAGGACCCAGAGAGAACCACCGAGCATCGACGAGCAACTGTCAGCTCAATATTCTAATTATGTTCAAGCTCCGCTGAAGCAGGGTACCAGCGGTTGAAGACATGTGCACCATTGACATGCAGTACGCCTTAGTACATGGCATCATCGTGACCCCATGTTGGCAACCGGGATAAAGTGCCTTGCCCAAGCACATTACGTGGGTCGTCCCAGATAGGGATCAAACTCGGGACCTCTATCATAGAAGTCAAACAATCTACCACTGAGAAAATGTGCTTCCTTTCCTGGCGGTATTCATATTTGTACGGCCAAACTGGTGTTGGATAACACGGAACACCAAAACATATAACACAAAATTTGTTCCCCATTGATTTTTGAAAGCAGTTATGGAAAGCTCAAAGAGCTCTTTCCTTTTTGAGTGAGTATTCACTCAAAGTCATTTTTTGCAGACAGTGCTATTTTCAAGTGGCCAAAGCACATGTTTCATTAAGTCCCAGAACTTAACTAAAGCCAGATTTATTGATTAAACATCTCTGCATATAGCAAAGCAAAGTGTCTCAAATTAACCCATTCCAAAATGACAGTAGAGAGTAACCAAAGTTGGATAATTTGGGTATCTCCAAATGGTACACTTATTCTCACTCTCATTGTGCTTGAGGGTTAAATCTGAGATTGAAAAGGTATACCAATCTTACTCAGGGAAGGTGAGTACAGAAAAGTACGAAATTAATCAGAAAATGAATTTTGTCTGATGGTACTAAAATTTGTACGAGCAAAACTGGTACTGGATTGATTGATTTATTTATTAGGTTTTAACGACACATTAACAACCAAGGTCATATTATGTCGGTGACAGTTGTATGGGTGGAGGAAGCCGGAGTACCCAGAGAGAACCACCGAGCAGTGACGAGCAGCTGCCAGCTCCCCAACATAGTGCCTCCGCACTGTAGCACAGGCAGGGTTAGATTGGCTGAAGACATGCGCACCATCGACATGCAGTATGCCTTAGTACACGGCGTCATGGTACCCCCATGCGGACAGTCAGGGTGAAGTGATCGGGACATAATTGGAATGTATCCGACAGATACAATATCGGATATATTCCAATTATGTCCTGATCATGCAAGGCAGCAACTTGAAATTCTCAGAATGTTTCCTACTGTCCCTGCCCGACAGTTTAGTATCTTTGTCAAGTGCAGAGACCGCATGGAAATACCGTGGATCAGGTGGAAACCGAGGGCACGATTCGTCCCTACTTTATTCTGAACTCAACGACTTTTCCATTCATTATTTACCTGTCACCGGCTGAGTTAGGTATTATATTTGTCTATTTGATGAACTTTTCAACCTTAACTATTTGCGGCTTCATGTAGCACCACTGAAAGGCCACTGCATGGTTACCAATATATTCAGGGATTGATTTTACGAAAATAACAATTATTCTGACTATACCCACATGGGAACTCCTAAATATGCCAAGGGTTAAACTTTTGATAATGACGTATAAAACAGAAGTTGTCATGCTATGCTTTCTGCATGCAGGCATAGAAAACATTCAGCGCTCAATGAATTAGGAATGGAGTAAATTGTCACTTAAACCTACGAAATTCTGAAAAAATGAGTTTTTTTCGACGGCATCTACCATTATGCATCTGAGACAGGGATTGCGTTAAACTTTACAGCAACCTTATAACAGAAAATATTCTTGGAATTGAACCGTGAATCCGAATTTCAAAAGCATTTTCGGATATTCTATTCCAAACTACCACTGCACGCTTATCAATATTCAGTGATTTTATGAAAATTAAAATTATTCCGACCACACCCATATGGGCAGTCTCGAATCTGCCAACGGTTAAACTTTTAATAATGACATATAAAACAAAAGTTGTCATACTATGACTGCTGCATACAGCCATAGAAAACGTTCAGCACTCAATCAATTAGGAATGGAGTAAATCGTCACTTAAACTTACCAAATTCTGAAAACGAGAGTTTTTTTGGACTGCACCTATCTTTATGCAAACAGAACGAGCATAGGGTTAAACTTTACAACCAAACTTACAACAGCAAATATGCTCGGTAGGCAATTGTAAATACGAACATGTAAATCATTTTTCGATATTCTTTTAGAAAATGGCAGAAAAGTGAGCTCCACATTAGCCAATTTTTTTAAGACTTTTAGAGCACTCAAATTCAAGGACCGAAAACTGGGTGAAGGTTAAAACTTTGAATAAAATATATAACAGCAAAATTATTCTGACAGTACCCTTATGGGAAGTCTCAAATCTGCCAAGGGTTAAACTTTTAATAATAACATATAGAACAAAATTTGTCATACTTTGACTGCTGCAAGCAGCTATAGAAAACATTCAGAGCTCAAGCAATTAAAAATGGAGTAAATTGCCACCTAAATTTACCAAATTCTGAAAAAATTGGAATTTATTTGGACGGTACCTACTTTTATGCAACCAGAATGGGATAGGGTTAAACTTTACAACCAAACTAACAACAGTAAATATGCTCGATAGTCAATTGTGAATACGTACATGAAAAGTGTTTGAAATTAACCCTTTCCAAAATGATAGAAAAGGCAACCAAAAACGGCTAATTTTGGCATTTTCAAATGGTACTCTTATTCTCGGCCTCATTGTGCTAGAGGGTTAAATCTGAGATTAAAAAGTAAACAGTAACTTTCTTCCACAATCATTGTTGCATCTAGCCATTCCAAAATAATTATTACAACTACCTTGTAATTAGAAAAAATTGCTCTTGAAGTTGGCGAAAATAACAAATATTCCAACACTACAGTTTATGGGAAGTCTCAAATCTGCCATGGGTTAAACTTTTAATAATAACATATAGAACAAAATTTGTCATACTTTGACTGCTGCAAGCAGCTATAGAAAACATTCAGAGCTCAAGCAATTAAAAATGGAGTAAATCGTCACCTAAACTTACCAAATTCTGAAAAAATTGGAGTTTTTTTGGACGGTACCTACTTTTATGCAACCAGAATGGGATAGGGTTAAACTTTACAACTAAACTTACAACAGCAAATATGCTCGGTAGTCAATTGTGAATACATACACGAAAAGTGTTTGAAATTAACCCCTTTCCAAAATAATGGAAAAAGCAACCAAAGTTGGCTAATTTTGGCATTTTCAAACGGTACTCTTTTTCTCACCCTCATTGTGCTTGGGGGTTAAATCTGAGATTAAAAAGTAAACAGTAACTTTCTTCCGCAATCATTGTTGCATCTATCCAAACCAAAATAATTGTGATAACAACCTTGTTATTAGAGAAATTTGCCCTTGAAGTTGGTCAATTTTGAAGAAAAATTTTATATTCATGTTATTTTTGGCCAGTGGAGGTTAAAGTTGAAAGATCTGAGTGGTGATTGTGGTGTATCATATTATGCTCTAAATGTGTGGAAAATTTGAGCTAAATAACTGTAAACAATTTTGAGACATTCAAAAAATGGTGAAATTTTGAAGGTTTTGGCAGAATATTTTGAAAATACGCGTTTTCACAGATATGACGATACCGCATTTCACGAGATTTGATGACATTACATAAGTGTGCGAAATTTGGTCAAAGTCATACAACTTGTTTTCGAGCAGTTCAACAGACAAAATTCAGGGAGGAAAAAAATTTAAAAAAAAAAAAAAATAGAGAAGAAAAATTTTGAAAAAGAAGAATAACAATAGTCTTTCCCAAACTGGGTTTGGGAAAGCCTAAAAATAATGGTTAACAACTTAATATGATCACAAATAGGTGTGGTAAGTTTCATAAGTTTATCCTGTATTGATAGGGCACAATTGGACTCAAGAACGTAGGGCTTTTAATTAAGAATAGAGAAAATAAACTAAACTTCAGAGTGAAGTAAAAACAAAATGGTGTTAAATCGAAACACAGAAAAACATCTATCTCCTAATTTTTTTAACTCTACAATATACTAAAATTTCAGAAAAATCCAATGCATTTTGATTTTTTACTGTATGACCCTCTATTATGTCACCTCAGCATTCGAGTTGAGAATTTCTTAGGATGACAATACATTTTTAGATATGGTTTTTTGCAGTGATTATATTTTCAAAACTTCAGAGAGTGGAGTTAAAAAAATTAGCTGGAAATTAAAGTCTTTAAAAAAAACCCTTAGAATCCAGCTCCTTCCAATGAAGTATTGAAATTTTGAAAAGTAAAGCTGGATGGATCAACTTCAGATAACCGGAAATAGATGTGCGAAGTTTGAAAGCTGCATCATTCAGAAGTAAGGAGGTATGCATAAAAACTTCAAAAATGGTTCCGACTTATGACCCCCCCCCCCCCCCCCATGACCTCAGGTGAGAAATGAAGAATTTCCCAGGGGTGAAAACATTTTTATACCCTCACTTTTAAAAAGTGGGGTATACTGGACATTACCTCTGTCCACCTGTCTGTCCATCCATCCGCCCTCCGATGTCTGTTCAAGTTATAATGAAATTTCTTACATTTTTGATTAAATTTCATACAGATGTTCACTGTCATGCAATCTTTCAGGAGCATCAGCCATTTTGCTGTTGGAATATTTTTTCTGTGAGTTATGGCCCTTTGAATATACAAAATAGCCAATTTTTTGTCTTTTTCACCTTATATCTCAGGTTTGGGTTATCAGATCTCAGTGAAATTTGGAATGAAGATTGTTTATGGGAAAGGCTTACAAATGAGTCAATAATAATATTTCTTACATTTCTCTTTCTGGACTTATCCCCCTTTAACTTTGTAAATTTACTGTTTGCCTCGTAAAATAGCCAGTTTTTGTCTATTCGCCTAATATCTCAGGTTTGGGTTATTGAGCTCAGTGAAATTTAGAATGAAGATTTTTTATGGGAAAGGCATTCATCTGAGTCATTTTCCTGCAGTAAAACAAAGAAAATACATGCAAATCACCTCCCCACATGTGACATTATGTCTTTGTTCTGTATCTCTTAGGTGGATGGTCCGATCATCACTAGACTCAGAAAACAGGTATTTCTGGCCTTCTCAACTTCTCAATTACCTCGGGAAGGTGGGGGGTAAATTATTTTTTGTTTATGGAAAAAGCTTTCGCAGTATCGTGGTTATTTCCTCTCTTGCCATTGTTTGGTGGTATGCACTGTGGGGGTATGCACGGGGGTGTGGCCCTCCTCTTAGGTATGGTTTTTATTGGAGATGGGATATGCAAAGTTTGAAAGAGGGAGGCTTGATAGAGGTGTTGATATAAAAAAATAATAAAAAAATATTCCAAACATTTCACACCTGCATCACCCTCATTGCGAATAGAATTTTGGAAACACATGTTTGTCCGGGCGAGATTTTGTGATTTCTGAATAGTGAGCCAAATTTTGTGAGCATGGGTTAAGGGGAAGGATCCAAAATTTTGGTCTGACAAAAAAAGAAAGAAAGAAAAAAAGCGCTAATGATTGCAATAAGTCATTCCTACTTTGTTGGATGACTTGATACTTAACAATCAAGTCTCTTCTCCTTCCTGACTAGACAAAGAAATAAAAAGAAAATGAAAACTGAAGAAACAGAATTTACTGTGACCAGTAAATTTGAGTCTGTGTAATAATGGTGAAAACATCAGAATTAAATTTTATAGAAAGAGAATTTATGGAGACTTGTTTTCAGGAGTAAAATAGCTTGAAAGAAATCAGAAATAGGTTTTCATAAACAGCATTTGAAGATTTTCATACAGGATTCAGTTGGATGTTTTCAAGTTACAAGAAATATCTTCGGTGCACAGTATTCAATGTGTTCTATAAAGGAATCAGAAATGGATATTTTTTATTCTGCCCACTTTTGTGAGTGAAGAAAACATGTATGAACTTCAGAAATTCATTAGGAGTTAAAAAATGCAATTTTCAGCAATTCTGAAAACTGCAGAAAACCTTTTAGCAAAGTCTACAGGTCATATTTATGAAGGGATTTCATTGTAACTTGGTAGGATGACTCTGTATAATGTCAACACGAGAACGTCCTATTTTGGTCAGGTTCAGTCAACCATGACATCTGCAGGGGCACGTTACCTAGATTCCTTTAGCACAGTCTATAGGTTGCATTTATGAAGGGATTTCATTGTGAATTGGTAGGATGTCTTGGTAAAATGTCTAGATAAGATCGGTCATCCATGATAGCCGCGCAGGCATGTGACCTAGATTTGTTTAGCACAGTCTACAGTTCATTTTTATGAAGCGATTGCATTGTAACTTGGTTGGATAACTTGGTATAACGTCCAGATGAGACTATCCTATTTTGGTCACAATCGGCCAGCCTTTACCGCCGCTTGGGCAATGTGACCTAGATTCTTTTAGCACTGTCTACAGGTTGCTTTTTATGAAGGGATTCCATTGTAACATGGTAGAATAACTCTGTATGATATCTAGATGAGACTATCCTGTTTTGGTCATGATTGGTCAACCGTGACAGCCGGACCGGCATGTGACCTAGATTCTTTTAGCAAAGTCTAAGAGTCATATTTATGAAGGGATTTCATTATGACTTGGTAGGATGACTCATTTTGGAATGATTTTACTGTAACTTGGTAACTTTGGTTGACATACTTTAACTTAGAGGGCCACATCAAGCCAGGCCTCATTTCTTTAGTACAGTCTACACCTCAAATTATTCTTCTTGAAAACATAGCATGTAGGGTACAGAACTTAACATATTCCCTATTATCACATTTCTTGTCTTATTTCATAATCCTTTCATAAACATTGAACATTATCCTTTTCATCAAACACTCAGCACTGTCAAGTTAGGCTACAGTGTCAGTGACCCCTGATAGGGAGGCATCTTAAATTTTGGTTGTCCGGCCGGAGCCATAACTGTATAATGCTGTGGTGGATTTCCGTGAAACTTCACACAAGGGTAAAGACCAATGGAAGGTCTTTTGCACAGCAACACAATGCTCAAGTGACAAAGGTCAAGATCACAGGAATAGGACAACTTAATTCTCTCACAGACTGCATTTATCCATCCAGAGCCATAATTCTATAATGCTTGGTTGACAAAGTTGTTGTCTGCTTACACACTTTCATTATTTACAGTCCCTGTGTGAAGGGTTTCATTGTTTAAAAAGTTAATCTATGTCAGTTAACCCTTTATTCAAGAAATTTTTTTTTTTCATATAAACTGAATTCCACTCATGGGGAAAAATTTTATCTCTTATTTTCCAATAAAACCATTCAGATATCGTCAAAAGAACATGCACATTACAGTACAAGTCAAAATAAGTTGTAACACAACTGCAATAAACTAAGTATACTGCTGTTTGTGCACTGATAAGACCAGAATCTGGCATCATTTTTTGGAACGCTCTTTGTGAGAGCCTCCCAGAAAATGATGTTAGTTTCTGGTCTTATCAGTGTAGGAAGAGAAAGATACATAGTTTATGGTGGTTATCCTACAACTTTTTTTTGACTTGTACTGTATGACAAATCAAGTGACAGCCATATGTGTATGGTTCTGTTGAGAAAGTTCCAACATATTAGTGGCTGTATTGACAGCTTCAGACTGCTGTGCTCAGATGTATTTTATTAAATTTGAAACCTTATGGACTACAGTGAGCACTTTTCACTCCACAATTATAGGCCATTTGGCCATAGTTCGAGGGCATCCATGGCTGGCAGTCACCGTTAGTCTTGTTGACTACAAAAATACATTATATGAACCTCAGCAATGCATTAGTGGGTCATAAAATGCAATTTCCAATAATTCTGAAAAAAAACTCAATGATCCCCTGGGTGACCTCAGTGACCTTGACCCATATTTGAACCTCCACTGAGTTGCAACTGATTTAGTGTTGGTCCCAGGTCCATAGCTCATAACATACTTGAAATAGGAGCATGGCCCACTTTCAAAAGGTTTGTTTTGAGTATAAATATACATGTATGAACTGCTGTAAAGCATTAGAAAGTCATAAAATGCAACTTTCAGCAATTCTGAAAAATGCACTCAATGATCCCTGGATGACCTCAGTGACCTTAACCAATATTTGGAACCTCCTTTGAGTTTTGACTCATTTGGTGTTGGTTTCAGGTCCATACATCATACCATGCTTGAGATATGAGCATGACCTACTTTCAATATTTTTGGCCCCTGCCCCCTTTTTTGAGCGTGAAAATACATGTATGAACTTTGGGAATGCATTAGGGGGGGGGGGGGGGAATGTGAGGGAGGGGGTTATGTAATGTGATGTCCATAAATTCTTAAGTATGCACTCAATGACCCCAGGGTGACCTCAGTGATCTTGACCCATATTTGGAACTTCCATTTAATGTTGACTGTCATTTGATGTTGGTCCCAGGTCCATACATCATACCATGCCTGAGATGTGAGCATGTCCCACTTTCAAAACACCTCTAGAGACAACTCCAATGCCCCATAAGGCTGAAAAACATAGGTGGCTGAGTACTAGTGACTGCCTATCAGTATGCCAAAAAGCAGCAAGATAGGAAGTTTTGTTTTTGAGTTACCGTATGGAAAAGGAAGTGGTAAGAAGACAGAAGACCAGAAGAATAAGAAGAAGATAAAAAAAAAAAAAAAAACATACAAAAACAATATCCTGTGTGTTTCACACAGACTAATAATCAGCAGGCACACATTCTAAATAGCCAAATACAAATATTCGTGTGTATTATTACAAACATTACTTATTATTATATGACAGAAAAAATCTGGTAACTTGATTGGCTAAAACACATGTCAGAAGTGTTGATATACAGTAAAACCTATTTTGAGAGGTCACTGTCATGAAAGACCACCTGTCTTGAGAGACTGTTTGACCTTGTACCATTTGGTTGTTTTACTCTGTAATGTACCTGTTATGAGAGACACCTGTTTTGAGAGACTACTTTTGCCTGGCAAAAAGGGTGGTCTCTCAAGACAGGTTCTACTGTACTCCAGTATTGCTGATCTATTCTCTTTTTATCGAAATCGAGGATATTTCTCCACTCTGTCATTGTTGTCTATAAATAGTGCAGGTAGGTTGATATAATGATTCCAAATACTTGTTGGCGATAAAAATAGAAATGGTATTCCAACTTGCTCCTTCCTTTAATTTCCGTTCCGATGTTTAGGAACTGTTCAAACAACAATTAACTACAACATGAACAAATAAGTTAATTCACATTGCTTTTATATATATATGTTGAAATTAAATTTATTTTGTTGCATATGAATATGCTTTTTTCCTCGAAAAATATGTAATAAAGCAAGGAATTTGCCAATGATTTTTTCTATCAAAATAATAAAACAATAATTGACTTACCTTGAGGCCTACATCCTCAGTGAATATTACTTTTCTCAGGTTGATAATTTCTTGTATCAACCTCAAGGAAAGTCAGTAATTGTATAGTTAAACGAGACTTACCTGAAGGGTAAGGCGCTGTTTGACTGTAATTCTGTCTTCTTCTGTTGTAGAGAGGGATAACATGAGATTGTGCGAGTTCACCAAGAGGTCATACTTTAACGTAACGAGAGGACGGTAACATGCATGTATGTGTACATGTACAATTAAGCCCCAATCTGATATCAACTGGCATTTGTTGTAAGTGTAGGTTTTATATGTTTTTATATTCAGTAGTATGAGTTGTGGTTTGACACATAGTGCTAGTATGGATGACACGCATGGGGTCTTCTCCTGTCTCCGTATGGGATTCCACGAGATGTTTAACGCTGTCCTTGAAGTTACTAAAATAAAAAACCTATGGAAAAACTCAAGAAACACCTAGCATAATTATATCAGTGTTTGAGAATAATTTCATGTATAGTTTTGCATGTGCTGGCGCTATAACAAGGAGGATGCGAATTCTCCTTGCTTGGTAATAGGCTTTTTGTAAAACCGTGTGAAGGTGGTTTCTCGGAACCAGCCTACAGTAAACAGGATAGTTGAAACCGACACCAAATTGTGTGTGGCACCAAATTGTGTGCCGCCGATGAGGAAGAGGCCGACCTTGTACTATGTGATGTAAACAATGACATGTCCACTCCAGCCATTGCAAGACCTGTTTTGATCCAACGTGCAATGGTCAGTTTTGTAACTGGTTTGTGTGGCTGTACATAGCTTATGAACAGTTGTTGTATATCCTTTCTCAACTGACAAGTATTCAGTAAATATTTTTGTAATGTGGTGTATACACTCAAATTCTTATCATCCAGAAACTGATGAAGTTCTATGGGTCTGATGTGTTTGCCCGGCCGACTTTGTTTAACTAAGTCTGTAATGTGTATCAAACAGTAAGTGTCAAACTATATAATATTACGTATGTTCAATAAATGTAAGGTTTGAACCCTCTGAGCTGTTAATAAGGCCAAAAGAACAGATAGCTTAATGGTTAACAATTTTAGCAATGTGCTGTCAGTAATAGTGATTGATTGTATCCAGTTCAAAACTGGTTGTACGTCCCAGGCCCCCACATTTTTGGGAACAGCAGGTTGGAGTTGGAAAACTCCACGAAGAAAACACATTACTAAAAGCTGACTGCCAACAGTTTTCCCCTCGTCAGTTAGCAAAAAAGTTGACAGTGCACTGCGATCTGTATTAATTGCACTATGTTGTAAACCTCTTGTCAAATAATACGGTAAGAAATTCCAAGACTATACCCATAGGTGGTGACAGTGTATTGGCACCCCTTTCACCACAAAATTTTTGCCACTGACTGATGTAAGTTTGATACTGTTTCTTTGTTGAGTGTAGCCATGACGACATGAGGATGTCAGCTGCTCGTGTCGAAATCTTCTTACTTTGGAGGGTTTTTCTGACAATTTGCAGGCCATCAGCTGCATCTTCGTCAGTGGGTGACATTCATTCTTGTAGGGCAGTGTCAGTGTGTATTATCCCCTAGGTAAAAAAGAAAAGGGCAGTCTATAAGTTTTCTGGTGAGTTTTGAGAACCATGATTGCGTGGTCCAAAAAGGGGCTATCACCAAAGCCTCCGTTTCATCTCGGTCAATTTTTTGTAAAATTCTTCGTACAAATTAAATGGTGGAAAGATGTAGACCAATGTGTGATACCATGGGAAGGAAAATGCATCAATGGCAACTGCCCCTGGGTCTGGCTGCCAGGCAGCATATTGTGCCACCTGATAATTTAGTCTGGATGCAAAAAGGTCAATCTCGGGGATGCCCCATATTAGAGTAAGTTTGCGAAAAAGGAGTGGATCTAATTTCCATTCAGTATTATCACGATGAAGTCGACTTTGGTGATCCGCATTGGCATTAAGAACACCTGGGATATGAGTCACATCACCGATAACCACACATTTCTATTCAAAGCCCAGTGCCATATTTTTTGAGCCAGACGATTACAAGTATGTTTGGTTCCACCCATGTTATTGATATATGCTACTGTGGTTGTGTTGTCACTCTGAATTTGAATATGCTTGTTGGTGAACGTGTTGTAGAATGATTGCAAAGTTAGCCAAACTGCTAAAAGCTCTTTAACATTCATGTGGAGGCCTGCTTCCTCGTCTGACCACCTCCCCCTTGTTTTTTTGTGTTCCAAAAACACCACCCCATGCAAGATTCGAAACATCTGATTGCTTAATGATCTTGGGGTTGCCATTGGAAACGGGGGGAACTGGATTTTGTTACATGGTCTCTCCAGTATATCCGGTCATCCTGGACTGCTGGAGAGATGCTCATTAAATGGATGAAATCACCACATGCTTGTTTTAGTGCATGAGTTTTAGCATTGTCTAAATTACGATAAAAAGTTTTCCGAACTGGAACCCTGGAAAACTTGCAACCATTTTGCCTACCAATTCAGCTACACTCTGAATTGTAGCCTTATCCCTGCGTAATAACTGGATGCATAATGTTTGAATGTCAGTAGCTTTCTCAGTTGTCAGTGAGACAGTCATTGCAGTGGAATCCAAAATGAACCCCAAGTATTGAAGTGTGTGTGAGGGGTCCAGATGATTTCTCAGGGTGAATTATAAACCCGGCTTTGAGGCCCAGATTAACAGTGTCCCGAATGTTATTGCAACAATCTTCATAATCTTCACCCACCAGACAGGAGTCATCTATGTAAGATGCATTTAAATGACCAAGAGATCGAAGATGAGCATAAAACACATTAGAAATTTTTGTAAAAATACAAGATCCTGAAGAGAGCCCATTTGGGAGAATGCAAAATTGGTATTTTGTTCCTTCCCAAAAAAATCTCAAAAGTTTTTTGTCACTGTCCTTTATTGGTAAAGAATAATAGGCGTTTTTCCAATCGATAGATACCATGTAACAGCCCGGTGTCATGAGACTGAGGGCAGATTGTAGACTTTGCATTTTGAAATGTTTCTTGTCAACATGTTCATTAAATTGTTCAATTCACTAGACCCTGCAACTTGGATTTGAGACCATTGATAAATAAAGACCAAGAAAGAAAATTGGTGCTTACCTGTTCTGTTGGTGCCATGTGTGTTGTCCGGTTGGCGGGTGAAGTCGTCGTTGAGACGGGAGAACTGGTACAGGTGTGTGGCTTGCTTAATAGCATTTGTAGGCTTTGTGGTAAGGCTTTTTGCGGTTGGTGTTGCGGCCGGCCTTCCGAAAAAAATGAGCTTTACCTTTGCCAGCGAATTTGCTGTTGCCTTTGAAGTGGAAACTGCTGCCTTTGTGATAGCGGTTTGTGACGTCACTACCAACTTTGTCTCATTAATGCCTTTGATGGACTTAGCCAGATCTTCGCCAAACAACATCTGTGAGTCATTGATGGACACCGAACAAAGTGGAGCATACCAACTATTCAAATCTGGCTTGAAGAATTCTTTTCTTCGCATAGACATGTCATGGTGTGCAGCTATGGACAGGCTGACAGAGTCCACCAACATTTTAATATTGTTCTCAATGTCAAGTGGTGACTGTTGAGATTTCCTCTTCACCAAATTATTAAGAACTTGAAGAGTTGCACAAGTACCCTGCATCAATTTTAACTGGGCCCTCTGAAGCTTCACGTCCCTGGAGCATGTTGGTGATTTCACCTTGCTCCAAATTTCTCTATTAACTTTGGTAACCAGGAGATTGTTGACGTTTTGAGGTCGGGTATACCATTGTTGAACAGTTTTCAAACGGTCTTCACTGAGGCCTTTGTCAGTCAGACTGTTGGTAATTTTCGCCAGTTGAGCATCCAGAGCTGGCTCAGCCTCCTCCTCAAACTCCATTTCCTTGTAAATCGATGAAAGATAGCTGTCTTGGTCGGCCAGTGATTCTAACTGGTGATCTGAACTCCTGTCCCGGCGCGTTTCGTAATTTTGTTGGAGTGTAGGAGTTTGTCGATCCACTCCTCCGTCAAGCTTTCTTTTCCCGAATCTGATGCTGTAGACATATGCTCCTCATCATCTCCAAGCCGTGATGTTTTTGTTGAAGTCAGTCCTGTAATAGCAGCAGACAATGTATCAAACTTGGTTGCAAAAGTTTGTTGCAGTCCCGAAATCTCTTGAGTAAGCTGCGACAAAATGGTGCCGTTCTGGAGTTCCTTTGTCTGGAAAAACAGTGCCGGTACCGGTGCCATGGGGCACGAATCCTTGTGCAATTGTGCATCTGATACCTCGACCCTGTGTTCCTGATCATCCACAGTAAGAGACAAGATGTTGTGATCACCCAATTGAGGGTTGTTGAACACAGATGAAGTCTGGAATTCTGATTGTAGATTCCTAGACAATGACGAAATTCCTGATTGCAGGCTGACAGAGTCGGATGCCAAATTCTTTTGCCTCACAAGTTCTCCTGAAAAATTCTGTCCTTCCATTGTATCTGCTGCATAGTGATGATCGTCCAAATAATATAATTTGAATATTGTGGTGGAAAATAACTTTCGTTTGTATGAATAACGAGATTTAATCGATGACCTAAATCTTTTGTGTGCAGTGTGAAAGAAGGTGAACTAACACATGACCTTTCGGTGAACTCGCGCAATCTCGTGGAATCTAGTACGGAGACAAGAGAATATAGAATATCAATTCAACCTCTCACAAAATATTTCAACAAACCAGTTCCTGTTGTGCCACGCTTTGTCAAAACATTTGCAGGTTCGTTCTTGCTGTCCACCCATTTCACACCTTTAATCATCCTGTCAACCATCTCAAAAGAACTAAGCTCCTGCCTCAACCCTTTTTCAGTCACATTTTTAGTAGAAAACAATGATGAATACAAATCTTTGTTATCAGTGACACATGTTGTAGGAATGGATTTCTTTGGTGTCTTATGCCAAAGTTCAGCAATCAATGTACCTAAAACAACATGACATTCTAAGTCTCCACAGAAATTGTACTCCTCACTACTCTCCTAACTTTTTTAGTCTCCCAAGTCAAAGGACTCATTCTACCATCCCTACCAACAATGAAAATGATACGTCCACCCTGGTTTCCCCTTTTTCTGAGATTACCAAAAGATGCAATATTGTGTGCACCAAGAGTTCTGGATGTCTTCCAGGATCTTGAAATTTTAGTTTAACATCCTCTGATGACTCTTTTGATGATCTTGTTCACAGCTTTTAGATCTCCAATAGTGCACTTTTTCAGATGTGAAGTAACATCACAAACATTATATGATATGTCCAGTCTGGTCCGAGTTGCTATCCATAACAACTTTACCAGTAGAACTTTCTGTTCTTCATTTTCATTAGCGATGCATTCTCTCGATTTTTGTTTACTCTGAACATTTTCAAGCTGGATGAGTTCTCCATCTGACTCGAGATAACAACTTCATTAACCCTTTACCTAACATAACGGCCAAAACCGGCCAGCGCTATTCTCAAAAATCGGCAATTAATTTTCATTATTTTTTTCATTTTTTGTCTCAAAAACATAGGTTATGACCCCTCGTTGGAACGAGCTCGTTCCAACGAGGGGTCATAACCTATGTTTTTGAGACAAAAAATGAAAAAAATTAGTTATTCAAGAATTATTTTTGCAAGTGTCGTCTGCTTTTCAGGTTAGGTAAAGGGTTAACAGTTCCAATCCTAAATACTTGAAACATCTTGTTTGTTCTTTCCCAAAATGAAACTGCTTTCGAACCCCTGCAGTACATTCTTCTCAAACAAATCATCTCCTGCCCACAGGAAATCATCTACGTGGACAGCAGTCCTTCCCAAAAGCTACCAATCTTGCTTTCCGCTTGATTCCCTCACCATCCTCTTGTAATGCGTACACCAACCTGGTTGTCACACATTTCTGACAAGATCTGCAAGCTCTTCATAAATGTTTGGTTTCTTCCAGTTTTCAAGCTTGGTTTTCTTTGCATCACTAAAGTCAGTATCAATAATGAGGACACTCTTCTTGTTCACCAGTCACATTGTCTAGAACAGTTAAGTTTTGCACATCACTTAGGTCAAGAAATACATGTTCCTTGCTTTTAATCTTGCTTTTCAAACTCCACATTATACCAACTTCTTGCCTTCCAAGGATTTTTACTATCAGCCGGGAATTCCATTCTCATTGTTCTCAATTGAACATGCTGGTTCTTTTTTAGCTTAAGTGGGTTCAAAATCAAAGGCAGCTCTTGGCAGAAACAGTCCAACTTGTAGCAATCTCCCAAGAAATGTGAGAGCCATCTCTTAATTTGATGAAGTGTTTCTGTACAGGGCTGTGTTTTTATATATTCTCTCAATTATTCACTGTATTTTTTGTGATAAATCTCTATACCGATTTCACGCACGATTTTCGCGTACCGTGCTGTTTCGGTCTTTTGTTCATTAATGCTAACCCTTTGGGTTCTGCCTTATTTGAGTTAGGTGTCAACTGGGGGCTGTCGTGGTAGTTTTTCTCTCCTCTGTTGGGGTAGAATTTCTGCTAGTTCCCTTTTTGGCTGTTTGGGTACTTTTCTGTTCCCGTCGGGCCTTTGTTTCCTGCCACCTTACTGGGAGTGTCCTGATTGATTTTTTTCTTTGGGTTCACCATCCCATCTACATTGCTCTCACCAGATATGCCTAGGACGATACCTTGCGGAGCATTTTTGTTGTCTTAGAATGTTGAAGTTTCCCATTATTCATGCTCCACTTTATTTGGGTGTTATATTGTAAGACCCTGTGGGCTGGGTGGTCTTCCACCTTTTTGGCTTCAGTCTATTGTGTAGTTCGGGCACGTGCCGTTTTCTCCTGTGGCTGCGGGGAGGGGAACGCAGTTGTTCAGGGCCTCCCGATTCGACTCTGTCGGGAGAGAGTTATACCCCTTCCTGGGGGGGGGGGGGGAAGAGATGCCTGGTTCCGGAACTACTGTCCCCCTCCAGTCGACATCTGAGGCTGTCACTAGAGTTGTGACTTCTCATTTGGAGCCGAGGTCAGTTGCTCTCTCCGCTTTTCCACCTTTGTCAACAGATACTGATGTATCCGCTCCTGCTGCTGCTCCGTCGGTGATGTCATCAGTCTCTGTCAGCCGGCCTCGGCATATCCCTGCAGGGGTCTGCAGGGATTTCTGCTTCTTTGGACGTGGGATATCGGCCTCAACCTTCCCTGGCTTCAACTCTGTGAAGTTGGAAGTGTTTGCCAGTCACTGTGGACTCTGTTGTGCTTCCGTCCACGCACTCTGGTCCTTCAGCCAGTTTTGTGGGACCGGCGCATTTTTGTGCAGCCTGGACCTTCTGTCCCTCAGAGGTAATGGCAACTCTTCTGAGTTTCCGCACTTCAGATCCTTGGGGTATTTCATATCCCTATAAGTATCTGTATTCAGATGTTTCAGCTGCCACCCATCACCCCGCCGGGTGTTCTAGAGGATCGTGACCCTTCGCTGGTTTAGAGGGTCAGATGCGAAGCCACTTTGCCGGGCTGTTCCCGCGTTGAACTAGCAGATACTGGTTGTGAGCTTAGGGAGGCCCTCTCCTTGCTCACGCAGGTTCTTTCCAAGAGCCTTCCCATTGCCTCTAGCGAGGCTTCTATTGGCTTCCAGATGCCCTCCACGGCGCTGCCTCCAAGGATTGGAAGCAGGCCACTGCTTTCTAATCCCCCTGGTGTTCCTAGACCATGAGAGGCATCGGCTGGTATGCCCGACATGGGCTATGTGTCTTCTGACTCAGGTGATGGGTCAGACACACCTGACGTTGGGGGCGGCTCTTGACTTTGTGTTTGAGTTCCTTCAAACCTTCAGACCAGCCAGAGGTTTCTGCTTCTGGGTCCCTTCGACTGTACCAGTCGGTACAAGTGGTCGAAGCTTTTGCAGCATTGGACTTAAAGCTGAGTTCCAAGGCTTTGAAAACTTCATTCTTCACTAGGTTAATTCCTTTTTTGCCCCCTGTGCGTTATCGTTCCTACGATTCCATCAATTTGTCAGCCTGCAAGACTTTGACGGTCTTGATCAGGACTCCAAGCTCAAGTCTGACGTTTTTCCTATGGCGACTTTGGAGTCCATGTTGGGCTTATCCAGAGAGATGCTAGACATGCTTTCTCTCTTCGATCACGTCGTCTCTGCCTTGGCTGCTTATCTGCCTCCAGATAAGTTTGACAACATACAGGCTCCTTTGCGTGTGATCTCTAAGACACTGTGTTCGACACAGGCTGTTCCCTTCCTGAAGGGCAGGGCGCTGCTCTTCGATCCGCTTCTTTGGTGGGTCTGCATCTATTCTATAATTCCATGGCAATGGTCTGGGATGATGTCCAGCATCATTCCAAAGATCAGCTGCTGCTTCGCCAGCTTGATCCACCTTCTGTTGGAGGCCTGGGCCGTTCCAAGCCTAACAAATGCCCTTCTGCTTCCTCTGTGAAGTCAAGGGCTGATCCTCCTGCTTCCGCTTCTTCTTCTTACTCATGTGGTAAGGGTAAGCGAGCGACGGCAGTCCAGAGGGAGGTCTCAGGATCCTTCATCCAGCAGAGGAGGTGGTTTCTCCTCTCACGGGCCTCGCCGGGGCTCAGAATGAAGGTCCTCATCTCGATTTGTCCCAGGTTAGAAGAGGCATATCCAAGTTTGCAGACTGTTGGGCCATGATCACATCCGATCCTTGGGTGTTAGATGTTCAGTCCAGTCTGCGGATATCCTTTCGGGGGCACCCCACTCTGTCAAGAGTTCCTCTTCCAACCCAAGTTCCTTCAGATATTTCACGTTGGGAACTTCTGATTATGGAGATAGACAATCTCCTGTCAAAGGGAGCGATCAAGGTCGTCAAGAACATTCATTCAGTGGGATTTTATTCCCTCCTGTTCTTGGTGCCAAAGAAGGATGGTCGACTCTGACCAGTAATATATCGATTTGAGTATTCTGAACCAGTCTCCCATTGCTCCCAAGTTCGGCATGGAGACTTTCAAGTCGGTTCACCGCTCCATTCACCAGGGAGATTTCGCTTCCAGCATCGACCTGTAAGACGCTTACTTTCATGTTCCGATTCATCGGACTTCATGAAAGTATCTCAGGTTCACTTTCTGGGGTGAATTTACCAGTTCAAGACCATGCCTTTCGGCCTCACCCTGGCTCCTTGGGCCTTCATCCGACTGATGTTGCATGTGATAGCCTTCCATTGCACTAAGTCCAGGGTGACTACTTCGGCGATATCCTCCAGAGGCACTCCAATGCTGCTCTTCTGGAGTCAGATGTCGACACACTTGAGTCTGCTCACGTCGCTAGGGTTCAGAGTCAATGAGAAGAAGTTGGACCTGGTCCCTTCTCAGTCGTTTTGCCATCTGGAGATGGACTTCCGTACTCAGCGGAATATGGTGGCGGTTCACCGGGCGAGGGCTGTGATACTCTCGGCTTTCACCCTGACTCTGTCCCAGTCCACGTCAGCGACAGCTCAGAGTTCTCTCTGGCTGCTCGGTCCCTGCGGGTTGGTGACGGATCTCATTCCTCTAGGTCGGCTGCATGTCAGACCTCTCCAGCACTTTCTCAGTCGTTGGAGGCCGAATGTCGATCCTCTGGATCTGGTGCTTCAGTTACCAGCATCTCTTCGTCACCTTCTTCCCTGGATGAATGTTCAGTGGATTTTCCAGCGATCTTGAATGGTGCATGACATTGGATCCTCTGGTCTTTCCCTTCACAGTGTATGGGACCAGGATCAAGCAGCTCTTCACATCAACCAGAAGGAGCTTCTTGCTCTTCTTCTGAGTTTCCGGCAGTGGATCCCCCACCTTTCGATTCGTCAGGTCCTTCTGTTGTCTGACAATTCGACAGTGGTCACTTACATTTGGAACCAGGGCAGCACACACTCGGTTCCCATGTACAAATTGGCTCAGGATCTTCTACTGCTCGCCCAGGATGTCAACACGGGGTGGTGTTTTGTCACATTCCCAATTGTCTGAACATCCTAGCCGAATCCCTGTCCCGACGGGGCAGGTTCATTTCCACTGAGTGGATGCTTCACAGGGCAGTGTTCCAGTTGCTTGGCAATCTCTGGGGTCGTCCCCACATCGACTTTTTTGCGACCTGTGTACACTTTCGTGCCCCTGTGTCTAGATCCTCTGGCTTTCGCTATGGATGCTCTGTCACTCGAATGGAACGGTCTAGTCGGCTATGCCTTCCGCCGGTTCCGATTCTGCCTTAGGTTCTAGCCAAGATACGAACCTGCAGTTGTCGAATCATTCTGATCACTCCCCTGTCACCTCAGCAGGAGTGGATCAATCAGCTCCGCTCTCTGTTGGCAGCAGTTCTGGCACGTCTCCCTCTACGTCATGACCTTCTTTGCCAAGGTCACCCAAGGAGGTTTCACATCAACCTGACTTCATTGTGCCTTCACGCTTCATCTTCATGCATTCATCTTTTGTCAGGTCCTGCCTCCTCCGTAGAGGTTTTTCGAGACGTGCAACGGAGTGCATTTCTTCTTCAAGACGGCACTCCACTGGTTTAGCCTATGCGGCTAAGTGGAAGGTCTTCTGTCGATGGTGTGCTGATCACTCTGTTGATTTTGCCGATCCTTAGATAACACAGATTGCAGAATTTCTGGTATCTCTGTTTGATTCTCGGGGTCTCCAGCCTGTTACAGGTCCATGCTTTCGGAGAACTTTTCGATTCTCTGGATCTCCAACCTGTTGCCATCAAAGGGTACAGGTCCATGCTTTTGGAGACCTCTTTGTATGTGGGAAAGCATTGTATCGGCACTAATCTGTACCTCTCCAAGCTTATTCGGCACTTTTCTTTGAAAAGGCCTAGGATTTTTCAGCTTTCCCCAAGATGGTATCTTTCTTGGGTGATGCTTTGCTTGGGGGGGAGGGGCTGGGGTGGGGCGCTGGTTTGAACCTTTATCCCAGGTGGATATACTTTTTCTCACATACAAGACGGCTTTTCTGATGGCTTTTTGCCTCACCCAGAAGGGTTAGTGAGCTTCATGCCCTCTCGGTTGATCCAGCTTTTTCAGGAGCTCCGCCAACAGTGTTACCAGAACTACTCCACCTCCAATCTGTATTCCGGCTCTTCCTACTGCTGAGGGTAATTGCCCTTTGCTCTGTTTGGTTCATGCAATTCGCATTTACCTCAACCGGACACAGTTCATTAAGAAAGGCAGGAAAAGATACATTTCTGTCTCTTGTCCCCGGTCGACAGAAGATCTCTCCTCAATCCATTTCTAGATGGATTTGTCTTGCTATTCGCGCATCATACGCTCGTCTAGCGACTGGCAAATGTATTACCAATCATTTTTCTACTCACGAGGTGCATGTATTGTCTGCCTCCCAGGCTTATGGTAACTCTGTCAGTTGTCGGATGTTATGCAGGCAGCCTACTGGAGAAATGCTTCTACTTTCTCCACCTATCTGCATCAGTTGCAGGAACAGTCTGAGGTCCTTTTTTCTTTAGGCCCTCTTTTCTTCTGCTCAGGCTGTCATCAACCCTAGCCATTAGGGTTCTTGCAAGGTCAGTTCCAGCCCTGTTTTTGGTACTGTCCTTTCTCTCTGTGTATCACACAGGGCCATACACCTCATCTCCCATTGTCATTTCTGATGGTTGTGATGCTATGGTTTTATAGGCCTAGGGAAGTCTTCTTCTGTCCACGGTTCCAGCGCAGCCGGGTTATGTGGGGGTTGGTTATGTGATTCCCTCCTCCTATTGTTTATTCAGCCTGTTGTAAACAGTTGTAAAGTAGGTTGATAAGAAATTTAAATTTTATAGTAAATTTCCTTTCTTATTATACCTACTGTAATTGTTTATGTGGAGGCCCTCCCGGCTTCTTTTTCGGGTAAGAATCCTTCCTCCTCGTTAATCACTTAACTCCAATGTTGGCGGATTCAATAAAATGAAACATTGGTTATACGTCTGCGCACTGGTTCTGGAAACCGTGGATTAGTACTAGGAGAAGAGTTCCCCCTACTGGGTTTGCACCGGTCACACAACCCAGTTTTGGCTTATTTTTTCGTGGTGCTTTTGCACCACTTTTCTTTCCCAAATCGCTTGGGAAAGAAGAAAATAGAGAGTATTTTTCCGAGTTGTAAACAATTGCAGTAGGTATATTAAGAAAAGAAATTTACTGTAAAATTAAAATTTCAATGATGCCAGATGAATGGGCAAAAGGAAATAGGCATCCTTCAGGTTGATACTGGCTGCAAAATCGCCCTGATGAATCGACCGTCGAATCGACCTGAAAGTCTCCATGCTGAAATGAGGTGCTATGATGGACTCGTTCAGGATACTCAGATCGATGACTGGCCATTTTTCTTTGGCACTAAGAAAAGTCTTGGAGTAGAACCCTGGAGAAAGGGTGTTCCTGACCACCTCAATCGCCCCTTTGAAAATGAGATTATCGATCTCCTGCACCAGAAGGTTCCTACGCTCAGGATTGGAAGGGACCTGAGTTGGGAGGGGCACCGAGACAAACGAATGCCGACAGAAGAACAGTCGCAGACCTGATTGGATGACATTGAGGACCCAAGGATCTGATGTTATCTCTGTCCAATGGTCGAAAAACAGTGACAGCCTTCCCCTGACTTGAGACGAATCAAGGTGAGGACTTTCATTTGCGGCTATGACGAGGCCCCCGAGAGGAGAAACCACCCCCTCGGGAAGCAACAGAGTCCTGAGGCTTTCCTCCCTGAGGCTGCCAGCGAGCCGGCTGCATCGACGCTTCTTCTAAGCAGAAGCAGCCTCCGTGACAGACATGGCCGATGTGGCTGGGCATTTGGTGGGCCTGGAATGACCACCACCCATGGCAGCAGGTTGGTCCAGTTGCCGTAACAAAAGCTGGTCCTTTGAAATGACGAAGAACCTCGTCACAGAAGCCCCCACAGAACCATGGAACGGCCAAGGTCCAACCGAAGAAGCAGACCTCAGAACAGCATGCTGTTCAGAAGGAAGAGATGGAGAAGTGTCCAACACTGCATCTTGGCATGTAAGCTCCAAATTAGCCGTGTTGCCGGCATGAGCGTGAGTCAGGTTCATAAGAGCCTGAAACAAAACGTGCAAAGGTGCCTGAGCATCATTAAACTCCCCTGGCAGGAGATAGGAAGCCAGGGCAGCGACGACATGATCCACGAGAGACAACATGCCCAACATCTCTCAGGCAAGGCCTACCATAGATTCAACATTGAGAGAACTGCCGACTTTGGCTTAGTTAACCTGAGGGAAGAAGAATCCTCGTCCACAGTAGTCAACCCTTGGAAGACTGGTGGACAAGAGGATTTGTAGACACGAAACTGCATTGGAGACGGAAAGGCATCAGATCGAGAAAAGAAGGAACCCTTCAGGGACTTGGAACGCATTTTGGTATCCATGCCTAAGAAGGACTCAACAACCTGAGCCGATTGCAGAGTGCACAAAATCCGGGAGCTAGAAGGCTCAACAGGGTTGGGATGCTCCACAGAGAGCTGGTCTGAAGGCTGAACGTCTGGCATGAAGCTGAAAACAAATCTAAAGCCTGCCCCAAGACTGATGAGAGGGGCCCATCGCATTCAAAGAAATCGTCATCCTCTGTGGTAGAAGAGACATATCAGAACTCGGGCTGACCAGCAGGAACCTCCTGTTGAGGTTTCTACCAGGTGAGCTCCAGAAGGCCTGCCTCAACTCACCCTGAGAAGCCGTTGGAGCAGCCCCACCCGACGAAGTGTCTTCCCAATGAACTCTTCTCGAAGAAGAGCCCAAAACCCTGTGAAACACCACCAGATACAGCCTCGGGCCCCCAAGACTGTATACCATCTCCAGAAGAGATGGGAGAAACACTATCATGCACAATGTGAGCAGCATGAACAAATTCCTCAGCAGCTGTAGATGATGCCAGCGGTTAATCGGAGAGAGCGAAAACAGTCATCTCAAGGGTATCCACTGGATCCAAAGGAAGGGAGACCGCAGTCCTCACTTCAGGCGTCCCATCACCAGCACCACCAACAGTTGCAGAGGAATCTGCTACCGAAAAAGGCTGCCCAACATCCTGTGTGACAGAGTCACCCCGATCACTTTCGGAAATATCTGACGAGGCACGGCTACCTTTGCCCCGGGAACGAGGGGTACTAGCTCTGGTTAGAACCACCTTGTTAACAGAGGCCCAGAATTTAGATGACCAAACCCCCACAAACACCACAGGGATTGGCCTGAGAGCAATTGTTGCAGGAGACACAAGTACTGTGAACATCATCAACATGTTTCACCTGCAAACAAGAAGGACAAAGAATTGTTTTAGGCATTGTCCAAAATGATGTGAGAAGTGAATTTAGAGGGAAAGATCCCAAAAACAAACCAAATCTCAATGCTTCTCACCAGCGGAAAACCGATCAACGCAGGTCGCATTTTCTCGCGTGTGGAAAAAACGAGGCAAACAGAGAGAACACAAGCTAAAATTAGCATAAATATGTATTAAAAATATACAATTTAGAGTTTGAGTAAAAGGATGCTATCCAGAACGCACTTTGTAACAAGATATGAAGCGAGCACTTAAGCAGATCACAAAGAAAACGAGAGCAACAGACACGAGTCACAAAAAATCTGGCGATGCAATATGGCGGAAAAAAAGGAATTGACATTGCAGTAGTTGCACATGTGCTCAGTAAATGCAAGAGGTGTGCAGGGAGAGCACTGGTAATGTCGAGTGCTGGTCTCGCTTGACCCATTTCGATCTCTTTATAGTGCTTTCGCACTCTTCTACTTTTCCAAATTCATTTGGAAAAGTTATTAGCTTGAGTTAAGTTCCGAAGTAGGGCTTGCACTTTCTTTAAACAATTGTGAGTAGGTTGAAAAGAAACATCTTGTGGTAACGAATTATATTTTAAATAACCATGACCACAAATTTAAAAATAAAGGAAGTGAAGCAGTTCTAGTTTACTCTGGCAAACAAGATCTGTTTTACTGGTTAAATAGGACCTGGTCACCAATGTCTGGGGTGTAAGTCCTCTAAAATGGGCAACACAGGTATCAACGATTGGCTGGACTTGACTTTATCTCCATGCTGCCTGGATCGCGGTGGCTCAGTGGTAGTCTGTTGGACTTCTATGCTAGAGGTCCCGAGTTCGATCCCCATCCGGGACAACCTGTGTCATTGGGCAAGGCACTTTATCCCGATTGCCTACACGGGGGCACGATGACGCCGTGTACTAAAGCATACTGCACGTCGATGCTACACATGTCTTCAACCGCTGTGACCCTGCTTGAGCAGAGCTTGAACAGAGTTAGAATGTTGAGGAGCTGACAGTTGCTTGTCGATGCTCGGTGGTTCTCTCCAGGCCCTCCGGCTTCCTCCACCCGTAAAAGTGTCACAGTCGCGATTAGCCATTGTGCATAAGTATGTAACCTTAAAACACCAATAAATAAATCTCCATGTTGTAGTCTTGATTTGCCATTGTACATAAATATGTGACCCTAAACACTAATAAATAAATAAAAATAATAAAGTAATTTCAAATGCCTTTCTTGGAGTTGACCCCCCCCCCCCCCACTTAGCCTCCCTTCCCCACCCTCACCCCACACACACAAACTCACATAAACACTCACAAAAATCCAAAGCCATGCTTCATTTGTGCACACATTGATGTAACTTGTCAGTTCCGTGAGTCCTCTGAAGAAGTAAAGCAATCTGACAATGATTTGTTATCATTGGAGTCTTTTGAATTTTGCTCTTTGCGCATCTGAACTCATATTGTCCTCATTGACAAGAATGTCCTGGATAGTTTGTGGTAAAACTGGCCCATCAGACCAAACCTTTCTGGAAAACTGTCTTCCAGTGTTCAGCCACAGAGAATTGGACTAGGAAGAAATCGATTTGGCAAATGGCCTAGCTTCCATTGTCTCACAAAGAAATTCACTCGTCAGATATGCAGCAATAAAGATTTTTTGGAGAGAGTGTGAAAAGGTCGACTATGGATGATTTAGTTTTCAGAATGCCACCCCCTCCCACCAATAATCTTTCTTTACATAAGAGTTTGCATTGTGTCAAACTTCTTTACTCGTGGGTAGCTATACATCAAGCAAGTAAATTATTCAAGCCCATCCACAACTTGGTCTTCTATTTCCCATGATTCACCCAACTGAGTAAACTTTATCGTTCCTTTGAAGGCACGATTAAAATCCTCATCAGTGAAACAGTAAAACCAAGGTCTCACAGAAACGTTCTCTAATATGTTTAGCTCCTCTGATATATTTAGGATGCATCAAACATTATTATGAATGGACACCAAAAAGGATGAGCATCAGCAAGTAAAATTAAGAAAAATGCCTACCTGAGATCTGAACAACACCAGTCATGTCGTCATTCTTCATTTCCTAGTTGAAATAGATAATCACCCTGGTGTCCTGATGAATTTAAGGCAATGATTTCTTCTTCTTGTACTTTGTCATCATTGTCAGCATTACCTTTAACTACAAGACCAGCTTTGTGATCCCCAATAAGAGGCGCTGGATCATCACTTTTCCACACATTACACGTCATCAGGAACAGCTGTTGTTTGCTGAGATGATTCTGTAGAAAGGATTTGAAGTCAGCAGGCATCCTTGTAGTCATTCACTCAAGGTTTATTTTTTCTGCACTACCTCTGTGGAGACATTCTTAAGATTTTATGTATTCTGGTACACACATGTTGGTAGAAAAGATAAAATCTGGCTTCCTCCAAAGTTGGCGCAAGACCTTAAACCACATTTGTTTGAATGTAGAAGGAAGGTCTTTCACAGTATTATGTGGGCCTTTCCATCTTTAGTGTACAGGGTACTACTTGGATTTGCTGGGCTCGCATCAGGTGCTTCATCCGTGAGAAAATGAGTGAATTTAGATTTAGTTAGTTTTTGTAACAAAGTCATCACAAAAATATCCATTGAGACAAGAGAATGTGCAACTTCAAATCTTTTCTGCAGAATGATGGCAACAAAAGACAGCTGTTTCAGTTAATGTATCACATGTGGAAAAGTGGTGATGCAGTGCCTTGTATTAAGGATCACAAAACTGTTCTTGTAGTTGAGGGTAAAGGGTATTTCAAGTCCCATGGATAAAGTACAAGAAGAAACTAGAATTACTGTGAGCACTGCTCACTAAAGATACCACCCACTCCAACCAAGAAACATTTCACAACAGTAAAAAAGTATTTAATATACACAGCACATCTGTATGTTCTCCGAAAACATGAGAGCAATTTTCAATATGAGAAAGGGTAAATATTACAAAGAGCATGCAAGATGAAAATATCTGAAAAGAAACATGTTAGCCTACAGCATAGGAGGTGCACATCTAGAATGTATATAAAAGAATGCCTGAAAGTTTCAATGAAATCTGCCCACTGGTTTAAGAGGAGTAGTGGATAGCAGATGTGTACCCCCCTAATGGATGAATGGACGTATGGACGTGCTAAGTTCATTTTGCCACATGGGGAAGAGTAAAAAATAAAAATACCTGAAATCAAAATAGGAGGTGCACATCTATAATGTACATAAAAGAATGCCTGTAAGTTTCAATGAAATCTGCCCACTGGTTTAAGAGGAGTAGTGGATAGCAGATGTGTACGCCCCTAATGGATGAATGGACGTATGGACGTACTAAGTTCATTTTGCCACATGGGGAAGAGTAAAAAATAAAAATACCTGAAATCAAAATAGGAGGTGCACATCTATAATGTACATAAAAGAATGCCTGTAAGTTTCAACGAAATTCGCCCACTGGTATAAGAGGAGTAGCGGATAGCAGGTGTGTACCCCCCACAGAGCATCACAACAATTTGGCTAAGTTCATTAAGACCTTTGGGACAGAGTAAAAAAAAAATACCTGAAAGCAAAATAGGAGGTGTACATCTATAATGTACCTAAAAGAATGCCTGAAAGTTTCAATGAAATCTGCCCCCTGGTTTAAGAGGAGTAGCGGATAGCAGATGTGTACCCCTCTCAGCATAACGAACGTATGGACGTACAGACATACTAAGTCCATTTCGACGCATGAGAAAAAAAAAATACCTGAAAGTAAAATAAGAGGTGCACATCTAGAACGTATATAAAAGAATGCCTGAAAGTTTCAATGAAATCTGCCCACTGGTTTAAGAGGAGTAGCGGATAGCAGATGTGTACCCCTCACAGCATAACGAACGTATGGACGTACAGACATACTAAGTCCATTTCGACGCATGAGAAAGAGTAAAAAATAAAAATACCTGAAAACAAAATAAGAGATGCACATCTATAATCTATATAAAAGAATGCCTGTGAGTTTCAATGAAATTCTTCCACTGGTATAAGAGGAGTAGCAGATAGCAGGTGTGTACCCCCCACAAAGCATCACAACAATTTGGCTAAGTTCATTAAGACCTTTGGGACAGAGTAAAAAAAAAAAATACCTGAAAGTAAAATAGGAGGTGCACATCTAGAATGTATATAAAAGAATGCCTGAAAGTTTCAATGAAATCTGCCCACTGGTTTAAGAGGAGTAGCGGATAGCAGATGTGTACCCCTCAAAGCATAATGGATGTATGGACGTACGGACGTACTAAGTTCATTTTGCCACATGGGATAGAAAAAATAAAAATACCCGAAAGCAGAATAGAAGGTGCACATCTATAATGTATATAAAAGAATGTCTGAGAGTTTCAATGAAATTCGCCCACTGGTATAAGAGAAGTAGCGGATAGCAGGAGTGTACCCCCCTAAAGCATCACAACAATTTGGCTAAGTTCATTTCGCCCTTTGGGAAAGAGTAAAAAATAAAAATACCTGAAAGCAAAATAGGAGGTGCACATCTATAATGTATAGAAAAGAATGACTGTAAGTTTCAATGAAATCCACCCACTGGTTTAAGAGGAGTAGCGGATAGCAGATGTGTACCCCCAAAGCGTCACGGACGTACGGACGTACGGAAGTACGGACGTACGTAAGTACGGAAGTACGGACACCATGAATGCTATATACCGCCCACTTTTCAAGTGGGTGGTATAATTAAATTCATAGCAGGAGAAAACTGACACCAGTGTAACAATATCTTTCCCCTGAATATCTTCTCCCTGAGGTTTTGAAGTAAAATTTCTTTGAATTAATGAGAAATCTTTTTTGGGGGGAGGGGGATATCCAGGGCTGGCTATCCCCCTCCCTACCTTACAAATATTGGTGCTTTGCATTTTGTATTGTATATGCAGATTTGGGATGTGGATGGTGGGGGAGATATCCAGACCTTGATATTCCCCCCCCCCCCCCCCCCAGGCCCAATGAAAAAAATTTTATTGTTAACTTTTTATTGTTAAATGCTGTTTGATGCTCATATGTTGAGACATACATTTTGGCATCAATTTCAGGTGTTCAGGTTGGGAGAGAACATCACTCCACCAAATGGCAACGTCATTTGGGGCAGGAATAACATTGGAGAAAACATCACCACAAATGCCAATGTCATTTGGGGCAAGAAAGCCATTTATCCAATATTCTCAATCCAAACTGTTAGATGGAATATTTATAGTAAGGTATCAAAGATCCCTTATAATATGATCAGTAACACCATGGATGCTGGAAGACTGTTTTTCTGGAACCAGTTTGATTTGATGGGCCAATTGTACCACAAACTCTCCAGGAAAACAATGACAATATGAGTTCAAATAAGGAAAATTACAAAGATTCCAGTGATGGCGAAGGGTTCTCAGATGACTGTTTCTTAAGAGGTCTCCCGTTCAGAACTATGAACAAACTCAGAATCACTCCCAAGCTGTTTACATGACAAGTTACATTCATGTGTGAACGTAATTTTTTTTTTTTTTTTTTGGGGGGGGGGGGGGGGAGGGAGGGGGGATGGTTTGGGATGGGATGGGGGTGGAGGGGATAAAATGGTGGGTTCGGAAATTCATATCCATGGAAGGCATTTGAAATCGTTTATTTTTAATATTGTGGTTATGATTGTTTTCAATATATTTCAGTACCACAATATTTAGTTTTGAAATGTGCCAGTCATAAAAAATATGTTATTACAATGAATAGAACCTTTCTTTTTAATTTGTTTCAAGTGAACCTGAGTGAAGCTCAATGGGCACTCTAGTGTCCACTTTCCATCCATTGTCCATCTGGCGTGAACTTTACATTATCCACATCTCATAAACTTCTGGGCCGAATTGAACCAAATTTGACATGCATGTTCCTTATCATATATCAATTCAAGTTTCTTCAAATAAAGTGGCCCCGCCCTCAGGAGGCTCCACACACATCTGTTAGCCCCCACAAATTTTTTTTACAAAATTAAAATCTTCTTCCCCAGAACTAGCAATCAGAATCTTTTGATACTTGGTATACAGTATCCATAAAGGGATCAGATTCATGCTTGTTTGAACCAAGTCCATGGGTTTGGGCCATATTTGGGCTCCCCACGGGCACCTGAATTTTAACTTTGTGTAATTTATTTAAAAATCTTGTTCTTCAGTTCTGCCTGTCAAAATCTCTTGATGTTTGGTATATTACATCTTTAAATCTTGGCGGTGGGGGGGGGGGGGGGGGGGGGGGGGGGGGGCAGGGGGCATATTGAAATTTGTTCAATGTAAGTCCCAGGGGTCATATTTGGGTTCACTGTGGGAGCCCAAATCTTAACTTTATGTAATATGGAGAATATTTTTTAAAAATCTTCATCAGATCCATCAGTTAGAGTCTTTTGATATTTGGTATGTAGCATCCTTAGTGGGGTGAAATTCAAATTTGTTCAACTCAAGTCCCTTTGGACTCCCTATGCGAACTCAAACTTTAGAGTTTAGAGCAATATGTGGAATATTTTTAAAAAATCTTCTTCGAATCTATCAGTCAGAATGTTTTGATATTTGATATGCAACATCCTGTGGAGGTTCAGATGCAAATTTGTTCAAATAAAGTCTCAAAAGTCATATTTGGGCTCTATATGGGAGCCCAACTTTTAAATTAGTGAAATATGAGGAATATTCTTTAAAAATCCTCTTCTTCATCCTTCCTCTGGGTGGATGAGTGGAACTAAAATAGCAGGGCATCCCATATTATTTATATTGTAATAACACATAACCCACTCAATCAAGAAATGACATTGATTTGAAATATATATATATACTTCTGCTCCTGTATCTGAAGTAGACTATCATGTCATATCCTCATAATAGCGGATAAAGATTGCTTCAGCTTGTGTATCTGAAGCCATCAATTGTCATCTTCTTGGCAAAGGTGGAGCAAATTAAATGCAACAAGCAGCCCACTGGGCTGCTAGCACCACCTGACAACTAGAGCATTAAACAACTGGTACGTGGCAGATATATACTTTAAAGGCATCAGACCACCTGCCAATCCACCAGATCTGGGCATCAGAAGTCCTGCCAATGCCAGGTGAGATGCCCCACCTATTCAAAAACTGTGGGACTTATAAAATTGACGGTCAAGCCCAATAGAGCGAGACAGAGTGACAGGGCCACGTCAGATTGAGACCTGGTAACTGGAGCACCAAATTGCGGGGTAAAAAATGCCAAAACAGTCGGTAGATGAACAGAGGCATATGACCTCAGAGCAGAAACAAGGCAAATTTCAGCCGACCTCTTTGGGTGCAGCTGTAGGGAGAAGGGCGAACATGAAGAATGCTTGTAGGTTGGAATATCCAGCTGGATGAAAGTGGTGAAAAACGTAAAATTATACAGTGTGAGTAGAGAGGGCTGGCTACTAGAGGGAGCAGTGAACTCACCAACCCGGAGAAGAGCAAAGAAAGCCAGGAGGTACACTGCCCGAAAAAGAAGGCATTCATACCTACAGAAACCACTAACGCCCAGGATTTGAACGAGCTGCACTAGAATAGGCCACATAACCGGAGATCAGTGGATAATGAAGATTTCTTCCAACCTTGGATGACCTTCTGAACCCAAAATGATCATGCTGGGTCAGAGCAATTATGCAGATTGTGCACATAACTGAGAGCTGAGAGATACGTGAAGGCAGTCCTACGACTATAATGGTGTAAACAAAGCCAAGAGACCAATGTATATGCTCAAACCCAGATAGATGGAACAACAACAAAAATACTCCAAACAAAATGTGTGAAAAAGCTTAAGGGCCTGGCGATTAGTGACAACAGTTGATGGGGCCAAAGCATATTGAAGAAGATAACACATCACCGTATCAAGTTCTCCAGTCGCAGGTGGGGTGGAATGACCGTGGAGTGTGCATTGGCCATTGGATAAAGCTCCTTGAACTCCTTGAAGTCACAAAAATTAAAAATCTGTCTATCCAGTCATCCAGAGAAAGAGGCAGCCGCTTTTGCTTTGGTGCCAAACAAAAAGAGTGGGAACCTGAAGATGTCTCAATGACAGTGAGCAAATTTGCCACTGACTGTTGCTTTTGTAGCAACTCCTCAATAATTTATAAATTAATTCATCCTGAACAATTTTTTCCCTAAGTTTGATGGGCATGAAAACATCCCAGGAGGTGCCAGGGAGTGGAAACTCAAGTAATCACATATCATACCAAGGATAACACCAGTCTCAACCAAACTCGACTCAACAGGATGACCCAGGCTATGGAATGTAGTACCTATTGTAATGGAGGGTATGGAATGCATCAAATCACTTGTCGTAGTAGTTGTACATGAAACAGGAACCAATGATACCGAAGCTGTAGAAACATGTGGTCCCAAAGATAGTCGATCAGTCAAACATTTACCTGTGGACCAAGTCATGTATTGAAGAGCACAAAGTGCCAAAATTTGTCTCCTAATTAGAGGTAACTGGTGGAAGCTCCATTGCTGGTACAGGTAGTGATGAACTGGTAACACTCACAGAGGGACACAAAGAAATTGAACGCTGTGTCTGTAAGGAAGTTTGTGAAGGAACAGTGTCAGGCTTGGAAATGAGTTGTGCATCAAGGCATGGAAATGAATCATTTGTCAAAAAGTCTTGAGGTACCTCAATGTTATGAACCTGTCCAGAAAGAGAAATGGCCAGCTGTGGAGTCACAATCCCTGGTGTGGTACTCATCCGTCCCGATAAAGATGTTGCTAGCTGCTGTTCCGTAAAATGAGAGAACCATGGGTCACATGAAGCCTGTGTAGATTGCACTGCCCTGCCTAGGGAATGGCATGAAGGAATCCGGGAAGAACAGGTTTTTGTTGATTTGTGAACTGGAGATGAAGGAGTATATGGGGAAACCCGAGATGATGCACTTGCCAACTTCACTAGTGCCAGACGAAGACTCTGCCTGCTGGGGGAAAGGTGACAACTCCTCTCCATCAGCCAGTTTACGCTTGAGACCCATGCTGAAAAATGGAAGGACAAGAATTAATGGAGGGAGAAAAAGTTCAGGCCGCCACAAAACTGACGTAGACTGGTGGGTCAAAAATGAAACCTCAAACGAAAGAAGGGATGTGAATCCCGATCAAAATGGCCTTAACTGAAGAGGGTGATCAAAAGGCCATAACTAAAAGGGGATGATAAACATAGGCCTCCATCAAACTTGCAGTCAATAACCTTCACCTAAAAACATACGCAAACCACAATGGGAAGACCATTACCCTCATCAAATGGGAGAAATTGACCACCTAACTCAAAAGCATGAGTGAAGATTCATACCCGGGAAAGACTAAATGGAAGATAGGGAATGGAATGGCAAAGACTATCGACTGGGTATGAGGAGTAAAAGAGAGTGAAGACTCTTGCTAATGGGAACAACAATGACCCTCAACTGGGTATGACCAATGAACGGGAGCGAATACCCTCACGAATGGGAACAACGATGACCCTTCACTGGGTAAGATCAATATAAAAGGGAGCGAATACCCTTGCTAATGGAAATGACAATGACCCTTGACTGGGTAAGATCAATAAAAGGAAACAAGGATCCTTGTTTGACCAAACGCATGGGAAAGCTGATGACCCTCAAGATGCGAAGGAAACCCCCTAAACCATCCGGAGGTGCTTATCAATAGATAACATATATCCAAACATACAAAACTCAAAACTTCTCCTGTACAGCCATCATCCAGTGCATGATGATCAGGACACTGATACCAGCATTAAAAAGACAAACCCGGCATGGTGACTCCCAGACCGACCTACAAAAATATAGCGAGGACTAACAATTAAAAGGTAACAGGAATCGTGGCAGCTCCATTAATTGTCACAAGCGAGACGAATGACCCTGATCTAATATGTTAGGAACAAACATCTGTATCAAAGGGAAACAAAAGCAAGTGAACATAAGGGCTTAGACACATATCCAGGAGCAGGGCGTAACAGAAACACTAACCCAGTAGGCAGGAAAGGAGAAGGGGACGATATAGCTATAAGAAAAACCTAACAGCTATGACAACCACAGGACAAAATTATAAGGCACAAATAGGAGGTAACTAAGCAAATCAGGCGCCCCCAAAAGGAAACCCCAGCAATAGGCACCCCAGGACCCCACCTCCTCGAAACCATAGGGCAAAATGAAGATCCTTGTCATAATGCAGGATAAAATGGAGCGAAAACTCTCCCTAGAATGAAACAAGAAGGGTGGCTAACTATGCTGCTCTGAAATTAACATTAATCCTTTAAACAGGCTAAACCCTTGTCCAGTAGATGAGGAGGAAATCAAAATCATACATGTTAACCTCTGAAAAATGTTCAGGAAATTTGAGAGTGATTTTCAGGAAAATTGGATGAATTTCAGGTAAACGTGCACATGTGATAATATACAAATATAATTTTAGCTTTTGGACAACCATTGGCACCAGATTGCACCCTAAGGGTCATAGGTGAACATTTTTTCTGATGCCCTTTATGCCATGATAAACTCATTGGTTTGAATATCCTCACCCCTCCTGTCTTCAATAAACTGCACCTGCCACCACACCAACCGTGGTTACAATCTGACCAAAGTGCATATGTATATGGGTTTCTGTCCAGAAGGGGCAATAAAGTGTAATCCCATTTTCATAATGTACGCAATTTGGTCTCACTTCCCCGTTTTAGATCACCTATTGTTGCTTTGACACTTGTAAATGGACCAACGTGGATACAAGTGAAAAATTTAAAGGACTCCCTTATTAAATATAATTCACTTGTGTGCATTTTTTGTCTTCATTCATTATTACCAGAGCTTCGAAGGCCCATGATTGGACACTGAACGCTTGGAAAATAAAATTTTTTGACTGTACAAATTTCTGCGATTTTTGTCAAAAACTGATATCCTCTTTGGGGTGGGTGGGGCGGGGGGGGGATTGTGTGGAGGGGGACTATAACAAATTTATGGGATTTTCCAGACAGTCTGTGAGAGATAAAATATCTGTAAAAGTAGTCAACAAATTAAGCAATAAACTTTAACTGACAACCAATAATTGCCTTGTCCAGTCAAAAGGTGTAAGAGCATGGACGATCGAATCCCTTAAACTCTCCCTCCCCCCATCCCCCTATCAGCTGTAATACAGTTTGCGTTGCCCTTTCCTATTTAAAGGAACACCATCCTGGTGGTAGAAGGAACTGGGAAAAAAGAAACTGGCGATGACTCAAAAGGGAACACTTGAACAACCCAACTGATCAGAAAGGATGCCATTGAAAATTGTGAAGCTGTCAAAATAGGTTGGGTCATAAGGGAGACAACATTGGAAACCTGAACAAATAACAATCTGTAGCACATGTAAATTGTGATGTAGGTGCCGAACCATATCAATTAACTTCCCAGTGAAAACCATTGAAGCAGTTATGAAAGCAAAGTTGATTGGGGAAATTACACCGTTACCACAAACTTAACCCACTCAATCAAGAATTGACATTGATTTGTAATTTGAAATATAAACCAACTGAATCCAATTCCTGAAATAAAACAGCTTATGGTCCTTATGGACCATAATCCTCCTTTTTGTTTTATTTAAATAAAATATACCTAGAATATACTACAATCGATTATTTGTCTCTGAAAATGGGTCATTTTGGCCTAAAATGTGAGTCAATTTGGCCAGAAATTAGGCCGAATCGACTCAGGCCAAATTGACTCAAGGCCGATTTGACTCAAGGCCGATTTGACTCAAGGCCGATTTGACCCCAAACCCTCACAGATTGCAGGTTTGGGCTTTGACTTATTAAGTTTGTAACAAACTTGACATTTTGAGCACACACCTTTGAGTAAGTCTTTCATATCAGGTTCAACTTCACCAGCACTTTGCAAAAGACACAAAAGTTTGAACAAAGGAATATCACATGGCCCAACTTCTGTCCTATTATGGCAAAAAACTGTTCCTACCTTAGCCTGAAACTTCACCCTCTCTTCTGAAATAACAGTTGCTTCATCTCTGAATTTGAATGAAGTCTTAGTTAGAATTTTTTTTTTCTTGCCTCTCTCCATGCTGATCAGGAACAAATCGAACAAATCAAGCCCTCATTTACCGCAGACAGTTTTATTGCAAACAGTGTTTATGATGGATGGGTGTAAGATTATGCTTTGGACTTGACTTTATATCCATGTTGCAGTCAAAATTAGCCCTTGAACAGAAATATGTGACCTTAAATACCAATAAATAAATAAATAAAATGAATAAGATTCTGCTACAAATATTTCTTGACAGTCTAGTATTCAACCAGTTAAATACAGTATTTGCTCTGATAGAGTGTAATATTCACAGTCTCTGCTGAATCATTCATTCTCCACATCCTCTGTGATGCAAGCCTTTAAACTTTTTTATTTTAATATATTGCAAAACCAGGCTCTTCAAATGTACTAGTTTAATTCTTGCCTACTCTCTGATATTGATAATCACAATTTTTGTTACAAAATGCTCCATATATTAAAAAGTATTCAAAAAGTATTCATGAATACACCTCAAATTTGACTGTATTCAAATTTGAATATGAGAATACTTTAAAATTGTTTGAATACTGAATACATCTGAATACTTGAAAAAATTGATTGAATATGACTGAATACCGAATACGAATACCCCATCCCTGAAACCTTGGTCTGCTGTCTGTGGGGACAGTTTTTCACCCAGTGAAATTTTGAATCACTAATTCTACACCTTGATACAACTTGGATTCAGTCTTTGTCCTCCACCATGACTCATTGACATGGTATCACGATTTCGAAATTCTCCTCTTTTTATGTTTAGACCATGAACAATACTATGTTTTTCTGTTACAAATGCAGTTTTTGGTTTGACACGAGCAATGGAATCATAAGAAACATCCTGCATGAGAATTGAATATGCTACTCAAGCAAACGTGATTGTGTCAAATTTCAGATCGCTACATGCAGTTGTAGCTAACTGCCTATCTCTTGGAGGCAAGCCAGTATCATAATCAAGAAGCTCGAATGCCCGCACAGCATCAGGCAGCTTCATCTCATGTTTGCAAGCATTGTTGTAGCACTTTTCAAAGCCAATGATATATAGTCTGTCATTGTCATAGTTTCTGTTTTCTTGAATAACTGAAACTTAATGTTTGCATGATAGGCTTTATCAACTGTGTTCCTTTCATAAGGCTTGTCCAGTTCATCCAACAGCACTTCAACACCATCAGTGACATTGTGTAGTGATGGTTCTATGGCATTTTACTCTACAGCAATGAAATATGGGCTTCAGAAGTGACTGATAAAACAAAAACAACTTTCACTGTGAAAATGTACATGTCAAATGTTGTAAATTGGTACTTGAAGTGGTGAGTAAAAATTCATCAAATTTCTTGCACAATATTTGCTCACATCTTGGGAGGGACAAAGTTTTTAGAACAGAACAGTTGATTTGAATCAAAACTGGTATACAGTGTTATTGGGTAACATATACTTGATTTATGGGAAATTTTTTTTTTTCATTGCTTCCCTTTGAAGACACCCTCAGACACTAATATACTACTCAAAGTTTGCTAAGCACCAAGTATATCCAACTACCTGTTTTACGTTTTAGTTGAAATATTGTTATGAAAAGTGTATATATTTTTTATTTAATTATATCTTTAATGATTTAAGCACAGAAATTAAGATTTTGTTTGTGTTTGACATTATTTTTTGGCTTTTGTATACGATAACCATGGAAAATGGATATTATTGGTAAAAGAGAAACTTTTTCAAATTTGCCAAAAAGTTGACGGAGCGAGCTGATATTGGTTCAATATCAAGTATGAGGCCCATTATTGTTAATTACAGCTTGACAACGCCTTCTCATGCTCCCAATCATGTTCCAGATGGTCCTTTGTGGGATGTTGTTCCATTCTTGGGCCAGCATGGCACCAAGCTCCTGAACACTTCTTTGTTGGACTGGACGGACTGAAATTGCAAGCTGCAGCTCATTCCAGACTTGTTCGATTGGATTGAGGTCAGGGTATCTTGCTGGCCAGTCCCTACGCTCAATCCCCTCCCTCTGTCGGTACTCCTTGACAGCATGGGCAACATGAGGATGGGCATTATCATCCATCAGAATGAATCTATCACCCACTGCACCTGCATACAATCTGACATGGGCATCCAGGATCTCATCAATATACCGCTGTGCAGTCAATGTACCACGGTCAAGGACACAGAGCTCTGTACGTCCATCCCAGCTGACCATTATTGACCCTCCACCATAGCGGTCATGCTCAGCAATGTTGGCTGCATGAAGTTGCTCTCCTGGTCTTCTCCATACCCTAGAATGCCTATCTGTGTTGTCTAGGCAGTACCTTGACTCATCTGTAAAAAGGACAGGTCGCCAATCTTCTCTGGTCCATCCAACGTGAAACGTGATCCATGGCCCATTCATATCGTGCCTGGTGGTGGTTCTGGGACAGCTGAATGCAAATACATGGTGTTCTCGATCGGAGACCACCTTCGTGTAACCTTGTCCGGATAGCCTGCGTCGAAACATTTACCCTGGATGCATTCTGAAGGTCACCGCGAAGCTGGGTTGCTGTGTCAAAGTGGTTCCGACGGGCCTGAATGATCAAAAACCGGTCTTCAGCTGCAGATGTTGCCCTGGCTCTGCCACCACCATGTCATCTGACTGGTGTGCCATACTGCTGAAATCTTGCCCAAGCTTTGGTGATCACCGTATGGTTCTCGATCGGAGACCACCTTCGTGTAACCTTGTCCGGATAGCCTGCGTCGAAACATTTACCCTGGATGCATTCTGAAGGTCACTGCAAAGCTGGGTTGCTGTGTCAAAGCGGTTCCGACGGGCCTGAATGATCAAAAACCAGTCTTCAGCTGCAGATGTTGCCCTGGCTCTGCCACCACCATGTCATCTGACTGGTGTGCCATACTGCTGAAATCTTGCCCAAGCTTTGGTGATCACCGTATGGTTCTCGATCGGAGACCACCTTCGTGTAACCTTGTCCGGATAACCTGCGTCGAAACATTTACCCTGGATGCATTCTGAAGGTCACTGCAAAGCTGGATTGCTGTGTCAAAGCAGTTCCGACGGGCCTGAATGATCAAAAACCAGTCTTCAGCTGCAGATGTTGCCCTGGCTCTGCCACCACCATGTCATCTGACTGGTGTGCCATACTGCTGAAATCTTGCCCAAGCTCTGGTGATCACAGTATGGTGCACACCAAGGGCTTCACCAACCTGATGATGGGTAGCCCCTTGTTCCCCATCCCTACAGCCCGCCACATTTCTGCTTCAGACAAATGTCTTCTTACATTTGCATTCGCCATATTCAATCATTAAATCACAAGGGTTTGTGTTGAAATGAAGACTGAATACCCTACACATCTCATGTACATGTAGACAGTACACGAAAACATTATGAAAATCAAGGGGTACATGCTTTCCGTGACTGTCACGAAAAGTCTGCCTGTCAAGAGAGCTAATGTAAACACTGGTGGCCATCTCAATACATTCCTCAATCATATCCACCAAAAATATCGCAAATGTGTCACAAGAAAATTTCACAATGATGTGTCAAATATTTGGTGCTTAGCAAACTTTGAGTAGTATAATTCTTGAGATACACGAGGCTTGTTCAATGTGCCTGTAGAATAGTAAAATGAAATGAATGAAAAAATGCTGTGGGAGATGGAGGGGGAAGTTGCTCACTTTTTTTAAAAAGTACATCTCTGATAAACTATTATGTTATATTGATGTTTTTTGCTTGTATCTGGACACCTGGATGAGTGTATAGAAGCAGTTAAGTCAAGCACCTTGAGTTAAAATCGAGCTTTTTAAGGCACAATCAAAAGAATAACAAAAATTGAATGCTTTCTATGTTTGGATGACTATATATAAGAAGCAAGCAGTAATTTATTTATTGGTGTTCAAGGGAAATTTGACTTACGAGGAAAACAGGATTGAAAGCTGAACAATCTTTGTTACTGGTATTGAAAAGGTTAGCAATATGTGTGACATCACTCCAGTTCCCAAAAGGCAGCTTGTTTGGTATTTAACTGGTTGAATACTAAAAGCCAGTAACATGGTTCTTTTGAAAAGTGCTGAAATACAAGTTAGTTACCCTGTATGGACTAGCTTGTTGTTTGCAATAAGCAACAAATCTTCTTTAAAAAATAATTTAGCTCTCTACCTGTTAAAGGTGACTCATGGTTGCAATATAAACAAAGATTCTTAGTTATTCCCTGGTTTTAGGTTAGGTTCATTTTATTTATTGGTATTTATAGTCACTTTGGGCATCTAGGAGCTATATCATGGTTTCACGATGATTAATGATTATCCTTACTGACTCCCCATGGGAACCCGGTAAGAGGGACAGGGCATGTTTACCGTGGTAAAACAAGTTCTGCTTTACTGGTAAAATAGGATCTGGTAACCAAAACCTAGAGTGGAAGCCCTCTAAAGTGAATGGCATAAATTATAAGCAATAAACTTGTTTACTGTGGTAAACAGTGCCTGCTGTGAAAGTCCTCTAAAGTGGGCAACATACATATACTACTCAAAGTTTGCTAAGCACCAAGTATATCCAACTACCTGTTTTACGTTTTAGTTGAAATTGTAATGAAAAGTGTATATATTTTTTATTTAATTATACCTTTAATGATTTAAGTACAGAAATTAAGATTTTGTTTGTGTTTGACATTATTTTTTAGCTTTTAAATACGATAACCATTGAAAATGGATATTATTGGTAAAAGAGGAAATTTTTCAATTTGCCAAAAAGTTGACGGAGTGAACTGGTATGGGTTCAATATCGAGTATGAGACTCATTACTGTTAATTACAGCTTGACAATGCCTTCTCAAGCTCCAATCAGGTTCCTGGTGGTCCTTTGTGGGTTGTTGTTCCATTCTTGGACAAGCATGGCACCAAGCTCCTGGACACTTCTAGGCTGGACTGGACGGACTGAAATTGTAAGCTGCAACTCATTCCAGACATGTTCGATTGGATTGAGGTCAGGGGATCTTGCTGGCCAGTCCATATGCTCAATCCCCTCCCTCTATCGGTACTCCCTGACAGCATGGGCAACATGAGGACAGGCATTATCGTCCATCAGAATGAATCTATCACCCACTGCACCTGCGTACAATCTGACGTGGACATCCAGGATCTCATCAATATACCGCTGTGTAGTCAATGTACCATGTTCAAGGACACATAGCTCTGTACGTCCATCCCTGCCGATGTCGCCCCAGACCATGATTGACCCTCCACCATAACGGTCATGCTCAGCAATGTTGGCTGGATGGAATCACTCTCCTGGACTTCTCCATACCCTAGAACGCCTATCTGTGTGGTCTATGCAGTACCTTGACTCATCTGTAAAAAGGACAGGTTGCCAATCTTCTCTAGGCCATCCAACGTGGTCCATGGCCCATTCATATCGTGCCTGGCGATGGTTCTGGGACAGCGGAATGTGAATACATGGTGTTCTCGATCAGAGACCACATTCGTGCAACCTTGTCTAGATAGTCTGCATCGAAACATTTACCCTGGATGCATTCTGAAGGTCACTGCGAAGCTGGGTTGCTGTGGCAAATCGTTTCCTGCGGGCCTGAATGATCAAAAACTGGTCTTCAGCTACAGATGTTGCCCTGTCTCTGCCACCACCATGCCATCTTACTGGTGTGCCATACTGCTGAAATGTTGCCATGGCTCTGGTGATCACTGTGTGGTGCACACCAAGGGCTTCACCAACCTGATGGTGGGTAGCCCCTTGCTCCACCATCCCCACAGCCCGCCACATTTCTGCTTCAGACAAATGTCTTCTTACATTTGCATTTGCCATATTCAATCATTAAATCACAAGGGTTTGTGTTGAAATGAAGATTGAATACCCAACACATGTCATGTGCATGTAGACGGTACACGAAAACATCATGAAAATCAAGGGGTACATGCTTTCCATGACTGGCATGAAAAGTCTGCCTGTCAAGAGAGCTGATGTAAACTTTGGGGACCATCTCAATACACTCCTCAATCATATCCACCAAAAATATCGCAAATATGTCACAAGCAAATTTCACAATGATGTGTCAGATATTTGGTGCTTAGCAAACTTTGAATAGAATATAATCGATTGATAAACTTGATTTGATACTTGTGATGTGTTCATGATATAGCCTTGGATGTGATCATGATATAGCTGTATATGCTGAAAGTGATCTTATCCACCAATAAATATATCAATAAATCATTCATCTTGTAGGGCAGCATATGCAGACCTCTATTTTAACATGTTTACAAATAGAGGAAAACACAAAACAGTCATTTCCGTGAATTTCAAGGTGGATTGATTTGATATTCTGCATAGACTCTCATTTAATGATATAGTTTCAAGTTTGTATGAACAAATTTTCTCGGATATTATTTGGGCATATTAGCTCACCGTCTGCCGTACATCATCGGTCAACATGGTGTTTGCAACTTCTCCAAAACTGCTGAACTGATTTCAGTTAAATTTGAGGTGGATGTTTGTTCTGACATCGTAAATTGGTGTAGTTCAAATCAACTTGCCCTGCCACATAGGGAGGGGGGAGGGGGGTGCCAAATGCTTTTTTTTGAAATCTTCTCATGAACCGATGGATACAATGACTTGATATTTGGTACTGAGCTCCCTTTGGAGATGTAGAATCAAATTTGTTCAAACAAAGTTCGTAGGGCAATGTTTGCCTTTGTAATGGGAGGGACTTGATTTTTGACCCTGCCCAACATTTCTGTTTTCTAAACCAAGGAGCCAATTTCAACCAGATTTGGTATGTGGTATTATTGAGCCATAAGTACTAGATTCTTGAAAAAAAAAAAGGTTCCCGGATCACAAAAAAAAAAAGTTTTCCCGCATCACAGTGGGAATTCCAAGAACTAAAAATGAAAATTGAAATATTTTCAAACACCCACTATGAAGCATCCTTATGACCTGTATAACAAAAAATATCATCGGTTTTGTCTACTGTGGAAGGTGGGGGGTAGAGGATGCAAATTCTCTTTTCCAGAACCATTGATCAGAATCTTGATATTTGGTATAGAGCATCCACGGAGGGGTCAGATTATTATGATCCCCGATGAGTCTGGAGGTGGGATGGGAAATCTCACCCGAGAGGCAAGATATTTGAACCAGACCCGAAGCTTGCCGAGGGTCTGGTTCAAATATTTTGCCCCGAGGGTGAGATTTCTCCATTCCCACCTTCAGACTCATCAAGGATGATTTTTCTCCCCCCACACGAGGATTCCGTCATTATAGATAATTGGCGGTCACATGCTGACATACCCAATTTATCAAGTTGTAGTTCTTTCGAAAAATGAACAATTTCGATAAAATCGTACAAAAGTTAGGTATATACCATAGGTATATACTAAAAAATTGATTTGTAACACTGTCTGTTAAGGGGTTAATGAATTTGCGCATGTCAAACTCTAATGTAAAGGGCATTGTGAGATTATTGATCGATCAATAAATTCGCGCAGTGATATTATTAAATCTGCAGAGAAACATGGGTTTGAAACAAATCGACATTGTTGATTTTGAATGGCACATGGATTACATGCGGAAATCGTGAAGCCATTTTGTTTATTTACAATTGTGCAGACGATGATGAAATAGTTCTGGCGTCCTAATAAAATATGCAAATGAGTATGTCACATGGGGTGGGTGGGATAGAAATATCCCACCCTACTGTCTCACCCGGGACATGCATATGTTTCACGTATAGTGGGGGGAGAAAAAAGTGGGGAGAAAAAAGTATGTTAAAATTAAACCCCTCAGTTCATATTTGGGCTCACTCCAGAGCCAAAATTTTATCTTGGTGAAATATGAGAAGTACTCTTTAAAGAATCTGTTTCTTCAGATCCACCAGTCATAATCTTTTGATATTTAGTACACTGCATCCTTATGGCTTCAAGCTTCAAGTTTGTTCAAATCAAGTCCTTGGATTTTTATTTAGGCTCATTATCAGCACCCAAATTTTTTCCAAGTGCAAGGAACATTCTTTTAAAATCTTCCTATTCAGATTCTCTAAAAAATAAAAAGCAACTAAGTAGAGGATAAATAACGAGTTGATGTTGGATAGGTCAGAGAAAGTACCCCGTCGAGGGCCGTTAGGCCTGAGACGGGGTACTTTCTCTGGCCTATCCAACATCAACGAGTTATTTATCCTACTTAAAAACTTTCACCCTTTTTGGAACCTCGCTCACTGTTAAAACGCTTCAACTATCCAACAGTTGGATAGTTGAATGAAACATTTTAATGATTACGCACGCTTGTTAATTAATTTTGAGTTGAATGAGTGCACATTAATATCTTGCCTCGTTTAACTGACCAGCGTCCACATAATAACTTGCCACGATGAACGCATACGAGTCGGAATCTGATATTTTTATAACACAAAATAAATTTTTTGAAACCAATGGTTCTGGAAATGACACAGATGCTATACTAAGCGATGCTTTGGAGCTAGAGAAATCTGGGACTGAGACACTTCCTAATTTCAACTTAAATACCAGTTTTAATCAGGTTTTTAGTGATATTTCTGACACTGAGTTGATCCACTCAACTGATGAAGCCCTACGTCAAATTACACAGAATGCAGAGAATAGTGCCCATTACTCTGTGCTGATCCCGGATAGGGACAGAGATGTACTCTCTCATTCTCGCTTTGCCAAAAAAACTGAAAGCAAAAGTCAATGGGCATTAAGGCTTTTTGAGGGTTGGATGGAAAACAGACAGAAAGTCCAAGTCAACAGACGTGATATCAGACATGTTAGTGGTGACATTTTATCCATGGACAGTGATATGCTTGACTATTGTTTGGGTGCCTTCATTTTTGAGGTTCGTAGGGAGAACGGGGACGAGTATCGTGGTAATACTTTGTATGAAATTTTGATTGCCATCCAGCATTATCTTCACGAGAACGGACGATTCGTGACCATAATGGATGACGAAATCTTCTCCAGCACTAGGAATCTTCTAGATCAGAAAATGAAGTCATTAGCAAGGGCTGGGGTTGGAATTGAAAAACAGCAAGCAAATGTCATAACAGTGGACGATGAGGAGAGAATGTGGAATGAAGGGATTTTGGGTTCTGACTCTCCCGATAAACTCAGAAACACTTTATTGTATCTTCTTGGATTGAATTTTGCTCTGAGGGGTGGCCAAGAACATTACAATTTGCGTGCGGACGAAAACAGTCAGTTGAAAGTTAACTTTGATCATAATAGTGGCTTGAGATTCCTTGAATACACTGAGGATATATCAAAGTGCAATATGGGTGGTATCGATCACAGAAAGCTCAAAAAGAAGCAAAGTAAGGCATTTGCTAACACCCTTAAACCCGACAGATGTGTAGTAGCCTTGTACGAAAAGTATATTTCATTAAGACCCAAACAGGGAAGATGTGTGTATCTATATTTGCGTTCTCTCAACAAACCTACTGAAACGCAATGGTATGCAGATGCACGCGTCGGTATCAATACTCTTTCAAAAGTGGTTAAAACTTTGTGTGCTAACGCTGGAATAGATGGTTTTTTTACAAACCATTCCCTGAGAGCCACCGCAGCAACGCGTATGTATCAAGCCGAGTTGCCGGAACAAATAATTTGCGAAAAGACTGGCCATAGATCTGACGCTGTGAGGAATTACAAACGCACTAGCGTGGAGCAGGAACATTTTGCTAGTGACGTTGTACAGGGGGTTAAGCGAAAAACATCTGACAGTGACGTTAATGATGAGAGAGTTTCTGTGGCTGCTGCAAAGAATTCAAACAAGTCCGTCCGAGTCCGAAAAGGCGATCTTGTCATAGATATACCAGTCTAAATGACAATGATTTCCAAATCAATGGCACCAGTAAATGTATTATTTTTTTAGTTTATTGTGCGATTAAGTCACCGCTGCGTTTCAACAGTTAGGACTTAATTTTAAAATAAACCAAAGAAATAACACATTCAATTCAAAAAATTTTTTGTAAGTATTTATAGAAATTAATTTTTCAAATGTTTTCAAATTTGTTATGTGCTTACAGGCCAATCTCACAACCAACCCATGTGTTCGTGGTATTATCACTGGAGGTGACTCGGTTTATATGGTATACTTCCAGCTAATTATTGTTTTGAAATAAAATTTGCGTGTCCTTTAATTTTGTCTTTTCATGAAGTCCCTATCTATATTTCGATCACATCATGTGAGACAAGTGAAATATCCAATTGTTTGCAATGGGATAGTTGACTCAATTCAACTATCCAACAGTCAAGCGTTGGATATTTAACTATCCAATGCCTTAATGGTGATTAGTGTATCTAAACAGCTACCATACACAATAGATGACGTCACAGAAAGTTTTTAATTATTTAAAAAAAACAAAACTCTTACATATCACTTTGTGAACAATCAATGGGCCTTTGTCAGGTAATTACTTTAGTCCCCTTGAGGGCCTCTTGTTTATAATTTGAATTCTTTTGTGGTTGTATCTTTTCTTTCCTTGATTTTGGAATTGTATGAATCACTCTAGCACAGACAGTAAAGGGTATTTTGAGTTGTATTTCTTTTAAAAAAAACAGTAAAGGTTAAGATGCTTATATCTTCTGCTAAAAGATCATTGATAAAAAAATGCCACTCCTAATCTAATTTGGGTCAACAAAATGTTTATTATTGATTTTTCTGTGGTTATTATGATACGTAGGCTCAGAAAAAACCTCTTATGAGGTTGTTGAGTCATCTTGATCTAAGAATGACCAACATTTAACATTTTTGGAGAATCAATGGGCCTTTGTCAGATAAGTGCTTCAGGCCCCCCTGGTAATTAATCAGAAAAAACAAAAAATACCTCTATCTATATTTTTTGGTCTGGATTGTCTCAAAGATGAACACAGATTGATATGAACATTCAGCACTACACACAGAGGCACACAGTATAAGGTATACATGAACAGAACTGACAGAGAAATAAAATTGGTCTCTTAAAATATTTATTGATAATTTTTGGTTGAGCAATTTATTTTTTACATTTCTGATATGTGTCTTGAGGGAATAATTTCCTCTATTGCAGAAAGGCATTCTCCATGTCTATTATCTGGAATATTCAGTGAGTTTTTGAGTACAGCAGATGACAAAACAAATAACAATAAAACAATTCCACTTCCATGCTTGTTTGACTATTTATTGAAGAGTATAGGGAGCGTGGTGGATCAGTAGGTAGATGTGCAGGCTGCAAGCTGAGAGGTCCTCGGTTCGAATCCCACCTGCGGCAACCATATTGTGTCCTTGGGCAAGACACTTCACCCCATTGCCCACGTGGGGGCACGGTGATGCTGTGTACTAAGGCGTACTGCATGTCGATGGTGCACCTGTCTTCAACCAATGCTAACCCTGCTTATGTGGAGTTAGTATGTTGGGGAGCTTACAGTTGCTCGCCGTTGTTCGGTTGTTCTCTCTGGGTACTCCGGCTTTCTCCACCCGTGAAGCTGTCATCATGATTAGCCATTGTGCAGAAATATGTGACCTTAAATGCAAATAAAATAAATAAATAAATTGAGGAGTATGATTGAAGCATATCAGAAGTTGACATGTTTGTTTAGGAGTTCAATGCAGTGCTATTATGTGAGTTGCAAGTGCAGTCAGTAGCTGGTGATTAGCTCAGGTGAGTCAGTCGAAGATGCTAGCTTGTAGTCTGGTCTTGGGAGCCCATTTTGATGGTAAACTCAGAAGAAATTGTCATAAACCTAATTTTGGTGTCATTTTGTGCAGAAAAGGTTCCTCTATAATATTTTAGAATATCCACTAAAATCCATTTTGGGGAACATTTTTGACAGCCAGTTCAGTAGTCGTGTGTTTTGGGCCAAATGGACGCATTTTTCCTTCAACTTGTTGACAGATTGATGTTGTAATTCCACAACAAGATTCACAATTATGTATATTTCTCTACAAGCTGAAGTTTGTTTAAAGTGTTTTATATTTGAAAATTTTGAATAGGTTGAATGTTATCAGCCAAATGAAGGGTCAGGACTAAAGCTCTTTTTGGGATTGATGTATTGTAGTTTGTAACATAAGCCAGAAAAAGAGCGTTGTTCAGTAAGAAACTAAAGAAACTGCAATTATATTTCTATTGTTCCAATAAAACCCTGCACTACACATCAGACTAACTTGGACTGATTTCATATTCAGTAGTTCTCATGCATTGAGTGGCTAACGTCATGATTCCATACAATTTATTTTGCTTCTATCCTGCTGAAACCTACCTGTGACAACGTACACAGGATTCCTTATTATATATACTGTTTTCACTTTTTCTGTCTCTACTGCACTTGTTTTCTTTTATTACATTTCTCAATTGTTTTCTTTACTTTAGTTGACTGGTCAGTTGTTGTTTCTCTTACCTAACTCGCAGGTGATGGCAGGCAGACACACTCCAAGTAATGAGCCTGATTTGTGCGATGACCTCTGTTGTGTCATCTGTGGTCTTGGATTTGACAATCAGATGTCAGTGTCAAATAGAGGGCAACGACCTGAGTTAAGAGAGTATCTAACTGTTTGTATTCAGACCTGCCTCATTCTCACTGTATTGGTGCATGTGAATTGCTGTCGTGATTTCACTGACCCCAATTGTGGTGCCAAGGATTGTACTCAAGCTTCTGAGCCAAAACGATTGCGATCTAATGACCTCAAGAAAAATTTTTGATTTGTGCTTGTGATACTTCTACTGACCCTCGACACCCAGGACGGCCTGATCCCATTAGCAGAGCAAAAACATTGCCTTTGCGAGATAAGCTCTTGGGGTGTTGTTTGAAGAGAGGGGACAAATTGGCATTTGAAGTTCTGAAGTGGCTGCATGAATGTTTTGATTTGGTGGCAGGAGAATCGGTCTATCACCATACATGCCTTACTCATTTCTTGCAAGAGAAGAATGTGAAACTAACAGAAAAAGGGCAAGACTGGCAGAAAATCTGATGTAGATATGCAGCAACCTTTTGACTGTAACTGGATAGAAACTGAAGCTGGCACAGAATTGTACACACTTACAGAGCTACACTCTCAAATGGTTGCTCTTGATGGCACCTCTGTAGGAGAGTGCGGTGGCTTGGTGGCTCAGTGGTAGACTGTTGGACTTCTATTCTAGAGGTCCCGAGTTTGATCCCCGTCTGGGACAACCCATGTTGTGTCCTTGGGCAAGGCACTTTATCCCGGTTGCCTACATGGGGGCACGATGACGCCGTGTACTGAGGCATACTGCACGTCGATGGTGCACATGTCTTTAACCGCTGTAACCCTGCTTGAGCGGAGCTTGAGGCAGAGCTTGAGTGGAGCTTGAACAAAATTAGAATGTTGAGGAGCTGGCAATTGCTCGTTGATGCTCGGTGGTTCTCTCCTGGTACTCTGGCTTCCTCCACCCATAAAACTGTCATGGTCACGATTAGCCATTGTGCATAGGTATGTGACCTTAAACACCAATAAATAATAAACAAATACCTCTGTAGGACATGACATACGATGGTTGAAAGAGAAGTTGTAGGCACACTATGGGGAGTATATACTTTTTGCAGAAGTGAATGATCGAAAAAATGTTGTCTGTTCCCACAATATGGCCAAATTTATCAGAAATGAAAGGTGGTAGTCAGAACGAGAGGAAGAGTTTGACAACAATGCACAAAGAATTGTGCTTATGGCGGCAAAAATTATCAAAACAGAGATAAGGGACACTGAGTATGAACACCACATATACCCATCCACTGAAGACAGAGGCAGTATATCAAAGGGTAGGCAATGGCTTCCTAGTTACCTGCAGTCTTTGTTCAAGGTCCTTATTCCAACTGATGTTAAACAAAATAGCATAGGACACGTAGTTGTGCAAAGTGCATGGCCCGGTCTGTTATAACACCAACAATGTTTGGGTTAGGTGTGGAAATGGATCATGTTTTGGGGTTGAGGTGGTTGGTGTCCGAGTTGTCTTGTCTTGGGTTCTCTGTAATTTATGACGAACTCAAGAAATATAAGAAATCAGTAATTCAAACGCAAAATGTTTATGATGATTGGGGAGTATATTTCCCTAGAGTGTTGACTCAATGGCTAGCAGACAGCGTAGACCATAACATAGCAATGGGTATGAGTATATTACACCGATATCAGAGTCCCCTCCAAAAGTTAAGCCTCATTCAGTAATTAGACAACAACATCGTTTGAGGGTTGATGATTTATTGAGGGACAGAAACGCTATTTCTCATTTCGATGACAGTCCCGGTAAAGGGATATATACTATGAATTTCAAACCATTTCTTGAATTGAATTTACCATACACTCTCCCATCAGATATCAACATGGACTTGCTGTGGCATTCTGCTTGGCTCTTCACAAAAAGTGAAAAACCCAGAGTGAATTGGTCTGGTTTCATGCAGAATGCATACTCCTGTGATGAATCAGGGAATGAAATCAAAGATCCTCTTCCTGCCAATCAGTGACTTGAATCCCTCTGATGAAGACTGAATATCAAATTTTGTCAGTATTTCAGGGAGGTTGAAATTGAAAAAAAATCTTTTCGTAATGCGATATTTTGTTTGTTATTTTGTTTGTTATCATACCATGTATGAAATAAGAATTAAATATGCAGGCTTAGGCATTCATGTATGAATTTTTATCTGTTTCACAGTGTCAGTAATGCAGTCAAAATGTATGTACTGTAACTATAATTCAAATCATCAACCCATGTTCTAAAAATGGATATGAACTTGCAGCAGTGTACAAAGAACATGATGAGTGTCAATTTTCTTGCAATTACATCTTTCCCTAAGAGTACTGTTCTTAAACAAATTATTTTTTCCAAAATTGTTTTAACGTATATAATATAAATTCCTGCTAAGAAATTTATATGCATCAGGATAAGGATTTCAAACTGGCAATTCACTTGATTCAGACCTAATATTTAACATACAAAAACACTCAGTTAGCAACACAGGGATTCAAATCCCAAAATGTGAAATTCACATCTGTTACATGGGATACAATGGTTATTACGCAGGAGTTTTTTAAGACCAGATATTGTTGCGATCATGGTGGTGCTTGACTAATCCGTTGTTAAATTACAAAATGAAGTTCCCGTTGGTTTTAACAAATCCAAGAGACTGAATGCTCAAAAGATATTGGGAAATATTCATAATTAACATATGACTCTATATGTAACATGTTACAGCAGAGTCATACTTGTTACATTGCAGACATATTTAGGTATGTTTTACAGGTAGGTACGGGTAATTACAGCAGGTAGGAGTAGAGAGGAACCAGATATTCATAAAAGATTTAATCATCGAATGTCTGGGACAAAAATACTGTTCGGCCTGGTTTGATAGTTAACATAAGACATTGGAAATCAGGTAAAACTGAAGAGGACGAAGTTAGTAGAACTCATAGTTGCGTCTTTTTATTACGCCTTCGACCCTCTCGGAGGCATTATGTTTTCACCATGTCCGTCTGTCCTCTGGTGTCCGTCCGTTAACTTTTGGTTTCCGTCCAATAACTAAAGAACTGCTTATTTGTTCAAATCATAATTTTAGGGATTACTTGTGGATGACTAAACTATACTTCCTTTCGATTTTGGTCTAGCAAGCCAATTCAATATGGCCACCACAGTGGCCATATTGAATTTGGTTCTGTCCAATAACTAATGAATACTGACTTAAATCAATTTTATTTTTTGGTTATGCATTATATTTGTCTAGAGGAAGCTTCCTTTCGATTTTGGACCAGTCAACTGAACCAACATGGCCACCAGCGGCTAATTCATTATGGTGGCCATATTGAATTTGGTTTCCATCCAATAACTAATGAATGCGGACTCAAATCAATTGTATTTTTTGGTTATGCATTATTGGTGTCTAGAGGAAGCTTTCTTTCGATTTTGGACCAGTCAACCAAACCAAAATGGCCGCCAGTGGCCAATTCATTATGGCTTCCATGGTGGCCATCTTGATTATGGTTTCCATCCAATAACTAATGAATACTGACTCGAATCAATATCATTTTTTGTTTATGCATTATTGGTGTCTAGAGGAAGCTTTCTTTCGATTTGGGATCAGGTAGCCAATTCAATATGGCGGCCATGGTGGCCATATTGTATTTGGTTTCTTTTCAACCTTCTCACAATTGTTTACAATTGGCTGTAACGTAAGTGCAAGCCCTACTTCAGAACTAACTCAAGCTTTTAAGAAACTTTTCCAAACAAGCTGGAAAAGTAATAGAGTGCAAAAGCACGAAAAAGATCAAAAAAGGGTCGAGCGAGACCAGCGCTCGAAATTACAGGTACTCTCTCTGCACACCTCTTGCGTTTACCAAGTGCATGTGCAACAACCGTGACGTCAATTCCTTTTATTTCTGCCATTGTACATGGTCAGAAATTTTTGTGACTCGTGCTGTTCTTAGCTATTATCTTCGTGAACAACTTATTGTATGTGCTATCTTCATCTGATTGTGTGCAAGTGGATTGTATCCTTTTTCAAGCTTTCAAAATTATTATTATTTAATGCTATTTTTGATCATTTTTGCTTGTTTTTTCACACAAAGTCTTGTTTTTCCCCCACGTGTGAACACAACCTTTGTTCTGTTTTCCATCGGTGGGAAGCTTGATTTCATTATTCACATTCATATTATGCCAAAGACTATTCCTTGTACCTCTTGCTTGCAGGTGAAACATGTGGACGACTTTCATTCCACATGTGTCACTTGCTACAATTGTACTCAGGCCCAATCATGTGGTATTTGTGGGGTTTCGTCCTCAAAATTCTGGGCTTTTGTTAACAAGGTGGGTCTGTCCAGAGCCAGGGTAAGGGTAGCCGTGCCATATCAGACTTTTCTGTTAGTGCACATGGTGACTCTGTCACACAGGATGCTGATCTGTCTTTTCTGTGCCGAGTTCCTCTGCAACTGTTGACGGTGCTAGTTCAGTGATACCCGACGTGGAGACCGTGGTCTCTTTGTCTTCTGATGTCACTCTTGAGGCGTCTGTTTTCGTAGAGAGCTTCTCCGAGGTCAGCTCGGTGTCCCTCTCCGATTTGCCTCCTACGCCGTCGACAGTTGTTGAGGAGATTGTTACTACAGATCCTATTCTGTATGATGTTGGCTCTTCCATCTCCTCTGGGGATGGTATACAGTCTCGGGGGACCGAGGCTGTATCTGCTGGTGTGTCTGTGAGCTCTCAGCCTCCCCTGGCTTCGCAGCGAAGCTGTGCGGGTTTGCTGTCTGTTCCGTCTCACCTGGCTAGGTTTGCTCCTAGTCGGTTGAGCCATTCAGTCGCTTCGGCAGCGATTCCTTGCCCCTCGAGCGAATTGTTTATTGTTCCTCCTTCCCCTGCTAGTGTGTCAACTAGCAGGATGGGCTAGGGACATTGGCATCCAGGGCCTGCTGTTCGGCAGAGGTCAGTGACAGCCCCGGTTAGCTGTCACTCTCGGAACCTTCCTCCGGTGATTCCTCACTGTGTTCCGAGTCTGGATGTCGATCGATGCTTGCCGTCGGTCTCAGAGGATGGGCAGTTGGGGCCTTCTGCCGTGCAGAGTCCAATGACAGGTTCCTGTCATTCTTGGGACAATCGTCCGGTGTCTTCTCACCGTGTCCCAGGTCCAGCTACCGATCGACGTACGCTGTCGGTCTCTTTAGAGGATTTGCAGGCAGGACCTTCTGTTCCGCAGAGGTAAGTGATTGCCCCTGGGCGTCACAATCGGGACTATCCTCTGGTGTCTTCTCAACATCTCCCTATTCTGTCTGCCGATCGACGTTCAGCGTCGGTCTCTTCTGAGGATTTGGGTTCTTCTACCAGAAGGGTCCATTGGGAGGACACTCTGTTGGGCGATGCTGCTGCGACGGATTCTCAGGATGACCTGCGTGAGGCCGTTTTGGCGCTCACCCGGTTGCTTTCTGGCAACCCTCAAGTTGGCCTCCCTGTGCCTCCTGAGGCACAACCTCCTTTGCTCGGTCGCCGGGATGTCTCGCCTGGCCCCTTGGATACTGCACAGTATTCACAGGAGGCTTCTGCTGGTCAGCCCGAGTTGGGCTACGTCTCCTTTGCAACAGAGGATGACGATTTTCTTGAAGGTGATGGGCCCCCCCCCCCCTCCCCTCGTCAGTCTTGGGGCAGGCTTTGGATTTTGTCTTTGGTTTATTGCCGGACATTTAACCTTCAGACCAGCCATCTGTGACTGTCCGGCCGCGGTCCTCTGTGGAGCGCCGTAACCCTGTTGAGCCTTCTAGCTCTGGGGCTTTGTGTCCTCTGCAATCGGCTTAGGTTGTTGAGTCCTTCCAGGGCTTAGACGCCAAAATGTTGTTTCTTTTCTAGAGCTGATGCCTTTCTGCCTCCATCGCGGTTTCGTGTTTACGATTCCATCTCTCCACCAGTCTTCCAAGGGATGACTACTGTGGATGAGCATTCTTCTTCCCTCGGGTTAACTAAGCCTAAGTCGGCAGTTCTCCCGATGTCGGTAGTTGAATCTATGGTGGGCCTGTCCCGAGAGATGCTGGGTATGTTATCTCTTGCGGACCATGTCGTCGCTGCCCTGGCTGAATATTTTCCACCAGGGGAGTTTGATGATGCTCAGGTGCCTTTTCGCATTTTGTCACAGGCTCTCATGAACTTGACACATGCTCACACCTGTAACACGGCTAATTTGGAGCTGGCATGCCGGGATGTGGTGTTGGATTCTTCTCCATCCCTTCCTTCTGAGCAGCGTGCTGTTCTGAGGTCTGCCTCTTTGATTGGACCTCAGTTGTTCCATGGTTCCATGGAAGCTGTCCATGGCGAGGTTCGTCGTCATTTGAAGGACCAGCTTTTGCTGCGACAGCTGGACCAACCTGCTGCTGCGGGTGGTGGTCGTTCCAGGCCCGACAAGCGTCCTGCTGCATCTGCCTCGTCGGCGACGTCTGCTACGCATTCGACTCTGTCTGCTCCTTCTGCTCAGAAGAAGCGCCGACGCGGCTAGGCTCGCTGGCAGCCTCAGGCAGGAAAGTCTCAGGACTCTGTCACTTCCCGAGGTGGTGGTTTCTCCTCTCGGGGGCCTCGTCGAGGCCGCAAGTGAAGGTTCTCACCTCGATTCGCCTCCAGTCGGGGGAAGGCTGTCGCTGTTTTACAACCGTTGGACAGAGATAACGTCCTAGACGGGTCCTAGACGTCATACAATCCAGTCTGCGACTGTCCTTCCATCGGCACCCCCAGTTTATCTCGGGTCTCCCTCCTGACTTGGGTCCCCCTCCTGACTCGGGTCCGTTCCGATTCACTATGTCGGGACCTTCTGATGCAGGAGATCGACAATCTCCTCTCCAAAGGGATGATCTTTCACCGGGGTTTTACTCGAGACTTTTCTTGGTGCCAAAGAAAAACGGCCAATTTCGTCCTGTCATTGATCTGAGTATCCTGAACGAGTACATTATAGCTCCTCATTTCAGTATGGAGACTTTCTGGTCGGTTCGACATTCAGCTCATCAGGGTGACTTTGCTGCCAGTATCGACCTGAAGGATGCCTGCTTCAATGTACCCATTCATCTCGTGTCACAGAAATACCTTCGGTTCTCGTTTCGGGATCGAGTCTATCAATTCAGAGCTCTCCCATTGGTTTGAACCTGGCTCCTTGGGCCTTCACGTGACTGATGTCACATGTGCTTGCTTTCCACCGTACTCAGTCGGCTGTGACTTCGTCAGCCTACCTGGACGACATCCTCCAATGGCACCACGATGCTGCTGTTCTGGAGTTAAATGTCAGGCAGTTTCTTTGCCTACTAGCGTCTCTGGGTTTCAGAGTCAGTCACAAGAAGTCGGATCTCCTTCCTTCTCAGCGATTTCATCATTTGGGGATGGATTTCGACACTCTTCACAATGTAGTGTCGGTCCCCCATGCTCGGGCGATGATTCTTTCCACCTTGACTCGGAACCTGCTTCAATCTTCCTCGGTCTCGGCCAGGACTTTCCTTCAGATGCTGGGCCTTTGCGGTTCGGTGACAGATCTCATTCCGCTCGGTCACTTGTTTGTCCGACCTATCCAACACTTCCTGTTGGATCATTGGCATCCAAATGTAGATCCGCTGGACCTGGAACTTCCTATTCCTCGGTCCCTGCTTTGTCACCTCCACCCTTGGGCCGATGTTCCCTGGCTGACACAGGGTGTTCCATTGGATCTTCCTTTGGCTGATCTCATCCTTACTGCGGATGCCAGCGATCGGGGCTGGGTGCGATGTTGGATCCTCTCAGTCTGTCCACTCACAGCGAGTGGGACAGCATGCAGGTGGGCCTTCATATCAACCAGAAGGAGCTCCTTGCTCTTCTGTTGAGTTTTCAGCTTTGGATCCCTCACCTGTCGGACCATATTGTCCTACTTCTTTTGGACAATTCGACAGTAGTGGCCTACATACGGAATCAAGGAGGCACACATTCGATTCCCATGTATCGGCTATCTCGGGATCTTCTTCTGTTGGCACGGGATGTAAACACTCGGACAGTGTCCTTCCAACCGAATGGATGCTACATCGGTCAGTGTTTCAGGCGATTTGCGAGCAGTGAGGCTGTCCTCAGGTCGACCTTTTTGCTACTCACTGGAATCATCAGGTAGAGAACCTCTGGCATTTGCAGTAGATGCTCTGTCTCTGGACTGGACGGGCTGGATCGGCCATGCCTTCCCTCCTGCACCGATTCTTCCTCAAGTATTAGCGATGATTCGTGCTTGTAGTTGCAGGATCATTCTGATCGCACTTCTGTCTCCACAGAGGGTGTGGATCAATCTGCTGCAGCCTCTGTTGGCAGATCGGCCGATTCGTCTACCTCTACGTCGCGATCTTTTTTCCCAGGGTCATCCCGGGAAGTATCACAACAACCTGGCGAGCCTGTCCCTTCACGCCTGTCTTTTATCAGGTCCTGTCTCCGATGTAGAGGTTTTTCAAGACGAACAGTGGAGTGCATTTCTGCATTTCTGCATCTCAGCGACATTCCACTGGCATGACTTATGCTACGAAATGGAAGGTTTTCTGCCGTGGATTACCGTGATCCGTCAATCGCTCAAATTGCGGATTTTCTGGTATATCTTTTTGACTCCAAGGGCCTCCAGCCTATTACGATTAAGGGCTATCGGTCTATGCTGTCTGATACTTTCTCTTATGTGGGAAAGCGGTGCATCGGTCGTAATCTTTTTCTCTCCAAACTCCTTCGGCACTTTTCTTTGAAGAGGGCTCGAGTTTTGTGTCTTACACCCAAGTGGAACTTGGCATGGGTGTTGCACCGTTTGGAGGTGGCGCCATTCGAGCCTTTATCTGAGACTGATATGCATTTTCTCACCTATAAGACAGTTTTCCTTCTAGCATTTGCTTCTGCTCGATGAGTCAGTGAGCTTCATGTGCTATCTGTTGATTCTGCTTTCTTCAGAAATGAGGCTAACAGTGTCACCTTCACTACTGATTGCTCTTTTCTGGCTAAGAATCAGCTTCTTGATTCGGTACCTCCTCCCATCTGCATTCAGGCTCTCCCCGCTGTTGATGGTCGGAGACCTCTTCTTTGTCCTGTTCGTGCGATCAAGACTTACATTAATCGTACTCAGTTCATTAGGAGGGGTCGGAAGAGATTCTTTCTGTCTCACATTCCTAAGAGGTGTTCTATCTCTTCCCATTCTATTTCCAGGTGGATCTGTCTTGCAATCAAGCTGGCTTATTCCTGCTTGTCTGCTTCGGATCTTGTTTCGAACCGGTTTAATGCTCATGAGGTTCGTGCCATTTCTCCATCCTGGGCATTCTCCAATTCTGTTTCGCTCTGGGATGTTATGAATGCGGCTTACTGGAGGAATGCTTCTACCTTCTCCTCCTTTTATCTTCGCCACCTACAGCAACAATCTGAGGACCTTTATTCTTTAAGCCCTCTCGTTGCTGCTCAGGCTGTTGTGCACCCTCGTTAAATTGTTTTTCTCGGGGTTGTGCTTCGCTCAGCCTTGTTCTTTTCAGGTGCCTTCTCTCTATCTTCATTACAGGTTTCGCTATTGTTCTCTGCCCTCCTTGCTTTTCTTTCTGCTGCTCTTGTTGGTATTGCTTATGTGATTCACCTCCTCCTATTGTTTATTCAGCCAATTGTAAACAGTTGTGGGTAGGTTGAAAAGAAATTAAAATTTTTTAGTAAATTTTGTTTCTTAACATACCTACTGCAATTGTTTACCGGAGGCCCTCCTTGGGGATATCTTTGATATCGATGCCTCCCCGCTAAATCACAAACTTCTCGTTGGCGGAAATATGGAATTGACGTCACGGTTGTTGCGCATGCGCTCGGTAAATGCAAGAGGTGTGCAGAGAGAGTACCTGTAATTTCGAGCGCTGGTCTCGCTCGACCCTTTTTCGATCTTTTTTGTGCTTTTGCACTCTATTACTTTTCCAGCTTGTTTGGAACAGTTTCTTGAAAGCTTGAGTTAGTTTATGAAGTATGGCTTGCACTTTCGTTACAGCCAATTGTAAACAATTGTGGTAGGTATGTTAAGAAACAAAATTTTTACTAAAAAATTTTAATTTCCATCCAATAACTAATGAATGCTGACTCAAATCATTTTTATTTTGTAATTATGCATTGTTGGTGTCTAGAGGAAGCTTCATTTGAATGTTGGTCCAGTCAGCTGAACCAAGATGGTTCCCAGTGGCCAATTCATTATGGCTTCCATGGCACCCATCTTGAATTTGGTTTCCGTCGAATTACTAATGAATGTTGACTCAAATCAATTTTATTGTTAGCTGCGACTAGCAGCTCTATAAGTGGCAATGTCGGTCTGTCTGTCGGTCAGTCTGTCTGTGACCAACGAGTTTCAAATGTCTGTGATCAACGAGTTTCAAAACTCAATAACTTTTGAAATACTTGATGGAATGACTTTATATTTGGCATGTAAGTGTATCGTATTGATGTCTAGCCACTGTTCAATGCATGTGTTGTTCCAAATATTTTTCTTGGAGTTATGGCCCTTGATGAACTTAGAATTTTGTGAGATTGCACCACCCGTCGCAGCTACGGCATAGATGTCACGATTTTTTAGTGATGCATTGTCAGTGTTTAGAGGAAGCTTCCGTTTGATTTGGGTTATGCCCCTGAGAGACTTACTACCCTTTTATGACACCATCGGGGGCATATGACACGCTCTGCGTTGCTCTTTTTCGAAAGATAGGAATAGAAGAAATATGAATGAAATTAATTCTTAGAATGAAACAATACTTTTTCAGCTAAATAAAGAGGCTTTCTCCTCCAACATTGGGAAATTTGTGAACAAACTTTTGTTACAGTTGAGATATTTGGAAACGATGTAAACAAACTTCACTCCAAATATATCATAATAAACAGCCTTCTCAGAAAAAACAAACAAACAAGAGTCCACTCTTCCAAATTACTAGAATCTATTTTGCATTTTATCAAGCATGCATTTATTTGTAAACATGACATAGATTGACGAACTACTGTTTTTGATGCAGCTCGGCTGATCAAACTATAGCCCGAAAATTAAGTGAATGTACAGAACAGTCAATATGTACAGGCACAAATCCATCTGTGGGCAGTATTGTCCACACATGCAGTTTAAAGACTGCTGACAATAAGTCACAGCCAAAAAATGGAATTTATGAGGCACTGGGTTATTAACAAAAATATAATATCTATCAACCCAGGCCACATCTCCCACATAAGAATAATTATGTATCAGAATGTTCTGTGTTCTGTAACAGGTGTTATATATCATGTAACAAAAATAACATTTCACACACACACAACACCTTTTCAACATTACATCTTTTTTTTTCAATTTCTGTGTAAGAAAATACCACTTTAAAACTAGAGACATCCACACCAGAAAATATTTATGAGAAAAACGAACAAAGTTTGTCAAGAACATATATAATGTAACAAGAACTGGTATTTCTTGTAACATTTTTGTGACGTAATGACTCTTTCTTGTGTTTTTATTAAATTATGAAGCCCATTCCCGCAGATAGCACATTCTAGTACACCAGTGAACACTATTTGGTCAACTGTCAAACCAAAATCAACATCTCGGGTATGAAAAGTAGTTCCTGTAACATTTTCAATTGTTACATGAGCAGACCGTTACATGAGGTATGTACTAATATTCAACGAACATTATTTTAAATGAGTTCTTCCTCCTGTGCAGACCGTATGCAAATATAGGGAATGCATGATAGAAACTTTAAAAACCCAATATGGGTACATTATGTTTTTTGGTCAAGTTAATAAAAATGCTGTTACATATAGTATGTTCTCGAAATATACGACAGAAGGTGGATTCAATCGAATGTCAGAATATCAACTGTGGTATGAAAGTTTTTTCTCTGGCACCTCCATTCAACTTCCTGACATTAATAGCTTTGTAAACAAAAAGTGACATAGTGCCTGATCAATGGGGAGAGCCCAGTATTCTTTAATAGTCTGAATTTGTTACAGGAGTTACTTCGAGTTGAGGGATAGGAGTCAGGGAGCAATTTTTGTTGTTGTTATTGACATTAACATTTAAATTTAAAATTTCAACCTTTACCCAAAGTAATGCCACATCGATGTCTCTTTCATGAATGTTTAACATCGACCATGTTATGGAACTCTCCTCAAAATTTTGAAAATATAGTCGCCAATAAAAATCTTATGTTGCTGTGCAGTATTGAAATTTCAGGTTCGGTATCGGTATTTTTCAGGTACAGTATTCGGTATATGCACAGAACACTGAAAGTAGTCGCAAACTGACCCAGTTTACCAACATTCAACCGGTTTATTCCCACTCAGCCAACCTTCCTAAAATACCAGTTAATAGGTGTGAATTACAGAAAAGTGTTAGGTTGGCTGAACGCAACTTTTGCAGTAGAGGATTAGGCTATAGTCTGTATCGTCTTACCTACATAATCAAACAACATCATATCAAAATACATCTCAACTTTATAATAAAATCTATAAGTACCTTCACATTATTTCAATTTTAGTAATTTACTTGCTTCATCACCAAATTCAAAAACATCCAGATTGCCACTATTGAGTCTGTTCTTCAGTGTTTTCAAATGATTGTCTATCGTTCTGTAATGCTTTCGTCTTTTTGGTGCGAGACCTCCGGATTCAAGTTGAATCATTTTTGCTTCGTTGGTTGCCTGCAATTTCTTTAGCAACACAAGGAAAGAGTATATGTTTGGGTGAGCAGCTCTGCACATTTTTTTTATTTTGCTGTGCCAACCTTCCGCATTGTTGGTTGTTCTTGCGCCGTCGTTGTTGTGATGGTTCCATTTGCTGATGGGAACACCCTCTACCCATTGTTCGGTAACATAGTCAGTAAATGCGGTGACATCCACGGAAATGTCCTCGGCTGATTCTAAAGCATTTAGCCAGAAATCTTCAACATGTTGGACGGGAATGAGTGGAAGAACAGCAGCCCTCCGGTCAAGAAGTTTGACGTCATCACCTTGATTGTAATGTCTCACTAAACCAACGGATTGAGTCTTCCTCCAGATACACTGTGTAAAGTGGAAAAAAACAACCTTTAACCACCACGGAAGTAAACACGCACTCCAAAACGTTCATCACCACCGTCTCGAAGTCTATCATGAATGTATCTGGTGCAAACGTTAAGTTTCGTTGAAGAATCTCATCCTTCAGAATGTTGAAAAATATTGAGTAAGTTGATTGAGTTTTATTTGGCAGAAGCGCGAACACCAAGGGGAAAACTTTACGGTCAACCATTCCATGAATACAATACAGCTGATAAAACAACTAGGGACACGAATAGAATGTTCCATCTGCAAAAATAATGTCAGAATTGCACAATCGTCGCAAATTGTCGTCAGTGCTAAAAACTAAGATTCGTCGGTTCTGTTCATCTACTATGTCACGCAATAGAAACCGTTCTCCAGCAAAAGTTTTTGTCCATTCATCACCAAGTTCAATTTGGTTTTGCTCTCGTGGCAACTTTGGAAGAACTTTTAATCGATTCCTGTATAAAGACGACTTACAGCTCTCAAATGTGGGAATTTTTTTGATAACTTCATGAACTTCATGTGAATCTGTATTTTGCAAGCTTCCGAGTTCTTCATCATAAATGCTCGGGATTGGTCCGACTTCTTCGCGACATCGCTTCTTAACTTTCGACAAGAATGCACTTGAATCAATACTCTCAATATCAGAAGTATGATTATGTCCATTACCGAACTTAACAAGAATACTTTCTTTTGTCACCACTGTAGCCGGACAATTCCGATCAACGCACCTCCAATAGCAATGTCCATGATTTCGTGTTCTGATAGAGAATTTAAATCCACTATGAATCAAGAAAAAACCACCTCTACCATTATCAAGAAAATCAATGTCAACTTGTGCGGAAGCCATGATTACTGACAATTCATGCTGAGAAGATCCATATATATATAATATGGGACTGTGTTTTGAAAACATAAAATAATAGATGAGACAAACACCGTGATTGTTGTTCACTTCAAAGGCACAATTAGTGAATCTAAGAAATATCAAACACCGTGTAAACAAGACAGCGGCAGAATATTTTATTTTTGCAAAACAAGACATCAAAAACAATGATAACATGATTACTGGCAATTCATGCTGAGAAGATCCATATATATATAATATGGGACTGTGTTTTGAAAACATAAAATAATAGATGAGACAAACACCGTGATTGTTGTTCACTTCAAAGGCACAATTAGTGAATCTAAGAAATATCAAACACCGTGTAAACAAGACAGCGGCAGAATATTTTATTTTTGCAAAACAAGACATCAAAAACAATGATAACATATAACAAATTAGAAAAAACAACATAACTGCAGAATATTTTAAAAATTAAGACATCAAAGATGATGATAATATATAGTAACAAACTAATTAATTGTTTTCTCAATTCAACCGACTGACAAAAAACAACAATATTTTAATTTGCAAAAATGATTTTTATTTTGCAAAAAAAATGACAATTTATATGCTACAGATTATAACAAGGATTAAGCAAGTGTGAAAAAAAAGGTTGGCTAGACGCTACTCCTGATCATTAAAAGGTTGGCCAGACGCTACTAATGAAATTAAAAAGGTTGGCTAGGTGGGACGACACCATTCAACCATATAGTAACTTAACAGGTTCAGCACTTGACATCTCATGAACTTAAGTTAATTCAACTGTGATAAATGCTAAGTCTAGCAAGTTATTTAATGAATTACACGATTCAGTGTGAATCGTCACACGGAATCAAGTGATTCATTAAATAACTTGCCAGGCTAATCAGTTGGCCCCTATGTCCTTCTTACCATGCCCCTCCCCAATGAATCAGGTAGAAGAAACATATATGTTCTTCACCTTCAAAGCTTTTCAGAAAGTTTTCACTAGTGGTAACACGCTTCGTCAGTCCCTCCCCCCTCATCTTGCAAAGTGGCAAGATTAATGTCTTCTGTCCAGTGAATTCATTGTCCAATATCCACCTAAATATGCAAGCAAATTGAAGTAATGCAACTGTAATTAATCTCTCTATGATAATCCCATTTGTGAAAACATTATGCAATCATTGCCAATCATGCAATGTGTCAATGACATGGTGTCATCCAAATTCATTGTTTGGGTTCATCCTTGATAAACTTGTAAGATAACCTGTTTTATGACATTCACCTTGTTGCAATTATAGGGTATTTTGAGTGGAATCACTCTGTCAGTGTTCACTAACTTCACTTCTGGTTCCTGGCTTCATACACATTTCTGAAAATTCCAGAGAATCCACGATTTTCAATGATAAATTAGGGCAAATGTGCATTTTCCATGAGAAAAAAATGTACAAATCAATGATTTACTAATAGCAGCAAATAATTTTCAAAGCATTTGCTGTGCCTCGATCGATGAAATGAACTTCGATAATGCTAAATCTGATGTCACCTGTTGGCTTCCGCACATTGTTTTTCAATGTGTCTTAAAATTAAGGTCAATCACGTCTTTCCAGTGTGTGCTGGTGTTCAGTATCAATTATTTATTTCAAAGAATATAAAGCAGATGATCGGGTATTAAAGTTTGGGGGCTTGTATTTTAATAAAATGATTAGTTGTTAAAAGTATCTGCAACTTAAAATATCATTGCTGAATTGAAAGAAATACTATAAAAAATTGCTGAGAAGCGACAACCACAGGCAGTGATACCGTTTGTATGTCAAGTTGTCAATGTATTAGGTTGTCAGTACCAGTGGATTATTTCCAACCAATTGTCAACCAATTGTCAACCACCCACCTGACCCCTAATGTCCCCTGTGAATAAAACCAGACACAAAGGCTCTAACAGATCAAGCTGTCTCACAAAAAACTGTGTTTAATTGATCAACTGCAGTACATGCAAGAAACAGTATGTAGGTGAGACTAAACAGTGTTTTCACATTCATATTGAAGAACACTTCGCCAACATTTGACATAGAAGAGAAATGCGCATGGAAATACATTTTAATCAAGATAATCACACTATCAGTGATGTACAATTCCATATCATTCAGATTTGCAAACTGACACAGAGAGTCACGGTTCAACCTCCCAGAGACAAAGTGTCGAAATATGCTCGATCTTCACATTGAAAATGCTAATTTCACTTGGCCAGAACAGAAAGGATTTTTAATTAATTCTTATATAGAACTCAGTACACTATCAAATACCCAAAGCTACTGGGAATTGAGTGGTTGTATTGCGATCTGTATTGTAGGTTTGCTTGTACAAAATTATATGCTCGGCCCAGGTTGTATTCTACTTATGGCCCTTAAGTCAAACAGGATTGAATTTGATAAATTCCTAGTTGCATTCAGGGACATATTTGCTGCTTGAAACTATGGTATTTTGACATCAGTGTGCAGAGGGTTAAATTGGTTCCCATTCTATAACTAAAGACATCTTTGACTGAAGTTAACCACACTTGAGGTAAAGTATAAGGGGGCTCTCTGTTTGTCCACCCATCTGCCCATTCTTGCATCAAGACATCCATCCTTTGACTGAATTTAACCACACTTGAGGTTAGGCATAAGGGCGCTCCTCTGTTTGCCTACCCATCTATCCATTCTTGCATCAAGCCATCCATTGAGCCATACAGCCATCTATGATAACAATCGATCTCTTGATCTTGAAGGAAAAAAAAAACCTTACAAATTCTTCATGTTAATTTGAAAAGCACAGTTAAAATTTGGAATAGATTTATCACTAGCATTTCTGTCACTCTATTGACACACATTTTAGTTTTTGAAGGTAATAAATTGTTGTAATTCATATATGTGCTTATTGCATCAAGGCATTATTGTTATTTTTATGCCCCCCGACTTAAGTCAGATGGCATTTTGTGATTGAAGTGTGCGTGTGTCCATGTGTCCGTGTGTGTGTCCAAGCCAATAACTCGAAAACTGTTAGGGCCACAGTCATCGAACTTCACACAATTATAAAGGACCATGGGAGGATGTGTCACCCACCATAGCCGGGTTCGTACCTTCAAGGTCAAGGTCACATTTCAAGGTCACACTAAAAATCAGTCAATATTCGTGTCTCAGCCATAACTCAGAAACGAATCATAGTACAATTGTTAAACTTTTTACAAATGTTAAGGACAGTCAGAAGGTGCGTCGCATATAATAGTTTCCGCTGCATCTGAAGGTCACAAGGGGGGAGCATGTGTTTACCTTAGTAACATTCTTCTTGTTTTTTTGTTTTTTTTTTCTAGTTTTATTTAGTCATTTCCTTTGGTAAACAAGTTCATAGAGAAAATTAAATTAAAATGCCTCTTTGAATTTTTTCTGGTAATTGTGTCCTCTTTGACAAAACAACAAAATAGATGCTTATGGAGATAGGTCTAAAACAGGGGTGTATCCTTTTGCCATTTCTTTTTACATTGTATATCAAAGATTTAGGAGATGAACTGGGGCGCAGTGGCATTGCGGTAACCGGTTCTCATCAGATCACTGAAGTTAAGCAACGTCGAGCCTGGTTAGTCCTCGGATGGGTGACCGTCCTGAGCGATTGATTCGGACTCCCGCATTGTGTCCTTGGGCAAGGCACTTAACCCTGATTGTCCACATGGGGGCACGATGACGCCGTGTACTAAGGCGTACTGCACGTTGATGGTGTGCATGTCTTCAACCAATCTAACCCTGTCTGTGCTGCAGAGCGGAGTTACGACGTTAGGGAGCTGGCAGCTGCTCGTCGTTACTCGGTGGTTCTCTCCCGGTACTCCGGCTTCCTCCACCCATAAAACTGTCACTGTCATGATTAGCCATTGTGCATAAGTATGTGACCTTCAACGCCAATAAATAAATAATAGGAGATGAACTCGTGCATAGCGATGATGGGGTAGCAGTTGGGACCTAAAGATCCCAGGGCTATTTTTTGCAGACGACATGGTACTAATGTCAGAAAGCGGAGGGTATTGGTCTGGAGAAAATGCTGACAATTGTTGTGAGATATAAACAAAAGCAAAATAAAGTTATACCTGTGGGTTGTAAAGTGGAACCTACTTGAAGGTGGAGAATGGAGGACTTCTGTATTCCAGAAAGTAGTACCAAATTTCTTAGTGTAGGAGAGACAGCTGACTACAAGTATTTGGAGGTAAATATAAACAATACAGGAAGAGGCATCTCCCGAAACCACATGAATGAAACTAACTGAAGGGGAAGCAAATCCTTAAATCAAATGAGACGGTTTCAATAAGGTTTTCGTATTGAAAACCATTTGGGAAATGGTGGGTGTACCAAGTATAATGTATGGTATGGACCCAGCCAGCATGTGTACATTGGCTCAACGTTGTCCATTCCGTTGGGCCAATGTTGGTTGCCAACATTGGTCCAATGCCGTTTTTGCTCATCGGCCCAACGTTGGCCCAACAAAAGTGGGCCAATGTTGGCATACAACGTTGGGCCAACATTGGCCGATAACTTTGGGATAACATTGGCCCAATGTTGGCATCCGATATTGAACCAATATTGGCATATGAAATTGGGTCAACATTGGCATACAGCATTGTGCCAGTGTTTGCGTATATTGTTGGGTATAGATGGGCATATTTAGTTGAGCACACTTTTTGCATAGCTCTCACGGGGAAGATTGTAATATGCATTAGGGCCATCAATGGCTAATATAGTTGAGCCAGAAAATACTGGAGCAGACAGAAGCAGGGTTAAATGATGTGGCACTTACCCCACTGCACACCTTCACCTTATGCCCACCCCAAGGTAACAACCGCCTGGCAGATGTGGGATTAGGAACTAATGTGGTTAACCTGACTGGCACCAATGACCTAACAACCCAAGAGAAATCTCTTTTAGATCGCGGTTTAACTTTTGAATCAGCACCTAAGCCTAAAACTGGTAATCAAATAAATATACCATCATATAACTGTAATTTTCTTAGGCAAATGAAATTAGCAGACCGCTTTAGAAACTCCAGTGGTCGAAAACTTCCTTTCACAGAATCATCTGGTTGGTCACCTCCAGATAGTGAAGTAGATCCCGAAATTATTGAGGCTAGCAAATGAATCATCCAAAAGGTGTTCAGCATGAACATACTCTCCGATAAAGACAATTTAACAGCTGGTGAACGGAGAGCCCTCACGAAACTTCAGAAAAATAAGAAATTAGTAATTAAACCAGCCAACAAAGGTGGGTCAGTAGTTCTATCTCGGGATAATTATATAAAGGAAGCCATGAGACAACTCAGCAATACTAAACATTATAAGAAAATAGATTCATTTATTTGGCCTAGTAATGTCGAAAAATTCAATAAGATCTTAAAATTTCTCCTCGATGAAGGTCACATTACCAAAAAACAATTGAAATATTTAACAGCTAAGCTCAGTGCTCAAACAAGACAATTTTACATCCTACCAAAGATCCACAAGGACTGTTCTTTATGGACAGATGACGTAACTCCACCCGAGAGGCCAATTGTATCAGATTGTAATTTGGAATCTTATACAATCTCAGAACTAATTGATTATCATCTGAAACCTTTAGCAAATAGACATCCGAGCTATCTAAAAAATACACAGGATTTCCTATCAAAAATTTCAAAATTGAAAATATCGAAAAATGCAATTCTGGCTACTTTGGATATCGGCAGTATGTATATGAACATTGATATTGAGAAAGGTGTTAAATCAGTTAAAAATGCATTTGAAAAATATTAGGATGCAAAATGCCCGGATGAACAAATTTTTGATCTTTTAGAGCTGAGCTTAAAAGGTAATGACCTTCAATTCAATGGAGAATATTTTCTACAAATAATGGGTTGTCCTATGGGCAAAAGATTCAGTCATAAATTTGCAAGCATTTATGTAGCAGAATGGGAGGAAAATGCCTATGCAAATGTGCAAAGCATCCTCTCATATATCTCAGGTATTTAGATGATATTTTTATTATTTGGGAACATTCAAAAGAAGATTTTGATGAATTTTTAGAAATTTTGAACAATCATGATCCAAACATTAAATTAAAAGCCACTATCAGTGAAAGTTCTGTTGATTTTCTCGATGTGACCATGTATTAAGGCAAGCAATTTCAGGCGTCCGGTCATTTAGATTATAAAGTATATTTTAAACCAACTGATTCACCAATTGTTGCACACAAAATCATTTCATCCTCAAAATACATTTAAAGGTATCATCAAATCACAGCTCATTCGTTTCCACCGCAATTCAAGTGATAAGGTAATTTAAATTTCAATGAGGCTTGTTCTACTCTATTTGGCACCCTCATATTGGGGGGGGGTACTCACTGCGCTTTTTGCGTAGCCTGAAATCCCAAACTCGGAAAAAGCTCTAAAGTCCAGCTGAAACTACTGATTTCAAACCACTGAAGATTGAACACAACAGACCATTGCAGAATGGTAGTGGCACAGTATTTAATTGCAAAAAGCCTCGTTGTAGATTGCATACTTTTATGTGTGATCAGAAAGAGGAATTTTCCTCTGAGCAAACAAAAAATCATTATCAGATCCATAACCCCCTCCATTGTGATTCACAAAATATTATTTACCTTATCACATGTTAGCGTTGTCGGAAATAGTATGTTGGTCAAAGTCAAAATCCTTTCCGAGAACGTGCTACTAGACACAAACAGGATATAAAACATAATGCTGATGCCCCATGAGCACAACATTTTAACCTTCCTGGCCATTCTATGGACAATTTCGAAATCCATCCTATTGAACAACCACCAATTAAAGACACATTAGAAGAAACAGATGAATTTAGAAAAAAAACAATGCTAAATTAAATGAACCTTTGAATCTTTGACCTCTCATCGCCTATAAGAAAAACAAAAGCTTGCGTAACATCCTTGTGAGGACTAAATTAGAGCCCATCAATGAATAACATCAATTATTGCCAGTCAGTTTAACCAGTTCCTGAGCTAATCACTTAGTTTAAATCAATTTTATGTTATGTTTGAAACCCATCAGGGTTCAGTAAATGAAAACAAATTATTTTCGGCAGCATATCAAAAGAAAAAAAAACGTTTCAGTAGGAAATGTCTGTCCCAGTGCGATTTTATAACCTAAAAAACACACACTCACACACACACACACACAACACACAACACACACACTGCCCGCAACTATCTACAAAAATGTATTTGAATATACTTTATTTGCGATCGACGGCAATTTACTTCCAAATATTTTGAAACATACAAATATGAAATAATTTTGCGAAAGTTCGTAGCTTAATATTACTGAACTACAGTAGAAGTGGTCTCCACTGTAAATTGGAGAACTTTAATCACTAACTTGACATATGTATCAGGATAGGGATAAGATGATAGTAAGAGTACCATACCGATATATTCAACTTGCATGAAATAATCTTTCGGATTGAGTTTTTTTAGAACTTTGCTGAATAATGGTAAATGTAAACTTTTTAGTTAGTTAAACAAATTACTATATGGTACCCATAATCAAGAGAGAGAGAGAGAGAGAGAGAGAGAGAGAGAGAGAGATGTGGCGAACTACACGTATGGAAAAGGACTAAAGCATGTTATTTTTAGTCCCCTACGGGAACCGTAAGGGGACTATAGGATTGCACTCCGTCTGTCTGTCTGTCTGCCTGTCTGTCCGTCCATCTGTCCGTCCATCTGTTTTTATCCTATCACCTCTCCCTCCAACATGCTTTAAGCTACACCTTTCATATTTGGTACATGGATAAATGGTTCTGAGGGAATGATGCACGCACAAATTTTTTTTTTTCAAAATCCAAGATGGCGGAATGGCGGCCATTTTTGTTGTGTTTTTTAAGCTTTTTTCTCTATTTTATGTTACCACCCCTCCCTCCAACATGGTTCAAGCTACACCTGTCATATATGGTACATGGATAAAGGGTTGTGAGGGGATTATGTACGCTCAATATATTTTTCAAAACCTAAGATCTGTCTGTCTGTCTGTCTGTCTGTCTGTCTGTCTGTCTGTCTGTCTGTCTGCCTGCCTGCCTGCCTGCCTGCCTGTCTGCCTGCCTGCCTGCCTGCCTGCCTGCCTGCCTGCCCCACCCTACCCCATACTGCCCCCACCCTGCCCAGCCCTGCCTGGCCTGGCCCTGCCCCACCCCGCCCTGTGCCCAGCCTTACCCTGCCCTGCCTGCCTGCCGGCTGGCCTAAAACCCACCCGCCCACCCACCCACCCACCCACCCACAGGTCCGCCTGCCCACCCACCTGCCTGCCTGCCTGCTTAACCCCACAAATCAATTATGTTCTATGTACATAATAAGACGTTGTGGGTCGTTTAAAACCGAAGAGAAAATATACCTGCCTGCCGTTTTCACCAGCCTTTGAACTTACTGCATTTGTGTAGCAACTTATCCCTTTTGCACTCTCTGCAGGGTATATTTGTGAATTTCCATAAAAAAGAGAAAAAAACATTGCCACAAGCAATGACATTCAAACTTAGTGCATTTGTGCATTAACATCTTCCTTTGGCATGCCTCAGAGGGTGCATTCATTATCAGGTTGTTTTGAAACTTTGTATGCTTATGCAGGATGACAAAGATAGGAGCTATCGATTTTCTTATCATTTCCATCAAAAACTGTTGCTGTTCGCAACAGTCTTTGAATTTATTGCATTTGTGCATCAACATTCCTCTTTGACATGGCCTACAGGCCACATTTATCAGGATTTTTTTTTAACTTTAGATAAGAGCTATTGGTTAGCATTCATTCCTGTGAAGAAAGTTGCTATTTACAATAACCTCTGAACTTACTGCATTTGTGTATCAACAATCTTCCTTTAGCCAGTCTTACAATTTACAATTATAAATTCAAGGATTACTCTTGACGTTGTGCACACACAATGCTGTTATGTTGAAATTTCACCAAATAACATTGGTACCAATGATCTTCAATTTGACCTTTTCATTTATAACTTACCAAGTTCAAGTTTGTCAAGTTGAGCTACAGTGTCATTGACACTTTCATTGTTGTGTTTTTTAAGCTTTCTTTTCTCTATTTTTATGTTACCACCCCTCCCTCCAACATGGTTTGAGCTACACCTTTCATATTTGGCACATGGGTAAAGGGTTGTGAGAGGATTATGCACATTCAATATTTTTTTTTCAAAATTCAGGATGGCACCATGGCAGCCATTTTTGTTGTGTTTTTTAAGCCTTTTTCTCTATTTTATGTTACCACCCCTCCCTCCATCAATGGTTCAAGCTATGGCTGGCTTTCATCTTTGTTTGTTTTTCAACTTTATTTTCTATTCAACGTTACTATAGTGTAATACCATTATTGGATGTAGTGACTTGGAGTTAAATTTTGCCAGCTAAAGGCTAAGCCTATAGTTGGCAATATCTAGCCCAAAGTTACCACATCCAATAATGGTACGCATACCTGCATGTTGGAAATTGACCAGTTTATTTGAAATATGTCAAGTGTCTATTCTGAGAACAAAATCGTTAAAACATCATCAGTGTTGATATTGTACAGTCAGTAGTTCACGTTTCTGCTATCCTCCACATGCTATCTGATTTGGTTAGTAATGTAAGGATAGATAGAGCAAATGCTCCAATGTCAGCACTGCTGAAAGACTCATTTGCACTATCTATCTTTAAGTTCTTAACCCAATCAGATAGCATGTGGAGGATAGCGGAAACATGAACTTCATATGCACCAGCAAGTCAAGGTCACAAGTTGTAAGCATTTATTTGTTCTCTAACTTCTCTACAATGATGGACATAAGAAAATAGTTCAAAATTCACTAAACATTTCCACTATGTGCATACAATGTATTATATAGCATGCCCCGAGTTACCAAGCTTCCCCAGCAGACGTCAGTAACTTGATGCTTTCTGTAACACAAATGCATATACCAATTCAATCATTATAAAATACCTTAAATGAAGGAAAATGTTTTAATATCTTCCTTTTTTGCTATTACCAAAAGTAAGATTTCATCACCTTTCCCTTCATTTAAGGTTATTATAATGATTGGACCTGTCCAGGCAAAAATACTGCACCACCGAGAGCTGGACTCGACCTTCTTTTAACTGGACCGGACCATTACTGGCGGTCTTTGTACTTCTTAAACTACTAACCTGAAATACAGAGATGTTTATATACTCTAGTGTCTTATGTGACAAAAACACCTTATGTCACAAAAGCGCCGTAGGGGACTAATACCACCTCGGTGGTCAAACACTTGTTTTATTAATCCAACGAATTAAATTCCCTAGTTGTATACAATAGCCTGCAGCTTTATGTATAAGTATGAACAAGCGCCCATCTTCCCAAGAATGTTTAGATATAATTTAACTGTTTAAATGCAATATTATTCAGGTATTCAGTCATAAATATATACAAAATTTACCTTCATTTTCAGAGTCGTAAAATTTAATATTCAGACCAATATTTATAAAGTCTTAGTTTAACGAGAGTAGCTTACGAGAATCCTGTATACATGCACATGTATTTACCGGTACAAACCCGATCTGAGATAAGCCAGATGCAAATCAACTTGCAAATATTCTTAAATTCCTGACAACACACTAAATGAAATTGGATTCGGCGTTCACGGCAATACAAAACGTAAATAACTGAAAGGCAACAAAGCTAGCTGAACCATTAAAACTTAATTACTCCACAAATGTTAAAATTGGAAGTTGCTTTAATTAGTTTTCACTCAAGTTTTCAAACAAAGAAAATGGACTTCTTGATTCTGCCGCGTTTCTTTTGAAATCTGTGAATCATGTCACGGATTGGAATGTGTATCATTTCGTAAAAAAATATAATGCGGAACACGGTTTAATTACATGAATCTAGTAGCATTCTCTTTTTAAAAATATTATATCGTTGATATCGACCTAAAAAATAAAATTCTGTGCAACTTCGAAACTATTGAAACAATTCCATACTCTCTCTGAATTTGACCCACTAATTAACAACGCGTATAGAATTTCCACTGTGGGAATTCGAACAGTCTACCGATGTTGGCACAGTGCCTGATTTTCTCCGTTGAACATCGCATTTGGATTCGACAATGTGCCAACATTGGCCCAACGTGCGCATGCTGACTGGGTAATTGCCAACAGTCATCCAATGTTGGCCCAACAAGTGTATGCTGTCGGCGACCATCGCCTACGTACTCCACCATCTGCCAATGTTGGCCCAACCATGCAATGCTGGCTGGGGAAGTGATACATGTAAACCAAATGTCTTCAAAGAACTTGGAAACCCTACAGAATGATGCAGGCTAACCCTATTATGCACAGGATATCAGGGTCAAGTAATGTCACAGCACTAGAAGCAGTCAGGTGTTAGCTTGAGTGGATGAGGATCAAGGATGGGATAGACTTAATGAAACTCTGTTATCTTAACTATTTAGTAAATCTCCCTGACCGCCAATGATGTAAAACAATGTTTCAGAATATTTGGAATTCAAAAACAAAGACAGGGTGGATGGATCAAGTGAGTGATTTAATAGACAACCACTCAATGGAGATCTCAGACTTATTAGTAGGGGAAAAAAATTGTCCGAGATAAAGTCATGAAAGTTTGATGGGGGTGGGGGTGGGGCGGGGGCAGGGAGGGGGGGGGGGGCAAATCAAAGAGGTCTTTGGTTGGCCGGCTTGATAAAGAGAAGCCAAGATTTGAAGAGTACCTTGATGGCACCTTCAAGGGGAGGGGGTCACTGCTGTTCAAGCTGAGATCACAGTTGCTGGAGCTTTAGGGGGAAAATTGGGAAAGACAGTGAAAAAGAGTGCCAAATTTAAGCATAGTGGAGACCCTGAGAAACTTCCTATTAGAATGTCCAAAATACAGTCTAACAGAATAAGATTCACTGGGAGTATAACGGGGAAGTGGGATGGGAGAATGAAGAACATGTGGTTATGGGTGACACAAAGGAGAAGGTTAGTATGCTTATCAGAGAGACTGGGACGAATGTGGAATCGGATGTCATCAAGCAGTTTGTCTCCGAGTATTGGGAGGAGAGAAGAGGTGTGATGATAGGGAGGCATTTGGGAGCACAGGAGTATGATAGGTAGGCATTTGGGAGCGCAGGGGTAATCAAGACCTTCTTACCTGAGAACCATGACAAAGCACTGGCTGCGAAAGTGTTACATTATGACAATTAATTGGCAGTCAAGTAAAAGACAAAATTTATATCTTTCTGTGTTATACATTCATGTCAGGAAATCTTTTGATCAAATCAAAGTTATTCATTCTCACCAGAGCTGGGATAAATAATTGTCTGTGTTTGATCAAGAATGAACTGATCAAATGGGCTTTGTGCAAATAATGTGCATAATTTATCTCTTCTGCTATCTTCAAAAGTCACATCAGTCAAACACATCAGTCAAACCCAATAATTTTCTGTTCTTTAAATGAAATAGTTTATTATAGTTTATCAGCATAAAAGTCATTCAGTTGATTCCAGCAGTACGTCAGTCATACTGAACTCTTCCTGAAGGATATGATAATCACTGTCCGTTCATTTGCCTTCTTCTTCCCTTGTCCACAGCTAATCTTATACCAGGGTGCGAGGTTGCTCAGTGGTAGACTGTTGAATTTCTATGCTAGAGGTCCTGAGTTCGATCCCCGCCCAGGGTGACCCACATTGTGTCCTTGGGCAAGGCACTTTATCCCAGTTGCCTACATGGGGGCACGATGACGCCGTGTACTAAAGCGTATTGCACTTCAATGGTGCACATGTCTTCAACCGATGTAACCCTGCTTGAGCGGAGCTTGACCAGAGTTAGAATGTTGAAGAGCTGACAGTTGCTCGTCAATGCTCAATGGTTCTCTCTGGGTACTCTGGCTTCCTCCACCCATAAAACTGTCATGGTCACGATTAGCCATTGTGCATAAGTATGTGACATTAAACACCAATAAATATAAATAAATAAATAATCTTATACCACAAAATTACATCTCAATCAGCAGATCCCCGAAGAAGAATTATTATTATTATCAGAAACAAGAATCATAGTTGTTACTCACATTGGACATGAAGTGTTCATAGCAAAATATTATAATAATAATAATATTGACTGGGCCTTCTGTTGATTAGCTGTGGGCCTCTAACAAGGTCTACATCAACCCTACCCCCACTGGATAACAACCCCCCCCCCCCCTCCACCACACTCCCTCCTAATCCAGACACAAACTGTTTTTCAGTTTCCCCGAACTTGTGCTTTCTTTATCTTCCCAACTGTAACAGTGACCCTTTTCCTCATGTCATTCCTTATCTCTCATGGTTTCATCCCATTCTTCTGTTACTTGTTCAAGGAGTCTTATTAGTGGGTAAGTATTTGGAGCATTCTAAAATTAAATGTTCCAGGGTATCCATTTCTCCTGAGCTGCACATTTGGCTCCCTTTTTCCTTACCTTACCAAATTTTTCCCATCAACTCCAGTGACTTTGAACAACAGTGATCCCCAAAATGATCCATGTCGCTACCAGTCCTGGCATTCTTTAGGAGTGTAGGAGTGCTGCACACCTACTGCATGCCTAGAAAAAAATCGAGGAGGGCAATTTTTTGCACCCCTTGATTTTCTGGAATGCCAGACCTGTTTGTTACTGCATTTAGAATCTATTATCATTTGTCAATGTTGCATTCATTCAGAATAATTCATGACCCATTCTGTGTCACATTTCGATACATTTTGAGTGTAGAAGACAGTCACATAAGAATTGAATGCAATATTTTTAATAATAAGACGATGTTGGTGCCAATTTTTCCACTATGTAGTACAATTTTTCAGTCACAGCAGTAATGCCTTGAAGTGAATGTAACCAAAATAGCATACAAGTATACGCATTAAAAATTCCAGGTGCAATTGCACTCCCAAGCAATCTGAGGAGGGCAACTGTTTTGCACTCCTTTATATTCTAAAATGCCAGGCCTGAGGTACTCTGCATAAGCTGGCACATCTTTCTTATGTATGGTCTTTTAGGATCACATTGATGTTTTAGGGTCACATTAAAAAAAAAGAGCAAAATTAGTGGGTAGCAGTGAAAAATACAGTTTGTAATAAGAGCAAAGCTATTCAGAATTAATTCGTTCGAAAAATGAGTATCTTAAAGAAACTGTGATAAGAAACATAGAAACACTTTTTGTATTTGAGCTACACCTCGCAAGCAAAACATCCCAGTCCCCAGCAAACTTACCCCAAATATGAACAGACTCAATCTTGCTTGTTCATTTTTCTGTTTTTTTTGTTACAAAAAATAACAAAAAAGAACATAAACGTTCTCAGTGTAAGAAACTGTTTTGATGTACAGCCCCTCTCCTCTTGTCTTGTATGCTCTGCGGAAATAATTTGTGGACAAAGAATCCCACATCAAAATGGCAGACTTTAATTTTGGTAGGTTGAATTGTCGAGGTCTATCCTCGAACCCAACAAAGCAAAAAGATATATTCTGTAGGTGCAGAGCAAAATATGATATTACCTTTTTAGTTGACACACACTCTACAAAATAAAAGGAAAATTTATGGCAGCAAGAATGGGGCGCTAACACCATTTTCTGCTCAAACAGAAGCAACAAAAGAGGAATGGCCATTCTATTCAGAAACACTTTTAACCCTTTACCCAACGTAATGGCCAAAACCGGCCAGCACTATTCACAAAATTCTCCATTCAATTTTTATTACCTTTTTATTTTTTGTCACAAAAACATAGCTTATGACCCCTCATTGGAACGAGCTCTACAAGCTCATTCCAATGAGGGGTCATAAGCTATGTTTTTGACGCAAAAAAATTAAAAAAATTAGTGCTTCAAGAATTTTATTTGCAAGTGTCGTCTGCTTTTCGTGTTAGGTAAAGAGTTAAGTATGATATAAAAGACCAAATCCACGACACAGCTGGAAATGTTATTATTCTAGATATAGTGGTGCAGGGGAAGAGACTCTTTTGCAGCAGTATTTGTCCAAATGATGACACCCCTGCCTTTTGTAGAAATTTGTTTGAGGGAATTGAAAGCATGGGTAACACAACATTAATAATTGCGAGAATTGGGAGGAGGAGGGGGGGGGGGGGGAATGGAATGTTCCATAAAAATAATATAAAAAGTATTGCATGTATTAAGTCTTATATGAAAAAACTAGATTTACATGATGCCTAGCGTTTAGAAAATCCCATTGTAAGAAGATATATACCTGGAATAGCCCACACGATAAACAAGCGAGATTGGACTACTTCCTCATTAGCTCTGACTTAGAGAACTTGATCAATGAAGTGGACTTTAATATACTGTATAGGTCTGATCATGCTCCCATTTCAATTTCCCTTAAATTCAAAAACAAAGTTGAGGTCGCGGATTCTGGAAATTTCATAAAAGTTTACTTAATGATCCTGAATACACTGAGATTGTCAGGAAAACCATTACTGACATGATTATCCAGTATAGTACTTGTTCCTTTACTGCAGTGGTGAGCATTGCTCCTGCTACCTCTGCTATCAGTTGTTGGAGCACAGGCGGTTGTGACTGCTCCAACAATGATAGCAGTCCTAGTGGTAGTAGCAGTAGTGGTACTGGTAGTAAAAATGGTAGGAGTTGTCATGGTGGTGATAACAGTAGTTACAAAAATAGAAGGGGTGGAGGGAGTGATAGTAGCTGCAGTAGTTCTAAACAAAATATTAAATTAGTGATAAACGCAGACATGTTAACTCTCCCGGAATGCCCGGGAAAATCCCGAAATTTCAGTGTATTTCCCGGCCTCCCGGGTGGGAATCAGTTTTGGACCAAAAATCCCGGAAAACAACAGTCGAATATTTCTTTCCCATTGTAACTTATGTAAAATGTTCCGAGTCATATCACATGCATTTCAAACTCTGGTAAAAACTCATGAAGCAGTAAATATGGGTTTAAGTTAAATTTATTTAAGAAAAGGGTATTTTATGATATATATTTCAACTGTGTTCATGTGTTTATTTCTGTTTTTCCTTCGTAATCGGAGATTTGTGATCAATGTGCGAGTGTCAAAGTGAAAATAGGTGACTTACTTTCAAAAAATTGAAAACTCCACCTTCATTTAAATGCAGTTTTTTGGTAAATAAAATGTATGAAAAGGAATTAAATAATATATATTTATTTATTCATAGAAGAGCTTCAATTCTCATCCCTTTTCCAAATCAAAACGTAAACAACAATCCCTTGACCTCAACTATTTAACACAGTTTAAAAATAGGTAAAGTCGTGAAGAATGCCGAAAAATTTAATACTGCATATTTTTATACAATGGACTTATTTTCTAACACTACATTTATTCCGTTGTGCTGAGTACAGAACTGTTAACTGTTGGCCGTCTGTACCCAGAAAATTTTGAATGGAATTAAAAAAAACACCAAAAAAAAAAATGCTTCAATTATGAAAAGAAAAGTTTTGTGAAGGGGACAAACGTCCACACATGAAGGATTTTGATAAAGATACTTTCCAAGTACTAATCTTCTTGAAGTAACTGAACATTAGGACACCTTTTCCTGCTAACATTTCTTGACTTGGGAAATTATTAGCTTAGTAGACTTTGATAAAAGCAAACCACAGGTGGTGGTGCTCAGTGGGTGGAGGTCACAAAGAAGAGGATGGCTTGTGGGGGGGGGGGGGGGGGTTCAAATCAACAATTATTTTATGATTTTTGAACATAGCATGAATGCATCAGCATAATTGACAACTAGATCTGGATATAACCTAGTGTTAATGGTGGTCCATGGGCTGAAAATTTGCAAGTTTTTTCTTTTGTTTTGTTCCAGCGCAAACTTTTCCCTGAAATCCTTCCCATTTCTCTGAAAATCACCCTCAGGTTCCCTGAAAAATTATTCTGGAGGTTAACATGTCTGGATAAACGACTAACTCTTTTGGGAGACACTGAAACTGATGATCTGTGGAAACACAATATTCTATTCTTCATTCTTAAGGTGCAAAAATGAAAAGGTGGAACTCTCTATTGAAAATGAATTACAGCACTTGCATTCCCATTTCGACGACTGGGATGAAATGGTAAAATCCAAAATAGACAGTCTAAACATGAAGCTACAAATTCTGAGAGATAAAATTTCAGGGAATGATTCTGAGATCAAAGGCAAAATGGAGGGTAGAGGGACAAACTGACAAAATATTTTTGTAATCAAGAAAAGGTCTTACCAAAGTTAATATCAGAAACCCAATTGGGCTTCATGAAAAATAGATTTATTGGGAAATCAACCAGACAAATAATAGACTTGATTGAAAAATGTTGCTCCCTTAATATCACTGGACTTTTGGTTTTAGTCGACTTCGAGAAACCTTTCGATTCTTGCGAATGGATCTTCATTGAGAAGACATATGATTTTTGAATTTTGGCAGTTCAGTTATACAGTGGTTTGAAAGCTTTTACAGTAATATTTCCAGCTGTGTTTTAAACAATGGCCACTTCTCCGAGTTCTTTGAATTACAGTGTGGTGTTAGGGGGATCCACTATCTGATTACCTGTTTATCATATGTGTCAAAATCCTCAGTGCTCCACTGAAATATAACCATGAGATTAAAGGTATTAAAATCAATAATTCTGAATACATAATAAATCAATATGCAGATGATAGCAGTCTGTTCATTGAAGCAGATGAGAAGAACTTGAACATAGCTCTAAAAATTCTTGATTCTTTTTTTAAAGTTTTGGGTCTTCAGGTAAATTTTGAAAAAACCAAGTAGTTTGAATTGGGTCTCGGGTAGGTTGTGGACTTGAACTAAACACAGAAAAACCTATTAAATGGAATCATAATGGGTGTTTCACCCTACTTGGTATAAAATATAATTTACAGGAGCCAAGGTTTTTTGAGTCCAAGTATACAGAAAAGGTTGAAAAGTTGAAAAAGGTTTTAGGTGATTGGTCTCTGAGAAACTTAATGCAAGTTGGAAAAACAACTGTTTTTAAAACTCTGTCTCTCCCAATAATGATACATTCCCTTACATTCCCTTACATTCCTTCCAACCTCTCCAGATGCGATGATTGAGGAGATTCTATCACTATTTTTCCATTTCTTAAGGTCTGGTAACAGAGATAAGATAAAACGACAGGTAGTGATAAGTTGTACTGAAAAGGATGGTCTAAAATTCCCCCACCTGAGTACGGTCTGTCGCTCACTAAAACTAGTTTGGCTAAAAAAATTGTTAGACCCCGGAAACTTCTCCCAGTGGAAAACACTTGCTCTTGACAACTTAGAACAATATGGTTTCAATAACATTTGGTATCTTTCCAAGGGGAGTCTGGAAAAAATCTCAGTAAATATGAACCCCTTTGGAAAAATGTTGTCAATTCGTGGGCCCAAGTAAAACCAGACTTAGAATTGACTGCACCAAATGTGTTTTCTCAGCCCCTTTTTCATAATGAGAATATTAAAATAAATAACACCCAAGTTTTCTATAAAAATTGGTTTGAAATAGGTATATCATTTATAAATGACATAGTTCATATTAATAGCAATTTGAAAGAAAATATGATGTCATTGTCACTTTTAATTAGAGAATGTTATTGACCCCACAATGGCCCAGTTAATAGCCTCCTCAAAGGTAAATAGAACATTCTATAATTTACTCCTGGAAAAAACTGACTATATGCCCACACATTTGGAACTGAAATGATGTTTGAACCTTGAACAAAATGTAGATGGAGAAGAGTGGCACCATATTTATTGTAATACGTTTGATGCAATTGAGGATACCTTTTCCCAATTGTTATAGTACAAAATTTTACATCGTGTACTTTTCACTAGATCAAAACTATTTAAATGTGGTCTTAGTGAGACAGAGCTTTGCTCCTTTTGTGGAAATATGAGGGAAACCTTGACCCACCTTGTCTTCAAATGTCCTTTCTCAACAAATATTTTACTCTCACTCATTGAAAAATTTAATACAAACTTGAATTTATCCCTGACTGTAAATGGAAAAGATACATTTTTTTTGGAGTAGCCATTAATTCTGAGTATCTGGAAGCTTTGAATACCTGTCTTATTAATTTCAAAAAATATATTTATTCATGCAGTGAAAAAGGCTGTGTGCCACTCAAGGAGCTAAAAATAGAAAAAAATTAAAATGCCCATATCTCCAAAACTACACGGCAGTGAGAATTCTATTTGGTATGAAGCTTCCTTGGGACCAACAGAATGGAATGATCAAAAAAAATTGCTATCGGTTTTATCATGGAAATCATCTGGCATGGACAACACAGCTATATATAATTGAATAACTTCATTCCTCTGAAGTGTTAACTAGCCATAGATGCTAATTAAATCCTTCTTTAAACAACTTTGGTCAGGTGGGTACCTCAGGCCCCATGGGGCCTCTTGTTTTTGAGGGTTTTTTCTATGGTGCATATTTGAAATGGATAGTAACCTGTTTCCAGGAAGGCATGATTCACTTCAAAATCGACATCAGTAATTGCCAGTTGTATCAAAAAAGTTTAACCTTGTTTTTATCTCTCGACACTTGGTTAACCTTTATCAAGGGCAGATTTATATTAGCAAATGTCTGGGTAACTCTTGTAATTGTTTATATTTTTTTTTAAAGTAGGGATGTTTCTGACATTTTTGGACCTTTTCAACTTTAAGACGGAGCTCTCGATTCGTTGGATTTTTAGCTCACCTGGCCAAAAAGGCCATATAAGCTATTCACATCACTTGGCATCTGTCGTCCAGCATCCTGTAAACTTTGCACATTTTCATCTTCTTCTCTGTAACCGCTAAGCCGGTGTGAACCAAACTTGGCAGGAATGGTCTATGGGAGGTCCACTACAAACGATCCTCATTTTGTTCTCATGGGTTGAAAAACATGGCTTCCAGAGGCATTCTTTTATTCTGGTTGGTGGATTTTCAAAAATCTTCTCCTCTGAAACCGCCAGGCCAAATATTTTGAAACTCAACATAAATGATGACTGGGACCCCCTCTAACAACGATCCTCATTTAATGTTGATCGGGTTACAAACATGGCCACAATTGTGCCTTACAGTTACTTTAGAAACCCTATGAGAAATCACATTTTCATCTTCTTCTCTGGAACTACCGAGCCAACATGAACTAAACCTGGCAGGGATAGTCGATGGGAGGTCCTCTACAAATGATCCTCATTTTGTATCCATGGGTTTGAAAACATGGCTGCCTGAGGCATTCTTTGATTCTGATTGGTGGATTTTGAAAAATATTCTCCTCTGAAACCACAGGGCCAAATGTTTTGAAACTTTGCATGGTTGATGACTGGGACCCCCTCTACCAACGATCCTCATTTAATGTTGATCGGGTTGCAAACATGGCTTCAATTGCGGCTTATAATTACTATAGAAACCCTATTTGAAATCACATTTTCATCTTCTTCTCTGGAACTACTGAGCTGACGTGAACCAAACTTGGCAGGAATGGTCTATGGGAGGTCTTCTACAAACAGTCCTCATTTTGTTTCCGTGGGTTGAAAAACATGGCCGCCAGAGGCATTCTTTGATTCTGGTTGGTGGATTTTCAAAAATCTTCTCCTCTGAAACTGCCAAATGTTTTGATACAAACATGGCCACAGTTGTGGCTTACAGTTACTATAGAAACCCTATAGGAAATCACATTTTCATCTTCTTCTCTGGAACTACTGAGCTGATGTGAACCAAACCTGGCAGGGATAGTCTATGGGAGGTCCTCTACAAATGCTCCTCACTTTGTTACTGTACATGAAAAAACGTGGTTGCTAGAAGCATTTTTTGATTCCGATTGGTGGATTTTGAAAAATGTTCTCCTCAGAAACCACAGGGCCAAATGTTTTGAAACTATGCATGGTTGATGACTGTGACACCCTCTACCAACAATCCTCATTTAATGTTGATCGTGTTGTAAACATGGCCACAATTTCGGCTTATATTTACTATAGAAACCCTATGGGAAATCACATTTTCATCTTCTTCTCTGGAATTACTGAGCCGACCTGAACCAAACTTTGCAGGAATGGTTTATAGGAGGCCCTCTACAAACAATCCTCTTTTTGTTCCCATTGTTTTGAAAGTATGGCCACCAGAGACATTCTCTGATTCTGATTGATGGATTTAAAATCTTCCCCTCTGAAACTACAAAGTCAAATGTTTTGAAACTTCACATGATTGAGGACTGGGACACCTTCTACCAATGATCCTCATGTAATGTTGCAAACATGACCACAATTGCAGCTCATAGTTACCATGGAAAGCCTATGGGAAATCACATTTTTAGTCGAGTTGTGACGAAGTCAAACTTGACTTATAGTTTGGTGAATGGCGGGCGGGCGGGCGGGCGGGCGGGCGGGCGGGCGGGCGGATGGTTTCGGGCAGGCGGGCGGATGGGCGGGCGGGCATAAACAATTGGTTTCCGGATGATAACTTGATAGTGGTTCAACTCACATTCATTAAACTTCATACGTAGGTTGGTCTTGGTGGGAGGAAGAACCCTATTGATTTTGGACATGCTACGTCGAAGGTCAAGGTCACAGTGACCTTGAAAGTAGTAAATCTTAAACAATTGGTTTCCGGATGATAACTTGATAATGGTTCAACTCACATTCATGAAACTTCATAGGTAGATTGGCCTTGGTGAGGGGAAGAACCCTATTGATTTTGGACTCGCTACGTCAAAGGTCAAGGTCAACGTGACCTTGAACATAGTAAATCGCAATAATTCCTTTCCGGATGATAACTTGATAGTAGTTCAACCTACATTCATGAAACTTCATAGATGCGTTGGCCTTGGTGCGAGGAAGAACTCTATTGATCTTGGACTCACCAGATCAAAGGTCAAGGTCACAGTGACCTTTAACATAGTATATCGCAACAATTGGTTTCCGGATGATAACTTGATAGTGGTTCAACCTAGAGTCATGAAACTTCATAGGTGTGTTGGCCTTGGTGCGAGGAAGAACTCTATTGATCTTGGACTCACCAGGTCAAAGGTCAAGGTCACAGTGACCTTGAACATAGTATATCGCAACAATTGGTTTCCGGATGATAACTTGATAGTGGTTCAACCTAGAGTCATAAAACTTTACAGGCGTGTTGGACTTGGTGCGAGGAAGAACTCTATTGATGTTGGACTCACCAGGTCAAAGGTCAAGGTCACAGTGACCTTGAACATAGTATATCGCAACAGTTGGTTTCCGGATGACAACTTGATAGTGGTTCAACCTAGAGTCATGAAACTTCATAGGTGTGTTGGCCTTGGTGCGAGGAACTGTTGTCACAACTCGACATTGGATCGGTGATCCTGAGTGGCATTTTTATATGTAGTTCCAGGTGAGCAAATTACAGGCTCTTTAGAGCCTCTAGTTTTTTTATCAAATGTGTTTAGTGTTTGGAGTTCGGTTACCATTCAGTTATAAAACATTGGATTTGCATTTTTGATAACACTGACTTGCCGGTATCTTGAAGCAATTTGGTCTTAAAAATGTCATTATAATGAGTTGACAAGTAATTATAACGAGTTGGCAAGTTATAACAAGTTCCAAAAGTCATAACGAATTTACTAGTCATAATAATGAGTTGACTAGTTGCTATAACGTGCTGTGATATCATGACAAGCTGCCAAGTATTGAAGTTATTATAATGAGTTGGGAAGTTATTATAATGAGTGGACATACAGTTATAATGACTTGACAAAGTGTTATAATGAGTTGTAAAGTCATTATAACAAATGAACAAGTAGTTTTAACAAGTTGACAAGTGATTTTAGTGGATTGTGAAGTCATAAATTGTGAAGTCGTTATAACAAGTTAATAAGAAGTTATAGCGAGTTGATCAGTCATTATAACAATTCTAAAGTCGTTATGATGAGTTGATATGTATTGTAAGTTTTTTAAGTTATAATGAGTTGCATTGACATTATAATGAGTTGAAGTAATTTGACAAATGGATAACCAGTTGTGAACTCGTTATAACGATTTGATAAATCATTATAATGAGTGAACAAGTCATTATAATGAGATGTGGAATCATTATGACGAGTTGTAATGTTGTTATGGCAGGTTAACAAGTCTTTGTAACAAGTTGCCAAGTCATCGTAATGGTTTGTAAATTCGTGATGAATTGTTACTTTTCTAAGAGGAGCAAACAAGCTATTATAACCAGTTATAACTTGTTGACAAATTGTTATAAAGAGCTGTAAAATTATTATAATGAGTTATGATGTCAAAACAACAAGTCAGTACAAGTTGCCAAGTGTTTAGCTTAACTTGACAAAGTCAAGAGGGAGCACGGTGGCTCAGTGGTAGACTGTTGGACTTCTATGCTAGAGGTTCCGAGTTCGATCTGCATCCGGGACGACCCACGGTGTGTTCTTGGGCAAGGCACTTTATCCTGGTTGCTTACATGGGGGCCCAATGACGCCGTGTACTAAGGTCTACTGCACATCGATGGTGCACATGTCTTCAACCACTGTAACCCGGCTTGAGCAGAGCTTGAACAGAATTAGAATGTTGAGGAGCTGACAGTTGCTTGTCGATGCTCAGTGGTTCTCTCCAGGTACTCCGGCTTCCTCCACCCGTAACAGTCACGATTAGCCATTGTGCATAAGTATGTGACCTTAAACACCAATATATAAATACAAAGTCAAGATAAGCTATTTCCATCATGTATGCGGAAGTCTGTGCTTCTGTGAATCTGTTCACATTTTCTTTAGCACAGGCTACACCCCGTAGTTCTTGTCTGATCTAAATTGCATGTGCAGTTTCAAGGTCATATCCAGATGAGAACTTCTTGTTTTGGTCACGATCGGTCAACTGTGATGGCTGTACCGGGCTGAAAACCTTTAGCACAGTCTACAGGTCGTATTTATGAAATGATTTCATTGTAACTTGGTAGGATGAATCTGTATAATGTCTAGATGAGAATGGCCTATTTTGGTCAGGTTCACTCGAATGGTGGCCGCAGTGGCATATACCTTGATTCCTTTAGCACAGTCTAAATGCATTTATGAAGAGATGTCATAGTAAATTGGTAGGATGACTTGGTATAATGTCTAGATGAGAACATCCTATTTTGGTTGTGATCAGTCGTCTGCAATGGCCGCAAGGGCACGTGACCTAGATTTGTTTAGCACAGTCTACAGTTCATATTTACAAAGCGATTTCATTGTAACTTGGTAGGATAACTCGATATGATGTCCAGATGAGAATGTCCTATTTTGGTCATGATCGGTCAGCCGGCAGGTGACCTAGATTCCTTTAGCACTGTCTACAGGTCATTTTTATCCCCCCAAAATTTACATTTTGAGGGGATATAGCCATGGTGCTGTCCGTTCTTCCGTCCATCCTTCCGTCCATCCATCCATCTGTCTGTCTGTTTTCTGTTTAACAAAAATTACGCTTGGCCAACTGAAATCAAACTTGGCATGTGGGTTAGGTATGATGAGAGGAAGAAGCCAATTTATTTTAGGATCATTGTGCCGAAGGTCAAGGTCACAGTGACCTTGGCCTTATTAAACATTTACCAGAGTTGGCTTCTCTAATTGAAATTTTGCCCATTCAGTACTAAACTTGGCCTCTGGGTTGAGCATTATGAAAGGAGGAACACTATTTTTAGCTCACCTTGACGAAGTCAAGCTGAGCTTATCTAATCGCTCTCTGCCTGTCCGTCGTTCGTCCATCCATTGTCCGTCAACACCATGTTTTGGTCTTCTCCAAAACCACTGGGCCAATTCAAGTGAAAGTTTGTGTAAGTGATGGTCCCAAAGGGGCACTGCATTTTGTTCTACTCAACATGCCCAGCCCCATAGGGAGGGTGGTGGGAGAAATGGTCCAAAATATTCTTTAAATCTTTTTCTCATGAACCAGTGGGTACAATGACTTGATATTTGGTATGGAGCTTCCTTTTAAGGTGTAGAATCAAGTTTGTTCAAACAAAGTTTGTGAAGCAATAGTTGCCTTTGTAATGGGAGGTTCAAGATTTTTGGCCCCGCCCAAAATTTCTATTTTCGGAACTGATGATCTGATTTGAACCAAATATGGTATGTGATATTATTGGGTCATAAGTACTTGACTCATGCAAAAAAAAAAATGTTCCCTTGTCCCCCGAGCGAGCCCCAGGAGCTAAAAATAGAAATAGTTTTAAATGCCCATATTTCCCAAACCACACGGAACAGAGAACTGTTATTTGGTATGAAGCATCCTTAGGCCCAGTAGAAATGAGTGGTAAAAATTGTCATCAGTTATGTCAGGGTGTTTTGTAGGGTGGGGGAGGGGTGGGGGGGGGGGGCATTGGAAAAGTCAGCATATTTGCAAAAACTTTAAAAAAAAAAAATTCTCCAGAACCAATGGTCAGAATCTTTTGATATTTAGTATACAGCATGCATAATGGGGAGTGTGTGTGGGGGGGGGGGGGGGGGGGGGGAGGGGGGGTAGATTCTAGTTTGTTAAAGTGAATCCACTTGGGTTCATATTTGGGCTCAATATAGTTGCCCTAATTTTAACTTAGTGCACTATGGGAGATAATAAAAAATCTCCTTCTTCAGATCCACCAGTCAGAATGCTTTTTTCATATTTGGTATACAACATCTCTAAGGGGGTCCGATTCAAGTTTGTTCAAATTGGGTCCCTAGGTTTTTATTTGGGCTCGCTATGGTAGTCCAAATTTTAACTTTGTGCAATATGTGTAAATTTCTTTAAAAATTTTCTTTTTTAGATCCTCCAGTCAGAATGCTTTCATATTTGGTATACAACATCTCTAGGGGGGGGGGGGGGGGGGGGGGGGGGGGGCAGATTCAATTTTGTTCAAATCGACAGCCTGGGTTAATATTTGGGCTCACTATGAGAGCCCAAATTTTAACTTAGTGCAATATGAGGAAATTTCTTTAAAGATCTTCTTTTTCAGATTCACCAGCTGGTTAGCACTGTCTACAGGTCATTTTTATCCCCCCAAAATTTACATTTTGGAGAGATATAGCCATGGTGCTGTCTGTTCTTCTGTCCATCCTTCCATCCATCCTTCCATCCATCCATCCATCTGTCTGTCTGTCCATCTGATTTCTGTTTAACTAAAATTACGCTTGGCCAACTTAAACCAAACTTGGCATGTGGGTTACGTATGATGAGAGGAAGAATCCAATTTATTTTAGGATCATTGTGCCAAAGGTCAAGGTCACAGTGACCTTGGCCTTATTAAACATTTACCAGAGTTGGCTTCTCTAATTGAAATTTTGCCCAATCAATTGTAAACTTGGCCTCTGGGTTGAGCATGATGAAAGGAGGAACACTATTTTTAGCTCACCTTGACGAAGTCAAGCTGAGCTTATCTAATCGCTCTCTGCCTGTCCGTCGTTCGTCCATCCATTGTCCGTCAACACCATGTTTTGGTCTTCTCCAAAACCACTGGGCCAATTCACGTGAAAGTTTGTGTGAGTGATGGTCCCAAAGGGGCATTGCATTTTGTTCTACTCAACATGCTCAGCCCCATAGGGAGGGGGTGGGAGAAAATGGTCCAAAATATTTTTAAAATCTTTTTCTCATGAACCAGTGGGTACAATGACTTGATATTTGGTATGGAGCTTCCTTTTAAGGTGTAGAATCAAGTTTGTTCAAAGGAAGTTTGTGAAGCAATAGTTGCCTTTGTAATGGGAGGTTCAAGATTTTTGGCCCTGCCCAAAACTTCTATTTTCGGAACTGATGATCTGATTTGAACCAAATATGGTATGTGATATTATTGGGTCATAAGTACTTGACTCATGCAAAAAAAAATGTTCCCGTGTCCCCCGAGCGAGCCCCAGAATTGGCCATCTAGCTGAAGAATTAGAAATAATGTTTTATTAAGTACCCTCTAGAGTTGTGTAATTAAGATTAATCTACATAGGTTATTTCAAGGGGCTCCATAGGGGAGCCCCAGTTTTTACATTATAACTCAATGTTGGACTTAGTCACTCCTGAGGGACTCAAGCATTGTTAGTGTATGCTTTGGAGATTGATTGCTTTTTGTAGATTCATTCTTGGATTCTGTTTATATCGGGTTCTGTTCAAGGTGAGTGCTTCAGTCCCCATGGGGCCTCTTGTTTGGGTTATTATGCCAAAGGTCAAGGTCACAGTAACCTTGAAATTGAAATTTGATCGATTGAAGCTGGTATCGGCTCTCTTAATTATTATGCAATACAGATCAAAACCCAACTTGGCATATGGGTTGAGCATGATGAGAGGAAGAACCCTACATATTTTTAGGTCATTGTGCCAAAGGTTAAGGTTATAGAGACCTTGAACTTGAAATTTTATCGCTCCCGATCGAAACCAAATGTGACATGTCATCAAATATAGGCAATTTTATCTGTATTATTTGAGTAAATAATACCAACAATGGCTGTGTTAATTTAATGTAATATATTACCAAGGTTACTGTATCAGGGTGATTTTTGGGAGGGATTTGCCACTCTTGGCAGCTACCTCTAGTTATGAAGGGATTTCATTGTAACTTGGTAGGATGACTCGGTATGATATCTCGATGAGACTGTTCTATTTTGGTCATGATCAGTCACCATGACCACTGCACAGGCACGTGACTTAGATTCCTTTAGAAAAGTCTACGACTCATATTTATGAAGGGATTTCATTGTAACTTGGTAGGATGACTCGTTTTGGAATAATTTTACTGTAACTTGGTAATTTGGGTTGACAGAGTTATCTGTGAGGGCCACATTAACCCAGGCCTCGGTTCTTCAGTACAGTCTACACCTCAAATTATTCTTATTGAAAACATAACATATAGGAAACAGAAATTAACTTATTCTCAATTATCACAATTCTTGTCTTATTTCACAATCCTTTCATAAACATTGAACATTATCCTTTTCTTCAAACACTACACACAGTCAAGTTAAGCTACAGTGTCATTGACACTTTCATTATAATGACTTGTTATGTTGTTACATACATTTGTTAAAATGAGCTGTCAAGGCATTATAACCAGTATTGAATTTATTATAATGTGTTATTAAGTCACTATAACAAGTTGACAAGTCATTATAACGAATTGTCAAGTTGTCATAATGAGTTGACAAGCTATGACAAATCGTGACATTATTATAATGGTTTGTGAAGTCATTATAATGTATTGACAATTCATTATTATGGGGGTAAAGTCATTATAACGAGTGTACAAATCATTACAATGAGTGTGCAAGTCACTATTACAAGTTGTGAAATCATTGTAATGAGTTGTGACATCAGAATATCAATTTACCAGGCCTCTATATAACAAGGTGTGAAGTCACTGTAATGAGTTGTGAAGTTATAATGAGTTAATGATATACGAGATGACAATTCATTATAATGAGTTGACAAGTCATTCTAGTGGATTGGAAATTCATTATAACAAGTTGACAGGTCATAATGAGTAAACAAGTTAGTTTACAAATCATTATAAGTTGTGGTGTTGTTATAAGGAGTTGAAAAATCATTGTGAGTCCTAAACATCATTATATCGAGTTTGCAAGTTATTATGACGACAGTTGTGATGTCATTACTTTGAGTTGGGATGTCTTTTTGATAATAATAACACTTTGGCCAGCCGCTGATTTGTCGCGGTTCTCGGACGAGAAGGCCTTGGTTACCCCTGTACTCCCAACTGCCTCCCTTTTCCCACGCTTCTCCTCTCCTCCCAACACTCGGAGACGAACTGCTTGATGACATCCCTTGCCCCATTCTTCCCAATCTCTCTGATTAGCATATTAACCCTCCCCCTAACCACATGTTCTTCATTCTCCCATCCCACTTCCCCATTATACTCCAAGTGAATCTCATTCTTTTAGACTGATACATTGGGCATTCTAGAAGAAAGTGTTCCAGGGTCTCCACCATTCCCAGGTTACACATCTGGCACTCCCTTTCACCGTCTTTCCCAATTTTTCCCCTCAGCTGCAGGGATCGCGACCTCAGCTTGAACAACAGTGACCCCCCAAAGCTGCCATCAAGGTACTCTTCAAAACCTGGCTTCTCTTTATCACGCAGGCCACCCAAAGACATCTTTGATTTGACCCCCTCTCGCCAATTACGGTTACAATCCTCCATGACCCTTTCTCTGACGATTTTTTTTACCTGGTTTGCCCCAACGTCCAGGTCCGAGATCTCCAATGAGTAGTTCTCTACTAGCTCCCTCACTTGGACCATCCACCCCGTTTTGATATTTGAGTTGAAAATTCTCAGGAACATTACTTTACACCATCGGCTGTCGGGGAGATTTACGAAATAATTAAGATAACTGAGTTTCAACAAGTCTATCTTGTCCTTGATCCTCATCCACCCAAGCTCACCCCTGATTGTTTCTAGCGCTGCGGCATTACTCGACCCCGTTATCCATCGGCCTGCATCGTTCTGCAGGATTTCCAAGCTCTTTACGGCCGTCTGGTTTAGGGGTACCACTTCCGTACCGTATGTTATACTTGGCAGCCCCACCATTTCCCAAATGGTTTTCCCCACAAAAACCTTATTGAAACTGTTTCTCCCTATAAGTTTCATTTGGTTAAGGATTCGCTTCCCCTTCAGAATCAATTTATTTGTGTGGCTTCCGTAGATGCCTCTTCCTGTAATGTTTATATTTACCCCCAAATACTCGTAATCACCTGTCTCTCCTACACTGAGAAGTTTGCTGCGCCCTTCCGGAATGCAGAACTCACCCACTCTCCACCTTCGAGTGGGGTCCACTTTGCGGCCCACAGGTATAACTTTGCTCTTGCTTTCATTAAGTTCGAATCTCCATTGGCTCCCATATTTCCCAACAATTCTCAGCATTTTCGTTAGCCCCTCTTTGCTTTCTGACACTAGAACCATATCGTCTGCAAAAAATAGCCCTGGGATCTTCAAGTCCCCAACTGCTACCCCCTCGTCGCTACGCAGGAGTTCATCTCCTAATCCTTTGATGTACAATGCAAACAGGATTGGCAAAAGGATACACCCTTGTTTTAGGCCTATCTCCATAGGCACACGTTTTATTGTAATGTTTCCCAGGCTAAGTTCACTCTGTACGTCTTTATATAATGCTTTCATAATTCCAACAAACTCGCCTCCCAAGCCCAGAGCCTCCAGCTTGTACCACATACCCTCCCTCCATACTCTATCGTATGCCTTTTTAACATCCAAAAAGGCCATCAACATCTTTCTCTTTTTTGCTTTTGCGGATTCTATCATTTGGGATAGCGTGAAAAGATGGCCAGTGACTTTCCTTCCCTTCCTGAAGCCATTCTGGATATCTTCCAAAAAACCCTTCTCTTCAATCCCTTCCTCTAGTCTCCCATACAGGACTTTACAGAAAACTTTTCCAATGTTGCTACTGACAGAGATCCCTCGATAGTTATCCAAAACATCTTTTTCCCCCTTTTTGTGAATAAATGTCACTTTGCTTTCTCTCTACTCCTTTGGGACCTCTTGATTTTCTGTCTAAATTGAATAGGGCAGTTAGGCTTTCCACGAGTTCCTCTCCCACTTTTTTGATAAACTTGTTAGGAATTTCATCCACCCCTCCCGCTTTTCCATCCCTTAATTTTGAGATCACCTTTCACACCTCCTCTGTTTTAATTTCACTGCACACGAAGTTCGATAGATTTTTCTCGACCTGATTCGGACACTCCGGTGGGCTCCCCTTGCCCCATCGCTTATCGCTTACCTTTTTCTAGTGCTTGACTAGTTCTGATGCGATTTGATTTTGCTCGTCTGTAACTCTGCCATCTACTTTAATACTCTGGGTTACTTCCTTTGTTACGTTTATTCACCCATTTCCAAAATACGTTCGAACTCGACCCCCCTGTCGTTCTTATCATCCTAATAAAACTGCTATTTCGCACTCTCCGATTATAGTCTTTAATCTTATTTACTTTATTTCGTGCTTGTTGGTATTCTTCCTTTGCTACTGTGGCCTCATTGCTTCCTCCCCCTTAAGTTTTCTACTTCTCCTGTATGTAGCTTTTCTACCCTTTATGGCCCTTTTCAGTTCTTCGTTCACTCTGTACCCAAGTTCCCGTGTTGGCACCCTGATCTTTCCTACACTTTCCTTCCCTGCCTCCACTAGGCTCGCAACTATGGTGTCGACCATCTTATGGACACTGCCCCACTTGTGTATGGTTGCAAGCTTTGGTTTTAGTTTTTCTTCGAACTTCGCCCAGTCAGCATCCTTTTTGAGTTCCCAAATCTCCTTGAAGCTTCCTTTGCTTTTTACTTGGTTTTTGGCCCTGATCGTCACTGTAATCAAGTTGTGATCACTATCCACCTCCATTTTACCTTCCTCATCCAGTTCTACCCGTATCACTCCCTCCATAAATTAATATCTGTGAGAATGTAGTCGATTATTGATTTTCTGTCGTTCCTCTCCCAGGTCCATTTCCCCTTACACCTCGCATCCCTATTCAGAATCTTCAGACCAAGCTCATTTGTGAAGTTCAACAGCTTCCTTCCATTCCTGTTGACTTTCTTGTCCCAACCCTCTATGCCTTCTTCCTTATCACCTATGTGTCCATTAAAGTCACCCATCAGAATTATACTGAGCCCCCTGTTTTCTAGTTCTGTGATATTGGACCTTAGTGTTGAGTATATCGAGTCATTCCACTCCACCGCACAGTACACAATCCCAAGGGCAATACTTTTGTTTCTCAGATTCATCTTTACCCATCTAATTTCATTCAATACCTCAGCTGAGGTGCTGACATCTTCCAGGTCTGTGATCAGCGACGGTTTTAAATCCTCTTTAATGTACATGCCTACCCCTCCCCCCTTTTTCTGGCCTTCCATTCGCCCTACACCTATCCACACGCACCCCTTACTTGGTCTACCTGTTCCTCGTGTCTTACCCACGTCTTGCTTAAGCCCATGACATCAAACTCCTCTGCCTTGATCAATGTAGCAATTTCACTTACTGTCTGGTGGAGACCCTGGATGTTGCTATAACCCACTTTCAGGGTACCAAGATTCATTGGCTTCCGCCTACTGGTCCCATTGTTATCTAGTCCCTGTGTGTTTGTATATCTTATTTTGTATACCTGTGCTTTCCTTGGGATGCTATTCCTATTGAAGTGAATTTTTGGTCCCTTTTCTTTATCCCATTTTTAGCTTAACTTGACATAGTCAAGATAAGCTAATTGCCATCACGCGTGCGGAAGTCTGTTAGTCTGTGAGTCTGTTAGTCTGTGAGTCTGTGATGCCTGTTCACATTTTTCTTTAGCACGGGCTACACCCCGCAGTTCTTGTCTGTTCGTCACGAAATTTCATATGCAGGTTTGGGGTCATGTCTAGATGAGAACATCCCCTTTTGGTCGCGATTGGGCAACCGGTATGGCTGCCCGAGCCCAAAACCTGAAAACCATTAGCACAGTCTACAGGTCGTATTTATGAACTTGGTAGGATGCCTCTGTATAATGCCTAGATGAGAACGTCCCCTTTTGGGCATGATCTATCAACCGTGATGGCTGCCCAAGCCCGAAACCCAAAAACTTTTAGCACAGTCTGCAGGTCATGTTTAATGTGGAGGGATTTCATTGTAACTTAGTAGGATGACTCCTTATGATGTCTAGATGAGAATTTCCCCATTTGGGCATGATCTGCCAACCATGACGACTGCCCGAGCCGAAAACCTTTACCACAGTCTACAGGTCATATTTATTGAGGAATTTCATTGTAACTTGGTGGGTTGACTTCATACAATGTCTAGATGAGAAAGTCACCTTTTGGGCGTGATTCGGCAACTGTGACGGCTACAGGGACCCAAAGCCCTAAAACCTTTAGCACAGTCTAGAGGTCATATTTATGAAGGGATTTCATTGTAACTTCGCAGGATCACTCCAGATGATGCCTAGATGAAAATGTCCCCTTTGGTTGCGATCATTCAGCCATGATGGCTGCCCGAGCCCGAAGCCCGAAAACCTTAAGCACAGTCTACAGGTCATATTTATGAAGGGATTTCATTGTAACTTGGTAGGTTGACTTCATATAATGTCTAGATGAGAACGTCCATTTTGGACATGATTGGGCAACTTTGACGGCTAAAGGTGCCCGCAGCCCGAAAACCTTTTGCACTGTCTACATACAGGTCATATTTATGAAGGGATTTCATTGTAACTTGGTAGTATGACTCCAAATAATGTGTAGATGAGAACGTCCCATTTTGGCTGTGATCATTCAGCCTTGATGGGTGCCCGAGCCCAAAAACCTTTAGCATAGGGATTTCATTGTAACCTGTTAGGTTGACTCCATATAATGCCTAGATGATGACATCCCATTTTGGTCGTGATTGGTCAACTATGATGGCTACAGGTGCCCAAAGCCCGAAAACCTTGAGCACAGTCTACAGGTCATATTTATGAAGGGATTTCATTGTAACTTCGCAGGATCACTCCAGATGATGCCCAGATGAGATTGTCCCCTTTGGTCGCGATCATTTAACCATGATGGCTGCCCGAGCCCGAAGCCTGAAAACCTTTAGCACAGTCTACAGGTCATATTTATGAAGGGATTTCATTGTAACTTGGTAGGTTAACTTCATATAATGTCTAGAAGAGAACGTCCCCTTTTGGACATGATTGGGCTACTGTGACGGCTAAAGGTGCCGAAGCCCGAAAACCTTTAGCACAGGCTACAGGTCATATTTATGAGGGGATTTCATTGTAACTTGGTAGGATGACTCCAAATAATGTCTAGATGAGAACATCTCATTTTGATCGTGATCATTCAGCCTAGATGGGTGCCCGAGCCCAAAAACCTTTAGTATAGGTAAAAGGTCATATTTATGGAAGGATTTCATTGTAACCTATTAGGTTGACTCCATATAATGCCTAGATGATGACATCCCCTTTTGGTCGTGATTGGTCAGCTGTGATGGCTTTAAGTGCCCGAAGCCCAAAAACCTTGAGCACAGTCTACAGGTCATATTTATGAAGAGATTTCATTGTAACTTTGTAGGATCACTCCAGATGATGCCCAGATGAGATTGTCCCCTTTGGTTGCGATCATTCAACCATGATGGCTGCCCAAGCCCGAAGCCCGAAAACCTTAAGCACAGTCTACAGGTCATATTTATGAAGGGATTTCATTATAACTTGGTAGGTTGACTTCATATAATGTCTAGATGAGAACGTCCCCTTTTGGACATAATTGGGCAACTTTGACGGCTAAAGGTGCCTGAAGCCCGAAAACCTTTTGCACTGTCTACAGGTCATATTTATGAAGGGATTTCAGTGTAACTTGGTAGGATGACTCCAAATAATGTCTAGATGAGAACATCCCATTTTGGCCGTGATCATTCAGCCTTGATGGGTGCCCCAGCCCAAAAACCTTTAGCATAGGCAAAAGGTCATATTTATGGAAGTATTTCATTGTAACCTGTTAGGTTGACTCCATGTAATACCTAGATGATGACATCCCCTTTTGGTTGTGATTGGTCAGTTGTGATGACTACTAGTGCCCGAAGCCCGAAAACCTTAAGCACAGTCGACAGGTCATATTTATGAAGGGATTTCATTGTAACTTGCTAGGTTGACTTCATATAATGTCTAGATGAGAACGTCCCCTTTTGGACATGATTGGGCAACTTTGACGGCTAAAGGTGCTCGAAGTCCGAAAATCTTTTTGCACTGTCTACAGGTCATATTTATGAAGGGATTTCATTGTAACTTGGTAGGATGACTCCAAATAATGTCTAGATGAGAAGGTCCCATTTTGGCCGTGATCATTCAGCCTTGATGGGTGTTCGAGCCCAAAAACCTTTAGCATAGGGATTTCATTGTAACCTGTTAGGTTGACTCCATATAATGCCTAGATGATGACATCCCCTTTTGGTCGTGTTTGGTCAACTGTGATGGCTACAGGTGCCCAAAGCCCGAAAACCTTGAGCACAGTCTACAGGTCATATTTATGAAGGGATTTCATTGTAACTTCGCAGGATCACTCCAGATGATGCCCAGATGAAAATGTCCCCTTTGGTTGCGATCATTCAACCATGATGGCTGCCCGAGCCCGAAGCCCGAAAACCTTAAGCACAGTCTACAGGTCATATTTATGAAGGGATTTCATTGTAACTTGGTAGGTTGACTTCATATAATGTCTAGATGAGAACGTCCATTTTGGACTGATTGGGCAACTTTGACGGCTAAAGGTGCCCGAAGCCCGAAAACCTTTTGCACTGTCTACATACAGGTCATATTTATGAAGGGATTTCATTGTAACTTGGTAGGATGACTCCAAATAATGTCTAGATGAGAACGTCCCATTTTGGCCATGATCATTCAGCCTTGATGGGTGCCCGAGCCCAAAATCCTTTAGCATAGGGATTTCATTGTAACCTGTTAGGTTGACTCCATATAATGCCTAGATGATGACATCCCCTTTTGGTCGTGATTGGACAACTGTGATGGCTACAGGTGCCCGAAGTCTGAAAACCTTGAGTACAGTCTACAGGTCATATTTATGAAGGGATTTCATTGTAACTTCGCAGGATCACTCCAGATGATGCCCAGATGAGATTGTCCCCTTTGGTTGCGATCATTCAACAATGATGGCTGCCCGAGCCTGAAGCCTGAAAACCTTTAGCACAGTCTACAGGTCATATTTATGAAGGGATTTCATTGTAACTTGGTAGGTTGACTTCATATAATGTCTAGATGAGAACATCCCCTTTTGGACACGATTGGGCAACTGTGACGGCTTCAGGGGCCCAAAGCCCGAAAACCTTTAGAACAATCTACACGTCATAATTAATTATGTAGGGATTTCATTGTAACTTGGTAGGATGACTCCAAATAGTGTCCAGATGAGAATGTCCCCTTTTGGTTGCGATCATTTAACCATGATGGCTGCCAGAGCCCAAAGCCCAAAAACCTTTAGCACAGGCTACAGGTCATATTTATTAAGGGATTACATTGTAACTTGGTAGATTGACTTCATATAATGTCTAGATGAGAACGTCCCCTTTGGACGCAATTGGGAAACTGACGGCTACAGGGGCCCGAAGCCCGAAAACCTTTAGCACAGTCTACAGGCCATATTTATGAGGGGATTTTAATGTAACTTGATAGGATGACTCGTTTTGGAATAATTTCACTGTAACTTGGTAACTTTTGTTGATATACGTTAACTGTGAGGGCCACATACATTAACTGTGAGGTCATATTAACCCACCCCTCACCTCTTTTTCAATTCTTGTCTTATTTCATAATCCTTTCATAAACATTGAACATTATCCTTTTCATCAAACACAACACACAAGTTAAGCTACAGTGTCATTGACACTTTCATTTACAACTATGGTTCATAATACATTTCCTGTGTTCATTCCCCCCTTCTCTGCCCCCCCCCCCTCCCTATACCAAAAAAGACTCCACCACCTGCAACATATTTCTTTCTAAAACCTCTGTACCCCTTGGGCTAAGATGGAGACCATCCTTTCCATATAGGTCCTTTCTCCCCCAAAATGATCCCCAATTGTCTACAAAAGGTATCCCAAGTTCCTTACAATACTCCCCCAATTCCTCATTGACCCCAATGATCCGCAAATTACACTCGCCCCCACCACTTAGTACTGGGAGAAGCCCCAAAACCACTGCCTGTGCATTCTTAGAAGACAACAAGTCGTTACTCTTGAGATGACAAGTCATTATAATGAGTTAAGTTTTCAAGTCACTGTAACAGATTCTGAAGCATTATCAGCAAAAAAAACATAAGGAGTTCGGAAAGTTATTAAAACCGTGAGTTGGTATTTATTATTTATTTATTGGTGTTTAAGGTGACATACTTATGCACAATGGTTAATCGTGACAGTGACAGTTTTACGGGTGGAGGAAGCCAGAGAGAACCACAGAGCATCAATGAGCAACTGTCAGCTCCTCAACATTCTAACTCTGTTCAAGGTCCGCTCAAGCAAGGTTACAGTGGTTGAAGACATGTGCACCATCGACGTTCAGTATGCCTTAGTACACGGCATCATCGTGCCCACATGTAGGCAACCGGGATAAAGTGCCTTGCCCAAGGACACAATGTGGATCATCCCCGACAGGGATTGAACTCGGGACCTCTAGCATAGAAGTCCAACAGTCTACCACTGAGCCACCGCACTCCCCCTGAGTTGGTAAGTCACAATGAGTTGTGAAATAATTATAAAGAGTTGTGAAGTTATTCTAAAAAGTTGTCATGTCATTATAGAGAGTTAAGAAATCATTATACTGAGGAGTATAGTTGTTATAAAAAGCTATGATGTTGTTAAAACGAGTTGACAAGTTGTTACTAAGATATGAAATAATTATAACGAGTTGTGAAGTCATTATAACAAGTTGGCAAGTCAGTTAGCTGCAGCGATTACGTTACCTGCATGGGTACATGTACATCTGACTAGGTATAATGCTTGAACCAGTCGACACCAGCTATTAATTTCTTTTGCGTCACTAAATAAGCACATTACTCATCTACCAACCCGATTCATGTCTGCTTAACTCAGATCACCAAGGAAATTTTTTTTTTTTTAATTCAAGTTGGCTTCATCCTCATCTTTGTCTTCTCTTTGTTTCTTCTTTTGTTCTTTCTCTACTTTGTTCTTCATGTTATCTTTCTACTGGTTTAAAAAATATTAGTCCAGCAAATGCCTCATATTGTCTTCTAATCAAATACTCTAGGTATTCCAACTATTATCCATTTAAATAAAGTACTGTAAAAGCAGAAAATTTCGTGGGGTTAAATTTTCGTGGCTTTGTGAATTCGTGCATTTTCGTGGGGATTTAATTTCGTGGTCAGCCGACTTGAAAACATCAATATGATGGCGCCTCTTCTGAGCATCTGCTCTAAAATGAAAACACCATTAATGGCTCTGTTAAAAGGGTTAACAAATACTAAAATACATGAACCGTCTTCACCCAGTTTGCCGTCATCAATCGATCATTGGATGAAGCCAGTGCTGCACAAGTAACAGCGGCAAATGATGAAATAGAGAAGCTCATGCAATCGCCAAAAACACCAACAAGTAGCAGAAAATGGAAACGGGATGACTATGAATTCTACTCTCCAGAACAGCGAGCAAAAGTTGCGAATAAACTACATAAAACCTATTCATGGCAACTGGGTATTATCGGCTTTTGATTAAGTGTCGAAAGACAAAGACTGTATTGTGAATGGCTTTTGCCTTGCGGGCATAGAGGAAGTTTTAGATAAATAAATATTCCATTGGACTCATTGACGCTAATTAAATGATGTAATGACAGTTTGTGATAAAATGAAATCTTTTGTATAGTCCATGTGTTCATTTAATCGTGTTTAGTTTACTAGCAATACTATTTAATTTAAACAGTATTTATTTCCAATTTCGTTGAGTTACATTCAATAACAATAAAGTTTGTGTGGACCCGACAGTAAGCTATAAGCTTTTACAAGGTCGTTTCCACTCGTGAGTCATTTACAGAAACTGAGGACGGGATGGTAACTACATGTATACATTTACTAGGATATCAAATACTGGAAGTACTATGAAGGAAGTTAGAAATAAAAGTAGATTTAAATTTCATCCAAGGTATTAAGTTTCAAAATAGAAAAAAATCTTTGCGTTATATTGAATTCCACAGCATGGTTAGAAAATCTGAGGTCATCTTCACGTAGTGGAGGATACAACTTCAATAAAAAAAGAAAAGAAGATTTACATGCCAGTTGCATCTTACTGAATACAAGGCTTCAGGGCCATACATGTTAGGATTGCAAATACCATGTAGAGAGACAGTCACGCAATGCCCGTAACCACCGCAAATGTAAGCGTATCACTCTCTCACCCGAGGTGACCACATCCTCAACGAGTCCGCCACCAGCAACAGACAAGCGTTTATGGTTTAACTGTGTCGTTTAACTGGCCATACCTTGGATGAACAGAAGTATAGAAGCTAAGAAAGTGTCCTGTGTCAGTTGCTGTCGCGAATGGCCGCCTTGCCCCAGGAATCCCGGCAAATGTGTTATCATGAGGTCGTCAACGACTAGGGGGTCTTATTGGAAACACTGGGGCAGCTGTGTTGTTAAAATTGTACATAGATATAAACATCACGGTCAGGGTGCTAATAACAGATAATTCCAAGTCGATAACTGATATTCGAGTGGAAAGACGTGTATTTAGGCTGGATAGTCAGGTGAACCTGCCCGAGTTTAAAATGAACTTATGTACTGTATCGAATATTACTCGATTATCCCTAGTATTGTAATGTTCAGTCCCATACAACAAAGCATTGCAGTCAATAGTGTAGGGAAGTAGCCCAAGCATATTGTTTCGTACTTGGTCAAGGATGTGACATCTCAGTAAGAAATGTTCAGTCGTCTCACATTCACCGCACGCACATAATGGTGTATCTGCTAGGTGGTTTTCAAAAAGGTGCTCATTAAGATTACTACATCGTAATCGTAGTCTACAATGATATATCTGCGCCTTCCGTGAACTTGCTAAGGCAAAGAATTGTGGCGGTCGGCGAGTATTCCGGTTTATATAATTTTTAAACTCAGGTAGGGAACAATTGTCTCTGATGTTCAGAGGGAGGTCGTTCCATAATTTTGTTGCTGAAGGTAAGAAGGAGGATTGATAATTCTTGGTTCGACAAGACGGAAGACGGAGATCTCTAGCTGTACGAAGGTCACGAGATTGATTAAACGAAACTGGTGGAGGGATGATATTGGATATGTAAGGGGGAACCATATTATGAACCATTTTGAAGTATTGTATCAATTTATGCTTTTCCCGTCTAGTTTTAAGATTCTCCCACCCAGTTTCTACGTATAGCGAGGCTTTGCTGGCACTGAGAGTTGCTCCTGTTATAATACGCGCTGCTGCAATTTGAATGCTTTCAAGCTTCGTCGAATCTTGTTCAGTGCGATTGTCCCACACTGTATCTGCATATTCAAGCAGAGGTCGGACGAACGCAAAGTAGATTTTCTCTAATGTTTTTCGATCCAGAGTGAATTTCTGTTTCCTAATTAGGTCAAGACGTGGCCATGCCTTTGTACAAATATAATCAATATGATGATCCCACATGCACCGTGAGTTAAGGATAACACCCAAGTGTTTATGTTCCTCAACTTCATCAATGTTAGTATTAGCCATTATTAATGTCGGGTGTCCAGTCTGGTCTTTTTTGCGCGATATAGTCATAGCTTCTTTTTTCAGAGGGTTAAATTCTACCAGCCATGTTTTCGACCATTGCTCAAGTTTCATCAAATCATTATTCAAGATACGGGCAGCTCGATCATGGTTGTCAATGATTAAATACAATGTTGTGTCATCCGCAAATAGTCGAATGCTACTTGTTAGATCTGAAGTAATATCATTTATATATATCAGGAAGAGAAGCGGTCCAAGAATAGATCCTTGGGGAACACCGGAATTGACTGGTTTCCAGGACGACACATCCGCATTTATAACTACTCTTTGTAGTCGATCATTGAGATAGGATTTCAAAAAATCAAGCAGTTCGCCGGTAATACCAGTTTTGTTCAATTTATAGATCAAACCCTTGTGCCAAACCTTGTCAAAAGCTTTGCTGACATCGCAAAATATAACCCTCACATCTTTACCTTCGTCAAGTGCACGACTGAATGCATCATATATATCAGTGAGCTGAAGTACTGTTGAATCATGTGGGGTGAACCCTGATTGGAAAGGACTAAGTATCTTGTTCATGTCCAAAAAATACCACAAGTGTTTAAACACACACCTTTCAAAGACCTTCCCTACACAGCACAATAATGATATCGGACGGTAATTAGATACCAGATTGGGGGGATCTTTTTTCAAGATTGGCACAACATTAGCTTTCTTCCATTGCAGGGGGAAATATGAATGCTTGAGCAGAATGTTAAATAATCGCATAAGAGGTTCGATCAGGGAGGGTGTGCACTCCTTTAAGAGTCGTGGACTCATGAGATCCGGACCAGAAGCTTTTGAAATTTTGAGTGATTTAAGAGAGTCACGTACATCTTTTTGTGAAATTGATATATTACTCATCAGGGGACGTTCCGAAAAATTCTGAGACGGGAGATGTGCTTGTGTGTCATCAACTGTCGTGCTACTACGTGTTGCGGGAGATAATTTTGTTCGCATGGAGCATATTTGGAATTTCATTGACTTTATTCCCCAGAAGTAACTTTAGTGTCTTCCACCACGATGATGGAGACGTACTACTATTGTTTAGTGTGTTCTGAATTTTGTTGTGATAGCTGGCTTTCGCTTTTCTAATCGCAGAAACAACTTCATTCCGTTTAGTGCGATATTTGGCCCAAGCCTCGGGCCAGCCATTCGATTTGGCTAGACGATAAGCACGCTTCCTTTGACGTATTAACAACCTTATTTCATTGTGGATCCATTGATTTTCATTTTTCCGTATAGTAACAGTTTTATTTGGAATGTATGCGGCTGCATGTGCGAGAATTTTAGAACTAAGATTGTTAACCACTGTGTCTAGGTTTGCATTTGAAAAGATACTATCCCATTGAGTATTTGACAATGATTCATTCAGTCCTGCAAAATCACCTTCATCATAAAGCCAAATTCTACGTTTAAATGTTTTTGGTGTAATTTTCTTAAGACTTACTTCAGTGTGAACTGGACTGTGGTATCTTATTAGGTCAGGTATGAAGGGATCAGCTACATCACACGATATAACTTCTACTGTACTACTGACGGCAAATAAATCTAATAAACTTTCTGATGACTCTGTAAAGTATGTAGGTTCGGTTACTACTTGTCGAAGATTGAAGTAGTCAGCAACGTCGCGAAATTTTCCTTTGTTACATGAAAGTAAATTATCGTTAAAGTCGCCAGTTACAATCAGATCAGGGATTCCTGAATCCTTAGCTCTTTCAATTGATGTGCTAATCGTGTCCCAGAGTTCATTACAGCTATTGGGGGGGACAGTAAATAACACCAAGCAAGAAGGGTTTCGTAACGCTATGAACTTCAGTCCACATACATTCCAGTGGAAATACTTCAAGGTCCGACCTAACTTTGAAGGAGATCCCAGACTTAATATATATTGCGATACCCCCACCTCTAGTAGGGCGATCGTTCCTAAGTACATTTTGAAATCCACTGATGTGAAGATCAGAGGTATCATCTGAGGATCTCAACCAAGTTTCTGTAAAAGCACATATATCGTACACAGGCATTTCACATTGCAACATATCAATTTTAGGTTTTAAACTTTGAATGTTCATATGAAGAATTTTAATTCCCTCCAATGCTGACGAAGATTCACTCGCAAGCCCTGGGTTAAGTTCAATGTCACCTGAAAGGAGTAAGAGCATTGATACACATAGGCAAATAATTAATGTCGGCTGCAAGTTGAGATTCTCCGAGTAATGCAAGGACTTTGGTTCGTTGGCTAATATCAGGTTGGAATTGCTCGATTGAACCATTAGATTAGGGGGATAAAGCAAGGACACAGGTACCCAATCGAGGGCTCGTGTTTCTGTTAGTTGTGAATTTACAGTGTATGCCAGGTCATCTTTTGAGGCTCCGAGCAAGTTCATCACAGCTAACATTAAGGTCAGCCCTTTGCACTGGTATTTAAGTAGAAGGTTCGCAAAGATGAAGCATGGCAAATCGAGCAAGCGTTTCCTATTTACACCCCTATGTGCACGAACAATGAAGAGACCTACTCTCATTCTATATGTTTCTATATTACACATTATTTTATCTACTTATAGATAATTTTTTACTGTTGATTTGATGATAGGTAGGTCCCGCACTACATACGAGAACACAAACTACTAGAGCGCCATAGGACAAGGGTGCCACAAATACTATCAACTGACAACTTATGTTAGGACAAGGATGTATTTTGACAGAAGGAACAGGGATGTGTTTTGACAGAAAGGAGAAAAAAGTAATTAAGGAATATTGAATAATAAAAGCTGAACATATAAACAAAACATAAAAAAGCACAAAGAAAAGCAACAACATAATTGTTGAGTTTCTGTTCTATAGATTATAGGAACCCAGCAACCGAATCAAAGTTATTTAGAACATATCTTGATTTAACTTTAGGATTTGGAGTTGGGATGATAACTTAACATTACAGCTAAACAACTGTTCACTCTAGAGTAAGACATTGTGAGCACAGTGACAAAGTCACAGGTTGTGATTGCATAAAGAGATTACAGCTTGGCCACTTATGTGAAGCCAATAGCTGACCGAGAGTCCTGACGAAAAGGTAGATGCCAGATATGAAGTTCATTTAATGCTAAGGCAAATTTAGTTTTATTCAGGTACCAGTAACACTCCGAAGGTATAATTAACTTAAGCTCAATCGAAATAATAGGACTCTGTCCGAACACAGTGAATATAATCACGGGAAAGCACGACCATCCTCACTGTATTCAGGGATAATGTACGAATATTCCGTGCAGCACATCGCTTTGATGGATCCAGGTGAAAACTAAGTATACTGTAACACATAAACCCACTGCACCACAGTGTGATCGTGTGGGGCTAGCAAAATAACCTCATCTTGTCAAGAAAGAGTTTACATTTAGTGATGTCAAAGGAACCTGCCAAGTGCAACGGGTCCCATTCGATAATCTTCCTTTCCAAAAGTGCGAAACAAACGAAAGGGAAAAGAAGAAATGAAAGGACGTCGCAGTTGCGCGGCGATGTGTTGGACAAACATTGTTAGTCCGCCAGAGTATGGTCTTAATTTAACACACCCACATACCAGCACACCAATACCAATGCCCACTGGCCCTAACACGCACGCCAGCTTCCCCTCCCTCCCACACACACGTACACATCTACACTCGTGTACGCATGATTGTTTAAAAGCACCGGCACTAACGCGCGTATCACTCCATGTGCTGATGTGTGCTGTTAGTCACAAGTGTAAGGTAGAAAGCTGGCACCATGATAATTCAAATGATAGTGGGATTTTGAGATAGGCCTTGGGGCAATAGCTGCCTAACTCACTTGAGCTTCTAGCTTTACTTAGTGCTGGTAACCGTGCGGGCGAGATAACTAGTCATTCGTGACCACAGCAACTCACTGTTACTGACATGTCTTTCAGTATAATGTGTTTATTTGGTTTATCTCAGGCTGATAGTCATATTTCCCAACAGAATAGAGTTCTAGACTGATGTATGGGAGACAGATCTTGAGCTGGAAAAGTAAAAGTTACGTCATGAAGATTACACAGACTGCTAAGTGCATCTGCAAATCCATAATCTCGGGCAATAGTCGGAATAATGCGCTTTCGCTCCTCAATTTCCAATCCATATACGAAGCGATATCATAAAACAGTTACACCTATATACATAAATGTACAAAGTTATGTTTCTCCATACAACACACTGCAGGGCCGATGGTCACTCCAGTTGGCTCCTTTGAGTACAGGGTATACAAATGCATTACAAGGACCTCTTTCACACAAGTATATATAAGACTAGAATACGCACAAACATAGATAGTTAGCATTGGCTGTCCAAGTGTGCCCTTGTTCACACACACACACATGCACAGCCAATGCCTTGGATGCACGATGTTTCTATAATATTTCCACTATGTACAATATATGTATAGACATTATAATACAAGAATACTTATGCTTCTTTGTTGGAATGTAACAAGAATACAGAACATAAATGAGCATTGGCACACTGGACGCTCCAAGTGCCTCATAGAATACACGGTATCGATGCTGATACAACTTACAAACACACACGCACCTCATTACACAACTTGTTACGAGACAAGAGTAAAATTGTTGCGAGGCAGTTAATGTTGTAATTAATAATAATAATAATAATTCTTTATTTCAGACACAGTGGTCCATAGAACACAGAAGCACACCATTGCACACATACACAACCAACATTACGGGTTCAAAATAATTCATTACCTGTTAGTTTCAGGTTAAGATACAAGGGCATCCTATCCACTATATTTTTTAGAAACTATTGCACAACAGAATCTTAGCACCTAGACAGACTTGCGTTCGTTGGGCACGATCGCCAACCTATTCGTAATCATCATGCACACAGGTACTACCAACAATGTGGTTGATTGTTTTCACCATAATAATATGCCCGTTTTATGTATGGATACCAGATTACCAAGGTGTATACCTGCTGTTAATTCACTTGTGTTGTCTGGTTAACCTTATATAAATCCGCACTATGAACCTATTTGTTTTACTATTGGCGTTAGATATATCAAAAGCTTACGGGCAGGAAGACACAAAAAGTCGTGTCAGGACAAGGGTGGAATAACTTCGTTGTAGCGGATATAATAATTTATCGGTTGTCATTGTTAACCCTTTACACAACATAATTGTTTTAAATCCTTTCCCAAGCCCACAGCCTGTTTCCCACATTGGGATGAGCTCGATGAGCTCATTCCAATCATGGGCCACAGCCTATGTCCCTGCGAGACAAAGAGAGGAGTTTTTTAGTAGTTCGATATCGTAGCAAGAGTCGTCAATAATATAGTAAATTGTAGCGGACCGCATGAGTTATCCACTGTCACCATTAACCCTATACCCAATGCAACGGCCAAGACAGGCCAGCTTTATTACAAAGGTAGTCTGCCCAAAGAAGAAAGAGCGAAAACATCACAGCCTACAAGCCCGCATTGAAACGAGCACGACTACATTTTCATTGGTAAATCAGCCCGCATTGAAATGGGCACGACTACATTTTCGTTGGTAAATCAACAAACAAAACCGGCCAGCCCCCGCCCCCCCCCCCCCCCACACACACACACACACAAAAACACAAAGAAACAGAAAACAAACCTCACTCAAAATTTTAATAACTTTTAGGTCTTGTCCCCAGAGCGCAGCTCACGGCCCCCATTAATCTCTCAGGGCATGGCCAACGATCAAGGGTCTCAAGCCATGTCTCCGAGACACAATGAATTTAGTTAGTAATTCTAGAGTTATGCACATGTCGTGTGTCGTAGCCAAGTTGTAGAGAGCTGAAAGTAAAAAAAAAAGTAAAAAAAAATGTTCAATTGTCACTATTGACCCCCATCCAACGCAGCCACAAAGACCGACCAGCGCCACTCACCCTAATTGACACTCGAGCCCTATTACACTTTCATATCCTGTCCCAAGGCCACAGCTCGCGATCACTCCTTGGGCTGAGCTCGCCCCAACCAGGGGCCACGAGCTATGTCTCCGTGACCAGGAATGATTTTTTTAATAATTTGAAAACATTTGCAAGTAACGCCCGCCATCTGCGTTGAGCAGGAATAATTTTTGATCAAGGGTCGCAAGCCATGTCTCCGAGACACAATGAATTAAGTTAGTAATTCTAGAGTTATGCACATGTCGTGTGTTGTAGCCAACTTGTAGAGAGCTGAAGGTAAAAAAGAAGAAAAAAAAAAATATTCAGTTGTCACTATTGACCCCCACCCAACGAAGCCACAAAGACCAGCCAGCGCCACTCACCCTAATTGACACTCGAGCCCTATTACACTTTCATATCCTGTCCCAAGGCCACAGCTCGCGATCACTCCTTGGGCCGAGCTCGCCCCAACCAGGGGCCACGAGCTATGTCCCCGTGACCAGGAATGATTTTTTTAATAATTTGAAAACGTTTGCAAGTAACGCCCGCCATCCGCGTTGAGCAGGGAATCAATGTTAAAATCAGAATGCAACGAGTGGGTCTCGAGCCTCATAACATGACAAACGCTTCCTTCTTGCAGGTGCCCGTAACGTTTCAGACAGGCCCTGATGACACAAAGGTTATTCATATCTGAGTTTTTTAGGATCAAAAACATGTCTATTTAGAGCCAAGGATTTAGATAGCAGTATCAAACAAGAGGAGTTGTTCGTTTTGGTCTGAATATGTATTTCAGGCATTTAGGCGGCCAAAGTGGGAGGATCGGTGAGTGGTTTACTTCTGCGAGCTATGAATTGTAACTCGTAGTTTGAACTTATCTTCAATAGAGAACATTTCTGCTTCACTTGTGATGCTATGGACCCTATCGTCAAGTTCTTTCAAAAAGATCACGCCGTCATGCGTCCAACAACCAGCAATTTTCCGATCTTTTACCATTTGACGCTCCCTACGTGCCAGGGCTGCTCGTTCCTTTGTTAGATGCTCATTGACATAAATACCAGGCTTTGCACCTTTGAGCTTTTTCCTCCCCCTATAAAACCTGTCTCGAGATCGATAACTGACATACTTGACTAAGATGGAACGTAGAAAGCCAGTTCTCGGGGGACCAGAGCGATGACTCTGCTCAATTTCATCGAGTTTAAGTGGGACCCCCATTGCATTGGCTAAGTCAAAAACAAGATCATCAGTCTGCTCAGTACTAGTCTCGGGTATGCCTGATATTCGTAGTGAGTTTCTCATACCGTATTGGCAGAGATCGTCAAGTTCAGCTTCTAGGGTGGAAATATTCTTTGATTTCCCATCGATCACTTTTTCCAAGACTGACACACATTGCTGCAAGTCAGAAATATGGTCCGTAACTGCTGCCTTAACTGAATTGTCTATAAGCTCCTTGATCTTCAGCTGGACACCCGGATGACTCAATGCTACGATAAGTGAATGCACCATTTGGTTCTGCTCAGGTTGTGTACTGAGGTTGGGCATTGAGAGGCTGATTCCACTTGTCGTGGGCATGGATGCAATATTAACCGGGAATGAATGCTCAGAGAAAGTTTCCAGGCCAAGTGATGTGTCGAGATCAGAGTCGGAAAAAGAACCCTCCCTTGGTTTCTTTCTCTCAGGGTCCAAAGATGTCACACTCTCAGTCGAGTCCCTTGGTCTTGATTTTCTTTCAATAGGATTCGCGTTAGACATTTTCAAAAAGAAGGTCACACAGTGAAATTAGCTGAAAATACAATAAGTTGTCTGGTCGGTGTATTGTGAAATGTTTTGAGAACTCGAGTTGCCTAACGGTAGTCAGAGTTGTCCAACGGTAATCAAAAACTGAATTGAATTTACAGTTACAGATAACAGGTCACAAGCACTGTTTATATTTTTCACATGATCTGGTCACGCAACACTGGTAACACTGACGACTTGTGACTGTCGTGATTCACAAGTGTATTAAGGTCACAGTGTCATGCATCAACACAAACACAATGACAAACACAATGCTGCTTTTTGACACATCAAACAATAGCACTGGAGATTACGAAGTTATTACAATTTTGTTTGTGGCGATGGCTTTGGGTCGTCTGCTATTTGCAAATATTTTTGCATACCAGTACACACCAGTTTCACAGTTTCTATGAAAACACTACAAAAATCTTGAAGTCATCAAGATCTCTTGTCGAAGAATTGTTAATGTAACACCGATCCCCAGTTACCAAATTAATGTGTGTTTAGATTCCAGACAAGGAACACAACACCTACCTCGAGAAGTAAGAAAAGTTCACCAAAGTTTTCTAGAATACATGGAATCCATAAAATGGCGAGCTGAATCCGTCATTCAAACACATTATCCCACTATATCTCTCCAAATCCTGTCAACATCTACATAATATTTTGACGAAAGACAATACTATTTTTCAAAAACATTACAGTTGCTGGGAGCTCCAAATATTGCTACCTTCCCGCCATCACGTGACGTATTCTATATACTATTTGTATGTATGTTCTTTTTCTTTCATAAATAAAATTGTAGTGTGATTAATTTGTTCTGGCTATTAAAATGTAGTTGGTCAGCAGTTTCATCATTCTGAAATACCATTTTTCATCACCGTGGATTGAGATATTTTCGTCATAGATGGAGGTGTTGTGGGCATAAATTTCGTTGGGATTTAATTTCGTGGCTTTTTCTCACCCACGAAAACCATGAAATTAAATCCCCAACGAACTTTTCTGCTTTTACAGTATATTCCTCAAGTGTTGAGAAAGCAGAGGTGTTCAATGAATACTTCTGCTCTATCTCAACAGTTGATGATTCGAAAGCCTTCCTTTCTGATTCAGTCTCCCAGGCTTCACAAGATATTGATATTCATCACTCTCCAATGTAGTGAAGTATATGAAGCAATGAAGTCGATAAAGGTGTCTAAAGCGTCTGGTCCCGACCTTGTAAGTCCACGCCTACTAAAGAAATGTAAATCCTCCCTATATGAGCCTCTTCTAATCTTATATAATGTGCTCTTGAACAACTCTTACTTAGCCTCACTGTGGAAACAAGCAAATTTCCCCCCAATTTTAAAAAGAACAGCCCTCAAATTCAGTTACTAATTATTGCCCGATATCATTGATTAATTATGTAGGTAAAATGTTTGAAAAATGTGTTTTCAAACGCTTGTAGCAATTTCTGATTGACAACAATGTTCTTACTCAATTCCAATCAGGTTTTACACCTGGTGATTCAACTGTCCTCCAACTGACTGACATATATGATGAATTCTGTCGAGCTCTTGATGAAGGCAAAGAAGTTAGGATGGTCTTCTGTGATGTCAGTAAGGCTTTCAACAAGGTATGGCATGTTGGTCTTATCCACAAGCTGATGAAAATTGGTGTTTCGGGTGAACTTCTGTTGTTCTTGAAATCATACCTCTCGGATAGGTCGCAACGAATTGTGCTAGGGTCGAACGCATCTACTTGGTGAACCATTAACGCTGGAGTTCCACAAGGTTCAATACTTGGACCTTTATTGTTCCTTATAAATATTAATGATATAACCAAAAAATTACTCAGTAGCATACACCTATTTGCAGATGATACTTCCCTATATCTAATTGTAGAGAATCCAGAGCAAGCTTCGAGATTAATCAACCATGACCTTGCCACAATAGAAGGTTGGGCTAAGACGTGGTTGGTTGAGTTTAATCCCAGTAAAACAGAGAGTATGCTCATATCACGTAAATGCAACCCTACTGCCCATCCACCTCTATTCTTAGGTGATTCGTGAATATCCGAATTCAATAATCATAAACATTTAGGAGTTATATTAAATAGCACATGTTCATGGAATGACCACATTGACCATATCTGCTCTAAAGCCTGGTCTCGCTTTGACCAACTGAGGAAGCAGAAATTCAATCTCGATCGCAGCGTCCTAGAAAAAATATACTGTGCCTTCGTTCGGCCTCTACTCGAATATGCTGGTGCTGTCTAGGATAACTGTTCAGCAGCTCAAGTCGCCGAGCTAGAGAAAATACAGATCGCAGTGGCTGGGATCATTACCAGGGCAAGTGTCAGTTGTAGCAAGTCTCTGCTTTATTCCGAAACATGTTGGGACTTTCTACAAAACAGACGTCACAAACACAAGCTGTTACAGTACTTCAAAATGTATCACTGCATGTTGCCCTTATATATTTCCAATAAAGTTCCCCCGACCGTCTTGTCGTCAAATCTATCATTCAACCTCTGGTCATGTCATAAGCACAAAGTTCCTTTTTATCGAACTCAGTTGTATCAGTCGTCTTTTATCCCGCACGTCACTGATCAATGGAACAAACTTGCTTTATCTGTCCGCGAGAACTCATCAGTGATCAGTTTCAAAACTTTCCTAAATGCTGGAAATCAGCGACCACCTGTGTTTTACAGTGGCGCAAAATCACACACAGCCCAAATATATCCCTGCAGGTTGCAGTTGTATTGTTGTAACCTTAATTCTCATTTATACGACAATCATCTGTCACCTACCCTCTCCTGTCAGTGCGGGATGTGTGAGACACCAGAGCATTTTTTCCTACATCATCCAATGTACTCAAATGTCCATAATAGTACTATCAACCTTCTTTCATTTATTGTAAACATATCAACACTACTTTTTGGATCTGAATTCTTGAACAGTCAGGAAAACCATCTTGTTTTTGAAGGGGTGCATGACTTCATTTTGTCAACTAGGCGTTTCTTTTGACTGCTGAGGATCAAGTTACCACATACGACTACTACTATATGATGAATTTACATCCATTCCTATAATCCTGCTCTTCTTTCCATTTTCTTCACATGGATCACCATCAAGGCTGCTTCCGTCTCACTTCTAACTAACGGTGCTTCTGCTGCTTACTTGCGAGTGTCTTGAATGTGAAGGCAATGTATTCTGCTTTCAAGCTGGCATCCCCTGTTTTTTATTGCTCCTTTTCTTTGTACTTTCTTTTCATCTTTTCCTTCATTCACAAGCAAGGTTTAAACAATATCATGTATCGCCGCCTGGTAGTTTGACTCCCTTGCTTACCTTTCTATGACTAGAATTATCACCAACTTTCTCACCGGTTTTGTCCTGGCCGGGGTGTCGTGTCCTTGCACTCGAGGTTACCTGCTAGTGTCGACAACTATGCTGACAAATCAAATCTGAATGATCTCTCGGGTATTTGCTCCCTGGTCTACATTCTTGGGGCCTATAGGCAGCTCTCACTGTGTGCATGGATACAGTGCCCCAGCTTGGCATGATCAAGTTGGTGATCAACCACAGGCCATGGGTTCTAGGTGGTGATATATGAGTCCATCTACTATATTATACCACCTTTTTGTGTAAATTTATGATTGACCCCGGGAGATGTCTAACATAATCTCCCAGCTTTCTGTCAGATCCCCCATTACATACTAATATGGTCTTTTGTTAGTATATGTTATATTCTTGATGTTCACTATATATACTGTTACTTTTCTTGTGTTCAATATTGTAACATATAGCATACTTATTGAATAAATATTGTTTAAACTAAATACTCTATCCAACAAGGGAGACAACTTCCAAAAGCTTATAGCTTATTGTTGAATCCCTTACATTTATTCTTGGATTCTCTTGTTCTGTTACATTGTATACCATTAATTTCATGAGTTGTTCCTTTTTATCTGTTTGCGGGATGTGCACAATTCTTACTTTCAATAATAAATATTGTTTAAACTAAGTTAGCAAGTCATTATAACAAGTTATGAAGTCATTATAGATAGTTGCTAAGTTGTTATAATGAGATGTCAAGTTATAACAAGTTTCAAATGTTATAACAAGTTGACAAATTACAGTAAGGAATTGACAAGTTGTTGTAATGGTTTGCAAGTCATTATAACAAGCTGCAAAGTTTTGAAGTCATTATAATCACCTGGGAAGTCATCATAACGAGGGCACAAACAGTTATAATGACTTGACAAGCCATTATGATGAGTTGGAAAGTCATTATAACAAATGGACAAATAGTTATAGTGAATTGACAAATCACATTAGTGAGTTGTGAATCATAATGAATTGTGAAGTCCTTATAATGAGTTGAGATGTCTTTATAATGAGTTTTGAAGTGATTATAACTGGTTGTAATGTCATTATAATGAGTTCCTCTAAGTGGACAAGTGGTTATAATAACTTGTGAAGTCTGTATAATGAGTTAATAAATCGTTACAACAAGCAAGCAAGTCATTATAATGAGATGTGGAGTAATTACGAGTTGTGATGTTGTTATTACGATTTAACAAGTTGGCAAGTCATTATGAAGAATTATACATTCATGATGAGTTGTGATTTCATGACAAGTCGTTTTAACAAGTTGTAAAGTGTTTATAATGAGTGTTGATTTCATAACTAGTTTGTAAATTGCAAAGTTGTGAGTTATAACAAATTAACATGTTAGGAGCTAGCAAGTTGTGATGTTGTTATATAATGAATTGACAGTAGTTATAATAATAACCTGACAATTCATCATAGCCAGAAAAGAAACCATTGCAAAGTCATATTATAATGGGTCAGGTCATTATAACGAATTGTCAAATCACCATAATGAGTTGTGGCAACATTATAAATGTAAGGCTGTTATAATAAGTTGACAAGTCATTTTTATGAGTTGTGAAGTTGTTATAATGAGTGGACAAGTCATCATAACTAGTTGAAAAGTCACGATGAGTTGTGAAGTTGCAGTGATGAGCTGTGACATCAATATCCTATAATGCAGGTCCTTATAATGAGATGTGAAGTCAATATAGTGAGTTGTGATGTCATTATACAAGTTGACAACTAGTTATAAAACATTGACAAGTCATTATAATATATTGGAGTTTTGTTACACCGAGTTGTGAAGTTGTTATAACAAGCTGACAAATCGGTATAACAAACTTATAATGAGTTCACAAGTGAATTTATAACAAATTGGGGAGTTGTTATAAGCTGTTGACAAATCATTGTGAATCCTAACCATCGTTATTACGAGTTCCTAAGTAATGAGGAGTATTGTGCTGTGATATCCTTATAATAAGTTGCGAAGTCTTTATAGCATGTTGACATGTAGTTATAACGAATTGGGAAGCTGCTACAATGAGTGGAAAAATCATTAACAAATCATTATAGTGAGTCTCAAACATTGTTATAACAAGCTGTCAAGTTATGATGAATTGTGAAGTTATTAGAACGAGTTATGATGTCATTATAGTGAGTTTTGAAGTTCTTATGAGTTGGCCAGATGTCATGATGAATAGCAAAGCCACAATAATGAGTGGAAAAGTAGTTATATCAAGATGACAAGCCATTATAGTGAGCTGTGAAAACCTACCTTGTTGAGAAACCATTATAGTGAATTTTAAAGTCATTACAATGAGTTTTGAATGTGTTATAATGAGTTGTGAAGTTGTCATGAGTTGTGATGTCTTGATAAAGATTTGACCTAACAAAGTGTGACATAGTTATGATAAGTTGACAGGTCATTGTAACAAATTGGCAAGTCATTTTAATGAGTTCCAACAAGCATTATTAGGAGCACTAACGCCTTTGTGGGTTATTATAATGAGTTGTGATTTTGTTATAACAAGTTATGTTGTCATTAGAACGAGCTGACAAAATGTTATCAGGAGTTGCAAAGTCCAAAGGTTATCATAATGAGGCATGAGATCATTGTATTGAGTTGTGATTTCATGATAATGAGTTAATAAGTCATAAAAATGAGTTGGAAGTCTTTATAATGAATTGTAAATTTGTGCTGAGTTGTAATTAACAGGTTGAGTCATTACAGAGAGTTGTGAAGTCATTATAAGGAGTAGTGATCATTATAACTTTTTCCAACACATTATAAATTGAGTTGTGAATTCTTATAACAAGTCATGATGTTGCTATTAGAAAATGACAAGCCACTACGAGTTGACAAGTCTTAGTAACGACTCCACAGTTCCCTATAATGAGTTATATTGTTGTTTGAGTTGACAGGTTGCTATAATGGGTGACAAATTGTTATAAGGAGTTGTGGAGTCATTATAACGAGTTTGACAAGTTGTTACATGTATTATAGCAAGTTAACAAGTTGTTATAACTAGGCATGAAGCCATTATAACGAATTTTGATGTCCCAAGTTGGCAAGTTGGTATGGTGCATTCACAGTTCATTATAACGAGTTGTGAAGACATTATAACAATGTGTAAAGTCATTATAATGAGTTGCAATGTCATTATAATGGGTTGATAATTCTTTATAATAACCTCTGAAGACAATAGAACGAGTTGTGAAGTTGCTATACCAAATTCATGAGTTGGTATAATCAGCTGTCAGGTCATTATAATGAGTTTAGAATCCGTTACATAGAGCTGTGAAGTCATTCTAAGGTGCTTATAAGTTAGTATAATGATTGACCAAGACTTCGCTAGTTGACAAATCATTATAATGAGTTGTGAAGTCATTATAATTGAGTTGTGATTTCATCATAATGATTCGAAAGGTCATTGTAACGAGGCGTGAATTCATTATAATGAGTTCTGAAGTCATTATGATGAGTTGTGGGGTTGTTATAACGAGTCAACGAGTAGTTATGATGAGTTCACAGGTCAATAGAGTGAGGTTAGTTATAAGGCATTTTGAAGTTATTATAATGAGTTTGACAAGTCATTACAATGAGTTTCAAATGGCAGTGGTGACGTTGGTTTGGAGAGTGGTGCTGTTTTGGGGATTGAAGTTTAAATTTAACAAAAGAATATGTACGCCTTCCATGCTTGTAGTTGGCTGGTATCGTTATCGGATCAGTTTGCATCCTGGTTGGCTTCCTGCTTTTCCTCTTCATTCATAATTCTCTTCTTATTCTTCTACATCTCTGACTTTAATGAGCATAGTTTAAGCAATATATATGCAACTAAATTATTGTCATTGAACCCGTTATATTCTTATATTGTCATTGAACCTGTTATATTCTTATATTGTAAATGTTTTATGTGGAAACGACCCTGCATATGATTTTTAGCTTTCTGTCGGATCCACCATATACTATGTTGTATAATTTATGTTTCTGGAAACATTTTGAATAAATATTGGTTAAGCTAAATGTCATTATTATAATGGGTTGACAAGTCATTATCAGTTGTCAAGTCATTATAATGAGTTCACATGTCATTTCAACAAGGTGTGAAGTTATTATTATGTTGACAAGTGGTTGTACCGAGATAACAAGTTGTTATAACAGGTTGACAAGTCATTAGCATTAAAACAATGATTTGGTAAGTCATAACTGGTTGTCAAGTAATTATAACAAATTGTGAAGTTATTATAACGAGTTGTCATCCCATTACAACAAGTTGATACTATATTATATTATAATGAGGTGTGAAGTCGTTATAATGAGTTGTCAGGTAGTTATAATCAGTTGGTTGACAAATTGTTATAACAAATTGACAAGTTGTTAGAAGGAATTATGAAAGTCCTAAAAAGGAGTTAACAAGTGTTGACAAGTCATTGCAGTGAGTTATAATGTCATTATAACAAGTTGTGATACCATTATAACACTTTGGCAGATCATTATAATTAGGTGTGATTTCATTATAATAAGTTGTGAAGTCATTATAATTTGAGGTGTAATTATATTGAATAGTGAAGTCATTATAGTGAGTTGTGATGTCTTTATAATAATGATATGTGAAGTTGTTATAACAATTTGGAAAGCATTTATAATGGTTTGACAATTCATTATAATTAGTTTATAAGTCATTTTAAAGAGTCTCGAATTTTGTTATAATGAGTTGACAAGTCATGATGAGTTGCTAAGTCATTATAATGAGTTGATGTCATTTCACTGAGGTGTGAAATAATTGTAATGTTGACAAGTTGTTATACCAAGATGGCAAGCCATTATAACAAGTTCACAAGTCACTAGAATTGTCAGCAAGACGTTATAAGTAATTAAACCAGTCAGTGGAAAAGTCATAATGGGTTGCCAAATAATTATTCCCCGCCACAACGAAGTTGGGAACTGTCTATTTGCCTGTCTGTCCATCCATCTGTCACAACTTTAAGCCACTGTATCTTGGTCAGTGCCTGTCAGATTTGAATGATCTTTGGTATGCTGATGGACCATTGTGGGGGAAAGGATATTCACAAGTAATGCGTTTTGTCCTGGTTTTGTTTCATTTTTAGCTCAACTTGACAACGTCAGGTATGGGCTATTGGGATGGGTTGCGATCCGTCGTCCAAACATACTTCTGTACATCTGTCTGTATGTCTGTTCATCCACAATTCCTTTAGCACACCTTACAGGCTGCAGCCCTTATCCGATCAATTCCAAATTTCATATGTGGTTTTAGGACAATGTCTAGATGGGCGCTATCAAACTTGTTTGAATTTCGTTGAAAAACATGGCCACCATCTTGGATTTGGATATAAATTGCCCAACAATTCTTTTAGCACACCCTACAGGCCGCAGATCTCATCTGATCAGTGCAAAATTTCATATGTAGCTTTGGGGCAATGTCTAGATGGGAGCTATAGAATTTTTCCGAATTTCATAAATTGTCAACAATTCCATTAGCACGCCCTACAGGCTACATCTCTCACTCGATCTTTTTCAAATTTTATATGTAGCTTTGATGTGATGTCCAGATGGGAGCTGTCAAATTTTTCTAAATTTTGTTGAAAAACATGGCCACCAGCTGCCATCTTGGATTTGGATATAAATTGTCCAACATTTCCTTTAGCACACCCTACAGGCTGCAGCTCTCACCTGATCCATCCCAAATATCGTTTGTGGCTTTGGGGCAATGTCCAGATGGGAGATATCAAATTTTTCTGAATTTCATTCAGAAACATGGCTGTGAGTGGCGATCTTAGATTTGGCATATATATTGTCAACAATTCCATTAGCACACCATACAGGCTGCACTTCTCGCCCGATCTTTTTTAAATTGCATATGTAGTTTTGGTGTAATGTCTATGGGAGCTATCGAATATTTCTGAATTTTGTAGAAAAACATGGCCACCAGCAGTCATCTTGGATTTGGATATCAATTGACAACGATTCCATTAGCACACCTACAAGCCTCATCTCTCTCCTGATCTTTTTTAAATTTCATATATAGCTTTGGTGTGATGTCTAGATGGGAGGTGTCAAATTTTTCTGAATTTCGTTCGAAAATGTGGCCACCAGCAGCCATCTTGTTTTGGCATATGAATTGTCAACAATTACATTAGTACAACCTGCAGGCCGTATCTCTCACCCAGTCTTTTTCAAATTTCATATGTAGTTTTGGTGTGATGTCTAGATGGGAGCTATTAAATTTTTCTGAATTTTGTTGGAAAAACCTGGGTGCCAGCAGCCATCTTGGATTTGGCATCTAAATTGTCAACAATCCCATTAGCACACCCTACTGGTCACATCCCTCACCCCATCTTTTTCAAAATTTCATATGTACCTTTGGTGTGATGTCTAGATGGGAGCTATCAAATTTTTCTGAATTTCGTTGAAAAACATGGCTGTCAGTGGCCATCTTGGATTTGGCATATAAATTGTCAGAAATTCAATTAGCAGGCCCTACAGGCCACACCTCTCAACCAATCTTTTTTCAAATTTCATATGTAGCTTTGGTGTGATGTCTTTTCTGTAGAAACTTGAGTGAATGACTTGGCATTACTGGATCTTTTATTTAGTTCAATCCCTTCTTGAACAAGTTGAGCTACAGTGGTCATTGACACTTTCATTTCTAGAGTTATGGGCCTTTTTCAACTTTTTTCTACTTAGAAAAGTTCAATTTTTATGGTTTCGGACTAGTAAACTACTTCTCAGTGGTGGACACTGGTCATGTTGCACGAGGTTATGAGTAGTGAAGTTATTAAAAAGAGTTGTATGTCATTATAACGAGTTGATAATTCATTATAGTGAGGTGTGAAGTCATTACAACAAGTTTTCATGAGTTTATAATGAGTTGACAAGTGGTTGTAACAAGTTGACAAGTCGTTATAATAAATTGGGATGTTGTTAGAATGAGTTCCTTAAAAGGAGTTGACTAGTCATGATAATGAGTTAACAAGTCATTGTAACAAGTTATAATATCATTATAATGAGTTGACAGATCATTGTAATGAGTTGAAAAGTCATTATAATGAGTTCCAAATGTTGTTATAATGAGTCGATAAGTCATCGTAATAAGTTGTGAAGTCATTACAACTGTTGTCCTATTGTTAGAGCAAGTTGATGAGTCAGTTTAATGAGTTCAGTTGTTTCAGTGACTTGACAAGTCATTCCAAGAACTGTAAAGTCATTATGTGTCAAGAAGTCATTATAATAAGTTTCTAAAGTAATTATAATGAGTCAATAAAATCGTTATATTGATATCAAAACTTGTTATACCGAGTTTTGAAGTCTTTATACTGCACTGACAAGTTAATGCACCATAACTATAACAAGCCATAAAGTCGTTAAAATGAGCTATCAAGTAATGATAATGAGTTGAGAAGTTATTACAACAGATTGTACTCTCGTTAGAGTTGATAAGTTGCTATAACGAGTTGACAAGTTGTTACTTTGATTTGACAAGTCATTATAATGACTTGTAAAGTCGTTATGAGTTCAGAAGCCATTATAATAAGTTGTGAAGTCATTATAATGATGAGTTGGCAAGTCATGATAACGAGTTATGCTGTCATTAGAACAAGTTATTATAACGAGTCAACAAAGCCATTATTATACAGATTTTGAAGTTTCTGTAACAAGTTGACAGTTCCTGATAATGGGTTGAGAAATCATGTGTTGTGGTGTGGTTATAATTAATTATGAAAGTGTCATAACCAGTTGTGAAGTTGTGATAAGGAGTTGACAAGTCTTTAAAATGGGAAGTGGAGTTGTCATAATGAGTTGCAATGTCCTTATAACGAAATGACGAATCATAATGAGTTGTGAAGTAGCTATAACAGGCTATGGTGTCATAATAACATGTTAATAAGCTGTTATAATAAGCAGTGAAGTTATCATAATGAGTTCAAAAGATGTTATAACCAGTTTTGAAGTCATTTTAGTTTAAACAATATTTTATTTCCGGTAAGCAAAAATATATAAGTACAAATATATATATAGAATACAAATAATTGACGGAAAATGGATCTAGCAGCAAGCTTAAGCTTATGTAAGCTGTCTCCATTGCATTTAAGTAAGTCATTTTAAGGAGTTGACAAGTTATAATGAGTTGGGAAATCATTTGAAAAAGATTTTTTGTTTGTTTTGCATGTCTTACCTTATTGTTCTTTGGAACTAATGCTCTTTCATAGGATTTTCAAACAAGAATTGGAAATAATTTTTTTATGGAAAGCAGAAATAACTTTTCTGCACATCATTCACAGGAATTAGAAATATATATTGAAGAAATCGGGAATTTTGGTGTATTGTATTTGAAGAGTTAGTGCAAAAAAACAACAATGATTGGCAAAAATACGAAACTCTGCACTGGTAAACATCCCTCATAGTTGCATTGGTCCCACATCAGTGGTCCCAACTATACAGTTATATATATGTTAAACCATGCCAGATATATATAACTGTATAGTTGTGTCCTGATTTAAAAATTCTTAATTGGTCCATCTTCATAATTTTCGGGCCCGCCAGGAGGGGGTGGGGGTTTGGAAGGTTGGAAGGGGTGGGGTGGGGTATGGGGGGGGGGGGAGTAATAGAAATTTTTTTTCCGGTGACTTATGGAACTTATAATAGGTGGTTGGGTGGTCGGAGTGGCCAGAAATAATTTTTTTCCATGCTCCAAACATTTTTTTCCTTTCATTCTTTTAATGATTTTATAGTTTGTTTTTATTTAGGACACGTGGAGGGTGCGGTGGCATTGCGGTAACCGGTTCTCGTCAGATCACCGAAGTTAAGCAACATCGAGCCCGGTTAGTCCTCAGATGGGGGACCATCTGAGCGATCGATTCGGACTCCCACGTTGTGTCCTTGGACAAAGCACTTAACCCCAATTGTGCACATGGGGGCACGATGACGCCATGTACTAAGGCGTACTGCACGTCGATGGTGTGCATGTGGTAAACCAATCTAACCCTGTGCTGCAGTGTGGAGTTACGATGTTGGGGAGCTGGCAGCTGCTCGTCGTTGCTCGGTGGTTCTCTCAGTGGTACTCCTCCACCCATAAAACTGTCATGGTCATGATTAGCCATTGTGCATAAGTATGTGACCTTAAACACCAATAACTAACTAACTTACTAATTTAGGACAGGTACATCCATATAAATGTTGATTTTGTAATTTTTATCGATTTGCAGCAATCATTCTATGAGTCATTTAGTCACTTTTTTCAACCAGTGTGAGGTTTTTTAGCTTCTTACTCAACAATGTTAACCACAACAGTAGTAGCGACATCTGATATATATCTCCTAATAGAACAGCTGGATGAAGAGACTTATTATCCAGACATACCAATGGTATATATATATATATATATATCAGTGCACTTTCTGACGGATTAATCTCAACTGACACTCCTTCTACTGATCTTTTTACCAGTTAGTAGCCACAATCAACATATTGATTATTCTGCTACTTCGATTGAGATGCACATGGCTTTTTTAGTTTTTTAATTTTAAAATCTGTTTTGTTTTTTAATTTTGATTTTTTAACTTTAACCTTGCAGTAGGGCTTTAAAACAGTCTATTCCAGTCCTTTATCCTTCTGGGATACTTCTGAAGGACTCTTTTCTTATTTCTGTTCTGCATGAGGGTACTTGAAATCCTTTTGTACTGATATTTCAGTCAGGTTTTATTAAAATTCTATCCGTATTTAGTTGTACCAAGCTGTTGGTCATTTTGTACATCATTGCCAGTTTGGCATTTTTGCTTCAATCTTCAAGGGATCTCCACGAGAGGTCATCGATCATGGATTGGATAGACGAGGTATTATGGTATCAGTTAATTACATATCCCTCTGCTCTTCGTTGGACCATCTCCAATTTACGTATTTTGTTTTGTTGATTCCAAACTGTGCATACATATTCCACTGTTGGAACCAGTGATTTGTATGCTGTTTCTTTTATTTTGCGTTGTTGATGTTGAGGTTTCTTTTAAGGAATCCTATGGTCTTCTTTGCTTTATTGCATATGTTGTTAATATGGTTATTCCATTTAAGAGGGCTGAACTGATTGTACAACCCAGATACTTGGCTGATGTTACAGATTGGAGATTGTGACCCTATAATAAGTAATCTCTTGTGATTGGTTTGCATTTCCTGGTGATTCTTAACACATTACATTTGTCTGGATGGAATGCCATTTTCTATTTGGATTCCCATTCTGCTAATTTATCAAGATCTTTCTGCAGATAGGCAGCGTCACTGTCTGATGTTATGGCCAAATACACTATGGTATCATTGGCAAAGAACCTGATTCTGGAGTGGATTCCCTCTGGAATGTTGTTTATGTAGAAAAGGAAAAGGCTTGGTCCGAGTGCAGAGCCTTGTGGGATTTTTCCCCTTCTACCACTACCATCCATTTCCTATCAGCGAAGAAATTCCTAATCCACTCATTTGTCTTACCTCTGATGCCGTAGTGATCTAACTTGTGTGTTAGTATACAGTGGCTGACCTTATCAAATGCCTTCGAAAAATCCATTATTAGGCAGTGGGTTTGTTTCCCTGTTTCCAAACTTTGTGTTATGTTTTCAATGAACTCTATCAATGGGTTTCACAAGATAGGCCTCTCCTGAGTAGAATATGTTGTAAGTATCATCATGGCTCCTGATGTGTCTTGTTACTATGTGTTCCATGATTTTACAGCAGATACATGTTAAGGACACTGGACGGTAATTTACTGCTTCAAAATGCTTTCCCTTTTTAGCTCATCTTGTCAAAGTCAAGCTGAGGTAATCTCATCGCTCTCCGTCCATTGTCCGTCGTCCGTCCATCCATCCATCCATTGTCTGTCAACACCATGTTTGGTCTTCTCCAAAACCACTAGGCCAATTCAAGTGAAAGTTTGTGTGAGTAATGGTCCTGAAGAGGCATTGCATTTTTCTTAAACTTAACATGCCCAGCCCCATAGGGAGGGAATGGGGGAAAATGCTCCAAAATATTTTTAAAATCTTTTTCTCATGAACCAGTGTGTACAATGAATTGATATTTGTTATGGAGCTTCCTTTTGAGGTGTAGAATCAAATTTGTTCAAACGAAGTTTGTGAAGCAATATTTGGCTTTGTAAGGGGAGGGGTAAGATTTTTGGCCCCGCCCAAAATTTCTATTTTCTGAACTGATGGTTCGGTTTGAACCAAATTTGGTATGTGGTATTATTGGGTCATAAGTACTTGACTCATGCAAAATAAAAAAAATGCTGCATCCCCATGGGAACCCTGGGAGCTTAAAATAGGAATATTTTCAAACGCCCATATTTCCCAAACCACACGGAACAGAGAGCTGTTATTTGGTATGAAGCATCCTTAGGACCAGTAGAACTGAGTGGTAAAGATAAATTGCCATCAGTTATGTTAGGGTGTTCAGTAATGGGCATCGAAAAAATGCTGAGTCAGCATATTTGCAAAAATTTTTAAAAATCTTTTCTCCAGAACCAATCATCAAATATTTGGTATACAGCATTCATAGGGGGGGTCAGATACAAGTTTGTTGAACTAAAGCCCATTGGTTCATATTTGGGCTCAATACAGGAGCCCGAATTTTTAACTTACGGTAATATCAGGTAATATGGGGAGTATTCTTTAGAAATCTTCTTCTTCAGAACCACCAGTCAGAATCTTTTAATATTTGGTATACATCATTATTATGAGGGTCAGATTCAAGATTGTTCAAACCAAGTCCCTAGGTTAATATTTGAGCTTCCTACGGAAGCCCAAATTTTAACTTTGTTCAATATGGGGGATAATTTTTTAAAATCTTCTTCTTCAGATCCACCAGTCAGAATGCTTTCATATTTGGTATACAACATCTCTAAGGGGGTCAGATTCAAGTTTGTTCAAATCGGATCCCTAGGTATATATTTGGGCTCGCTATGGTAGCCCAAATTTTTACTTAATGCGATATAAGAAAATTTCTTTAAAAATCTTCCTCTTCAGATCCACCAGTCGGAATGCTTTCATATTTGGTATACAACATCTCTAGGGGGTCAGATTCAATTTTGTTCAATTCTAGTGCCTGGGTTAATATTTGGAATCTATATGGGAACCTAAAATTCAACTTAGTACAATATGAGAGAATTTCTTCAAAAATCTTCTTCTTCAGATCCACTAGTCAGAATGCTTTTATAGTTGGTATACTATACCAACATCTCTGGGGGGGGGGTCAGATTCAAATTTGTTCAAATTGGATCCATATGTTAATATTTGGGCTCGCTATGGTAGCCCAAATTTTAACTTAGTGCAATATGAAGAAATTTCTTTAAAATTTCTCTTCTTCAGATCCAACAGTCAGAATGCTTTCATAGTTGGTACACAACATCTCTAGGGAAGTCAGATTCAACTTTGTTCAAATCGAGAGCCAGGGTTAATATTTGGGCTCCTATGGGAGCTGGAATTGGCCATGTTGCTGAAGAATTAGAAATTTTGTATTCAGTACCCTCTAGAGGTGTGTAACTAAAATTAATCCACATAGGTTGTATCAAGGGGCTTCATAGGTGAGCTCTACATTTTATGTTATGATCAACTGAAGAAAAGGCATGATGCCCGGATTATTTTTGTCACTCCTGAGGGACCCAAGGATTGACAGTGTATCCTATGGAGATGGATTGCTTAATGTAGACTCATTCTTGGACTCTGTTTATATTGTGTTCTGTTCAAGATGAGAGCTTCAGGCCCCGTGGGGCCTCTTGTTAAATATTGGGCTTACATATGCCATCTTCCATATGTCTGGTAGATCACCTGTTTCAAATGATTGGGTAAAGATAGTTGTTAGAATAGGTGCAATATCTGTTGCAAGTTCCTTGAGGACTCTTGATGTTAGGTTGTCTGGAACGGCAGCCTTTTGAGGCTTTAGGTTTGACAAAAGCTTCGCTTTTCCCTGCTTGACGATGAGGATGTCCCGAGCTGTTGGATAATTTGTGTTTGGCATTGTGTTTCATTTACGTCTGATCTTTTGTGTTTCACGAATGTCCAGAATCGTTTCATGCAGTTAGGTTGTTCTCTGTCATTTGGATCAGGTGTTATGTTTCCAATATGCCTGTCTCACTTCTCTCTGTACTATCATTTTTAGTTTTTAGCTCACCGAAGGGAGCTTAACTTATCACTTGCCGTCCATCGTCGTCCGTCATCCGTCGTCGTCCATTGTCCATTGTGAACTTTACATCATTGACTTCTCCACACAAACTACTGGACCAAATTGAACTAAATTTGGTGTGCATGTTCCTTATCATATGTCAATTCAAGTTTTTTACAAGTAAACTTGCTGCGCCCACAGGGGGCATCAGAAGGGGCATAACTCTGAAAGCACCCATAAATTTTTTCAAAAATTCAAAAAAATCTTCTTCAGATCCACAAGTCAGAATCTTTTCATATTTGTAAAACAACATCTCTAGGGGGGTCAGATTCAAGTTTGTTCAAATCAAGTCTCAGGGTTAAAATTTGGGATCTCTATTGGAGCCCAAAGTTTAACTTGGTGCAATTTGAGGAAATTTCTTTAAAAATCTTCTTCTTCAGATCCACCAGTCAGAATCCTTTCATGTTTGGTATAAAAACATCTGTAGGGGGGTCAGATTCAAGTTTGTTCAAATCCAGTCTCTGGGTTAATAATTGGTCTCCCTGTAAGAGCCCAAATTTTAACTTACTGAAATATGAGGAAATTTGTTTAAAAATCTTCTTCTTCAGATCCACCAGTCAGAATGCTTTCATATTTGGTATACGACATCTCTAGGGGGCTCAGATTCAAGTTTGTTCAAATCGAGTTTCTCAGTTAATATTTGGATTCCCAATGGGATCCCGAATTTTAACTTTTTGCAATATGAGAAAATTTCTTTAAAAATCTTCTTCAAATCCACCAGTCAGAATCCTTTACCATTTGGTGTACATCATCTCTAGGAGGGGTCAGATTCAAGTTTTTTCAAATCGGGTCCCTGGATTGAAAATTTTGGGTCTGGTTTGGATTTTTTACCAAAATTCTGAGAAAGAAAATTTTTGGGGATTTTTGTACACTTTGTTCAATTTTGAGATGACCCCCCCCCCCCACCCCCACCCCACCCCCCCCCCCACCCCCACCCCCACCCCCCCCCCCACCCCCACCCCAATGTTTAGCCTGAAAATTTTGGGTCTGCTTCTGACTTGGACCAAAATTCTGAATTTTTTTTAATTATTTTTTATGTGTTTTGTTAAATTTTGAGATGAAAAAAAACAAAAAAATTTAGCATGAAAATTTTGGGTCAGGTTTGGACTCCAAAATTTTGGACCAAAATTCGGACATTGGGTTAATATTTTTGCTCCCTATTTGAGCCCAAAGTTTAACTTAGTGCAATGTTAGGTGATTTCTTTAAAAACCTTCTTCATATCCACCAGTCAGAATTCTTTCCTCTTTGGTATATGACATCTCAATTTGAGTCCTTGGCTTAATATTTGGGCTCTATGGGCAGGGGTGACAGGGGGGCATTTAGGTTCAGGTTTGTTCAAATCCATTCCTTAGTGTTTTTCCATAAAATTTGCCTCTCATGACCTTATTCCTTTGTAGTGTTGATGAACCATGTCTAACTGAATGTGAGCCCAAATACTTCTTTGAACCACTTTGGCCGGTGAGCGATTAAGGCCCCTTTGGGCCTCTCGTTTGTATTTCTCGGTGACATCAGGATTGGCCATTTTCTTCTTCCTTTTTAGCTCACCTGGCCTGAAAGGCCATGTGAGCTTTTCTCATCACTTGGCATCCGTCGTTGTCTGGCATCCGTAAACTTTTCACATCATCTTCTCTGTAACCACTGAGTCGGTGTGAACCAAACTTGGCACAATGGTCTATGGGAGGTCCTCTACAAACGATCCTCATTTTGTTCCCGTCGGATGAAAATCATGGCTTCCAGAAGCATTCTTTGATTCTGGTTGGTGGATTTTCAAAAATCTTCTCCTCTGAAACTGCCAGGCCAAATGTTTTGAAACTTCACATAAATGATGACTGGGACCCCTCTACCAACGATCCTCATTTAATGTTGATTGGGTCACAAACATGGCCGCAATTGCGGCTTATAGTTACTGTAGAAACGCTATGAGAAATCACATTTTCATCATCTTCTCTGGAACTACTGAGCTGACATGAATCAAACCTGGCAGGGATAGTCTATGGGAGATCCTTTATAAACGATCCTCATTTTGATTCCATGGGTTTGAAAATATGGCCGCCAGAGGCATTCTTTGATTCTGTTTTGGTGGATTTTGAAAAATCTTCTCCTCTGAAACCACAGGGCCAAATGTTTTGAAACTTTGCATGGTTGATGACTGGGACCTCCTCTACCAATGGTCCCCATTTAATGTTGATCGGGTTGCAAACATGGCTTCAATTGTGACTTATAGTCACTATAGAAATCCTCTGGGAAATCACATTTTCATCTTCTTCTCTGGAACTACTGAGCTGACATGAACCAAACCTCGCAGGAATGGTCTATGGGAGTTCCTCCACAAACGATCCTCATTTTGTTCCCGTGGGTTCGAAAAATATGGCCGCCAGAGGCATTCTTTGATTCTGGTTGGTGGATTTTCAAAAATCTTCTCCTCTGAAACTGCCTGACCAAATTTTTAGATACTTCACATAAATAATGCCTGGGACCACCTCAACCAACAATCCTCATTTAATGTTGATCGGGTTGTAAACATGGCCATAATTGCGGTTTATATTTACTATAGAAACCCTATGGGAAATCACATTTTCAACTTCTTCTCAGAAACTACTAAGCCGACGTGAACCAAACCTGGCAGGGATAGTCTATGGGAGGTCTTCTACAAATGCTCCTCATTTTTGTTATTGTGCATTGAAAAATATGGCTGCCAGAAGCATTTTTTGATTCTGATTGGTGGATTTTGAAAAAATCTTCTCTTCTGAAACCACAGGGCCAAATGTTTTGAAACTTTGCATGGTTGATGACTGCGACACCCTCTACCAACAATACGCATTTAATGTTGATCGGGTTGCAAACATGGCTGCAGTTGTGGCTTATAGTTACTATAGAAACCCTATGGGAAATCACATTTTCATCTTCTTCTCTGTAACTACTGAGCCGACGTGAACCAAAACTTGGCAGGAATGGTCTATAGGAGGCCCTCTACAAACGATCCTCTTTTTGTTCCCGTTGCTTGGAAAATATGGCCACCAGAGACATTCTATGATTCTGTTTGATGGATTCAATTGTTTTGAAACTTCACGTGATTGAGGACTGGGACACCTTCTACCAATGATCCTCATGTAAGGTTGATGTAATGTTTCAAACATGGCCACAATGGCAGCTCATAGTTACCATGGAAAGCCTATGGGAAATCACATTTTTATATGTAGTTCCAGGTGAGCGATTACTGGCTCTTTAGAGCCTCCAGTATAGAGTTTGTCCCTTTTACAAATCAGGTGCTTTATGTCTGTTGTAATCCAAGGATTTCCATCTTTGGTTCTAGTTGTTTTTTGCAGTATTTTCTTAAGTATGTTACTTTCGAGTTGGTCTTTGAAATAGTCCCAAAGTTCTTGAATGTTACTCCCAAGTTGTTCCATCTTGTATATTTCTTCTTTCAATATTTTCAGTCTGTCTTTAATATTCTTCCAATTTGCATTTTTGTACAACGGTATCTGTCTTGGTTTTTGAGTGCGTTTTGTTGGTATGGTGTTGAGTTCCGCAAAGACTTTTTCAGGATCGGAAAGTTCAGATGTTGTAATGTATTTATCTCTTACCACCTGATTTGAGACATGGCCATACACTGATATGAACGCCTCGTTTGAGACATGGCCATGCACTGACATGAACTAAAATAGGTCAGTGGATAGGTACTCAGAATTAATGAATGTTGTTGGTAGTAAACACATAATATATTTGTTCTTCAAAAACTGTTTGTAACAAAAACAAAATATTAAAATATATTTACTTCTGAAAAACATAAAATTAAAAAGTCTCAGTCTTCCTGAAATGTAGACTAGAATATTTGAATAATAAACAGGTTGAGATAGATGTGTTTGACCTGCTAATCCGAACTCTTTCAGATGTACAAAAACTTGGTCTTATTCATTTGTCATCGGTGTCAACGATTACATCACTGACAACTGAATAAGAACAAAGTCAAGATAAGCTATTGCCATCATGCATGCAGAAGAAGTCTGTGAGTCTGTTAGTTTGTTCACATTTTCGTTAGCACAGGCTACACCCTGTAGTTCTTGTTCGATCATCACAAAACTTCTTATGCAGGTTTGAAGTCATGTCTAGATGAAAACATCCCATTTTTGTCTCGATTGGTCAACCGCGATGGCTGTGTGGGCCCAAAAAGCTTTAGCACAGTCTTCATGTCGTATATATGAAGGGATTTCATTGTAACTTGGTAGGATAACTTGGTATGATGTCTAGATGAGACTGACATATTTTGGTCACGATCGGTCAGCTGTTACCACCGCTTGGGCACGTGACCTAGATTTCTTTAGCACTGACTGCAGGTTGTTTTAATGAAGGGATTTCATTGTAACTTGGTAGGATAACTCGGTATGATATCTAGATGAGACTGTCCTATGTTGATCGCAATCAGTTATGTGACTGCCGGATCGGCACATGACCTAGATTCCTTTAGCAAAGTCTACTCATCATATTTAGGAAGGGATTTCATTGTAACTTGGTAGGATGACTCGTTTTGGAATGATTTTACTGTAACTTGGTAACTTTGGTTGACATGTGTTAACTGTGAGGGCCACATCAACCCTGGCCTCAATTCTTTACTGCAGTCTATACCTCAAATTATTCTTGTTGAAAACATAGCATGTAGGGTACAGAACGTAACTTATTCTCAATTATCACAATTTTTGTCTTATTTCATAATGCAACATTGAACATTATCCTTTTCATCAAACACTACACAGTCAGGTTGAGCTACGGTGTCATTGACACTTTCGTTATAACCAGAAATTATTTTGAATAACTCAACTTTTGTTGCTAGAGACCATTTTACCAGCATAAGACTTTTTAAAACTGTAGTGAATACTGAGTAGGACTGTAAATTTCCCTGAAAAAAGGGGGGGGGGGGTAGAAATTGGTCAGAGAAAAACTGTCAAAAATGGAGAAAAAAGATTGAGAAAAAGGGTGGGTGGGTGGGTGGTCTAACATGTCGAAAGTTTAAAATCATTATATGTTCCTGGAAATTTGTTCCCATACCCGTCACCCCCCTCCTCCACTCTTTGACTGATTGAATCCATATATGAACTTTCAGAATGCATTTATTTATGTGAACTTTAGAAATGCATTAGGAGGGTAAAATGTGATGTTCAGTATTTCTGACATATGGAGTTAATGATCACAGAGTGACCCAAAAGTCCTAGACATACATTTCAAACCTGTAACAACTTTTGACTTGACTGGCATTGGTTCAAAGTTGAGAGTTTTGTACATGTACCATGCTTGAGGTATAAACAGAAGGCACAGTCCACTTTCAGAATTAAGGGCCAATGGAATTTCCAGCATTTCTGAAAATGAGAAATGCACTCTGTGACCATTGGGTGACTTGAGTGACCATAATCAACCTCTTGAGCCTACAGTGTTTTTTGACTCTTTTCGTATTGGTCCAAGGGCCATAGATTATATATACCATACTTGATATAAGCAAGACCCACATCAGGAATCTATTAATCAATTGGGGGTCATAAAATCGATGCCCAACAGTAAAATGACTGCTAGGTTACCCTCAATGACCTTGAACCGTACTTTCAAACTCTGGGAAGTTTGGCTCATTTGAACTTGTTCCAGGTCCATAAATGTTGCCCATTTTTATACTCTCATCATTTGACAGGGTATATAGCATAATAAATTAGCATTCAGATTAGTTCATGTGTTTTGTAATCGAGGGTACCTTCATTGTGTAATCAACTCCTCCCACGGTTGCAAATGAAGAGAGTTAAAACTTTAGGATATGGTTACACATGCTTTGAAGATATGCAACATATATAAAGTTTACCCAAAAAATATTTTTTAACAAAATTATTGCTCTTTGTCGACTTTACAGTGTGTTTTAATTGAGGGTACCTTATTGAGGGTACCTTCATGGTGTAATCAGCTCCTTCCAAAATTTGTATTGTAGGGATTTTAAAGTTTAGGATATGGTTACACACACAATGAAGATGTGCAACATATATAAAGTTTGTGGAAAAAACATTTTTCACTTGAAAAATTTCCCGTGTTTTTTAATTGAGGGTACCTTCATGGTGCAATCAACTCCTTCCTCAGTTTCATATGTAGAGAGTTGAAACTTTAGGATGTGGTTACACATGCCTTGAAAATGTGCAACATCTAATGATGTTTACAGAAAAAAATTTTTTTCACAAAATGTTTGCCCTATATCGACTTAGAAAATTTCCAGTGTTCCATTTCCTCAGCATCTGCAGTTTATGTAATGTACAGATAAAATATCCATCTTGAAACTAAAATGCTAGACTAATGAATCATTTGGTATTCAGATTTCATCAAAACAATTCAATCAAATAATTAATACATTTCAGCAATCATGATTCCATACCCAAGGCTTTCAAGTATGAGATTTCAAATCATGGGAATGGCTTCAGAGCGATCACTGTGTTGCACGCATCACAGTAGTGTGACAGTCGTAATTTTTTGGTTTGATGTGCCATTTGAATCACACCACTGTGTTAAAACTTTAGAAAGTTAGCACTGTGCAATTCAGTTACGATTTTTCTCCACTTTGAAGCTAGAGCTGTTTCACCTATTATGAAGTAACTTTGTATGATTTGCAGAAAAAGAAAACTGAATAAGTGGTGTGTTAACATCAGCGCTGAATAAAGGGTTGATAAGTTATTTTGCGCTCTACCATTTGCCAATCCAGCTATGATTAGTACTAATGAACTTGAAATAAGTGCATGGCCTGCATTTAAGTGACAACAATACCGATAATTGACTTGAGCACATCAATGAACTCATAAGGAACCCCATGTGTTTCACACAAACATTTGACAGCAAGTCAGGTTTGGGGAAGAAAGGTTTATACAAAGATTAGATAAATGGCGTAAAAATCACGTTTCGGCATATTTTTAATTAAGTGGCAGCTTTTAGTTTTTGGTACAAAAGTGCTGTTAAAAAATTAGTTGACAGAAGTCAAAATTTAAAGCAATGAACTATCAATGATAGTTAGTGAACGAAAGATTTAGTATCTCGGATGAAACTAACCTACTCCGTTTTACTTGGACATGAATGCGAGATACGACAAATATAAATTTTACATATCTCCATCGGACTTAAAAGTGTATGCAACAAACATTTATAATTTTTTTTTAATGTTTTCAGCATTGAATAAATTTTAGAAGATCTGAATTTTTGTTAGTTAATTCACTTTTTGAGTGTGTTCAAAGATAACTGTGTCAACATAGAACGTGTTTATCAATTTTTTTGTGAGAAAGTTTGAAAATGGGATGGAGAATATGTTGAAGGAAACATATACAGGTTGTAATATATAAATACATGATTTGCCGAATCCACTTTGAGCATAATGTGTTTTTTAAATATTTCTTATACTTAAACTGAACCGAGGGCCATTAAAACTTATTTGTAATGCCCAGTTGGTAGTTGTGAGTTGTAATGATTTCTCAAGAAGTAGAAACAAGTTCTTGAGTTCACATGTGTGGTCCTTATGGTAGCTTGAATTTTAGCATAGTGCAATATGAGGAATATTCTTTAAAAACTTCTGCAGAACTACCAGTCAGAATCTTTTGATATTTGGTATGCTACATCCTTAGTGGGGTCAGGTTTAAGTTTGTTCAATCCAAGTTGTTAGATTAATATTTGGGCTCCCTGTGGGTGCCCGAATTTAAACTTAAAGCAATGTGAGGAATAATCTTTAAATAGTCTTCTTCAGATCCACTTGTCAGAATCCTGTGATGTTTGGTATTTGGCATCACTAGGGGAGGGGTGAGGGTCAGAAGAAAGTTTATTTAAACCACTTCCCTGAGTCCATATTTGGGTCCTTATGGGAGCCTGAATTTAATTTGTGCAGTATGAGGAATATTCTTTAAAAATCTTCTTGTCCAGAGCCACCAGTCAGAATTTTGTAATATTTGGTATACAACATCCTTAAGGAGGTTCGATTCACATTTGTTCAAATCAAGTCCTTGGTTAATTTTTTAGGTCCCTATGGGAGCTCGAATTGTAACATAGTCCAGTATGAGGAATAATGTTTAATGAGGAATAATGTTTCAAAATCTTCTTCAGATCCACCAATCAGAATTTTTTTTATATTTGGTAGACAACAGCCTAGGTGGGTCAGATTTGGGTTTGTTTAGTTTTGTTCAAACCAAGTTCCTGAGTTAATATTTGGGCCCCCTATGGGATGTGTGGAATATTCTTTCAAAATCTTCTTAAGCATATCCTTTTTTTTAGTGTTAATGGCAATGCTGGATATCCAGACATGATTTCTGTGATGGCATCTGCATCTTAGAAAAGTGAATGATAAACAGGTTTGCTCAATTTCGAATTCCTGAATTCATATTTGTGGGAGTTGCAGTGATTCAAAATCCTGTGTCGGATGAATCAATGGTGTTTTCACTGTCTTGTCAGTTGAATGCTTCAGGCCCCACCTGGGGCCTCGGCCTCCAAATTGCTTTTGTATTTAATCTTTTCCCTCCCACACTGTATTTTTCCAAAACATGTAACATGTTCTTCCCAACACTTCTGCATCTCTTGGGCTTAAGAGCCCCAAACCTTTAACAACAATGCCACCCTGTGTTTTCCTTATTTTCTCCACTGTGGCCACTGGGAAACACAGATTAGTTGGATTGAGATTATCCAGACCTCAAGCCACCATACCCCCCTCCCCTCCTGTGGGATGTGTGCCCCCCCCCCCCCCCAGATTGAAAATCTGTTCCTGTTACTTGATTCTGTATATTTCAAACCATGTGTAACTTTATTGTTGGACTTAATCATCTTCTCCATTCAATTTCCAAGTGGGATTTATGTCCCTTGGTTACATTGTTTATTTATGGGTGTTTAAGGTCACATATTTATGCACAATGGCTAATCATGACCATGACAGTTTTACGGGTGGAGGAAGCCGGAGTACCCGGAGAGAACCACCGAGCAACGACGAGAAGCTGTCAGCTCCCCAACATCGTAACTCCGCACTGCAGCACAGGCAGGGTTAGATTGGTTGAAGACATGCATACCATCGACGTGCAGTACGCCTTAGTACACAGCGTCATCGTGCCCCCACGTGGGCAATGGAGATGAAGTGTCTTGCCCAAGGACACAACGCGGTTGCCGCAGGAGGGATTCGAACCGAGGACCTCTCGGCTTGCAGCCTGCACCTCTACCGACTGAGCCACCGCGCTCCCCCTTGGTTACATAGAAGGTTATGTAATTTTTATGTACCCCAGCAAAAATCTGAACATTGCCCTATTTAGCCCAGCAAGGTAACCAATCATGATACAGTAAATTTTTTTTTAAGTATGACAATCAGTTGTATACATTGCATCTCTGGTGCTGACAGACAGCATTCCAGTTTGAAAATTATTCATTGAGCCAAATAACGTTACTGATACATTGAATGTATAAAAGAATTTCAATGAGGACAGAGCCGATATGAGTGAGGATTGAAAGTATTTGGCAGCTTTCGAAAGAAAGAGGATATCATTATATATTGTTCATGTGCATGGGTATTTTGGGGTAGGGATGGCTGTAATCTGCAAGCCGATGTTGCAAACAGAGTGCACTTATTTTCGTGAGCTCGTTTTTTATCAATCAACACCTCGCTCTTAGAAACTGATCTTTGCCATTAAAATGAAGTAAGCCGTAATCAAACCCTCACAGCAGGAAAGCTGCTTTCAAATCAGGATGTAACATGTTATTTTCGACCAGAATATATGCATACTAACAGATTCATGCTGCATAGAATGGGACGCAAGATTGGCAAAATGATATAGTGTAACTAATAATAGTGAATTACACAAAAATGTGACTTCAGTGAAATGGAGAAGTCAGTAAAAGCGAAACATAGCCCCTGTTACTCAGTGGTGTGCCAAGAGGAGGGAGAAGTCGGGGCTACAGCACCCCTCATCAGGAAAATTGCCCCTCCTTTATTGTGGGCTGGTTGGGGAACACACTAGCCCCCACACACCCTCTCCCCATTGGGGAGGACAGCCCTCTCCCATTCTCGGGGAAATTTGCACACTACCTCTGTTGTTACTCAGAGGGAAAAATTACACCAGGTGGCTAATTTCAGATGAATCATTGACTTTGTAGATCTCAAAAAATAATGTAGAAGACATTCAAGACCCATTTTGCTTTTTGGATGATCTTGCTCGCAGTTTCCATATTTCAGCTTAATTATTTTGTAAAAGATGTACTTCGCTAAACATGTGGCTTTAGGGACATCAGAAGGTGATGTCCACAACAGTCGAGCCCCAACACATGTTCCTCCCTTGATAAAAATAACTCAAGAGACCAATTGTCACCTGATTGTCTCTGGAAATGTAAGAACAACAATAGAAATATAGAGAGATAATGAGTTGCACAAAAATGTGATGTCAATATTGACAAATGGTTCGACTGGTGATGGTCAAAACGAAACCCAGATCATGTTACTTCCAGGTCAAAATTATTCTCAGTGTCAAATGAAGTGCAATATGTTTGAAGTGGTGAAGTAGCAAAAACTCATATCACTTACACAGATACATCAGAGACATTGAAACATGATGTACAGACAATCAAGACCCAACCCATTGGGCCTTCTGAGCGATCGTACTTCCAGGTGCCAAATTTCAGCTCAGTAGCCTCAAGAAAGACAAAGTTGACAAAAGCGTGATGTTACTGATGTCCAAAAGTGACATCTGGAATGTAATGGCAAATAATTCCCAGAACAAAATTACACCATGAAATTTCATCTAAAATGTTAAGAAAATGTATGAGTGTAAAATCTGATGATTTGTCATAATCCAGTGTAAAATACTATCTTACAAAACCTATTGATTTCTATGTCAAAAATGGTAAGCTGTTTTTGTGACAAAACCTGTTGAGTTTTATTACTAAACTTGTGACCTCAGTTTATGACCTGGCAATTTTATTAGCTCAGCAGCTTTAGTTGTGTGAGCTTATGGCATGGCTCGATCGGTCGGCGTACGTGTCCAATAATGTTAAAGCTTCTGTTTAGGTCACTTACTCGCCCTATTTCCATATCATGGCCTTTATAATGCTGCTATATGATGATTATTATCATTCTACCATGATTTAACCCCTCATACCCTGAATTTTAAACATTTTTCTTGACATTTTTAGTTGCGTTTAGTTTTCTGTTTAGCTCAGAATTTCATGTTTAACTAAGTGTTTAGGTCAGCTGCTGTGCTCCTTCTCTTCCCATGGCACTTATATTCATCATACATGTTCCTCAGTATCATTGTTCCATGATTAACCCCTCATACCCTGCATTTTAAACATTTTTCTTGACATTTTTAGTTGCGTTTAGTTTTCTGTTTAGCTCGGAATTTCATGTTTAACTGGTAGAGTGCTGGAAGCCCTATTTTGGGCTTTACTAAAAGTGACAGGCAATAACTGTCTGTAGCTACATTCTGCCTGAGGAAGCTTTTATTGTCCCTGATATGAATCAGATTTCTTATACAATACCTTGCTCTCTGACATTTAATTGGATAGTGCCTATAAGGCACTATCCAATTAAATGTAATAGAGCAGTATATGATGAGCTTTGATTTGTTAGAAAAAACTCAGCACTTTACCAGTTAACTGTGTGTTTATGTCAGTTTCTGTGTTTTACTTTTAAGAGGTTGTGTTTAGGTCAGCTTTGTCGCATGTTATGAGCCTGTTTGATACAGTTCTTGTGTTTGCCGAAGTTACTATCAAAGAGGAATGTTGGTGAGCTATAGGGCGTTGGCGTCCTTCTTGTTACAGATATGTTGAGCTATGACAAAACCTGGTGATTTTTATTACAAAAGTCAGAGCTATGACAAAACCCATCTGTTATGACAAAAGTAGGTGTGACACTCATCTCATGGTTTCATCTCACACACAACATTGAGAAGTGACAATTGTTTATACATTCAACATTCATTGAACATTGGATACAGCACATTATCAAGCAGCTGAGATTATTTTGATGGATTTTGTGATATTGGCTATTGGGTCATTTTATATTGGAAAAGTGTTTCCAAAATTTGAAGAGAATTTATTCTTCTTGTGAACCTGGATTTACTCTTGTGAAAAACCAGGATTCAGCTGAATTATTTTCAAACTACCTGTGACACCAATACTTCTTGTTGGATATTATTTCCATCTGAATTTTGCTTTATTTGGAATTTATCAGATACCGATTCATTTTTGAGCGTACATTTCATTACAATTTATTGGATATGCTTTCTGCAGAACATTCTTGGACATTACAATACCAGCTGGAAAGTTTCTTCATCATGTCTACTTCTGGATTCTATTGAACTGTATTTTCGAACTAAGTGGTAAGTATTTCTGTTTTATTTTTCAGTAAAGCGCACATTGTAAAAGATTTTGCTACATTTTTTTTTTCAGAATATTTTTTTTTATCAAATTTCTGAATATTTAAATTGGAGTTATTGTTGTTGGATCTCTTACACACTGTTACAGATCTGTCTGACAAAAAATGATGATTCACAGCATCATTGATTTCATTCAATACAACTGTAAGTAATCATTTTTTTTTCAAATGGCATATCACGAGATTCCCACCACAGTTCCAGGAGGATTTAAGTTATGATGCATAGAAAAATGAAATTAAAGTATGGAAACTTGTGACTGAATTAGCTAAAAAAAAAAAACCCTGGCTCCTGCTGTCGCAAGAGAGGTGATTTTTGATGAAGCTGAATTGAATTCAGAGGATGGACTTGTGTAGTTTTGTATAATTAATTTATCTAGAGTTTGAAATAAGATTCTCTAGACTGCGCATATGAGACATATAGCAGTTTTAAAAGTTTTAAGAAGATAGAGAATATGACAGTGACTGATTATGTCACAGAATTTGAGATAAGATACAATAAAACAAACTAGAGAATTGTAATTTGTTGGACAAATTACGGACTTTCCCAAATTTTTAATGTGAAAAGGCAAACTGTATTGTACACAAAACTATCGATCAGTTTTGAAAACAGAAAATTTAGTGGAAATCAAAGTTTTTGTGATGCTACTAGTTTTTATGCAGCCAAAACAGATATTTGAGATAAAGCAGGACACCAAAACATTTAACACAAAATTTGGTCTTCAATAATTACAGAATATTTTCATAGAAAGCAAAACAAGCGATGTCCTTTGTGATTTGGAAAAAAATAGTACATATGAATTATGGGCGTACGGGCCGGGGTTTCATGAAGGACTGTGCCCCAACCCACCCCTGAGTCAGGAAGGAGCCGATTTTTCGGCCAATATGCCAGAAAATTTCGGACAATTTAGTTGCCAGAAATGACCACAAAACATTTTGGTTTTCCACACAAAATGTTGTTTTCCTATCTCATCACTTAGAAGTTGTAAGTAAACTGACCATTATACTGTACAAGTAGATTCAGTGGAACCGTATCCACGTTAATATTATTCATTTATAATCACACAAGTACACATAAAGAGCTCTATTACTGCATATTACAGGAGCACGGTGGCTCAAAAGGTAGAGATGATTGTTGCAATCCAAGAAGTCCTCAGTTCGAATCCCGCCTGTGGCAACCACATTGTGTCCTTGAACAAGACACTTCATCCCAATTTAACTTCCAGCGTGAGGGGGGGGGGGGGGGGGGGGGGCATGATGGCAGTGTGTACTAAGGGTACTTTGAAGGTGCACTTCAACCAATGCTAACCCTGCTTTTGTGGAGTATGTTTGGGAGTCTGAGTTGCTTGCCATTGCTCGGTGGTTCTCTCCAGGTAATCAATGGGAGGGAGACCCCCCTCCCCCTCCCTCCCATACCCACATTTGGCATTTCCTCCTGAGATTCAACTTTTTGGGGCTAAAAGGGTTCGGTTCATCCCCCCCCCCCCCCCCACCCTGAAAAATAGCCCTGTACGCCTATGCAATGAATACCTGGACTTGAATAAATACCTATATTATGGTCATGATATAGCTGTAGATGCTGAACGTGACCTTAAATATCAATAATTAATTTATTCACTATCATTTTGTCTGTTTGTGAATGTGTGGGATTTGTCAACAAACGAGGGTAAGCTTCCTACTCCATGATTTCACAATTTTTCCAACATATCTGTTTCAGATACAATGAAATACATGTAATATGAGTTACTGTCACACACAAATTAGTTGTTTATTTGATATGGTTTAAACCATCTAGAGAGCTAGTATACACAGTGATGGCTACAGTTGAAGTCAAAATGAGTTGATTAAAGGGATGTTGAACAGCTTGTTAATATTTCTTGCATTACATTACTACTTTGCTATTTATTGACAGAAGGATTTCACAGAGGGTTTCCCTGACGGTATTTATTTATTGGTGTTTATGGTCACATACTTATCCACAATGGCTAATCGTGACCGTGACAGTTTTACGGGTGGGGGAAGTCAGAGGACCCAGAGAGAACCTCCGAGCATCGACGAGCAACTGTCAGCTCAACATTCTAATTATGGTCAAGCTCTGCTGAAGCAGGGTACCAGCGGTTGAAGACATGTGCACCATTGACATGCAGTACGCCTTAGTACATGGCATCATCGTGCCTCCATGTTGGCAACCGGGATAAAAGTGCCTTGCCCAAGGACATTACGTGGGTCGTCCCAGATAGGGATCAAACTCGGAACTTCTATCATAGAAGTCAAACAGTCTACCACTGAGAAAATGTGCTTTCTTTCCTGGCGGTTTTCATATTTGTATGGCCAAACTGGTGTTGGATAACACAGAACACCAAAACATATAACACAAAATTTGTTCCCCATTGATTTTTGAAAGCAGTTATGAAAAGCTCAAAGAGCTCTTTCCTTTTTGTTTTTGGACAAGTGAGTATTCACTCAAAGTCATTTTTTGCAGACAGTGCTATTTTTAAGTGGCCAAAGCAATTGTTTCATTAAGTCCCAGAACATAACTAAAGCCAGATTTATTGATTAAACATCTCTGCATATAGCAAAGCAAAGTGTCTCAAATTAACCCATTCCAAAATGATAGTAGAGAGTAACCAAAGTTGGATAATTTGGGTATTTCCAAATGGTACACTTGTTCTCACTCTCATTGTGCTTGAGGGTTAAATCTGAGATTGAAAAGGTATACCAATCTTACTCAGGGAAGGTGAGTACAGAAAAGTACGAAATTAATCAGAAAATGAATTTTGTCTGACAGTACTAATATTTGTACGAGCAAAACTGGTACTGGATTTATTTATTTATTAGGTTTTAACGACACATTAACAGCCAAGTTCATATTATGTCGGTGACAGTTGTATGGGTGGAGGAAGCCGGAGTACCCAGAGAGAACCACCGAGCAATGACGAGCAGCTGCCAGCTCTCCAACATATTGCCTCCGCACTGTAGCACAGGCAGGGTTAGATTGGTTGAAGACATGCGCACCATCGACATGCAGTATGCCTTAGTACACGGCGTCATGGTGCCCCCATGCAGACAGTCGGGGTGAAGTGACATCGGGACATAATGGGAATATATCCGACAGATACAATGTCGGATATATTCCAATTATGTCCCGATCATGCAAGGCAGCAACTTGAAATTCTCAGAATGTTTCCTACTGCCCCTGCCCGACAGTTTAGTATCTTTGTCAAGTGCCAAGACCGCGAGGAAATATCGTGGAGCAGGTGGAAACCGAGGGCACGATTCGTCCCTACTTTATTCTCAACTCAACGACTTTTCCATTCATTATTTACCTGTCACCGGCTGAGTTAGGTATTATATTTGTCTATTTGATGAACTTTTCAACCTTAACTATTTGCGGCTTCATGTAGCACCACTGAAAGGCCACTGCACAGTTACCAATATATTCAGGGATTGATTTTACGAAAATAACAATTACTCCGACTATACCCACATGGGAACTCCTAAATATGCCAAAGGTTAAACTTTTGATAATGACGTATAAAACAGAAGTTGTCATGCTATGCTTGCAGCATGCAGACTTAGAAAACATTCAGCACTCAATGAATTAGGAAAGGAGTAAATTGTCACTTAAACCTACGAAATTCTGAAAAAATGAGTTTTTTTCGACGGCATCTACCATTATGCATCTGAGACAGGGATTGCGTTAAACTTTACAGCAGCCTTATAACAGAAAATATTCTTGAAATTGAACTGTGAATCCAAATTTCGAAAGCATTTTCGGATATTCTATTCCAAACTACCACTGCACGCTTATCAATATTCAGTGATTTTATGAAAATTAAAATTATTCCGACCATACCCATATCTTGAATCTGCCAACGGTTAAACTTTTAATTATGACATATAAAACAAAAGTTGTCATACTATGACTGCTGCATACAGCCATAGAAAACGTTCAGCGCTCAATCAATTAGGAATGGAGTAAATCGTCACTTAAATTTACCAAATTCTGAAAACAAGAGTTTTTTTGTACTGCACCTATCTTTATGCAAACAGAACGAGCATAGGGTTAAACTTTACAACCAAACTTACAGCAGCAAATATACTCGGTAGGCAATTGTAAATACGACCATGTAAATCATTTTTCGATATTCCTTTCGAAAATGGAAGAAAAGTGAGCTCCAAATTAGCCAATTTTATGAAGAATTTTAGGGCACTCAAATTCAAAGTCCGAAAACTGAATCAGAAGCCATTTTCGAACCGATTTTCACAAAATTTTGCACACGCATAGAGGGGTACAAAATCTAAAAATGTACCAAAGCGGAATTTTCGATTTAACTCTTATTTCGTCAGAATTGGCAAAAAACTGCCAAAATTGTGGTTTATCGGCACTTTCTCGAAACACGTCTTGTAGATTTTTTTTATACATTCGTCATTGCTAGACCTGTCTGTGACACACCCTTTGATACACACGACATATCAGGCGATGCATATGGCACCCAAATAATACACGAGAGATAAACATAACTTCCTTTATTGGGAGTGGAATTCACCGAGGATCATTTTTGTCAGTAATAAGGGTGTTCAGAAAACCAAGCGTTAACCCATTGGTTAAACAGCAATACCCCCATAAAGCTAAAAAATTTGTGTTTTCCGTGGATTTCTCTAAACGAGTCTTGTAGATTTTCAAGAAAAAATTGTCACTACCAGGCCTTGGGGTGACAATAGAAGTTGCGTGGACAAAATACTGCGGTGAGTATTTGTTAACCCTCCACGGGCTGCTAAAAGTCAAAGTTGTGATAAAATGGGCTGTTTTTGGATGCCAACAGCACCCAATGGGTACGCCACAAAGAAAAGTGTCTTCTTTTATCAAGCGCACAATCTATATGGAAACATTTTTGTAAGTAATAAGGGTATTCAAAAGTCGAAGTCTTAACCCATTTTGGGCAGGCTAAAGAGCGAGACCCCTTAAAATCTTAAAATTCCCTTTTTCTGTGGATTTCTCTAAATACATCCTGTGGGTTCTCAAGAAAAATTGTCTACTCGCAGGTCTTTGTGTGACATTATAAGTTGCATAGACAAAATATGCCGGTGAGCATTTATTAACCCTCTACAGACTGCCAAACATCGTAATTTTGTTGAAATGGGCTGTTTTCAGACACGCACAGCACCCAACGTGTACCTGAGAAATACACATAATCTCCTTTGTTGGAAGTGGAATTCACCGAGGACCATTTTTGTAAGTAATAAGGGTATTCAAAAAACCAAGCATTAACCCATTTTGTGGTTTTTAATAGTGATACCCATCAAAGGCTTAAAAATTTATGTTTTCCCTGGATTTCTTTACAAACATCTGGTGGGGTTTTCAAGAGAAAATGGCCATTGATAGGTCATGGTGTCACATTACCAGTTGATTGGATAAATTATTCCGGTAAGCATTTGTTAACCCTCCATGAACTGCTAAATGTCAAAATTTTGAAAAAATAGTCTGTTTTTGAACAACAACAACAACAACAACATCAAATGGGAATGCAACAGAGAAACGTAACTTCTTTTACCGGATGCAAAACTGACAGGGAAACATTTTTGTAAGTAGTAAATGTATTCAAAAATCGAGGTCTTAACCCATTTTGGACTGGTTAAGGAGATATACCCCTTAAAAGCTTAAAATTCCAGTTTTCTGTGGATTTCTCAAAAAAAATTTACCATTCTTAGGTCTTTGAGTGACATTACAAGTTGCATGAACAAAATGTTTCGGTAAGCATTTGTTAACCCACCAGGGGCTGCCAAGCATAGTCATTTGGAGAAAATGGGCTGTTCTTGGGCAACCATATTACCAAATGTGTACCTATGAGATAAACATAACCTCCTTCATTGGAAGTGGAATTCACTGTCGATCATTTTTACTCAACTTGACAAAGTCAAGCTGAGCTATTGCCATCACTTCTCGTCCATCGGAGTACGTACGTACGTTAGTACGTACGTCCACAATTTCCTTTAGTACACCTCACAGGTCGCATTTATAATCAGATTACTTTGAAACTTGGTATGCTTATTTGGGGTGACCTCTAGATGGGAGCTATCGATTTTCTTCAATTTCCGTCAAAAAATGTTGCCGCGGCCAACGTTCTTAGAACTTAGTTTAGTCAAACCTCAATATTTCCCTTTGGCACACCCTACAGGGCACATTTATGATTTGATTGCTTTGAAACCTGGTATGCTTATTTAGGGTGACCTCTAGATGGGAGCTATTGATTTTCTTCAATTTCCGGCAAAAAATGTTGCCACGGCCAACATTCGTAGAACTTAGTTTAGTCAGACCTCAATATTTCCCTTTGGCACACCCTACAGGGCATATTTATGATCAGATTGCTTTGAAACCTGGTATGCTTGTTTGGGGAGACCTCTAGATGGGAGCTATCAATTTTCTTCAATTTCTGTCAAAAAATGTTGCCGCGGCCAACGTTCTTAGAACTTAGTTTAGTCAGAAGACTCAATATTTCCCGTTGGCTCACCCTACAGGGGCACATTTATGATTTGATTGCTTTGAAACCTGGTGTGCTTATGTAGGGTGACCTCTAGATGGGAGCTATCGATTTTCTTCAATTTCCGGCAAAAAGATGTTGCCACTGCCAACATTCGTAGAACTTAGTTTAGTCAGACCTCAATATTTCCCTTTGGCACACCCTACAGGACACATTTATGATCAGATTGTTTTGAACCTGGCATGCTTATTTGGGGTGACCTCTAGATGGGAGCTATCGATTTTCTTCAATTTCCATCAAAATAATGTTGCCGCAGCCAACATTCTTAGAACTTAGTTTAGTCAGACCACAATATTTCCTTTGGCTCACCCTACAGGGCACATTTATGATTAGATTGCTTTGAAACCTGGTATGCTTATTTTCGTTGACCTCTAGATGGGAGCTATCGATTTTCTTCCATTTCCGTCAAAAAATGTTGCCACGCCAACGTTCTTAGAATTTAGTCTAGTCAGACCACAACATTTCCCTTTTGTACACCCTGCAGGGCACATTTATGATCGGATTGCTTTGAAACCTAGCATGCTTGTTTGGGAGGCCTCTAGATGGGAGCTATCGATTTTCTTCGATTTTTGTCAAAAAACGTTGCCACTGGCAAAAAAATGACATTGGTACCAATGATCTTCAATTTTGCCATTTCATTTATAACTTACCAAGTTCAAGTTTGTCAAGTTGAGCTACAGTGTCATTGACACTTTCATTGTAAGTAATGAAGGTATTCACAAAACCAAGCATTAACCCCTTTAGAGCTGGTTACAGAGAGATACCCCTCAAAAGGTTAAAAATTTGTGTTATCTGAGGATTTCTTTAAAAACACCCCCTAGATTTTCAAGAAAAATTGGCCATTCTCAGATCTTAGTGTGACATTACAAGCTGCATGTACAAAATATTCCTGTAAGCATTTGTTAACCCTATGCAGGTTCTCAAACATCAAAATGTTGATAAAATGGGCTGTGTTTGCGTACCCACAGCACCCGAAGTTGGGAGGAGAGATCAAATAAGTGGAAGTCACTGAGAATTATTTTTGGAAGTAATAAGAGTATTCAAAAAACCCCGGATTTCTCTTAAAACATCTTGTAGATTTTAAAGAAAAAATGGCCATTCACAGTTCTTGTGTGACATTACAAGTTGCATGAATAAATATTCCTGTTAACGCTTGTTAACCCTGTACAAGCTGCCAGACATCAATATTTTGGATACACTTGAGATAAAATGGACCCATTTTTAAATTGACGCAGCACTCAGTGGGTATGTGTCAAACAAACATAACTCCTTTTGTCGGTCATTGACTTGTTGGACGACGATATTGACATTAACCCACTCCACCGTTAATGATGGTTTTTACCTAAACAATTTTTTATCAAACTGTGTCATTTGGGACTACTATCTTCACCTTTCTCATAACATGAATGAAGGAACTTCAGTGAGACAGTTAAAAACAATTCATCAGACACTGTGGGGTCATGAAAATCATGGATCTCATCGGGAAAAGCCATGATTCTCCAGAATCATAAAGTCTAGTTTTTGGGGGGGGGGGGGGGGGGGTTTGGGTTTTTTTTTTTTTTTTCCCACACATTTTGTCCGTATAATTCAGAAGCCATTTTCGAACCGATTTTCGCGAAATTTTGCACGCGCTTAGAGGGGCACAAAATCTAAAAGTGTACCGAAGTGGAATTTTCGATTTAACCCTTATTTCGTCAGAATTGACAAAAAACTGCCAAAATTGGGGTTTATCGGCACTTTCTCGAAACACGTCTTGTAGATTTTTTTTATACATTCGTCATTGCTAGACCTGTCTGTGACATGTCCTTCGATACACACGACATATCAGGCGATGCATATGGTAACCCTCCACAGGCTGCCAAACATCAAAATTTTGATGAAATAGGCCGGTTTCAGGCCCCCACTGCACCCAAACAATACACGAGAGATAAACATAACTTCCTTCATTGGGAGTGGAATTCACCTTGGATCATTTTTGTCAGTAATAAGGGTGTTCAGAAAATCAAGCGTTAACCCGTTTTGGGCTGGTTAAACAGCAATACCCCATAAAGCTCAAAAATTCGTATTTTCTGTGGATTTCTCTAACGAGTCTTGTAGATTTTCAAGAAAAATTTGTCACTCCCAGGCCCTGGTGTGACAATCGAAGTTGCATGGACAAAATACTGCGGTGAATATTTGTTAACACTCCATGGGCTGCTAAAAGTCAAAATTGTGATAAAATGGGCTGTTTTTGGACACCAACAGCACCCACTTGGTGTACCACCGAGAAAGGTTCCTTCTTTTATCGGATGCAAAATTGATGGGGAAACATTTTTGATAGTGGTAAGGGTATTCAAAAGTTGAAGTCTTAACCTATTTTGGACTGGTTAAAGAGAGATACCCCTTAAAGCTTAAAATTCCCATTTTCTGTGGAATTCTCTAAAGCAACTTGTAGGTTTTCAGGAAAAATTGACTATTCGCAGGTCTTTGTGTGATATTACAAGTTGCATGGACAAAATATTCCGGTGAGCATTTTATTAACCCTCTACAGGCTGCTAAGCATCGTAATTTTGTTGAAATAGGCTGTTTTCAGATGTGCACAGCACCCAATGCATACCCGAGAGATAAACATAATCTACTTTGTTGGAAGTGGAATTCACCGAGGACCAAATTTGTTAGTAATAAGGGTATTCAAAAAACCAAGCATTAACCCCTTTTGGGATGGTTAATAGCAATACCCATCAAAAGCTTAACAAATCATGTTTTCCCTGAATTTCTTTACAAGCGTCTCGTAGGGTTGCAAGAGAAAATGGCCGTTTGTAGGTCTTAGTGTCACATTACCAGTTGCATGGATAAAATATTCAGATAAGCATTTCTTCACCCTCCATGGGCTGCTAAATGTCAAAATTTCGAAAAAATAGTCTGTTTTTGGACACCAACACATCAAATGGGAATGCTGCAGAGAAACATAACTTCTTTTACCGGACGCAAAACTGATATGGAAAATTTTTAGTAAGTTGTAAGGGTATTCAAAAATTGAGGTCTTAACCCATTTTCGCCCGGTTAAGGACATGTACCCCTTAAAAGCTTAAAATTCCCATTTTCTGTGGATTCCTCCAAAAAATCTAGTAAGTATTCAAGAGAAATTGACCGTTTGCAGGTCTTGGAGTGACATTACAAGTTGCATGAACAAAAGATGCCGGTAAGCGTTTGTTAACCCTCCACAGGCAGCAAATTTTGAGAAAATGGGCTGTACTTGGCCACCCATTACACCCAATGTGTACCTGCGTGATGAACATAACACCTTCATTGGAAGTGGGATTCATCGAGGATCATTTTTTGTAATTAATGAAGGTATTCATAAACCAGCATTAACCTGTTTAGAGCTGGTTACAGGGTGATACTCTCAAAAGGTTAAAAATTCATGTTATCCGAGGATTTCTTTAAAAAACATCACATAGATTTTCAAGAAAAATTGGCCATTCTCATTATCTTAGTGTGAATTACAAGTTGCATGTACAAAATATTCCAGTAAGCATTTGTTAACCCTATGCTGGTTCTCAAACGTTGAAAAAGTGGGCTGTGTTTGCATACCCGCAGCACCCAAAGTTAAGAGAAGAAATCAACATAAGTGGAAGTAGAATTCACTGAGAATTTTTTTTTATAAGTAATAAGCATATTAAAAAAACAACCCTTAACCCGTTTTGGGCTGGATAAACAATTATACCCATCAACAGCGTAAAATTCATGTTCTTCCTGGATTTCTCTGAAAACATCTCATAGATTTTTAAGGTAAAAATGGCCATTCGCAGTTTTTGGTGAAATTACAAGTTGCATGAATAAATATTCCTGTTAGCACTTGTTAACCCTTAACAAGCTGCCAGACATCAATATTTTGGATACATTTGAGATAAAACAGACCATTTTCAAATAGATACAGCACTCAGTGGGTATGTGTCAAACAAACATAACTCCTTTTGTCTGTCATTAACTTGTTGAACGTCGATATTGATATTAACCCTCTCCAACGTTAATGATGGTTTTTACCTAAACAATTTTTTTTTATCAAACTGAGTGATTTGAGACTTCTGTACTCACCTTTTTCATGACATCAATGAAGGAACTTCAGTGAGACAGTCAAAAGGAATTCATCATACACTGTGGGGTCATGACAAATCATGGAATCTCGTCGGGAAAAGCCATGATTCTCCAGAATCATAAAGTCTAGTTTTTTTTTTGTTTTTAGTCTTTTCCCTCTGGAAAAGACTATTGTTTTTCTACGGATTATTATTTTTTTTTTTTTTTTTTTTTTTTTTTTTTTTTTCCACACATTTTTGTCCGTACGATTTAGAAGCCATTTTCGAACCGATTTTCACACAATTTGGCACACGCATAGAGTGGCAAAAAATCTAAAAATGTACCGAAGCGGAATTTTCGATTTAGCCCTTAATTCGCCATAATTGGCAAAAAACTGCCAAAATTGGGGTTTATCGGCACTTTCTCGAAACACGTCTTTAGGATTTTTTTTAAACATCCATCATTACTAGACCTACCTATGACACAACCTTTGATACACACGACATATTTGGCGATGCATATGGTAACCCTCCACAGGCTGCCAAACATCGAAATTTTGATGAAATGGGCCAGTTTCAGACCCCCACAATACCCAAACGATACCCGAGAGGTAAACATAACTTCCTTTATTGGAAGTGGAATTCACCGAAGATCATTTTTGTAAGTAATAAGGGTGTTCAGAAAAACAAGTGTTAACCCGTTTTGGGCTGGTTAAACAGCAATACCCCCAAAAAGCTCAAAACTTCATGTTTTCCGTGGATTTCTCTAAACGAGTCTTGTAGATTTTCAAGAAAAATTGGTCACTCTCAGGTCTTGGTGTGACATTACAAGTTGCATGGATAAAATATTCCGGTCAGCATTAGTTAACCCTCCCCGAGCTGCTAAACGTAAAAATTGTGATAAAATGGGCTGTTTTTAGACACCAACAGCACCCAAACGATATACCACAGGGAAAGGGGCCTTCATTTATCGGACGCAAAATTGATCGGAAAATATTTTTGAAGGTGGTAAGGGTATTCAAAATTCGACGTCTCAACCCATTTTCGGCTGGTTAAAGAGAGATACCCATTAAAATCTCAAAATACCAATTTTCTGTGGATTTCTCTAACAACATCTTGTAGGTTTTCAAGAAAAATCGGCTATTTGCAGGTCTTGGTGTGACATTACAAGTCGCATGAACAAAATATTCCGGTCAGCATTAGTTAACCCTCCCCGGGCTGCTGAAGGTCAAAATTGCGATAAAATGGGCTGTTTTTGCACACCAACAGTACCCAAAGGGTACACCACAAAGAAAAGTGCCTTCTTTTATCGCGCGTACAATTTATATGGAAACATTTTTGTAAGTAGTAATGGTATTCAAAAGTCGACGTCTTAACCCATTTTGGGCAGGCTAAAGAGAGATATCCCTTGAAAGCTTTAAATTCCCATTTTCTGTGAATTTCCCTAATGGTAACTTGTAGGGTTTCAAGACAAATTGACTATTCGTAGGTCTTTATGTGACACTACAAGTTGCATGGACAAAATACTCCGGTGAGCGTTTTTTAACCATCTACAAGCCGCCAAGCATCGTAATGTTGTTAACATGGGACTGTTTTCAGACACGCACAACACCTAATGTATACATGAGAGATAAACATAATCTCCTTTGTTTGAAGTGGAATTCACAGAGGACCATTTTTGTAAGTAATAAAGGTATTCAAAAAGCCAAGCGTTAACCCCTGTTGGGGAGGTTAACAGGGATACCCATCAAAAGCTTAAAAAATCGTTTTCCCTGGATTTCTTTACAAACATCTTGTAGGGTTTTCAAGAGAAAATGGCCGTTGATAGGTCTTGGTATCACATTACCAGTTGCATAGATAAATCATTCTGGTAGGTATTTGTTAACCCTCCATGGGCTGCTAAATGTCAAAAATTTTGAAGAAATAGTCTGTTTTTGGACACTAACAACATCAAATGGAAATGCCACAGAGAAACGTAACTTCTTTTACTGGACGCGAAACTGATAGAGAAACATTTTTGTAAGTGGTAAGGATATTCAAAAATCGAGGTCTTAACCCATTGTCGACTGGTTAAGGAGATATACCCCTCAAAAGCTTAAAATTCCCGTTTTCTGTGGATTTCTCAAAAAAATCTAGCACGTTTTAAAGAAAAACTGACCATTTGCAGGTCTTTGAGTGACATTACAAGCTGCATGGACAAAATATTCCAGTAAGCAAGTATTAACCCTCCAGAGCCTGGAAAGTATAGACATTTTGAGAAAATGGGCTGTTTTGGGGCACCCATAACACCCAATGTGTACCTGCATGATAAGTTAACCTTCCTTATTGGAAGTGAAATTCACTGAGGATCATTTTTGTAAGTAATGAAGGTATTCACAAAACCAAGCATTAATCCGTTTTGGGCTGGTTACAGAGCGATACCCCTCAAAAGGTTAAAAATTCATATTTTCCGAGGATTTCTCTAAAAGCCTCTCGTAGGTTTTCAAGACAAATATTGGCCATTCTCATTTTAGACTACTATATTCACCTTGTATGAACTCAAAAGTAAGTGTATATTTATTTATTATCAAGAATAACCGCCCATAAGTTCCACTCTCATCGTGTTCCGCTTCATCGGTCGCCAGTGGTCGATTTATCCAAACAAAATTACCAAGGTTACCACCTCCCCCCTGCCTCTTTCACCAACCAAACACACATTGAAAGGTACGCCTCACCTCGTATTCCACACTGCCCTGCATGATATCATTTATTATTTATTTATAGCCCAAGAACATTAGGTTTCACTAGGAAAAAAAATCGGAGAAAGCTGATTTTTTCAGGGAATGTCGAGTACATGTCACTGAATGATTAGACAAAAGTCCCCTAAAATCCCAGTTGAGCTTTTTTTTCTACAGCCTTTTTTCGAAAACGCGTTTGAAAAAACTAAAAAAAAATCGCACGAACTTTGTAACCTCGAATTGATCCAACTGTATTTTTTGTTTACGCATATTTCGAGCTACATAATGTCTAATATACATTTACCTAGAGGAAAATGTGCATTCTGTGACAATTTCTGCGAAAAAATTATTGAAAATTCACAAAAAAGTATCGGATTTACGCAAAAAATGACGATTTTCCTAACGGATTTGCCCAAAGGGTCGTAGTACAGAATGGGATGTTAGTTGGACAGACGATAAAAAATCCACCACCATTTGAAGACTTTTATCATTGCTTACAAAATAGACATTATGGAAGCCCCCCCTCTGCTTCTGGCCGAGTCCCCCTTTTGGCATAAAATTAGTCAGCATGAGAACTCAACTATTTTCGGGCTTGGGACCGAACAGACACGTCTGTGTCTGGCAGCATTAGATCAATAAATAATATTTACAGAATGTACAAAAATCAATAAATAATATTTACAGAATGTACAAATCAATCAACATGGATTAAGTTCCATTGACTATTATCAACGCTATATACAGAAATGACATGACCTATATACATATTATTCATCGAACTCAGAAATTTCCGACAGGACAGTGTTTCTGTGGTTGTTACAAGAATCCGAACTGCAATTACACAAACCTGAGCAAGAGAGTCCTGCCTTCTTACACCCACACCTTTTTGTACAAGCACTCTTGCAACCACAACTGATCAGATTCAGTAGGTTATCGGGGCACATGGCTTTGTGGCTGCAGTCGGTACAAGAAGTCCATTGTCTAGCGACCACCCCCAATCCGTCGGAGGAAGCGAAGTGCCCAGCCATTGTTGGACCTGGAGATAACATCTGTAGACATGTTGTTGTGCAGCATCGCTGCTTGGTGGGAGTGAGGCTAGGTCGATGGGTTTATTCAGCTTAGATTTTGCTACATAACGCTTGTAAGTGACATATCTATATTGGTCGAGAGAGGAAACAGTTTTACTCCCGTATAAGATCAGGAGAAGTTGTTCCCCGGCAGCGGCTACTGCACTTGGTGTACTGTCATCCGCCAAAATTGTGTTGACATACTGTTGTGAGTCGCTAGTAACATCGGAGACAATTGTACTGAATACTTTCTTCTTACCAACTCGAAAGAGTGCAGAAGTAGTGTCACAACCACTTATAGAATGTGCTACAAGGAGGTTGCTTCTATGGTCACCCATTTTGGTTGCTATTTCACTAACTGAAACTAGTAAGTTTGGGGTAATGGAATACATCATGTGAATATTACATCCCGGTTGAACTCGAGAGGTAAGAATGACTAACAAGTCTGTGTCTGTTCCCACAACGACAACATTGTTGTCATCTTGAACGATGTCAAGTGCAGTTTCGGCTATCAGTACATCAGCATCAGCCTCGGCCTGCTTGGACTGAATATTGATAGCAGATAGCTCCTGCATTAGAAGATCGATCAGTTGGGTTTTGTTCTTGGCATTTGCAAGGAAATCGGATTGGGGTGTGGTGGCTGGTAACTCGGGTGAGATATTGATATCATTGGAATACCTGTCTTTAGATCTACGGGCTTGTTCCATGCCCTTTGTCGACATTGTACAAGCATAACCATAAAAAACAACCACGACGTTCGCCCCAAAATGTCTCACTAGATAATTGGAATATGATGTACATATGTCCTTATATGACGACTGTTTAGGCCATACAACTGCCCTCAATAAAAATCCACCATCTACAACAAACAGAGAATGTTCTGGGATTTTAGTTTGCTCGGAACCGTATGTTTTGAGGATCTTACCAAGCATGCTTTTCTGTGTCTTCCTCATTCCAGCAGAATCAAACAATGCTGGTGGTTTCGGGGCGAGTTCATATTTGAGATACTCTTCCATCTCTGCTTGTGACTGAATAACACATGTGATGCGGTTGAACAGAATTGTGGGGTCAATCACTACCTTACTTCCACGGACTTTGATGCTATTTGCCATCGATGCAAAAGACTTCACAGTGTCAACACGTCGTAGTTTGATGCTGTTGAACATTTTGCTTACAATATTCGATACGCAACATTCACCAATTTTGCGAACTTGGTCACAGTTCACAGTTTCGTCGGCCACAAGCCCGGTCACTATAGAGACTAATTGTAGTGGATCTCTATTCTGAAAGGGGGAATGCACTCTGAGCCAGTTCAATAATTTGGTGATATCATTGGCATCAGTCAATTGTGAACTTTGACGGAGATCCCGATGTTGTTCGCCATGACCATTGTGAACATGAACAAAATTTTCGAGAGCATTACATATCGGAAGGCAAAGAGGTAGTCCATGTACCCATTTCGCAACAGTGCTATCGGTTATTCCCCTGCCATGACACTGCTCTATGGTCTGATCAGAATATATCCCGTCCCAGAATTTATCTGAGCGCCTTATGGTAAAGTAACCTTTCTCAGTGAACAACCTCAAATCATCCTGTTGCATTATTTCTGTTAGCTCATTCATCTGCTGCAAATAGAGATGAGAACTTTTTGCGTATGCAACATGACCACCTGCGTGAAATACTGGAATCATATTGCGAACACAATATGTGTTGAGTTCCCAGTCGCCCGTGCGCTCTGCTCTCAAGAACAACTGGAGAAGACCTATTTGCTCGTAGTATTGTACCCAAAGCTTTCCTGTGTGTCCTACGGACGCATTCTGGAGCAGTTCGTGTAATTTTGACAGTAGATGGTTGACACTTTCTTGATTGACAGCGTCAGCTGTTGTACAGTCACCTGTGGCATACGGTATTTGAATGAGAAAAGTCGATGCCGTTTGAATATGAGTTTAGGGGGTATGGTTAATATTTCACACGTTTCACCAGTTCATTATGGAATAAATGACTATTGTTATATATCATTATAAAGCCACTGCTTTTCTGCAATTTTTGATATATAATTTAACTCCCAAAGTAGTCGTAGATTTGATTTAATGGACATTGTGTACCGTTGTGTGTATGAAAACAATAAAATTTTTTTCGTAATTTTGTACATTTTCGTGAATATTTCACCACTGAGTGTGAGGATTGGTACAAAGTTGTCATTTTCTGTTGGGGATATGTATTCTCAATATAATTCAGCACGATATTTATGATTCTCACCCTACTAAGGCGAATAAGAATGAGAAATATGGAGCTGGGTCAAATTTTTTTTTTAATTTTTTTTTTCATCAAAAAAACGCTATAACTAAAAAAGCTCAACTCGGATTCTCGGGGACTTTTCACACTTTATCCGCAATGTGTGTCACGGAAACATATAAAAAAATCAGCTTTCTCCGATTTTTTTCCTTACTTTCTCATTTTTATGTCTAATGTGCCTGGACTATTATTGGTGTTTAAGGGCATATACTTATGCTCAATTGCTAATCTACGGGTGGAGGAAGCCGGAGTACCTGGAGAGAACCACCGAGCAACGACGAGCAGCTGCCAGCTTCCCAACATCGTAACTCCGAACTGCAGCACAGGCAGGGTTAGATTGGTTGAAGACATGCGTACCGTCGACGTGCAGTACACCTTAGTACATGGCGGCATCGTGCCCCCATATGGAGAATCAGAGTTAAGTGCCTTGCCCAAGGACACAGCATGGGAATCCGAATTGATCGCTCAGACGGCCACCCATCCAATGATTAACCAGGCTCAACGTTGCTTAACTTCGGTGATCTGAAGAGAACCGGCTTCCACAATGCCACCGCTCCGCCACTGCATGATAAGAAAGCAGTAAATAATGTTAGCTACAATGGGATCAGTTACTTATAATATCAAATAGTGTTGACACTATAGCGTTTCCCCGACAGTGGGTCCAGGGATATAATAGTCTGTAAAACGGCTATACACTGCCCCTCCTCCGCCCCAGAGTGGAGACGTGGCAGTATATATCCATCTTACTGACGCTATGTTGTGCCTAAGGAACCTTACAATAAAAGGTGGGGATCCCCAACATGGGAAGGGGGGGGGGATGGTATATTTACTACTCTGTAGGTTATCAAACGCAGTCATGCATGGCGCCAACATTCCCCCGGCAGTGGGACTAGATATATACTAGTTTGTAAGACGGTTATACTCCCCTTCTCCGTCCCAGGGTATATTTTATCTACACATATGTACAAACAACACTTCCTATTTTCGTATGTAATTATTGTAGTTTATAACTTCATGTTTGTCGTTGAATGTATGGATATCTTCATTGTAATAAATAAAACTAATCCTACGGGGAAAAACCAATTGGAGAGAAATTTACTTCTGCTATTAACAGACAGGTGATAGGTGAGCTCTGCAAGGTGTGAAGAAATGACATAATCATGCATAACAACTGTGGTCTAATAGGAGATAATTGATACAGGGACTATACATGACATGCTCAAGAATTTAAAGTTCACATTTTCTGCGGATATCTTCAACTGGTTCTTACAGATTTTTAAGAACAAATAAACCCTGGAGAAGAAGTATTCTCGCAAGCCTTCATTAACCCTCCACAAACCGTCAGCTATCGAAATTTTAGGTAAATTTGAGATACAATGGGCTATTTACATTAGACGCTGATTCTCAGACGCTGATATTTTATTAACCCTCTCCACAAACAATGATGATTTAACCAAAACGTTCTTTTATCACACTGGGTCATTTGAGACTATTATACCCACTTTTCTCAAGACATCAATAAAAATACTTTAATGATACAATTAAAAACAATTCTTCAGACACTCCAGGGTCATAAAAAATCATGGATGTTTATTATCCCTCCACAGACTGCCAAGCATCGTAATTTTGTTGAAATGGTCTGTTTTCAAACACGCGCAACACCCAATGTGTACCTGGGAATTACCCATAATCTCCTTTGTTGGAAGTGGAATTCACCAAGGACCATTTTTGTAAGTAATAAGGGTATTCAAAAAACCAAGCGTTAACCCCTTTTGTGGTTGTTAATAGTGATACCCATCAAAGGCTTAAAAATTTATGTTTTCCCTGGATTTCTTTACAAACATCTGGTAGCGTTTTCAAGAGAAAATGGCCATTGATAGGTCATGGTGTCACATTACCAGGTGATTGGATAAATTATTCCGGTAAGCATTTGTTAACCCTCCATGGGCTGCTAAATGTCAAAATTTTGAAAAAATAGCCTGTTTTTGAACAACAACAACATCAAAAGGGAATGCAACAGAGAAAAGTAACTTCTTTTACCGGACGCAAAACTGACAGGGAAACATTTTTGTAAGTAGTAAATGGATTCAAAAATCGAGGTCTGAACCCATTTTTGACTGGTTAAGGAGATATACCCCTTAAAAGCTTAAAATTCCAGTTTTCTATGGATTTCTCAACAAAAAAAATTCAAGAACAATTGACCATTCGCAGGTCTTCGAGTGACATTACAAGCATAAACAAAATGTTTCGGTAAACATTTGTTAAAAATCCAGAGGCTGCCAAGCATAGAATATTTGGAGAAAATGGGCTGTTCTTGGGCAACCATAACACCAAATGTGTACAGTCGAGATAAACATAACCTCCTTCATTGGAAGTGGAATTCACCGACGATCATTTTTGTAAGTAACGAAGGTATTCACAAAACCAAGCATTAACCCTTTAGAGCTGGTTACAGGGAGATACCCCTCAAAAGGTTAAACAATTGTGTTATCTGAGGATTTCTTTAAAAACATGCCGTAGATTTTCAAGATAAAATGGCCATTCTCTGATCTTAGTGTGACATTACAAGTTGCATGTACAAAATATTCCTGTAAGCATTTGTTAACCCTATGCAGGTTCTCAAACATCAAAATGTTGATAAAATGGGCTGTGTTTGCGTACCCACAGCACCCAAAGTTGGGAGGAGAGATCAAAATAAGTGGAAGTAGAATTCACTGAGAATTATTTTTGGAAGTAATAAGAGTATTTAAAAAACAACACTTAACCCGTTTTGGTCTGGATAAACCATGATACCCATCAAAAGCTTAAAATTCATGTTCTCCCTGGATTTCTCTGAAAACATCTTGTAGATTTTAAAGAAAAAAATGGCCATTCACAGTTCTTGGTGTGACATTACAAGTTGCATGAATAAATATTCCTGTTAGCACTTGTTAACCCTCTACAAGCTGCCAGACATCAATATTTGGGATACATTTGAGATAAAATGAACCATTTTAAAATTGAGACAGCACTCAGTGGGTATGTGTCAAACAAACATAACTCCTTTTGTCGGTCATTGACTTGTTGGAAGACGATATTGACATTAAACCAGTCCACCGTTAATGATGGTTTTTACCTAAACAATTTTTTATCAAACTCTGTCATTTGAGATTACTATCTTCACCTTTTTCATAACATCAATGAAGGGACTTCAGTGAGACAGTTAAAAACAACAAGACACTATGGGGTCATGAAAAATCATGGATTCTCATCGGGAAAAGCCATGATTCTCCAGAATCATAAAGTCTAGTTAGGCTTTTCCCTCTGGAAAAGTCTATTGTTTTTCTACGGATTATTATTTTTTTTTTTTTTTTTTTTGGGGGGTTTTTTGGGTTTTTTTTTTTTTTTTTTTTTTTTTTCCACACATTTTTGTCCGTACAATTCAGAAGCCATTTTCGAACCGATTTTCACACAATTTGGCACACGCATAAAGTGGCAAAAAATCTAAAAATGTACCAAAGCGGAATTTTCGATTTAACCCTTATTTCTCCAGAATTGGCAAAAAACTGCCAAAATTGGGGTTTATCGGCACTTTCTCGAAACACGTCTTTAGGATTTTTTTTAAACATCCATCATTACTAGACCTGCCTATGACACAACCTTTGATACACACGACATATTTGGCGATGCATATGGTAACCCTCCACAGGCTGCCAAACATCGAAATTTTGATGAAATGGGCCGGTTTCAGACCCCCACAACACCCAAACGATACCCGAGAGGTAAACATAACTTCCTTTATTGGAAGTGGAATTCACCGAAGATCATTTTTGTAAGTAATAAGGGTGTTCAGAAAACCAAGTGTTAACCCGTTTTGGGCTGGTTAAACAGCAATACACCAAAAAAGCTCAAAACTTCATGTTTTCCGTGGATTTCTCTAAACGAGTCTTGTAGATTTTCAAGAAAAATTGGTCACTCTCAGGTCTTGGTGTGACATTACAAGTTGCATGGATAAAATATTCCGTTCAGCATTAGTTAACCCTCCCCGAGCTGCTAAACGTAAAATTTGTGATAAAATGGGCTGTTTTAGACACCAACAGCACCCAAACGATATACCACAGAGGAAGGGGCCTTCATTTATCGGACGCAAAATTGATCGGAAAATATTTTTGAAAGTGGTAAGGGTATTCAAAACGTCTTAACCCATTTTGGGCTGGTTAAAGAGAGATACCCATTAAAATCTTAAAATACCCGTTTTCTGTGGATTTCTCTAACAACATCTTGTAGGTTTTCAAGAAAAATCGGCTATTTGCAGGTCTTGGTGTGACATTACAAGTCGCATGAACAAAATATTCCGGTCAGCATTAGTTAACCCTCCCCGGGCTGCTGAAGGTCAAAATTGCGATAAAATGGGCTGTTTTTGCAAGACAACAGCACCCAAAGGGTACACCACAAAGAAAAGTGCCATCTTTTATCGCGCGTACAATTTATACGGAAACATTTTTGTAAGTAGTAAGGGTATTCAAAAGTCGACGTCTTAACCCATTTTGTGCAGGCTAAAGAGAGATATCCCTTGAAAGCTTTAAATTCCCATTTTCTGTGAATTTCCCTAACGGTAACTTGTAGGGTTTCAAGACAAATTGACTATTCGTATGTGTTTATGTGACATTAAAAGTTGCATGGACAAAATACTCCGGTGAGCGTTTTTTAACCATCTACAAGCTGCCAAGCATCGTAATGTTGTTAACATGGGACTGTTTTCAGACACGCACAGCACCTAATGTATACATGAGAGATAAACATAATCTCCTTTGTTTGAAGTGGAATTCACAGAGGACCATTTTTGTAAGTAATAAATGTATTCAAAAAGCCAAGCGTTAACCCCTGTTGGGGAGGTTAACAGGGATACCCATCAAAAGCTTAAAAAATCGTTTTCCCTGGATTTTTTTACAAACATTTTGTGGGGTTTTCAAGAGAAAATGGCCGTTGATAGGTCTTGGTGTCATATGACCAGTTGCATGGATCAATTATTCTGGTAGGCATTTGTTAACCCTTCATGGGCTGCTAAATGTAAAAAAAATTGAGGAAATAGTCTGTTTTTGGACACCAAGAACATCAAATGGAAATGCCACAGAGAAACGTAACTTCTTTTACCGGATGCAAAACTGATAGGGAAACATTGATATTGATATTAACCCATTCTACCATTAATGATGGGTTTTACCTAAACATTTTTTTTATCAAACCCAAACCGAGTCATTTGAGACTACTATACTCACCTTTCTCATAACATCAATGAAGGAACTTTAGTGAGACAGTTAAAAACAATTCATCAGACACTGTGGGGGTCAAGAAAAATCATGGAATCTAATCGGGAAAAGCCATGATTCTCCAGAATCATAAAGTCTAGTTTTTTTTTTGTTTTTTTTTCCACACTTTTTTGTCCGTACGATTCAGAAGCCATTTTCGAACCGATTTTCACACAATTTGTCACACGCATAGAGTGGCAAAAAATCTAAAAATGTACCAAAGCGGAATTTTCGATTTAACCCTTATTTTGCCAGAATTGGTAAAAAACTGCCAAAATTGGGGTTTATCGGCACTTTCTCGAAACACGTCTTTAGGATTTTTTTTAAATATTCATAATTACTAGACCTGCCTATGACACAACCTTTGATACACACGACATATTAGGCGATGCATATGGTAACCCTTCACAGGCTGCCAAACATCGAAATTTTGATGAAATGGGCCGGTTTCAGACCCCCACAGCACCCAAACGATACCCGAGAGGTAAACATAACTCCCTTTATTGAAAGTAGAATTCACCGATGATCATTTTTGTAAGTAATAAGGGTGTTCAGAAAACCAAGCTCAAAACTTCATGTTTTCCGTGGATTTCTCTAAACGAGTCTTGTAGATTTTCAAGAAAAATTGGTCACTCTCAGGTCTTGGTGTGACATTACAAGTTGCATGGATAAAATATTCCGTTCAGCATTAGTTAACCCTCCCCGAGTTGCTAAACGTAAAATTTGTGATAAAATGGGGCTGTTTTAGACACCAACAGCACCCAAACGATATACCACAGAGGAAGGGGCCTTCATTTATCGGACGCAAAATTGATCGGAAAATATTTTTGAAAGTGGTAAGGGTATTCAAAACGTCTTAACCCATTTTGGGCTGGTTAAAGAGAGATACCCATTAAAATCTTAAAATACCCGTTTTCTGTGGATTTCTCTAACAACATCTTGTAGGTTTTCAAGAAAAATCGGCTATTTGCAGGTCTTGGTGTGACATTACAAGTCGCATGAACAAAATATTCCGGTCAGCATTAGTTAACCCTCCCCGGGCTGCTGAAGGTCAAAATTGTGATAAAATGGCTTTTTTTGCACACCAACAGCACCCAAAGGGTACACCACAAAGAAAAGTGCCTTCTTTTATCGCACGTACAATTTATACGGAAACATTTTTGTAAGTAGTAAGGGTATTCAAAAGTCGACGTCTTAACCCATTTTGGGCAGGCTAAAGAGAGATATCCCTTGAAAGCTTTAAATTCCCATTTTCTGTGAATTTCCCTAACGGTAACTTGTAGGGTTTCAAGACAAATTGACTATTCGTAGGTCTTTATGTGACATTACAAGTTGCATGGACAAAATACTCCAGTGAGCGTTTTTTAACCATCTACAAGCTGCCAAGCATCGTAATGTTGTTAACATGGGACTGTTTTCAGACACGCACAGCACCTAATGTATATATGAAAGATAAACATAATCTCCTTTGTTTGAAGTGGAATTCGGAGAGGACTATTTTTGTAAGTAATAAAGGTATTCAAAAAGCCAAGCGTTAACCCCTGTTGGGGAGGTTAACAGGGATACCCATCAAAAGCTTAAAAACCGTTTTCCCTGGATTTTGTGGGGTTTTCAAGAGAAAATGGCCATTGATAGGTCTTGGTGTCATAGGACCAGTTGCATGGATCAATTATTCTGGTAGGCATTTGTTAACCCTTCATGGGCTGCTAAATGTAAAAAAATTGAGGAAATAGTCTGTTTTTGGACACCAAGAACATCAAATGGAAATGCCACAGAGAAACGTAACTTCTTTTACCAGACGCAAAACTGATAGGGAAACATTGATATTGATATTAACCCATTGTACCATTAATGATGGGTTTTACCTAAACATTTTTTTATCAAACCCAAACCGAGTCATTTGAGACTACTGTACTCACCTTTCTCATAACATCAATGAAGGAACTTTAGTGAGACAGTTAAAAACAATTCAGCAGACACTGTGGGGTCAAGAAAAATCATGGAATCTAATCGGGAAAAGCCATGATTCTCCAGAATCATAAAGTCTAGTTTTGTTTTTTGGGGTTTTTTTTTTTTTGGTTTTTTTTCCACACATTTTGTCCGTACGATGCAGAAGCCATTTTCGAACCAATTTTCACGAAATTTTGCACACTCATAGAGGGGCACAAAATCTAAAAATGTACCAAAGCGGAATTTTCGATTTAACCCTTAATTCATCAGAATTGGTAAAAAACTGCCAAAATTGGGGTTTATCGACACTTTCTCGAAACACATCTTGTAGATTTTTTTTATACATTCGTCATTGCTAGACCTGTCTGTGACACGCCCTTTGATACACATGACATATCAGGCGATGCATATGGTAACCCTCCACAGGGTGCCAAACATAGAAATTTTGATGAAATAGGCCGGTTTCAGGCCCCCACTGCACCCAAACAATACACGAGAGATAAACATAACTTCCTTTATTGGGAGTGGAATTTACCGAGGATCATTTTTGTCGGAAAAAGGGTGTTAAAAAAAACAAGCGTTAACCCGTTTTGGGCTGGTTAAACAGCAATACCCCCATAAAGCTAAAAAATTTGTATTTTCCGTGGATTTCTCTAAACGAGTCTTGTAGATTTTCAAGAAAAATTTGTCACTCCCAGGCCTTGGTGTGACAATAGAAGTTGCATGGACAAAATACTGCGGTGAGCATTTGTTAACCCTCCACAGGCTGCTAAATGTCAAAATTGTGATAAAATGGGCTGTTTTTGGATGCCAACAGCACCCAATGGGTACGCCACAAAGAAGCGTGCCTTCTTTTATCGAGCGCACAATCTATACACAAACATTTTTGTAAGTGGTAAGGGTATTCAAAAGTCGAAGTCTTAACCCATTTTGGACAGGCTAAAGAGAGAGACCCCTTAAAATTTTAAAATTCCCAATTTCTGTGGATTTCTCTAAAAACATCCTGTAGGTTTTCAAGAAAAATTGACTACTCGCAGGTCTTTGTGTAATATTACAAGTTGCAAGGACAAAATATTCTGGTGAGCGTTTATTAACCCTCTAGAGGCTGTCAAGCATCGTAATTTTGTTGAAATGGGATGTTTTCAGACACGCACAGCACCCAATGTGTACCTGAGAAATAAACATAATCTCCTTTGTTAGGCTTTTCCCTCTGGAAAAGACTATTGTTTTTCTACAGATTATTATTTTTTTTTTTTTTTTGGGGGGGGGGGGGGGGGGGGTTTGGGGGTTTTTTTTGTTTTTTTTAATTTTTTTCCACACATTTTGTCCGTACAATTCAGAAGCCATTTTCGAACCGATTTTCACGAAATTTTGCACACGCATGGAGGGGCTCAAAATCTAAAAATGTACCGAAGCGGAATTTTCGATTTAACCCTTATTTCGTCAGAATTGGCAAAAACCTGCCAAAATTGGGGTTTATTGGCACTTTCTCGAAACATGTCTTGTAGATTTTTTTTATACATTCGTAATTGCTAGACCTGTCTGTGACACGCCCTTTGATACACACGACATATCAGGCGATGCATATGGTAACCCTCCACAGGCTGCCAAACATCGAAATTTTGATGAAATAGGCCGGTTTCAGGCCCCCACCACACCCAAACAATACATGGGAGATAAAATAACTTCCTTTATTGGGAGTGGAATTCACCAAGGATCATTTTTGTCAGTAATAAGGGTGTTCAAAAAACCAAGCGTTAACCCGCTTTGGGCTGGTTAAACAGCAATACCCCAAAAAAGCTCAAAAATTTGTGTATTCCGTGGATTTCTCTAAACGAGTCTTGTACATTTTCAAGAAAAATTTGTCACTCCCAGGCCTTGGTGTGACAATAGAAGTTGCATGGACAAAATACTGCGGAGAGCATTTGTTAACCCTCCACGGGCTGCTAAATGTCAAAATTGTGATAAAATGGGCTGTTTTTGGACGGCAACAGCACCCAATGGGTACGCCACAAAGAAACGTGCCTTCTTTTATCGAGCGCACAATCTATACGCAAACATTTTTGTAAGTAATAAGGGTATTCAAAAGTCGAAGTCTTAACCCATTTTGGACAGGCTAAAGAGAGAGACCCCTTAAAATCTTAAAATTCCCATTTTCTGTGGATTTCTCTAAAAACATCCTGTAGGTTTTCAAGAAAAATTGACTACTCGCAGGTCTTTGTGTGATATTACAAGTTGCATGGACAAAATATTCCGGTTAGCGTTTATTAACCCTCTAGAGGCTGCCAAGCATCGTAATTTTGTTGAAATAGGCTGTTTTCGGACACGCACAGCACCCAATGTGTACCTGAGAAATAAACATAATCTCCTTTGTTGGAAGTGGAATTCACCGAAGACCATTTTTGTAAGTAATAAGGGTATTCAAAAAACCAAGCGTTAACCCATTTTGTGGTTGTTAATAGTGATACCGATCAAAGGCTTAAAAATTTATGTTTTCCCTGGATTTCTTTACAAACATTTGGTAGGGTTTTCAAGAGAAAATGGCCATTGATAGGTCATGGTGTCACATTACCAGTTGATTGGATAAATTATTCCTCTAAGCATTTGTTAACCCTCCATGGGCTGCTAAATGTCAAAATTTTGAAAAAATAGTCTGTTTTTGAACTACAACAACATCAAATACAACAGAGAAACATAACTTCTTTTACCGGACGCAAAACTGACAGGGAAACATTTTTGTAAGTAGTAAATGTATTCAAAGATCAAGGTCTTAACCCATTTTTGACTGGTTAAGGAGATACACCCCTTAAAAGCTTAAAATTCCAGTTTTCTGTGGATTTCTCGATTTCTCAACAAAAAAAAATTCAAGAGCAATTGACCATTCGCAGGTCTTCGAGTGACATTACAAGTTGCATGAACAAAATGTTTCGGTAAGCATTTGTTAACCCCCCAGAGGCTGCCAAGCATTGACATTTGGAGAAAATGGGCTATTCTTGGGCAACCATAACACCAAATGTGTACCTACGAGATAAACATAACCTCCTTCATTGGAAGTGGAATTCACCGTCGATCATTTTTGTAAGTGATGAAGATATTCACAAAACCAAGCATTAACCCTTTAGAGCTGGTTAAAGAGAGATACCCCTCAAAAGGTTAAAAATGCATGTTATCTGAGGATTTCTTTAAAAACATCTCGTAGATTTTCAGGAGAAAATGGCCATTCTCATATCTTAGTGTGACATTACAAGGTGCATGTACAAAATATTCCTGTAAGCATTTGTTAACCCTATGCAGGTTCTCAAACATCAAAATGTTGATAAAATAGGCTGTGTTTGCATGCCCACAGCCCCCGAAGTTGGGAGGAGAGATCAAAATAAGTGGAAGTAGAATTCACTGAGAATTATTTTTGGAAGTAATAAGAGTATTTCAAAAACAACACTTAACCCGTTTTGGGCTGGAAAAATAATGATACCCATCAAAAGCTTAAAATTCCTGTTCTCCCTGGATTTCTCTGAAAACATCTTGTAGATTTTAAAGAAAAAAATGGCCATTCACAGTTCTTGGTGTGACATTACAAGTTGCATGAATGAATATTCCTGTTGGCACTTGTTAACCCTCTACAAGCTGCCAGACATCAATATTTTGGATGCATTTGAGATAAAATGGACCATTTTCAAATAGCCACAGCTCTACATGGGTATGTGTCAAACAAACATAACTCCTTTTGTCGGTCATTAACTTGTTGGAGGACGATATTGACATTAACCCACTCCACCGTTAATGATGGTTTTTACCTAAACAATTTTTTATCAAACTGTGTCATTTGAGACTACTATCTTCACCTTTCTCATAACATCAATGAAGGAACTTCAGTGAGACAGTTAAAAACAATTCATCAGACACTGTGGGGTCATGAAAAATCATGGAATCTCATCGGGAAAAAGCCATGATTCTCCAGAATCATAAAGTCTAGTTTTTTAGGCTTTTCCCTCTGGAAAAGACTATTGTTTTTCTACGGATTATTATTTTTTTTTTTTTTTTTTTTTTTTTCTAAACATTTTGTCCGTACGATTCAGAAGCCATTTTCGAACCGATTTTCACGAAATTTTGCAAACTCATAGAGGGGCACAAAATCTAAAAATGTACCCAAGCGGCATTTTCGATTTAACCCTTGTTTCCTCAGAATTGGCAAAAAACTGCCAAAATTGGGGTTTATCGGCACTTTCTCGAAACACGTCTTGTAGATTTTTTTTATACATTCATCATTGCTAGACCAGTCTGTGACACACCCTTTGATACACACGACATATCAGGCGATGCATATGGTAACCCTCCACAGGCTGCCAAACATCGAAATTTTGATGAAATAGGTCGGTTTCAGGCCACCACCGCACCCAAACAATACACGAGAGATAAATATAACTTTCTTTACTGGGAGTGGAATTCACCGAGGATCATTTTTGTCAGTAATAAGGGTGTTAAAAAACCAAGCATTAACCCGTTTTGGGCTGGTTAAACAGCAATACCCCCATAAAGCTCAAAAATTTGTATTTTCCATGGATTTCTCTAAACGAGTCTTGTAGATTTTCAAGAAAAATCTGTCACTCCCAGGCCTTGGTGTGACAATAGAAGCTGCATGGACAAAATACTGCGGTGAGCATTTGTTAACCCTCCACGGGCTGCTAAAAGTCAAAATTGTGATAAAATGGGCTGTTTTTGGACGCCAACAGCACCCAATGGGTACGCCTCAAAGAAACGTGCTTTCTTTTATCGAGCGCACAATCTATACGCAAACATTTTTGTAAGTAGTAAGGGTATTCAAAAGTCGAAGTCTTGACCCATTTTGGACAGGCTAAAGAGAGAGACCCCTTAAAATCTTAAAATTCCCATTTTCTGTGGATTTCTCTAAAAACATCCTGTAGGTTTTCAAGAAAAATTGACTACTCGCAGGTCTTTGTGTGATATTTCAAGTTGCATGGACAAAATATTCCGGTGAGCGTTTATTAACCCTCTAGAGGCTGCCAAGCATCGTAATTTTGTTGAAATGGGATGTTTTCAGGCACGCACATCACCCAACGTGTACCTGAGAAATAAACATAATCTCCTTTGTTGGAAGTGGAATTCACCAAAGACCATTTTTGTAAGTAATAAGGGTATTCAAAAAATCAATCGTTAACCCATTTTGTGGTTGTTAATAGTGATACCCATCAAAGGCTTAAAAATTTATGTTTTCCCTGGATTTCTTTACAAACATCTGGTAGGGTTTTCAAGAGAAAATGGCCATTGATAGGTCATGGTGTCACATTACCAATTGATTGGATAAATTATTCCGGTAAGCATTTGTTAACCCTCCATGGGCTACTAAATGTCAAAAGTTTGAAAAAATAGTCTGTTTTTGAACAACAACAACATCAAATGGGAATACAACAGAGAAACGTAACTTCTTTTACCGGGCGCAAAACTGACAGTGAAACATTTTTGTAAGTAGTAAATGTATTCAAAAATCGAGGTCTTAACCCATTTTTAACTGGTTAAGGAGATATACCCCTTAAAAGCTTAAAATTCCAGTTTTCTGTGGATTTCTCAAAAAAAAAAATTCAAGTGCAATTAACCATTCGCAGGTCTTCGAGTGACATTACAAGTTGCATGAACAAAATGTTCCGGTAACCATTTGTTAACCCCCCAGAGGCTGCCAAGCATTGACATTTGGAGAAAATGGGCTGTTCTTGGGCAACCATAACACCAAATGTGTACCTACGAGATAAACATAACCTCCTTCATTGGAAGTGGAATTCACCGTCGATCATTTTTGTAAGTAATGAAGATATTCACAAAACCAAGCATTAACCCTTTAGAGCTGGTTAAAGAGAGATACCCCTCAAAAGGTTAAAAATTCATGTTATCTGAGGATTTCTTTAAAAACATCTCGTAGATTTTCAGGAAAAAATGGCCATTCTCATATCTTAGTGTAACATTACAAGTTGCATGTACAGAATATTCCTGTAAACATTTGTTAACCCTATGCAGGTTCTCAAACATCAAAATGTTGATAAAATAGGCTGTGTTTGCGTACCCACAGCACCTGAAGTTGGGAGGAGAGATCAAAATAAGTGGAAGTAGAATTCACTGAGAATTATTTTTGGAAGTAATAAGAGTATTCCAAAAACAACACTTATCCCGTTTTGGGCTGGAAAAACAATGATACCCATCAAAAGCTTAAAATTCCTGTTCTCCCTGGATTTCTCTGAAAACATCTTGTAGATTTTAAAGAAAAAATAGCCATTCACAGTTCTTGGTGTGACATTACAAGTTGCATGAATAAATATTCCTGTTGGCACTTGTTAACCCTATACAAGCTGCCAGACATCAATATTTTGGATACATTTGAGATAAAATGGACCATTTTTAAATTGACACAGCACTCAGTGAGTATGTGTCAAACAAACCTAACTCCTTTTGTCGGTCATTGACTTGTTGGACGACGATATTGACCTTAACTCACTCCACCATTAATGATGGTTTTTACCTAAACAATTTTTTATCAAACTGTGTCATTTGAGACTACTATCTTCACTTTTCTCATAACATCAATGAAGGAACTTCAGTGAGGCAGTTAAAAACAATTCATCAGACACTGTGGGGTCATGAAAAATCATGGAATCTCATCGGGAAAAGCCATGATTCTCCAGAATCATAAAGTCTAGTTTTTTTTTATTTTTTGGGGGGGGGGGGGGGGGGTTTTGGGTTTTTTTTTTTTTTTTTTTCCACACATTTTGTCCGTACGATTCAGAAGCCATTTTCGAACCGATTGTCATGAAATTTTGCACACGCATAGAGGGGCACAAAATCTAAAAATGTACCCAAGCGGAATTTTCGATTTAACCCTTATTTCGTCAGAATTGGCAAAAAACTGCCACAATTGGGATTTATCGGCACTTTCTCGAAACACGTCTTGTTGATTTTTTTTATACATTTGTCATTGCTAGACCTCTCTGTGACACGCCCTTTGATACATATGACATATCAGGCGATGCATATGGTAACCCTCTACAGGTTGCCAAACATCAAAATTTTGATGAAATAGGCCGGTTTCAGGCCCCCACTGCACCCAAACAATACACGAGAGATAAACATAACTTCCTTTATTGGGAGTGGAATTCATAGAGGATCATTTTTGTCAGTAATAAGGGTGTTCAAAAACCAAGCGTTAACCCGCTTTGGGCTTGTTAAACAGCAATACCCCAATAAAGCTCGAAAAATTGTGTTTTCCGTGGATTTCTCTAAACGAGTCTTGTAGATTTTCAAGAAAAATTGGTCACTACCAGGACTTGGTGTGACAATAGAAGTTACATGGGCAAAATACTGCGGTGGGCATTTGTTAACCCTCCACGGGCTGCTAAAATCAAAATTGTGATAAAATGGGCTGTTTTTGGACACCAACAGCACCCAATGGGTACGCCACAAAGACACGTGCCTTCTTTTATCGAGCGCACAATCTGTACGCAAACATTTTTGTAAGTAGTAAGGGTATTCAAAAGTCGAAGTCTTAACCCATTTTGGACAGGCTAAAGAGAGAGACCCCTTAAAATCTTAAAATTCCCATTTTCTGTGGATTTCTCTAAATACATTCCATAGGTTTTCAAGAGAAATTGACTATTCGCAGGTTTTTGTGTGATATTACAAGTTTCATGGACAAAATATTCCGGTGAGCGTTTATTAACCCTCTAAAGGCTGCCAAGCATAGTAATTTTGTTGAAATGGGCTGTTTTCAGGCACGCACATCACCCAACATGTACCTGAGAAATAAACATAATCTCCTTTGTTGGAAGTGGAATTCACCAAAGACCATTTTTGTAAGTAATAAGGGTATTCAAAAAACCAAGCGTTAACCCATTTTGTGGTTGTTAATAGTGATACCCATCAAAGGCTTAAAAATTTATGTTTACCCTGGATTTCTTTACAAACATCTGGTAGGGTTTTCAAGAGAAAATGGCCATTGATAGGTCATGGTGTCACAATACCAGTTGATTGGATAAATTATTCCGGTAAGCATTTGTTAACCCTCCTTGGGCTGCTAAATGTCAAAATTTTGAAAAAATAGTCTGTTTTTGAACAACAACAACATCAAATGGGAATACAACAGAGAAACGTAACTTCTTTTACCGGGCGCAAAACTGACAGGGAAACATTTTTGTAAGTAGTAAATGTATTAAAAAATCGAGGTCTTAACCCATTTTTAACTGGTTAAGGAGATATACCCCTTAAAAGTTTAAAATTCCAGTTTTCTGTGGATTTCTAAAAAAAAAAATTCAAGAGCAATTAACCACTCGCAGGTCTTCGAGTGACATTACAAGTTGCATGAACAAAATGTTTCGGTAACCATTTGTTAACCCCCCCCCCCCCCCCCCCCCCCCCGAGGCTGCCAAGCATTGACATTTGGAGAAAATGGGCTGTTCTTGGGCAACCATAACACCAAATGTGTACCTACGAGATAAACATAACCTCCTTCATTGGAAGTGGAATTCACCGTCGATCATTTTTGTAAGTAATGAATGTATTCACAAAACCAAGCATTAACCCTTTAGAGCTGGTTAAAGAGAGATACCCCTCAAAAGGTTAAAAATTCATGTTATCTGAGGATTTCTTTAAAAACATCCCGCAGATTTTCAGGAAAAAATGGCCATTCTCATATCTTAGTGTGACATTACAAGTTGCATGTACAAAATATTCCTGTAAACATTTGTTAACCCTATGCAGGTTCTCAAACATCAAAATGTTGATAAAATTGGCTGTGTTTGCGTACCCACAGCACCTGAAGTTGGGAGGAGAGATCAAAATAAGTGGAAGTAGAATTCACTGAGAATTATTTTTGGAAGTAATAAGAGTATTCCAAAAACAACACTTAACCCTTTTTGGGCTGGAAAAACAATGATTCCCATCAAAAGCTTAAAATTCCTGTTCTCCCTGGATTTCTCTGGAAACATCTTGTAGATTTTAAAGAAAAAATGGTCATTCACAGTTCTTGGTGTGACATTACAAGTTGCATGAATAAATATTCCTGTTGGCACTTGTTAACCCTCTACAAGCTGCCAGACATCAATATTTTGGATACATTTGAGATAAAATGGACCACATTACGTGTACACTCCATATAAAACCGCACTTCGCGTACCCCACTTTTTGTGTAGAAAAGTGGGGTACCCAAGTGCGGTTAGGAGAGAAGCATTACATAATCAATTAGTGCTCGACGAGAAATTTCTTCCAGAGTCTGAACCTGATTAGCAATATTAGTCTTCAGTCAGCGAATTTTTAAAACCTGCATTTCATAAAATAATGACATAAAAATATCATATCTGTCTTTTCCAGATAATTGTACCCCAGAATAATGTCCGATTTTAAACAATTCGCCCAGTATTTTTCGAGATATTGAACTTGTTTCCGTATTAAAATAAAATGTTTTGCCGATATGTCATTTGGATTCCCCCCTGTATAATTAAAGGTAAGTTTATCGCCATCGAACATGATCTTGTCCACCTTCATTCTCGAAACATTTCATCGAGACATTTTTAAATAAAATTACCAAATAGAGGAAGTATTTTAAAATAAAACGTATTCTGTGCGTTGCTATGTTTTTTGAACAATAATGTGACAGTCTCGGCGATACATCCTGTCTTTACGAAGTGCGTCCCCTATTTTTCAGACTCGGGATCATTACGAACTCGGCATATGATTTAAATATCATTGCAGATAAGCTGCTTCACGTTTACCTCAGTAATTATTTTTGACGAACTAAATTGAGAATGAAACAGAATTAATAAATAAATCCATCTACTCCTTCCGGTCATTTTCGTAACAACTCGGGTGGATTTTTCAAATTAAGTTCAGTCTTCGGAATCATGAAACTTTAGAAGCAAGAGACGTACGAATCATGGCCTATGGTAAACAAATTTATAGTGCTGTTTAGGAAGTGGAAGGCACCCACAATGGGATTTTCTTGTCAACTTCCAATATCTGAAAAAGGCATGAAAAATTGGTGGCGTCACTGGGGGCCGGTAGGTATTTGCCCCTTGAACGTAGATTTTGCCCACATTTGCTTCCCACGTCCATAACACACACACACACACACACACACACACACACACACACACACACACACACACACACACACACACACACTCTCTCTCTCTCTCTCTCTCTCTCTGCCCCCTAACCCCACCCCACCCCCCGTAACCATGGCGTATTCACGCCTCCCATGAGTCAACAACGATCGACAGTATAGTCTCTCCACTTTTAAATCTGATCCGCCGCGTCTGGAAATATTCTCCCTTAAAATTTTATATATTTTCCTTTTTTTACAGCTTGTGGCCCTCATTAACGGGGGAGGGGAGCATTCCAATGAGGGGCCATAAACTATGTGACTGAAACAAAATATGGAAATTCACAACGCCAATGGCCGAATTTGGCCAGCACTCAGGCTATACAAAAATCTGCATTCAAATTTTATTATGTTTAAGTTTTTGTTTCAAAAACATAGCTTATGACCCTTCATTGGAACGAGCTAGTGGATTTTGAGTCTTTCCATTGAGGGGTCCCAAGCTCTGTTTTGAGACAAAAAAAATCAAATTTTTAGTTGTTATTAAAGAATTTATCTTGCAAGTGCCACCTAGTCCTGTAGGCGGGTGGAGACTATTGGATCACCGGATTTATCTTCCTAGCATTTGGTACGTTTTTTCTTGGAAATAGTATGTTTATTTTCGTGGCTGGAAACTGGGTAGACTGATAACATTTTGGCCAGACGCTGTCGTCTGTATGTTGGTGTTTTGATAATAATAATTCTCCCCAGCCAGCATGGGTTTCTTTTCAATTGATGCTTCAAATGCTTCGGCCCTTTGACAGATTAATAAGTAAATTAGCCTTAGAAAAGGTGTTGAACATATGACATACCAGTATACAATTATGCTCAATTAGTTACTTCTGTTCAGTGGCGTGTTAAATTAAATCCTTTGTTTGTTGTTAATCCCCAAGAAAATGTTAAAAGAAACGAAACACTTGCTACGTTTCATCATATCACATCCCCCAATATAAAAATATTCACAGGAAACGGCGCGGAAAACCATTTGATTTTGATTTTTAAAATCTCCTGAAATTTAGTGCTTGCACGGTCTCGAGTCCAATGATATTAGCTACAAATAAGAGACTTCATTAGTTGAAACTTTGGATATTTAGTGCTTAACACGATGTCTTGATCAAGTAGTCCAATAATATTAGCTATGAACACGCGTCTCATCAAGCTTTATTTATTTTTTATTATTTGTTGTTTGTTGCTAATATTATTGGTGGACTGTTTCATTATCCACATCATAGTATGATGCCGCATCACTACCACCGAGTTAGGGTGAGAACGGTTTGAGTTTCGCCGAATTGAATAGAGCATGCGTTTCGGCCCTAATCTTTTCAAAATCAGCCCCCCCCCCCAAAAAAAAAAAAAAAGAAAAAAAAGAATGGGAGCCAAAACTCGTTTTATCACCAATATCAGTCACCGCTGATATGACCGATTCCCCGGGTTGAATAAGATGTCACAACGTTGTTCTCATGACCATAAACTCAAGTAATGTATTCCTGGGTGGCGTAATTTCGTTCCCGTGGGGACACACTTCATCGATCGGAATGGTCCCGAGTTGAATTATGATACCGTGTTTTGAAGTAGCTCCAGGAAAAAGATGAGATAAGCACGGATCGGGTTTACCCAAATTGGATCTGATCCGTGTTTTGAAGATAATCTCCCCCGTGTCTGAGGTTTCATAGCGGCTGTCAGATAGAATAAAAAATGCGTTTTAATTTAACATTTGGGCGGATTATGATGTTATATCCCGGGCGAAAAGCAGATAAATTGCCAGTATGTTCAAAAAGAAAAATGTGTACTTATCTGTACCCGTCCATTTCGGATGAGAATCAGAATGTTTTTTTCAACAACAATGACCTCGATTAAGCGAGTTCAGACTATTTTATATCATGTAAATCCAATAGATAGAAGAGCCACACTGCTTCACGGGGTCGTCAAAATTCACATTTTTTTAAAAGATTTATTAGAACACAAAACGTGAATTATTGGACCGATTTTCACATTCAAAGGATTCTTTTGATCCAGAAAATTCTCTCCAAAAATATTTCAGGCACAGAAAAAGGATTTTGTGAAGAAAACTTATTATGTAAATTGCGAGGTGTTTTCCCAATCAACACTGATTAATGAGTAAATAACTGCTGTTATATAATCATACATAACGCACTCAGTCGATATTGGAATAATTTTCTTATATGGAGTGTACACGTAATGTTTTTAAATCGACACAGCACTCAGTGAGTATGTGTCAAACAAACATAACTCCTTTTGTCGGTCATTTACCGCATTTTCGCCATTAACTCATGTGCGATTTCTGTCCACTTTTCATTTTTGGAAATTTTCTTACTGTTACCAGCTTAGCCGGGTGCATTTGGCGCCAGTGTATACAAAGCATCTTTCTGTCACCAGCATCTCTCCACCGGTGACTGTGAATCAAAACGATTCAAGGGGAACTACATCAGAGAGGGCACAGAACCCCAGACATACACCCAGCGTCAGGTTGCACCGGTTAGAACAGCACCAAATTAAAACTATCACCGCCACTCATCAAAACGCTATATCTCAGCCAATTCTAGGCCGATTTCCATGAAATTTTCACTCATTTTTCACAAATTGTTTCGGCATGGTTTCAAATGGAGAGCGACATCAATTTTGCATTTTTGAACGTCGGGAAAGCGTATGTGCAGTGTGTGTGTGGGGGGGGGGGGGGAGGTCCCACGACGGGCCCATGCTTGGTTTCGGGACTTTCTAATAATATGACAGAGTTTGCGCGAACTTCAAGAACAAACAACAAACGCTGAAAGTTTGGAGTCGCTGCTACGAAAACATTCGCCACAATCTGTGATGCCACATACGCACATGTTGTTATTATTAAGTATACACGATGTGTTCAACAGGTTTGCTATTTAGCCCTAACTTGGAGATTAACCATACAGCATTCACGCCAATGTGAAATAGTATTTCCGAAAGAATTGTTAGACACTGTAGGGAGTTTTCTATCGGCTATGCACTTAATATAGCCTAAAAACCTACCAGCTCTATATGCAATCTTATTTCGTTGCTGCCTAAAAAGATAAGCAGAATAGGTGAATCTCTCGATTTCTTGAAATCGAAAAATCTAGAAGAAGGGGGTTGGACGGGTACGATGTGTTCAACAGGTTTGCTATTTAGCCCTAACTTGGAGATTAACCATACAGCATTCACGCCAATGTGAAAGAGTATTGCCGAAAGAATTGTTAGACACTGTAGGGAGTTTTCTATCGGCTATGCACTTAATATAGCCTAAAAAACTACCAGCTCTATATGCAATCTTATTTCGTCGCTGCCTAAAAAGACAAGCGGAATAGGTGAATCTCTCGATTTCTTGAAATCGAAAAATCTAGTTTTTTTTTTTTTTTTTCCACACATTTTGTCCGCACGATTCCGAAGCCATTTTCGGACCGATTTTCACAAAATTGTGCACACGCATAGAGGGGCACATAGTCTAAAAATGTACCAAAGCGGAATTTTCGATTTAACCCTTAATTCATCAAAATGGGCAAAAAACTGTCAAAATTGGGGTTTATCGGCACTTTCTCGAAACACGTCTTGTAGATTTTTTTTAAACCTCCATCATTGATAGACCTGTCTGTGCCACGACCTTTGATACACATGACATATCAGGCGATGCATATGGTAACCCTCCACAGGCTGCCAAACATCGAAATTTTGATGAAATGGGCCGGTTTCAGGCCCCCAGAGCACCCAAACGATACACGAGAGATAAACATAACTTCCTTTATTTGAAGTGGAATTCACCGGAGATCATTTTTGTAAGTAATAATGGTGTTCAAAAAACCAAGCATTAACTCGTTTTGGGCTGGTTAAACAGCAATACCCCCAAAAAGCTCAAAAATTCAGGTTTCCTGTGGATTTCTCTAAACGAGTCTTGTAGATTTTCATGAAAAAATTGTCACTCCCAGGCCTTGATGTGACAATAGAAGTTGCATGGACAAAATACTTCGGTGAGCATTTGTTAACCCTCCACGGGCTGCTAAAAGTCAAAATTGTGATAAAATGGGCTGTTTTTGGACGCCAACGGCACCCAACTGGTACGCCACAAAGAAAATTTCTTTTATCGAGCGCACAATCTATAGGGAAACATTTTTGTAAGTAGTAAGGGTATTCAAAAAACGAAGTCTTAACCCATTTTGGGCAGGCTAAAGAGAGAGACCCCTTAAAATCTAAAAATTCCCATTTTCTGTGGATTTCTCTAAATACATTCCATAGGTTTTCAAGAAAAATTGACTACTTGCAGGTCTTTGTGTGACATTACAAGTGGCATGGACAAAATATTCCGCTGAGCGTTTATTAACCCTCTACAGAATGCCAAGCATCATAATTTTGTTGAAATGGGCTGTTTTCGAACACACACAGCACGCAATGTATGTCCGAGAGTTACACATAATCTCCTTTGTTGGAAGTGGAATTCACTGAGGACCATTTTTGTAAGTAATGAGGGTATTCAAAAACCCAAGCGTTAACCCCTTTTGGGGTGGTTATTAGCGATACCCATCAAAAGCTAAAAAAAAATTATGTTTTCCGTGGATTTCGTTACAAACATCTTGTAAGTTTTCAACAGAAAATGGCCATTGATAGGTCTTGGAGTCACATTACCGGTTGCATGGATAAAATATTCCAGTAAGCATTTGTTAACCCTCCATGGGCTGCTAAATGTCAACATTTTGAAAAAATAGTCTGTTTTTGGACACCAACAACAACAAATGGGAATGCCACAGAGATACATAACTTCTTTTACCAGATGCAAAACTGACAGAGAAAAATTTAGTAAGTAGTAAGGGTATTCAAAAAATCGAGGTCTTAACCCATTTTCGCCTGGTTAAGATGTACCCCTTAAAAACTTAAAATTCCAGTTTTCTGTGGATTTCTCAAAAAAATCCAGTAAGTATTCAAGAAAAATTGACCATTTGCAGGTCTTGGAGTGACTTTACAAGTTACATAGACAAAATATTCCGGTAAGCGTTAGTTAACTCTCCAGAGGCTGCAAAGCATAGAAATTTTGAGAAAATGGACTGTTCTTGGGCACCCATTGCACGCAATGTGTACCTGCGAGATAAACATAACCGCCTTCTTTGGAAGTGGAATTCATCAGACCAAGCATTAACCCATTTAGGGCTGGTCTTAACCCGTTTTGGGCTGGTTAAACAGCGGTACCCATCAAAGACTTAAAATTTCATGTTTTCCCTGGATTTCTTTAAAAACATCTTGTAGATTTCAAGAAAAATGGCCATTCACGGGTCTTCATGTGACATTACAAGTTACATGGACAAAATATTCCGTTGAGCATTCGTTAACTCTCCACGAGCTGCTAAACATCAAAATGTTGATAAAATGGATTGTTTTCAGACACCAAGAGCACCCAATGGATATGTAACAGAGAAATATAACTTCTTTTACTGCGCGTAGAATTCACAGAGGATCAGTTTTGTAAGTAGTAAGGGTATTTAAAAGAATGAAACTTAACCTATTTTAGACTGGATAAGGAGAGATACCCCTTAAAAGCTTAAACTTTACATTTTCTGTGGATTACGCTAACTGCTTGTTGGCGATTTTCAAGAACAATTGGACATTGGCAGGTGCATAGATAGAATATTTCGCTAGTCGTTTGTTAATCCCGCTACAGGCTGCTAAACGTCAAAATTTTGATAAAATCGGCTGTTTTCGGGCAGCAAATGGGTATGTAATAGGTAAACATAACCTCTTTTATCAGACTCAGAATTCATGAGGGATAATGTATGATAGTATTAAGGGTATTCAAGGGAGTGTGGTGGCTCAGTGGTAGACTGTTGTACTTCTATGCTAGAGGTCCTGAGTCCGATCCCCGTCCGGGACGACTCACGTTGTGTCCTTTGGCAAGGCACTTTAGCCCGGTTGCCGACATGGGGGCACGATGACGCCGTGTACTAAGGCATACTGCACGTCGATGGTACATATGTCTTCACCCTCTGTAACCCTGCTTGAGCGGAGCTTGAACAGAGTTAGAATGTTGAGGAGCTGACAGTTGCTCGTCGATGCTTGGTGGTTCTCTCCGTGTACTCCGGCTTCCTCCACCTATAAAACTGTCATGGTCACGATTAGCCATTGTGCATAAGTATGTGACCTTAAACACCAATAAACAAATAAATAAATAAATAAATAAATAAATAAGGGTATTCAAAAACCAAGCCTTAACCCTGTTTATAGGATTAAAGACAGACAGCCCATGCCGTGTACGCTGCATACATTACTTGTAAAATCGACACCCCCACTAAATCTACTTCGAGGTGCGGTGTCGGGACCGACCACCTGACGGTTCTGACCTCATTAGATAACACTCCTTCGTTGTATTATCAGCATGCATTTCCCCAAGAAGCAAAGACAAAAATACGTCTGCGGAAAATAATGGCAAATATTTTATTTAGTCTGTATTTTGTCCGTATAGAAAATGTCTCGCCCACATATACCTAAACATGATTCAATGATACAATTGGACATATTTCTCTCATAAAACGTGAAAAAACACTTGATTTATTGCATTTTAGGATTGCGCATGTACATTCTTAGAAGATTCTCTGTCTGTTATTAAACTACGGCGTGTCTTTGATCTCGTTTGGGACGATCAGTGATTAGCACCTTTTCGACAAGAGCCATCGAAATTGAAAATAAAAAAAATAATCAAATTTCACTAAAACCTTTTGCAGAATCGTGTTTTTCAGAAAACGCTTTCGCGATTGCGTGTGTCGTTTTCAAAATTCGGATCAGTAAGCACGAAATTATAAATATGTTGTTGTCAATAACAAAATTGAAAGCATGTCGGTCAAACTTGCATGACGTCAGAACTCGACTCGGGTAAAATACTGTGGTGTAGTGAAAGGACGAGAGTAAGAAACGCTGATATCGCAGTAGGCTTTAAAATGTCCATGGAATGGTCCTAAAATCAAGTTTATATTTGCAGCTTTATTGCAAATAGGTTTCCCGTTGTTTCTTGTTGAAATGTTATTTCCATCAAGGCCAAGTACCATAGAAAATTTGGAATACTGGGCAGTGGGATAGGACACCTGCCCCATGAACAACTGCCTCCTATTAAAATTAATTAGTGGGGAAATCCCCCCATGCTGTTTATTTTACCTAGGACACCTGCCCCCTGCTGTTTTTTTTCACCTAGGACACATGCCCCCCCCCCCCCCCCCCTACTGTTAGATTAGATTAAACATATTTTATTTGCCATTTGACAATGCAAATCAGGATTGGAGGACAAGTGCTTACCACTTAGAAGCCCCTCCGTTCCTGTACAGTGACTTATAATTTACAATATGGAAGAACGTATTCCATAAATAACAGAATCTAGCAAAATCTAAATATTATAAACATTATAGACAAACACAAATTAAACTGAGAGAAAGAGAGAGAGAGAGAGAGAGAAGAGATCAAAAGAATAAATAGAATATAAAGAAAAAAAGAAAACATGAAATACAACATTAGATCCAGTGATGATGCCCGCCACCCACCCATTTGCATTCTGTAGTATCTTGGCCCTAATGGGAGTCTAAATTAACATCTTGATTACAGGCACTGAGCATAGGTTTTCACTTCTGGGGATGTTCACACAACTGTTTTTTCACCAAGTACACCTGCCCTGCCCCCGTTTGTTTGCTAACCGGCCCCTCCCCATTGACCTTTCTATTTTTAGAAGCACCCGGGCCGACGGGGAGAGGGCGTTGTTGGGAGCATGGCTATATTTTGCTATAAAATGGGGTTGAAGGAAGGTACCCTCAAATCTGGGTCGAAAGTGGCGAAAATTACAAAAGGCTACTTCAACGTATGGTAACGGTATAAACTACAGGCGATCTGGGCGATGTACAGACGGAAAATCATACCTTGGAGCCGGTTAGGCAATTTGGCACAAAAAAACTCCGACTTTATGCTCAGTCGCTGCTCTACAGTAGTCTACAACAGTCCCCAAGTCCATTCCAAACTGATAGAGTCAGGATGAATATTACTCTCACTTTCCACGCGATGCGTGGTGTTCTTCACGCAGCCTCGACACTCGCAACAGATGCCAAAATGTCGGCCAGGGTGCGTAGAAGAAGTTCTGAAAATTAGAAGTCGCTGCCTTCAGCGGTCGAGACACGGTTCATGTTTGTGAGAAGTGCAATTTTAATGTCTAATTGGCAAATTTCCGTTAATCGTTTCCCGCCAAAAAACCTACTCACCGCCGATTTCTTTTCACTTCAACTTCTGGCGATTATCTGAGGTTTAAAGATAGTGTCAGGATACCCCTTCCCCGCCGCTCGTTTGGAGCCGGTTAGGCAATGTGGCACCGAAACCTGGGATGTTATGCTCAATCGCAGCTCTACAGTCGTCTACAACACTGCCCGTGTCCATTCTAAACTGATAGAGTCGGGACGAATAGTACTCTCACATTCCAAGCGATGCATGGTGTTTTCCACGCGGTCAGGACACTCCAAGCAGATCCCAAAATGTCGGCCAGGGTTCGTAGAACAAGTTCTGAAAATTTCAAGTCGCTGCTTCCAGCGGTCTGAACACCGTTCGTGTATGTCTGAAGTGCTATTTTAATGTCCAATATGCAAATCTTCGTCAATCTTTTCCTGCCTGCCAGAAACCCACTCACCGCCAATTTCTCTTGACTTTAAACTTCTGAGATTCTCGTAGGTTTAAAGGTTGTGTTGGGATCCCTGGTGGCTGTCTTAAAGAAGCAACTTCCATTTACAGTCAACTCTCCACCAGTCACACACAATTGTAACATTTAAGTGGACTTACTCCAGCGAGGAGACACTGAAGGATTCTGCGCCCATTCCCGACGTCTTTTTTCGAACTGGCTTGAAAAGGAAGGACGAAATTCAAACAATTACCTCCTCTCTCCAAAACACCATATCTCAGCCAATTCTAGGCAGATTTCCATGAAATTTTCACGCCTTGTTCATGAATAGTTGTGGCATCACTTTCCATGAAGAGCGACATGAATTTCACATTTCGTCACGTTGAATTGGAAAAGAGCGTATGCGCAGGGATTTCTCTGAAAACATCTTGGAAGATTTTAAAGAAAAAATGGCCATTTGCAGTTCTTAGTGTGACATTACAAGTTGCATGGAAAAATATTCCTGTTAGCACTTGTTTACCCTCTGCAAGCTGCCAGTCATCAATATTTTGGATACATTTGAGATAAAATGGACCATTTTCAAATAGACACAGCACTCAGTGGGTATGTGTGAAACAAACATAACTCCTTTTGTGGGTCATTAACTTGTCAGACGACGATATTGATATTAACCCACTCTACCGTTAATGATGGTTTTTACCTAAACAATTTTTTTATCAAACTGAGTCATTTGAGACTACTATACACTCACCTTTCTCATAACATCAATAACGGAACTTCCGTGAGACAGTTAAAAACAATTCATCAGACACAGTGGGGGCATGAAGAATCATGGAATCTCATCGGGAAAAGCCATGATTCTCCAGAATCATAAAGTCTAGTTTTTGTTTTTTTTTTCTTTCCACACATTTTGTCCGTACAATTCAGAAGCCGTTTTCGAACCGATTTTCACGAAATTTTGCATACGCATAGAGGGGCACAAAATCTAAAAATGTACTGAAGCGGAATTTTCGATTTAACCCTTATTTCGTCAGAATTGGCAAAAAACTGCCACAATTGGGATTTATCGGCACTTTCTCGAAACACGTCTTGTTGATTTTTTTTATACATTTGTCATTGCTAGACCTCTCTGTGACACGCCCTTTGATACATATGACATATCAGGCGATGCATATGGTAACCCTCTACAGGTTGCCAAACATCGAAATTTTGATGAAATAGGCTGGTTTCAGGCCCCCACTGCACCCAAACAATACACGAGAGATAAACATAACTTCCTTTATTGGGAGTGGAATTCACCGAGGATCATTTTTGTCAGTAATAAGGGTGTTCACAAAACCAAGTGTTAACCCATTTTGAGCTGGATAAACAGCAATACCCCCATAAAGCTAAAAAATTCATGTTTTCCATGTATTTCTCTAAACGAGTCTTGTAGATTTTCAAGAAAAATTTGTCACTCCCGGGCCTTGGTGTGACAATAGAAGTTGGTGGACAAAATACTGCGGTGAGCATTTGTTAACCCTCCACGGGCTGCTAAAAGTCAAAATTGTGATAAAATGGGCTGTTTTTGGACACCAACAGCACCCAATGGGTACGCCACAAGGAAAAGTGCCTTCCTTTATCGAGTGCACAATCTATATGGAAACATTTTTGTAGGTAGTAAGGGTATTCAAAAGTCGAAGTCTTAACCCATTTTGGGCAGGCTAAAGAGAGAGACCCCTTAAAATCTTAAAATTCCCATTTTCTGTGGATTTCTCTAAATACATCCTGTAGGTTCTCAAGAAAAATTGACTACTCGCAGGTCTTTGTGTGACATTATAAGTTGCATGGACAAAATATTCCGGTGAGCGTTTATTAACCCTCCACAGACTGCCAAGCATCGTAATTTTGTTGAAATGGGCTGTTTTTAGACAAGCACAGCACCCAACGTGAACCTGAGAAATACACATAATCTCATTTGTTGGAAGTGGAATTCAACGAGGACCATTTTTGTAAGTAATAAGGGTATTCAAAAAACCAAGCGTTAACCCCTTTTATGGTTGTTAATAGTGATACCCATCAAAGGCTTAAAAATTTATGTTTTCCCTGGATTTCTTTACAAACATCTGGTAGCGTTTTCAAGAGAAAATGGTCATTGATAGGTCATGGTGTCACATTACCAGCTGATTGGATAAATTATTCCGGTAAGCATTTGTTAACCCTCCATGGGCTGCTAAATGTCAAAATTTTGAAAAAAATAGTCTGTTTTTGGACACCAACAACATCAAATGGGAATGCAACAGAGAAACATAACTTCTTCTACCGGACGCAAATCTGACAGGGAAACATTTTTGTAAGTAGTAAATGTATTCAAAAGTCGAGGTCTTAACCGATTTTTGTCTAGTTAAGGAGATATACCCATAAAAAGCTTAAAATTTCAGTTTTCTGTTGATTTCACAAAAAAAAAAAAATTCAAGAAAAATTGACCATTCGCAGGTCTTGAAGTGACATTGCAAGTTGCGTGGACAAAATATTTTGGTAAGTATTTGTTAACCCTTCAGAGGCTGCCAAGCATAGACATTTGGAAAAAATGGGCTGTTCTTAGGCAACCATAACACCAGATGTGTACCTGCGAGATAAACATAACCTCCTTCATTGAAAGTGGAATTCACCGATGCTCATTTTTGTAAGTAATGAAGGTATTCACAAAACCAAGCATTAACCCGTTTAGGGCTGGTTACAGATTGATACCTCTCAAAAGGTTAAAAATTCATGTTATCCGAGGATTTCTCTGAAAACATCTCGTAGATTTTCAAGAAAAAATGGCCATTCTCAGATCTTAGTGTGACATTACAAGTTGCATGTTCAAAATATTCTTGTAAGCATTTGTTAACCCTATGCAGGTTCTGAAACATCAAAATGTTGATAAAATGGGCTGTGTTTGCGTACCCACAGCACCCGAAATTGAGAGGAGAGATCAAAATAAGAGGAAGTAGAATTCACTGAGAATTATTTTTGGAAGTAATAAGAGAATTCCCAAAACAACACTTAACCCGTTTTGGGCAGGATACACAATGATACCCATCAAAAGCTTAAAAGTCATGTTCTCTCTGGATTTCTCTGAAAACATCTTGTAGATTTTAAAGAAAAAATGGCCATTCGCAGTTCTTGGAGTGACATTACAAGTTGCATGAATGAATATTCCTGTTAGCACTTGTTAACCCTCTACACACTGCCAGACATCAATATTTTGGATACATTTGAGATAAAATGGACCATTTTCAAATAGCCACAGCACTACGTGGGTATGTGTCAAACAAACATAACTCCTTTTGTCGGTCATTAACTTGTTGGACGACGATATTGACATTAACCCACTCCACCGTTTATGATGGTTTTTACCTAAACAATTTTTTTATCAAACTGAGTGATTTGAGACTACTGTACTCACCTTTCTCATAACATCAATGAATGAAACTTATTTGATTGATTCAATGGAGTGAATAGCTCATGGAGTTTGCTGTGAGTTGAAAACTGCTCAGGTAATTAAGTACATTACCTGTAATCAGAGCAGAAATATTATTGCCTATTGATTGGGTCATGTGTATATTGATTCAATGGAGTGAATAGCTCATGCCATTTGCTGTGAGTTGAAAACTATTCAGGTAACTGGAGAATTGTAATTTGTTGGACAAATTACGGGCTTTCCCAACTTTTTAATGTGAAAAGGCAAACTGTATTGTACACAAAACTAATAATAACACTTTGGCCAGCCGCTGATTTGTCGCAGTTCTCGGACGAGAAGGCCATGGTTACCCCTGTACTCCCAACTGCCTCCCTATTCCCACGTTTCTCCTCTCCTCCCAACACTCAAGAGACGAACTGCTTGATGATATCCCTTGTCCCATTCTTCCCAATCTCTCCAATTAGCATATTAACCCTCTCCTTTGAGTCTCCCCCTAACCACATGTCCTTCATTCTCCCATCCCACTTCCCCATTATACTCCCAGTGAATCTCATTCTTTTAGGCTGATACATTGGGCATTCTAGAAGAAAGTGTTCTAGGGTCTCCACCATGTCCAAGTTACACATCAGGCACTCCCTTTCACCGTCTTTCCTAATTTTTCCCCTCAGCTCCAGGGATCGCGACCTCAGCTTGAACAACAGTGACCCCCAAAGGTGCCATCAAGGTACTCTTCAAAACCTGGCTTCTCTTTATCACGCAGGCCACCCAAAGACCTCTTTGATTTGACACCCTTTCGCCAATTACGGTTACAATCCTCCATGACCCTTTCTCTGACGATTTTTTTACCCTGGTTTGCCCCAATGTCCAGGTCCGAGATCTCCAATGAGTAGTTCTCTACTAGCTCCCTCACTTGGACCATCCACTCCATTTTGATATTTGAGTTGAAAATTCTCAGGAACATTGCTTTACACCATCGGCTGTTGGGGAGATTTACCAAATAATTAAGATAACCGAGCTTCAACAGGTCTATCCTGTCCTTGATCCTCATCCACCCAAGCTCACCCCTGATTGCTTCTAGCACTGCGGCATTACTCGACCCCGTTATCCATCGGCCTGCATCGTTCTGCAGGATTTCCAAGCTCTTTACGGCCGTCTGGTTTAGGGGTACCACTTCCGTACCGTATGTTATACATGGGAGCCCCACCATTTCCCAAATGGTTTTCCCCATGAAAACCTTATTGAAACTGTTTCTCCCTATAAGTTTCATTTGGTAAAGGATTCGCTTCCCCTTCAGAATCAATTTATTTGTGTGGTTCCGGTAGATGCCTCTTCCTGTAATGTTTATATTTACCCCCAAATACTCGTAATCACCTGTCTCTCCCACACTGAGAAGTTTGCTGCTCCCTTCCGGAATGCAGAACTCACCCACTCTCCGCCTTCGAGTGGGGTCCACTTTGCGACCCACAGGTATAATTTTGCTCTTGCTTTCATTAAGTTCAAGTCTCCATTTGCTCCCATATTTCCCAACAATTCCCAGCATTTTCGTTAGTCCCTCTTCGCTTTCTGACACTAGAACCATATCGTCTGCAAAAAATAGCCCTGGAATCTTCAAGTCCCCAACTGCTACCCCCTCCTCGCTGCGCAGGAGTTCATCTCCTAAACCTTTGATGTACAATGCAAACAGTTCGGCAAAAGGATACACACCTGTTTTAGGCCTATATCTATTGTACACAAAACTATCGATCAGTTTTGAAAACAGAAAATTTAGTGGAAATCAAAGTTTTTGTGATGCTACTAGTTTTTATGCAGCCAAAACAAATATTTGAGATACAGCAGGACACCAAAACATTTAACACAAAATTTGCTCTTCAATAATTACAGAATATGTTCATAAAAAGCAAAACAAGCGATGTCCTTTCTGCTTTGGAAAAAATGAGTACATATGAATTATGGGCGTACAGGCCAGGATTTCATAGAGGACTGTGCCCCAACCCACTCCTGAGTCAGGAAGGAGCTGATTTTTCAGCCAATATGCCAGAAAACTTCGGACAATTTAGTTGCCAGAAATGACCACAAAACATTTTGGTTTTCCACACAAAATGATGTTTTCCTATCTCATCAAGTTGCATGTAAACTGACCATTATACTGTACAAGTTGATTCAGTGGAACCATATCCACGTTAATATTATTCATTTATAATCACACAAGTACACATAAAGAGCTCTATTACTGCATATTATGGGCGCACGGTGGCTCAGAAGGTAGAGATGATTGTTGCAATCCAAGAAGTTCTCGGTTTGAATCCTGCCTGTGGCAACCACATTGTGTCCTTGAGCAAGACTCTTCATCCCAATTTAATTTCCCACATGGGGGTGGGGGGGGGGGGGAGGGGCATGATGGCATTGTGTACTAAGGGTACTTTGAGGATGCACTTGTCTCCAACCAATGCTAACCCTGCTTTTGTGGAGTTACTATGTTTGGGAGTCTGAGTCGCTTGCCATTGCTCGGTGGTTCTCTCCAGGTACTCAATGGGGGGGGGGGGGGGGGACCCCTCCCCCTCCCGTACCTGCATTTGGCATTTCCTCCTGAAATTCAACTTTTTCGGGCTAAAAGGGTTCACCCCCTCTTCCCCCCCCCCCTCTCCCCCCCCCCCCCCCCCCCCCCCGAAAAATAGCCCTGTACGCCTATGCAATGAATACCTGGACTTGAATAAATACCTATATTATTATATTATGGTCATGATATAGCTGTAGATGCTGAAAGTGACCTTAAATATCAATAATTAATTTATTCTCTATCTCTGTTTGTGAATGTGTGGGATTTGTCAACAAATGAGGGTAAGCTTCCTACTCCATGATTTTACAATTTTTCCAACATATCTGTTTCAGATACAATGAAATACATGTAATATGAGTTACTGTCACACACAAATTAGTTGTTTATTTGATATGGTTTAAACCATCTAGAGAGCTAGTATACACAGTGATGGGTACAGTTCAAGTCAAAATGAGTTGATTAAAGGGATGTTGAACAGCTTGTTAATATTTCTTGCATTACATTACTACTTATTGACAGGATTTCACAGAGGGTTTCCCTGACGGTATTTATTTATTGGTGGTAACGGTCACATACTTATCCACAATGGCTAATCGTGACCGTGATAGTTTTACGGGTGGGGGAAGTCGGAGGACCCAGAGAAAACCACCGAGCATCAATGAGCAACTGTCAGCTCAACATTCTAATTATGTTCAAGCTCCGCTGAAGCAGGGTACTAGCAGTTGAAGACATGTGCACCATTGACATGCAGTACGCCTTAGTACATGGCATCATCGTGCCCCCATGTTGGCAACCAGGATAGAGTGCCTTGTCCAAGGACATTATGTGGGTCGTCCCAGACAGGGATCAAACTCGGGACCTCTATCATAGAAGTCAAACAGTCTATCACTGAGAAAATGTGCTTTCTTTTCTGGCGGTATTCATAGTTGTACGGCCAAACTGGTGTTGGATAACACGGAACACCAAAACATATAACACAAAATTTGTTCCCCATTGATTTTTGAAAGCAGTTATGGAATGCTCAAAAAGCTCTTTCCTTTCTGTTTTTGGACAGGTGAGTATTCACTCAGTCATTTTTTGCTGACAGTGCTATTTTTAGGTGGCTAAAGCACATGTTTCATTAAGTCCCAGAACATAACTAATGCCGGATTTATTGATTAAACATCTCTGCATATTGCAAAGCAAAGTGTCTCAAATTAACCCATTCCAAAATGATAGTAGAGAGTAACCAAAGTTGGATAATTTGGGTATTTCCAAATGGTACTCTTATTCTCGTTCTCATTGTGCTTGAGGGTTAAATCTGAGATTGAAAAGGTATACTAATCTTACTCAGGAAGGGTGAGTACAGAAAGGTACGGAATTAATCAGAAAATGAATTTTGTCTGACGGTACTAATATTTGTACGAGCAAAACTGGTACTGGATTTATTTATTTATTTATTAGGGTTTAACGACACATTAACAGCCAAGGTCATATTATGTCGGTGACAGTTGTATGGGTGGAGAAAGCCGGAGTACCCAGAGAGAACCACCGAGCAATGATGAGCAGCTGCCAGCTCCCCAACGTAGTGCCACTGCACTGTAGCACAGGCAGGGTTAGATTGGTTGAAGATATGCGCACCATCGACGTGCAGTATGCCTTAGTACATGGCGTCATCGTGCCCCCATGCGGACAATCGGGGTGAAGTGCCTTTCCCAAGGACACAAAGCGTGAGTCCGAATCGATCGCTCAGACAGTCACCCATCCAAGGAATAACCGGGTTCGACGTTGCTCAACTTCGGTGATCTGACGAGAACTGGTTACTGCAACGCCACCATACCCTCGAACTGGTACTGGATAATGTGGGACACAAAAATATATAACACAAAATTTGTTCCCCAATGATTTTTGATTGCAGTTATGGAAAGTACAATGAGATCTTTCATTTTTGCTTTTGGACAAATGAGTGCAGAAATTTGCCAAATTCATTACAAATCAAACACTTTTGATGTACGTATTTACAAATTGACTACCGAGCATATTTGCTGTTGTAAGTTTGGTTATAAAGTTTAACCCTATCCCATTCTGGTTACATAAAAGTAGGTACCGTCAAAAAAAACTCCAATTGTTTCAGAATTTGGTAAGTTTAGGTGGCGCTTTACTCCATTTTTAATTGCTGGAGCTTTGAATGTTTCGGTAGCTGCTTGCAGCAGTCAAAGTATGACAAATTTTGTTCTATATGTTATTATTAGAAGTTTAACCCTTGGCAGATTTGAAACTTCCCATAAGGGTACTGTCGGAATAATTGTTATTTTCGCCAACTTCAAGGGCAAATTTCTCTAATTACAAGGCAGTTGTAACAATTATTTTGGTATGGTTAGATGCAACAATGATTGTGGAAGAAAGTTACTGTTTACTTCTTAATCTCAGATTTAACCCTCAAGCACAATGTGGGCGAGAATAAGAGTGCCGTTTGAAAATGCCAAAATTAGCCATCTTTGGTTGCTTTAAAATGAAGGTTAAAACTTGGAATAAAACATATAACAGTAAAATTGTTCTTGGATAACAGTTAGATAATTGCCAAAAATGAAAAGTGGACAGAAATCGTGCATGGGTTAATGGCGAAAAGGTGGTAATTTGGCTAATTTGACATTAAAATTGAACAGACAGCAGTGTCGCTCATACGCCCACTGCATCCAGACCAGTGAAGGCAGATACACGAAATCTTCAGAAGTTCTTCTACTATCCCTGCTCGACAGAGCAGTATCTTTGTTGAGTGGCGTGAGCGCATGGGAACAACGTGGATTGCGTGGAAACCGCGGGGACAATTCGTCCCTACTCTATTCCCAATGCAATGCCGTTTCCATTCACTTTTTACCTATCACAGGTCGAGTTTGGCATTATTTCTGTCTATTTGATGAACTGTTCAGCTTTAAATATTCGCACATTCACATGGGACAGAAAGTTTTGAGTTAAACTGCTTATTTTAGACCGTCCCGGCAGAAACTGACAACGCGATCCGGTGGAGAAAAAGCCGTCATCTGGCTAATTTAACATTCAAATTGAACAGTTACAATGTCGGATGTACTCCAATTATGTCCCGACCATGCAAGGCAGCAACTTGAAATTCTCAGAATGTTTTCTACTGTCCCTGCCCGACAGTTTTGTGTCTTTGTCAAGTGCCGAGACCGCATGGAAATACCGTGGATCAGGTGGAAACCGAGGGCACGTTTCGTCCCTTCTTTATTCTCAAATCAACGACTTTTCCATTCATTATTTACCTGTCACCGACTGAGTTAGGCATTATATCTGTCTATTTGATGAACTTGTCAACCTTAACTATTTGCGGCTTCATGTAGCACCACCGAAAGGCCACTGCACGGTTACCAATACATTCAGGGATTGATTTTACGAAAATAACAATTATTCCAACAATATCCAAATGGGAACTCCTAAATATGCCAAGGGTTAAACTATTGATAATAACGTATAAAACAGAAGTTGTCATGCTATGCTTGCTGCATGCAGGCATAGAAAACATTCAGCGCTCAATGAATGATAGCCAACTTTGGTTGCTTTTTCTATCTATTTGGAAAGGGTTAATTTCAAACACTTTTCATGTACGTATTCACAATTCACTACCGAGCATATTTGCTGTTGTAAGTTTGGTTGTAAAGTTAAACCTTATCACATTCTGGCTGCATAAAAGTAGGTACCGTCCAAAAAAACTCCAATCTTTTCAGAATTTGGTAAGTTTAGGTGGCGATTTACTCCATTTTTAATTCCTTGAGCTCTGAATATTTTCTGTAACCGCTTGCATCATTCAAAGTCTGACAAATTTTATTCTATATGTTATTATTAAAAGTTTAACCCTTGCAGATTTGAGACTTCCCATAAGGCTACAATAGGAATAATTGTTTTTTTCACCAAAGTCAAGGGCAAATTTCTCTAATTAAAAGGTAGTTGTGGCAATTATTTTGGCTTGGATAGATGCAACAATGACTGTGGAAGAAATTTAATGTTTACTTTTTAATCTCAGATTTAACCCTCAAGCACAATGAGGGTGAGGATAAGAGTACCGTTTGAAAATGCCAAAATTAGGCAACTTTTTGGTTGCTTTTTCTAATTTTGGCATTTTCAAACAGTACTCTTATCCTCGCCCTCATTGTGCTTGAGAGTTAAATCTGAGATTAAAAAGTAAACAGTAACTTTCTTCCGCAATCATTGTTGCATCTATCCAAGCCAAAATAATTGTTACAACAACCTTGTTATTAGAGAAATTTGCCCCTGAAGTTGGTCAATTTTGACGAAAAAATCTATATTCATGTCATTTTTGGCCAATGGGGGTTAATGTTGAAAGATTTGAGTGGTGATTGTGGTGTATCATATTTTGCTGTAAATGTGTGGAAAATTTGAGCGAAATAACTGTAAACAATTTTGAGACATTCGAAAAATGGTGAAGTTTTGAAGGTTTTGGCAGACTATTTTGAAAATATGCGTTTTCACGGATATGATGATACCGCATTTCACTAGATTTTATGACATTACATAAGTGTGCCAAATGTGGTCAAAATCATACAGCTTGATTTCGAGCAGTTCAACAGACAAAATTCAGGGAGGAAAAAACAAAATAAAACTAGACTTTATGATTCTGGAGAATCATGGCTTTTCCCGATGAGATTCCATGATTTTTCATGACCCCACAGTGTCTGATGAACTGTTTTTAACTGTCTCACTGAAGTTCCTTCATTGTTATGAGAAAGGTGAGTATAGTAGTCTCAAATGACTCAGTTTGATAAAAAAATTGTTTAGGTAAAAACCATCATTAACGGTGGAGTGGATTAATGTCAATATCGTCACCCAACAAGTTAATGACCGACAAAAGGAGTTATGTTTGTTTGACACATACCCATGTAGAGCTGTGGCTATTTGAAAATGGTCCATTTTATCTCAAATGTATCCAAAATATTGATGTCTGGCAGCTTGTAGAGGGTTAACAAGTGCTAACAGGAATATTCATTCATGCAACTTGTAATGTCACCCCAAGAACTGTGAATGGCCATTTTTTCTTTAAAATCTACAAGATGTTTTCAGAGAAATCCAGGGAGAACATGAATTTTAAGCTTTTGATGGGTATCATTGTTTATCCAGCCCAAAACGGGTCAAGTGTTGTTTTTTGAATACCCTTATAACTTCCAAAAATAATTCTCAGTGAATTCTACTTCCACTTATTTTGATCTCTCGTCTCAAATTCGGGTGCTGTGGGTATGCAAACACAACCCATTTTATCAACATTTTGATGTTTGAGAACCTGCATAGGGTTAACAAATGCTTCCAGAAATATTTTGTACATGCAATCTGTAAAGTCACACTAAGATCTGAGAATGGCCATTTTTTCTTGAAAATCTACGAGATGTTTTTAGACAAATCCTTGGATAACATGAATTTTTAACCTTTTGAGGGGTATCTTTCTGTAATCTGCCCTAAATGGGTTAATGCTTGGTTTTGTGAATACCTTCATTACATACAAAAATGATCGTTGGTGAATTCCACTTCCACTGAAGGGGGTTATGTTTATCTCGCAGGTACACATTTGGTGTTATGGTTGCCCAAAGAACAGCCCATTTTCTCCAAATGTTTATGCTTGGCAGCCTCTGGAGGGCTAACAAATGCTTACCGAAATATTTTGTCCATGCAACTTGAACTGTCACTCCAGGACCTGCAAAGGGTCAATTTTTCTTAAAATTTTGTTTTGAGAAATCCACAGAAAACTGGAATTTTAAGCTTTTAAGGGGTATATCTCTTTAACTAGTCAAATATGGGTTAAGACCTCGATTTTTGAATACACTTACTACTTACAAAAATGTTCCCTGTCAGTTTTGCGTCCGGTAAAAGAAGTTATGCATTTCTGTTGCATTCCCATTTGATGTTGTTGGTGTCCAAAAACAGACTATTTTTTCAAAATTTTCACATTTAGCCACCCATGGAGGGTTAATTAATGCTTCCCGGAATAATTTATCCTGTCAACTGGTAATGTGACACCAAAACCTATCAGTGGCCATTTTCTCTTGAAAACTCTACCAGATGTTTGTAAAGAAATCCAGGGAAAACATAAATTTTTAAGCTTTCGATGGGTATCACTATTGACAACCACAAAAGGGGTTAACGCTTGGTTTTTTGAATACTCTTATTACTTACAAAAATGGCCCTCGATGAATTCCACTTCCAACAAAGGAGATTATGTTTATTTCTCAGGTACACATTGGGTGCTGTGCGTGTCCAAAAACAGCCCATTTCAACAAAATTACGATGCTTGGCAGCCTCTAGAGGGTTAATAAACGCTCATCGGAATATTTTGTCCATGCAACTTGTAATATCACACAACGTCCTGCGAGTAGTCAATTTTTCTTGAAAACCTACAGGATGTTTTTAGAGAAATCCACAGAAAATGGGAATTTTAAGATTTTAAGGGGTCTCTCTCTTTAGCCTGTCCAAAATGGGTTAAGACTTCCACTTTTGAGTACCCTTACTACTTACAAAAATGTTTGCTTATAGATTGTGCGCTCAATAAAGGAAGGCACTTTTCTTTGTGGCGTACCCATTGGGTGCTGTTGGCGTCCAAAAACAGCCCATTTTATCACAATTTTCGACTTTTAGCACCCCGTGGAGGGTTAACAAATGTTCACCGCAGTATTTTGTCCATGTAATTTCTATTGTCACCCCAAGGCCTGGGAGTGACAAATTTTTCTTGAAAATCTACAAGACTCATTTAGAGAAATACACAAAAAACATGAATGTTTGAGCTTTATGGGGGTATTGCTGTTTAACCAGCCCAAAACGGGTTAACGCTTGGTTTTTTGAACACCCTTATTACTTACAAAAATGATCCTCGGTGGATTCCACTTCCAATAAAGGAAGTTATGTTTATATCTCCGGTATCGTTTGGGTGCTGTGGGGGTCTGAAACTGGCCCATTTCATCAAAATTTTGATGTTTGGCAGCCTGTGGAGGGTTACCATATGCATCGCCTAATATGTCGTGTGTATTAAAGGTCGTGTCTTGGGCAGGTCTATCAATGATGAATGTTTAAAAAAAATCTATAAGACGTGTTTCGAGAAAGTGCCGATAAACCCCAATTTTGGCAGTTTTTTGCCAATTCTGGCGAAATAAGGTTTAAATCGAAAATTCCGCTTTGGTACATTTTTAGATTTTTTGCCCCTCTATGTTTGTGCCAAATTGTGTGAAAATCGGTTCGAAAATGGCCTCTGAATCGTACAGACAAAAATGTGTGGAAAAAAAAAAAAAAACTAGACTTTATGATTCTGGAGAATCATGGCTTTTCCCGATTAGATTCCATGATTTTTCTTGACCCCACAGTGTCTGATGAATTGCTTTTAACTGTCTCACTAAAGTTCCTTCATTGATGTTATGAGAAAGGTGAGTATAGTAGTCTCAAATGACTCGGTTTGGGTTTGATAAAAAAATGTTTAGGTAAAACCCATCATTAAAGGTAGAATGGGTTAATATCAATATCAATGTTTCCCTATCAGTTTTGCGTCCGGTAAAAGAAGTTTCGTTTCTCTGTGGCATTTCCATTTGATGTTGTTGGTGTCCAAAAACAGACTATTTCCTCAATTTTTTTTACATTTAGCAGCCCATGAAGGGTTAACAAATGCCTACCAGAATAATTGATCCATGCAACTGGTCATATGACACCAAGACCTATCAACGGCCATTTTCTCTTGAAAACCCCACAAAATGTTTGTAGAAATCCAGGGAAAATGATTTTTTAAGCTTTTGATGGGTATCCCTGTTAACCTCCCCAACAGGGGTTAACGCTTGGCTTTTTGAATACCTTTATTACTTACAAAAATGGTCCTCTGTGAATTCCACTTCAAACAAAGGAGATTATGTTTATCTCTCATGTATTCATTAGGTGCTGTGCGTGTCTGAAAACAGTCCCATGTTAACAACATTACGATGCTTGGCAGCTTGTAGATGGTTAAAAAACGCTCACCGGAGTATTTTGTCCATGCAACTTGTAATGTCACATAAAAACCTACGAATAGTCAATTTGTCTTGAAACCCTACAAGTTACCGTTAGGGAAATTCACAGAAAATGGGAATTTAAAGCTTTCAAGGGATATCTCTCTTTAGCCTGTCCAAAATGGGTTAAGACATCAACTTTTGAATACCCTTACTACTTACAAAAATGTTTCCGTATAAATTGTATGCGCGATAAAAGAAGGCACTTTTCTTTGTGGTGTACCCTTTGGGTGCTGTTGGTGTGCAAAAACAGCCCATTTTATCGCAGTTTTGACCTTCAGCAGCCCGGGGAGGGTTAACTAATGCTGACCGGAATATTTTGTTCATGCGACTTGTAATGTCACACCAAGACCTGCAAATAGCCGATTTTTCTTGAAAACCTACAAGATGTTGTTAGAGAAATCCACAGAAAACGGGTATTTTAAGATTTTAATGGGTATCTCTCTTTAACTTTTATTTTCCGATCAATTTTGCATCTGATAAATGAAGGCCCCTTTCTCTGTGATATATCGTTTGGGTGCTGTTGGTGTCTAAAAACAGCCCATTTTATCACAATTTTTACGTTTAGCAGCTCGGGGAGGGTTAACTAATGCTGACCGGAATATTTTATCCATTCAACTTGTAATGTCACACCAAGACCTGAGAGTGACCAATTTTTCTTGAAAATCTACAAGACTCGTTTATAGAAATCCACGGAAAACATGAAGTTTTGAGCTTTTTTGGGGTATTGCTGTTTAACCAGCCCAAAACGGGTTAACACTTGGTTTTCTGAACACCCTTATTACTTACAAAAATGATCCTCGGTGAATTCCACTTCCAATAAAGGAAGTTATGTTGCCTCTCGGGATTCGTTTGGGTGCTGTGGGGGTCTGAAACTGGCCCATTGCATCAAAATTTCGATGTTTGGCAGCCTGTGGGGGGTTACCATATGCATCGCCTAATATGTCGTGTGTATCAAAGGTTGTGTCATAGGCAGGTCCAGTAATTATGAATATTTAAAAAAAAGACTAAAGACGTGTTTCAAGAAAGTGCCGATAAACCCCAATTTTGGCAGTTTTTTGCCAATTCTGGTGAAATAAGGGTTAAATCGACAATTCCGCTTCGGTACATTTTTAGATTTTTTGCCACTCTATGCGTGTGCCAAATTGTGTGAAAATCGGTCCGAAAATGGCTTCTGAATCGTGCAGACAAAAATGTGTGGGAAAAAAAAAAAAACAAAAAAAAAACAAACTAGACTTTATGATTCTGGAGAATCATGGCTTTTCCCAATGAGATTCCATGATTTGTCATGACCCCACAGTGTATGATGAATTGCTTTTGTCTGTCTCACTGAAGTTCCTTCATTGATGTCATGAAAAAGGTGAGTATAGAAGTCTCAAATGACTCGGTTTGATAAAAAAAAATTGTTTAGGTAAAAACCATCATTAACGGTGGAGAGGGGTAATATCAATATCGTCGTCCAACAAGTTAATGACCGACAAAAGGAGTTATGTTTGTTTGACACATACCCACTGAGTGCTGTATCTATTTGAAAATGGTCCAGTTTATCTCAAATGTATCCAAAATATTGATGTCTGGCAAATTGTTAAGGGTTAACAAGTGATAACAGGAATATTTATTCATGCAACTTGTAATTTCATACCAAAAACTGTGAATGGCCATTTTTACTTGAAAATCTACGAGATGTTTTCAGAGAAATCCAAGGAGAACATGAATTTTAAGCTGTTGATGGGTATAATTGTTTATCCAGCCCAAAACAGGTTAAGGGTTGTTTTTTTTTAATACGCTTATTACTTATAAAATAATTCTCAGTGAATTCTACTTCCACTTATGTTGATTTCTCCTCTTAACTTTGGGTGCTGCGGGTATGCAAACACAGCCCACTTTTTCAACATTTTGATGTTTGAGAACCAGCATAGGGTTAACAAATGCTTACTAGAATAATTTGTACATGCAACTTGTAATTCACACTAAGATCTGAGAATGGCCAATTTTTCTTGAAAATCTACGTGATGTTTTTAGAGAAATCCTCGGATAACATGAATTTTTAACATTTTGAGGGGCATCACCCTGTAACCAGCTCCAAACGGGTTAATGCTTGGTTTTATGAATACCTTCGTTACTTACAAAAATGATCCTTGGTGAATCCCACTTCCAATGAAGGTGTTTATGTTCATCTCGTGTGGGCGCGGTGGCTCAGTTGGTAGAGGTGCAGGCTGCAAGCCGAGGGGTCCTCGGTTCGAATCCCACCTGCGGCAACCGCGTTGTGTCCTTGGGCAAGGCACTTCACCCCGATTGCCTACATGGGGGCACGATGACGCTGTGTACTGAGGCGTACTGCACGTCCATGTTGCGCATGTCTTCAACCAATCTAAACCTGCCTGTGCTGCAGTGCAGAGTTCAGAGTTACGATGTTGGAGAGCTGACAGCTGCTCGTCGTTGCTCGGTGGTTCTCTCCGGGTACTCCGGCTTCCTCCACCCGTAAAACTGTCACGGTCACGATTAGCCATTGTGCATAAGTATGTGACCTTAAACACCAATAAATAAATAAATAAATAAATAAATGTTCATCTCGTAGGTACACATTGGGTGTAATGGGTGGCCAAGTACAGCCCATTTTCTCAAAATGTGCTGCCTCTGGAGGGTTAACAAACGCTCACCGGAATCTTTTGTTCATGCAGCTTGTAATGTCACTCCAAGAACTGCAAATGGTCAATTTCTCTTGAATACTTTCTAGATTTTTTTGAGAAATCCACAGAAAATGGGAATTTTAAGCTTTTAAGGGGTACATCTCCTTAACCGGGCGGAAATGGGTTAAGACCTCAATTTTTGAATACCCTTACTACTTACTAAAAATTTTCCCTATCAGTTTTGCGTCCGGTAAAAGAAGTTATGTTTCTCTGCAGCATTCCCATTTGATGTTGTTGGTGTCCAAAAACACACTATTTTTTTTCGAAATTTTGATATTTAGCAATCCATGGAGGGTTAACAAATGCTTATCTGAATATTTTATCCATGCAACTGGTAACGTGACTCTAAGACCTATCAACGGCCATTTTCTTTTGAAACCCTACGAGACGCTTGTAAAGAAATCAGGGAAAACATGATTTTTAGCTCAACTTTGGCGAAGCCAAATTTGAGCTTATGCCATGGCCCGTCGTCCGTCGTCCATCTGTCCATCTGTCCGTCTGTCCGTCAACAATTGGATATGGCTCGGGCTAGAGGCCATATTTATGAACCGATCTTTACGAAACTTCTTGGGTACCTTTGTTATGACTGTGGGACGAGAACAAGTGTTTTTGGGTGCGGTCCAAAATTTAAGATGGCTGCCATCCGCCATTTTGTACCGACGATGCAGAAATCTGTTTTTTGTACAGAACTTCCATATGAAAGCTCTGATTTGAATAATTTTTTGTATGAATGTTTAGTACCATGGGATACATCACATATAATACGGGTTTTTTCTCGTGCGTAAATTATGCAAATTAGACTAACTTTGATGTTTTTTGGTGTTACTTTCAGCACTGTAAGTGCAAATGCCAATACGGCTCGGGCTAGAGGCCGTATTTATGAACCGATCTTTACGAAACTCCTTGGGTACCTTTGTTATCACCGTGAGACGAGAACAAGTGTTTTGGGGTCCGGTCCGAAATTCAAGATGGCCGATGGCAGCCATTTTGTACAAAATTTGGTGCAATCAGATTTTTGCACAGAACTTCCATATGAAAGAGCTGATTTGAATAATTTTTTGTGTGAATGTTTAGTACCATGGGATACATCACATATAATACGGGTTTTTTTCTCGTGCAGAAATTATGCAAATTAGATGAACTTTGATTTTTTCAGTGCTACTTACACACAGTAAGTACACATGTCAATACGGCTCGGGCTAGAGTCTGTATTTATGAACCGATCTTCACGAAACGTCTTGGGTACCTTTGTTATCACCTTGGGATGAGAACGAGTGTTTCTGGGTGCGGTCCAAAATTCAAGATGGCTGCCAGTGGCCATTTTGTACCGAAATTAGGTCTAATCAGTTTTTTGTACACAACTTCTATACGGCTCAGGCTAGGCTAGAGGCCGTATTTATGAACCGATCTTTACGAAACTTCTTGGGTACCTTTGTTATCACCGTGGGATGAGAATGAGTGTTTTTGGGTGTGGTCCGAAATTCAAGATGGCCACCAGCAGCCATTTTGTACCAAAATTAGTGCAATCAGTCTTTTGTACAGAACTTCTGTATGAAAGTTCTGATTTGAATAAATTTTTGTATGAATGTTTAGTAACATGGAATATATCACATATAGTACGTTTTTTTTTCTCGTGCAGAAATTATGCAAATTAGACTAACTTTGATGTTTTTTGGTGTTACTTTCAGCACTGTAAGTGCAAATGCCAATACGGCTCGGGCTAGAGGCCGTATTTATGAACCGATCTTTACGAAACTCCTTGGGTACCTTTGTTATCACCGTGGGACGAGAACGAGTGTTTTGGGGTCCGGTCCGAAATTCAAGATGGCCGATGGCAGCCATTTTGTACCAAAATTAGTGCAATCAGTCTTTTGTCCAGAACTTCTGTATGAAAGTTCTGATTTGAATAAATTTTTGTGTGAATGTTTAGTAACATGGAATACATCACATATAGTACGGGTTTTTTTCTCAAGCAGAAATTATGCAAATTAGATGAACTTTGATTTATTCAGTGCTACTTATACACTGTAAGTGCACATGTCAATACGGCTTGGGCTAGAGGCTGTATTTACGAACCGATCTTCACAAAACTTCTTGGGTATCTTTGTTATCACCTTGGGACGAGAACGAGTGTTTCTGAGTGCAGTCCAAAATTCAAGATGGCTGCCAGTGGCCATTTTGTACCGAAATTAGGTCCAATCAGTTTTTTGTCACAACTTCTACACAGCTCATATTTGTGAACTGATCTTCACGAAACTTCTTGGGTACCTTTGTTTTCACCTTGGGACAGGAATGAGTGTGTTTTGGGGTGCCTTTGTTATCACTGTGCTATGAGAACAAATATTTTGGGGTTCAGTCAGACCCACTCTGGGACTCAAAAGATTTTTTTCTAGTTTAGCATCTGACTGTCACCCACCTTTACAATACTTTACCTATACATTTGTTACAGGCAACGGTCAGTATTTATGTTCAGACCGTTACAATACTTTATATGTATCTTTGTTATCAGGTCATTACCTAGATGTTTGTCATTGCTGTGTCACATACTATACATGTACAGTATAGTACAAGTTGAGCTACAGTGTCATTGACACTTTCATTTAAGCTTTTGATGGGTATTGGTATTAACCACCCCAAAAGGGGTTAATGCTTGGGTTTTTTAATACCTTTTTACTAAAAAATGTGGTCCTTGGTGAATTCCACTTCCTACAAAGTAGATTACGTTTATCTCTCGGGTATGCATTGGGTGCTGTGCGCATCTGAAAATAGCCTATTTCAACAAAATTACGATGCTTAGCAGCCTGTAGAGGGTTAATAAATGATCACCAGAATATTTTGTCCATGCAACTTGTAATGTCACACAAAGACCTGCGAATAGTCATTTTTTCCTGAAAACCTACAAGTTGCTTTTAGAGAAATCCACAGAAAATGGGAATTTTAAGCTTTTAAGGGGTATCTCTCTTTAACCAGTCCAAAATGGGTTAAGACTTCGACTTTTGAATACCCTTACCACTATCAAAAATGTTTACCCTTCAATTTTGCGTCCGATAAAAGAAAGAACCTTTCTCGATGGTACACCAAGTGGGTGCTGTTAGTGTCCAAAAACAGCCCATTTTATCACAATTTTTACTTTTAGCAGCCTGTGGAGGGTTAACAAATGTTCACCGCAGTATTTTGTCCATGCAACTTCTATTGTCACACCAAGGCCTGGGAGTGACAAATTTTTCTTGAAAATCTACAAGACTCGTTTAGAGAAATCCACGGAAAATACGAATTTTTGAGCTTTATGGGGGTATTGCTGTTTAACCAGCCCAAAACGGGTTAACGCTTGGTTTTTTTAATACCCTTATTACTGACAAATATGATCCTCGGTGAATTCTATTCCCAATAAAGGAAATTATGTTTATCTCTCGTGTATCGTTTGGGTGCAGTGGGGGCCTGAAACCGGCCTATTTCATCAAAATTTCGATGTTTGGCAGCCTGTGGAGGGTTACCATATGCATCGCCTGATATGTCGTGTATATCAAAGGGCGTGTCACAGACAGGTCTAGCAATGACGAATGTATAAAAAAAATCTACAAGACGTGTTTCGAGAAAGTGGCGATAAACCCCAATTTTGGCAGTTTTTTGCCAATTCTGACGAAATAAGGGTTAAATCGAAAATTCTGCTTTGGTACATTTTTAGATTTTGTGCCCCTCTATGCGTGTGCAAAATTTCGTGAAAATCGGTTAGAAAATGGCTTCTGAATCGTACGGACAAAATGTGTGGAAACCCCCCCCCCCCCCCCCCCCCCAAAAAAAAAAAATAATAACTAGACTTTATGATTCTGGAGAATCATGGCTTTTCCCGATTAGATTCCATGATTTTTCTTGACCCCACAGTGTCTGATGAATTGTTTTTAACTGTCTCACTAAAGTTCCTTCATTGATGTTATGAGAAAGGAGAGTACAGTAGTCTCAAATGACTCGGTTTGGGTTTGATAAAAAAATGTTTAGGTAAAACCCATCATTAATGGTAGAATGGGTTAATATCAATATCAATGTTTCCCTATCAGTTTTGCGTCTGGTAAAAGAAGTTACGTTTCTCTGTGGCATTTCCATTTGATTCTGTTGGTGTCCAAAATAAGACTATTTCCTCAATATTTTTACATTTAGCAGCCCATGGGTTAACAAATGCCTACCAGAATAATTGATCCATGCAACTGGTCATATGACACCAAGACCTATCAACGGCCATTTTCTCTTGAAAACCCCACAAAATGTTTGTAGAAATCCAGGGAAAACAATTTTTTAAGCTTTTGATGGGTATCCCTGTTAACCTCCCCAACAGGGGTTAACGCTTGGCTTTTTGAATACCTTTATTACTTACAAAAATGGTCCTCTGTGAATTCCACTTCAAACAAAGGAGATTATGTTTATCTCTCATGTATACATTAGGTGCTGTGCGTGTCTGAAAACAGTCCCATGTTAACAACATTACGATGCTTGGCAGCTTGTAGATGGTTAAAAAACGCTCACCGGAGTATTTTGTCCATGCAACTTGTAATGTCACATAAAGAACTACAAATAGTCAATTTGCCTTGAAACCCTACAAGTTACCGTTAGGGAAATTCACAGAAAATGGGAATTTAAAGCTTTCAAGGGATATCTCTCTTTAGCCTGTCCAAAATGGGTTAAGACGTCGACTTTTGAACACCCTTACTACTTACAAAAATGTTTCCGTATAAATTTTACGCGCGATAAAAGAAGGCACTTTTCTTTGTGGTGTACCCTTTGGGTGCTGTTTGTGTGCAAAAACAGCCCATTTTATCGCAATTTTGACCTTCAGCAGCCCGGGGAGGGTTAACTAATGCTGACCAGAATATTTTGTTCATGCGACTTGTAATGTCACACCAAGACCTGCAAATAGCCGATTTTTCTTGAAAACCTACAAGATGTTGTTAGAGAAATCCACAGAAAACGGGTATTTTAAGATTTTAATGGGTATCTCTCTTTAACCAGCCCAAAATGGGTTAAGACGTTTTGAATACCTTTACGACTTTCAAAAATATTTTCCGATCAATTTTGCGTCCGATAAATGAAGACCCCTTTCTCTGTGGTATATCGTTTGGGTGCTGTTGGTGTCTAAAAACAGCCCATTTTATCACAAATTTTACGTTTAGCAGCTCGGGGAGGGTTAACTAATGCTGACCGGAATATTTTATCCAAGCAACTTGTAATGTCACACCAAGACCTGAGAGTGACCAATTTTTCTTGAAAATCTACAAGACTCGTTTAGAGAAATCCACGGAAAACATGAAGTTTTGAGCTTTTTTGGGGTATTGCTGTTTAACCAGCCCAAAACGGGTTAACACTTGGTTTTCTGAACACCCTTATTACTTACAAAAATGATCATCTGTGAATTCCACTTCCAATAAAGGAAGTTATGTTTACATCTCGGGTATCGTTTGGGTGGTGTGGGGGTCTGAAACCGGCCCATTTCATCAAAATTTCGATGTTTGGCAGCCTGTGGAGGGTTACCATATGCATCGCCTAATATGTCGTGTGTATCAAAGGTTGTGTCATAGGCAGGTCTAGTAATTATGAATATTTAAAAAAAATCCTAAAGACGTGTTTCGAGAAAGTGCCGATAAACCCCAATTTTGACAGTTTTTTTCCAATTCTGGCGAAATAAGGGTTAAATCGAAAATTCCGCTTCAGTGCATTTTTAGATTTTTTGCCACTCTATGCGTGTGCCAAATTGTGTGAAAATCGGTTTGAAAATGGCTTCTGAATCGTACGGACAAAAATTTGTGAAAAAAAAAAAAAAAACCCAAAAACCCCACCCCAAAAAAAAAAAAAAAAAAAAAAATAATAATCCGTAGAAAAACAATAGTCTTTTCCGGAGGGAAAAGCCTAATAATCCGTAGAAAAACAATAGTCTTTTCCAGAGGGAAAAGCCTAAAAAAAACAAAAAAAAACTAGACTTTATGATTCTGGAGAATCATGGCTTTTCCCGATGAGATTCCTCGATTTTTCATGCCCCCACAGTGTCTGATGAATTGTTCTTAACTGTCTCACTGAAGTTCCTTCATTGATGTTATGTGAAAGGTGATTATAGTAGTCTCAAATGACTCAGTTTCTTAAAAAAATTGTTTAGGTAAAAACCGTCATTAACGGTAGAGTGGGTTAATATTAATATCGTCGTCCCACAAGTTAATGACCGACAAAAGGAGTTATGTTTGTTTGACACATACCCACTGAGTGCTCTGTCTATTTGAAAATGGTCCATTTTATCTCAAATGTATCCTAAATATTGATGTCTGGCAGATTGCAGAGGGTTAACATGTGCTAACAGGAATATTTATTCATGCAACTTGCAATTTCAAACCAAAAAGTGCGAATGGCCATTTTCAGTTTTCAGAGAAATCCATGTGCATGCGCTCTTTTCGAATTGGACATGATGAAATGTGATGCCGCAACTATCCATGAACAACGAGTGGAAATTTCATGGAAATCTGCCTAGAATTGACTGGGATATAGCGTTTTGAAGAGAGGAGGTAACTGTTTGAATTTGGTCCTTCCTTTTCAAGCCAGTTCGAAAAAAAGACGTCGTGAATGGTCGCAGACTCCATTAGTGCCCCCCCTCCCCCTCCCCCCCCCCTCTCTGGAGTAAGTCCACTTAAATGTTACAATTGTGTGTGACTGGTGGAAAGTTGGCTGTAAATGGAAGTTGCTTCTTTAAGACCGCCACCCAGGGATCCCAACACAACCTTTAAACCTAAGAGAATCATCAGAAGTTTAAAGTGAAAAGAAACTGGCGGTGATTAGGTTTCTGGCAGGCAGGAAAAGATTGACGAAGATTTGCATATTGGACATTAAAATAGCACTTCTGACATACACGAACCGTGTCCAGACCGCTGGAGGCAGCGACTTGAAATTTTCAGAACTTGTTCTATGAACGCTGGCCGACATTTTGGGATCTGTTTGGAGCGTCCGAACCGCCTCGAAAACACCACGCGTTGCTTGGAATGTGAGAGTACTATTCATCCCGACTCTATCAGTTTAGAATGGACATGGGCAGTGTTGTAGACGACTGTAGAGCTGCGATTGAGCATAAAGTCCCAGGTTTCGGTGCCTCATTGCCTAAGCGGCTCCATTGTATGATTGTTTGTCTCAATATCGTCCTTACTACTTGTAGTTTATACCGTTGCCGTACGTTAATGTAGCTTCTTGCCATTTTCGAGATTTTCGATCCAGAACGCCGCCAAGGTGGGGAAGTGCGGGGGGGGGGTTGAGGGATATCCTGACACTATCTTTAAACCTTAGATAATTGTCAGAAGTTGAAGTGAAAAGAAATCGGCGGTGAGTAGGTTTTTTGGCGGGAAACGATTAACAAAAATTTGCCAATTAGACATTAAAATTGCACTTCTCACAAACACGAACCGTGTCCAGACCGCTGAAGGCAGCGGCTTCTAATTTTCAGAACTTGTTCTACGCGCTCTGGCCGACATTTTGGCATCTGTTGCAAGTGTCGAGACCGCGTGGAGAACACCACGCATCGCGTGGAAAGTGAGAGTACTACTCGTCCCGACTCTCTCAGTTTGGACTGGAATTGGGCACTAATGTAACCTACTGTAGAGCAGCGATTGAGCATAAAGTCGGAGTTTTTTGTGCCAAATTACCTAACCGACTCCAAGGTATGATCTTTCGTCTGTACATCGCCCAGATCGCCTGTATTTTATACTGTTACGCTGAAGTAGCCTTTTGTCATTTTCGCCACTTTCGACCCAGATTTGAGGGTAACTTCCTTCAGCGACATCTAGCCATGCTCACAACCACGCCCTCTCCCCGTCGACCAGGGTGCTTCTAAAGATGGAAAAGTAAATAGCAAACAAACGGGGACAGGTGTACTTGGTGAGAAAACAGCAGGGGGGGGGGGGGGGGCACGTGTCGTAGGTAAAAGAAACAGCAGGGGACAGGTGTCCTAGGTAAAATAAACAGCAGGAAGGGGGTGGGGGTGGGTAGATGTCCCCGCTAATTAATTTTAATAGCAGGCAGGTGTTCATGGGGCAGGTGTCCTATCCCACTGCTCAGTGTTCCAAATTTTCTATGGTACTTGGCCATTGACGGAAACAACATTTCAACAAGAAACAACGGGAAACCTATTTGCAGTAAAGTTGCAAATATAGACATGTTTTTAGGACCATTCCATGGACAGTTTAAAGCCTACTGCGATATCAGCGTTTCTTACTCTCGTTCTTTAACTGCATCACCGCAGTATTTCACTCGAGTCGAGTTCTGACGTCATGCAAGTTTGGCCGACATGCTTTCAGTTTTGTAATTGACAACAACATATTTATAATTTCATGATTACTGATCGGAATTTTGAAAACGACACACGCAATCGCGAAAGAGTGTTCTGAAAAACACGATTCTGCAAAAGGCTTTAGTGAAATTTTATTATTTTTGTTATTTTCAATTTGGATGGCTCTTGTCGAAAAGGTGCTAATCACTGATCATCCCAAACGAGATCAAAGACTGACGCCGTATATTAATAACACACAGAGAATCTTCTAAGAATATACACACACAATCCTAAAATGCAATAAATTAAATCTTTTTTCAGATTTTACGAGAGAAATATGTCCAATTGTATCATTGAATCATGTTTAGGTATATGTGGGTGAGACATTTTCTATACGGACAAAATACAGACTAAATAAAATATTTGCCATTATTTTCCGACACTGCACCTCGAAGTAGATTTAGTGGGGGTGTCGATTTTACAAGTAATGTAGGCAGCGTACACGGCATGGGCTGTCTTTAATCCTTTAAACAGGGTTAAGGCTTGGTTTTTTGAATACCCTTATTTATTTATTTATTTATTTATTTATTTATTTATTTATTTAATTAATTTATTTATTTTTAATTTATTGGTGTTTAAGGTCACATACTTATGCACAATGGCTAATCGTGACCGTGACAGGTTTATAGGTGGAGGAAGCCGGAGTACCCGGAGAGAACCACCAAGCATCGACGAGCAACTGTCAGCTCCTCAACATTCTAACTCTGTTCAAGCTCCGCTGAAGCAGGGTTACAGAGGTTGAAGACATATGTACCATCGACGTGCAGTATGCCTTAGTACACGGCGTCATCGTGCCCCCATGTCGGCAACCGGGCTAAAGTGCCTTGCCCAAGGACACAATGTGAGTCGGCCCGGACGGGAATCCAACTCGGGACCTCTAGCATAGAAGTACAACAGTCTACCACTGAGCCACCATGCTCCCTTGAATACCCTTAACACTATCATACATTATCCCTCATGAATTCTGAGTCTGATAAAAGAGGTTATGTTTACCTATTACATACCCATTTGCTGCCAAACAGACGATTTTATCAAAATTTTGATGTTTAGCAGCCTGTTGCGGGATTAACAAACGACTAGCGGAATATTCTATCTATGCAATTTGTAAGACCTGTCAATGTCCAATTGTTCTTGAAAATCACCAACAAGCAGTTAGCGAAATCCACAGAAAATGTAAATTTTAAGCTTTTAAGGGCATCTCTCCTTATCCAGTCTAAAATGGGTTAAGTTTCATTCTTTGAAATACCCTTACTACTTACAACACTGATCCTCTGTGAATTCTATGCGCAGTAAAAGAAGTTATGTTTCTCTGTTACATATCCATTGGGTGCTCTTGGTGTCTGAAAACAGTCCATTTTGATGTTTAGCAGCTCGTGGAGAGTTAACGAATGCTCAACGGAATATTTTGTCCATGTAACTTGTAATGTCACATGAAGACCCTTGAATGGCCATTTTTTCTTGAAATCTACAAGATGTTTTTAAAGAAATCCAGGGAAAGCATGAAATTTTAAGCCTTTGATGGGTACCGATGTTTAACCAGTCCAAAACGGGTTAAGGCCTGATTTTTTGAATACCCTTATTACTAACAAAAATGATCACCGTTCAATTCCACTTCCAATAAAAGAAGTTATGTTTATTTACCAGCTACAAGTTGGGTGCTGTGAGGGGCTGAAAACACCCTATTTTATCAGAATGTTGATTTTTGAGAGCCCGGGGAGGGTTAACAAACGCTTATCAGAATATTTTGTCCTTGCAGTTTGTAATGTCTCACGAAGACCTGTGAATGACTACTTTTCTCTTGAAAATCTACACGACATTTTTTTAGAAATCCACGTAAAACATGATTATTTAAGCATTTGAGGGGAATCACTCTTAAACCAGTCCAAAACGGGTTAACACTTAGTTTTCTGAATAACCTTATTACTTACAAAAATGGTCCTCGGTGAATTCCACTTCCAACAAAGGAGATTATGTTTATCTCTCAGGTACACAGTGGGTGCTGTGGGTGCCCGAAAACGGCACATTTTCTGAAAATTACGATGCTTGGCAGCCTGTAGAGGGTTAATAAAAGCTCACTGGAATATTTTGACTATGCAACTTGCAATGTCATACCAAGACCTGCGAATAGGCAAGTTTTCTTGAAAACCTACGTGATGTTTTGAGAGAAATCCACAGAAAATGGGAATTTCAAGATTTTAAGGGGTCTCTCTGTTTAGCCTGACCAAAATGGGTTAAGACTTCGACTTTTGAATACCCTTACTACTTACAAAAATGTTTATGTATAGATTGTGCTCTCGATAAAAGAAGGCACTTTTCTTTGTTGCGTACTCATTGGCGTCCAAAAACAGCCAAATTTTATCAAAATTTTTCCTTTTAGCAGCTCATGGAGGGTTAACAAATGCCCACCGCAGTATTTTGTCCATGCAACTTCTGTTGTCACACCAAGGCCTGGGAGTGATAATTTTTTTTCTTGAAAATCTACAAGACTCGTTTAGAGAAATCCATGGAAAACATGAATTTTTTAGCTTTATGGGGGTATTTCTGTTTAACCAGCCCAAAACGGGTTAACGCTTGCTTTTGTGAACAACCTTATTACTTACAAAAATTATCCTCGGTGAATTCCACTTCCAATAAAGGAAGTTATGTTTATGTCTCGTGTATCATTTGGGTGCTGTGCGGGCCTGAAACCGGCCCATTTCATCAAAATTTCGATGTTTGGCAGTCTGTGGAGGGTTATCATATGCATCGCCTGATATGTCGTGTATACCAAAGGTCGTGTTACAGGCAGGTCTAGCAATGATGAATGTTTAAAAAAAATCTACAAGACGTGTTTCGAGAAAGTGCCGATAAACCCCAATTTTGACAGTTTTTTGCCAATTCTGACGACATAAGGGTTAAATCGAAAAATCTGCTTGGGTACATTTTTAGATTTTGTGCCCTTCTATGTGTGTGCAAAATTTTGTGAAAATCGGTTCGAAAATGGCTTCTGAATCGTACGGACAAAATGTGTGGAAAAAAAAAAAAAAAAACCAAAAAAACTAGACTTTATGATTCTGGAGAATCATGGCTTTTCCCGATTAGATTCCATTATTTTTCATGACCCCCACAGTGTCTGATGAATTGTTTTTAACTGTCTCACTGAAGTTCCTTCATTGATGTTATGAGAAAGGTGAGTATAGTAGTCTCAAATGACTCGGTTTGGGTTTGATAAAAAAAAATGTTTAGGTAAAACCCATCATTAATGGTAGAATGGGTTAATATCAATATCAATGTTTCCCTATCAGTTTTGCGTCCGGTAAAAGAAGTTACGTTTCTCTGTGGCATTTCCATTTGATGTTGTTGGTGTCCAAAAACAGACTATTTCTTCAAATTGTTTTACATTTAGCAGCCCATGGAGGGTTAACAAATGCCTACCAGAATAATTTATCCTTGCAATTGGTCATATGACACCAAGACCTATCAATGGCCATTTTCTCTTGAAAACCCCACAAAATGTTTGTAAAGAAATCCAGGGAAAACGATTTTTTAAGCTTTCGATGGGTATCCCTGTTAACCTCCCCAACAGGGGTTAACGCTTGGTTTTTTGAATACCTTTATTACTTACAAAAATGGTCCTCTGTGAATTCCACTTCCAACAAAGGAGATTATGTTTATCTCTCATGTATACATTGGGCACTGTGCGTGTCTGAAAACAGCCCCATGTTAACAAAATTACGATGCTGGGCAGCTTGTAGATGGTTAATAAACGTTCACCGGAGTATTTTGTCCATTCAACTTGTAATGTCACATAAAGACCTACGAATAGTCAATTTGTCTTGAAACCCTACAAGTTACCGTTAGGGAAATTCACAGAAAATAGGAATTTAAAGCTTTCAAGGGATATCTGTCTTTAGCCTGCCCAAAATGGGTTAAGGCGTCGACTTTTGAATACCCTTACTACTTACAAAAATGTTTCCGTATAAATTGTACGCTTGATAAAAGGAGGCACTTTTCTTTGTGGTGTACCCTTTGGGTGCTGTTGGTGTGCAAAAACAGCCCATTTTATCACAATTTTGACCTTCAGCAGCCCGAGGAGGGTTAACTAATGCTGACCGGAATATTTTGTTCATGCAACTTGTAATGTCACACAAAGACCTGCAAATAGCCGATTTTTTCTTGAAAACCTACAAGATGTTGTTAGAGAAATCCACAGAAAACGGATATTTTAAGATTTTAATGGGTATCTCTCTTTAACCAGCCCAAAATGGGTTAAGACGTCAAATTTTGAATACCCTTACCACTTTCAAAAATATTTTCCGATCAATTTTGCGTCCGATAAATGAAGGCCCCTTTCCCTGTGATATACCGTTTGGGTGCTGTTGGTGTCTAAATACAGCCCATTTTATCACAATTTTTACGTTTAGCAGCTCGGGGAGGGTTAACTAATGCTGACCGGAATATTTTATCCATGCAACTTGTAATGTCACACCAAGACCTGAGAGTGACCAATTTTTCTTGAAAATCTACAAGACTCGTTTATAGAAATCCACGGAAAACATGAAGTTTTGAGCTTTTTTGGGGTATTGCTGTTTAACGAGCCCAAAACGGGTTAACACTTGGTTTTTTGAACACCCTTATTACTTACAAAAATGATCCTTGGTGAATTCCACTTCCAATAAAGGAAGTTATGTGTATCTTTCGTGTATGGTTTGGGTGCTGTGGGGGCCCAAAAACAGCCCATTTCATCAACATTTTGATGTTTGGCAGCTTGTGGAGGGTTACCATATGCATCGCCTAATATGTCATGTGTATCAATGGTCGTGTCACAGGCAGTTCTAGCAATGATGAATGTTTAAAAAAAATCTGCAAGACGTGTTTCGAGAAAGTGCCGATAAACCCCAAATTTGGCAGTGTTTTGCCAATTCTGACGAACTAAGGGTTAAATCGAAAATTCCGCCTCAGTACATTTTTAGATTTTTTGCCTCTCTATGAGTGTGCAAAGTTTTGTGAAAATCGGTTCGAAAATGGCTTCTGAATCGTATGGACAAAATGTGTGGAAAAAAAAAAAATAAAAAAAAAAAATAATAATCCGTAGAAAAACATTAGTCTTTTCCAGAGGGAAAAGTCTAACTAGAGAATTGTAATTTGTTGGACAAATTACGGGCTTTCCCAACTTTTTAATGTGAAAAGGCAAACTGTATTGTACACAAAACTATCGATCAGTTTTGGAAACAGAAAATTTAGTGGAAATCAAAGTTTTTGTGATGCTGCTAGTTTTCATGCAGCCAAAACAGATATTTGATATACAGCAGGACACCAAAACATTTAACACAAAATTTGCTCTTCAATAATTACAGAATATTTTCAAAGAAAGCAAAACAAGCGATGTCTTTTGTGCTTTGGAAAAAATTAGTACATATGAATTATGGGTGTACGGGCCGGGGTTTCATGAAGGACTGTGCCCCAACCCACCCCTGAGTCAGGAAGGAGCCGATTTTTCGGCCAAAATGCCAGAAAATTTCGGACAATTTAGTTGCCAGAAATCACCACAAAACATTTTGGTTTTCCACAAAATGTTGTTTTCCTATCTCATCACTTAGAAGTTGCAAGTAAACTGACCAATATACTGTACAAGTTGATTCAGTGGAACCGCATCCACGTTAATATTATTCATTTATAATCACACAAGTGCACATGAAGCACATGAAAAGCTCTATTACTGCATATTACGGGAGCACGGTGGCTCAGAAGGTAGAGATGATTGTTGCAATCCAAGAAGTCCTCGGTTCGAAGCCCGCCTGTGGCAACCACATTGTGTCCTTGAGCAAGACACTTCATCCCAATTTAATTTCCCACATGATGGCGATGTGTACTAAGGGTACTTTGAGGGTGCACTTGTCATCAACCAATGCTAACCCTGCTTTTGTGGAGTTAGTATGCTGGGGAGTCTGAGTCGCTTGCCATTGCTCGGTGGTTCTCTCCAGGTACTCAATGGGAGGGAGACCCCCCCCCCTCCCTCCCATACCCACATTTGGCATTTCCTCCTGAGATTCAACTTTTTTGGGCTAAAAGGGTTCATCCCCCCCCCCCTCCTGAAAAATAGCCCTGTACGCCTATGCATAGAATACCTGGACTTGAATAAATACCTATATTATGGTCATGATATCGCTGTAGATGCTGAAAGTGACCTTAAATACCAATAATTATACCCCCGCTTCGAAGAAGTGGGGGCTATATAGGAATCGCCCTGTACGTCCGTACGTCCGTCCGTCCGTCCGTCTGTCCGTCCGTCCGTACGTCCGTCCGTACGTCTTTCCGGACATGAAATTCTTGTGTGCGCAACTCCTCCTACATTTATCAATCAATTTGGACAAAACTTTTCAGACATCATCACTACTAAGTGAACATGCGCATATTCCAAGATTTTTGATCTGTGACAATTTTAACCAGGTTATCTCCCTTTGACTTAGATTTATTATGTCTTTCCGTTCGAACAAATTCTTGTGTGCGCAACTCCTCCTACATTAATGAACCGATTTTGATGAAACCTTTCAAACATCATCTCTACTAAGTGAACATGTGCATATTCCAAACTTTTTGATCTGCGACAATTTTAACCAGGTTATCTCTCTTGAACTTTGATTTAATATGGGTTTCTGCATGAAATTCTTGTGTGCGCAACTCCTCCTACATTTATCAATCAATTTGGACGAAAGTTTACAGACATCATCACTACTAAGTGAACATGCGCATATTCCAAAATTTTTGAGCTGTGGCAATTTTAACTAGGTTTTCTCCCTTTAACTTAGATTTATTATGGGTTTCTACATGAAATTCTTGTGCGTGCAACTCCTCCTACATTTATCAATCAATTTGGACAAAACTTTTCAGACATCATCACTACTAAGTGAACATGTGCATATTCCAAGATTTTTGATTTGCGACAATTTTAACCAGGTTATCTCCCTTTGACTTAGATTTATTATGTCTTTCCGTTCGATCAAATTCTTGTGTGCACAACTCCTCCTACATTAATGAACCGATTTTGATGAAACCTTTCAAACATCATCTCTACTAAGTGAACATGTGGATATTCCAAACTTTTTGATCTGCGACAATTTTAACCAGGTTATCTCTCTTGAACTTTGATTTAATATGGGTTTCTGCATGAAATTCTTGTGTGCGCAACTCCTCCTACATTTATCAATCAATTTGGACGAAAGTTTACAGACATCATCACTACTAAGTGAACATGCGCATATTCCAAAATTTTTGAGCTGTGGCTATTTTAACTAGGTTATCTCCCTTTAACTTAGATTTATTATGGGTTTCTACATGAAATTCTTGTGCGTGCAACTCCTCCTACATTTATCAATCAATTTTGACGAAACCTTTCAAACATTATCACAACTAAGTGAACATACGCATATTCCCAAATTTTTGATCTGCGACAATTTTAACCAGGTTATCTCCCTTTAACTTGGATTTATTATGGGTTTTCAAATGGCATTCTTGTGTGTGCAACTCCTCCTACATTAATGAACCGATTTTGAATACATTGCACATTGTAAATGTGTTTTTCCAAATGTAAACCATATATGTGTGGGCTCTTTAAGTATTCAGTGCTGTTCTGTGGAAGGCCACATGCAAATACAAATTTCAACAACAAAAAATGATCTTTATGTATACATTTCCTTATGGCCTTCGCCTACATGATCAGAAGTGCATTCCTCTAAAAACCCAAAGCGGGGGTATTAATCACCTTCAGTGATAGTTCTAGTTAATTTATTCTCTATCATTTTGTCTGTTTGTGAATGTGTGGGATTTGTCAATAAACGAGGGTAAACTTCCAACTCCATGATTTTACAATTTTTCCAACATATCTATTTCAGATACAATGAAATACATGTAATATGAGTTACTGTCACACACAAATTAGTTGTTTATTTGATATGGTTTAAACCATCTAGAGAGCTAGTATACACAGTGATGGGTACAGTTCAAGTCAAAATGAGTTGATTAAAGGGATGTTGAACAGCTTGTTAATATTTCTTGCATTACATTACTACTTTGCTATTTATTGACAGAAGGATTTCACAGAGGGTTTCCCTGACGGTATTTATTTATTGGTGTTTACGGTCACATACTTATCCACAATGGCTAATCGTGACCGTGACAGTTTTACGGGTGGGGGAAGTCGGAGGACCCAGAGAGAACCACCGAGCATCGACGAGCATCTGCCTGCTCAACATTCTAATTATGTTCAAGCTCCGCTGAAGCAGGGTACCAGCGGTTGAAGACATGTGCACCACTGACATGCAGTATGCCTTAGTACATGGCATCATCGTGCCCCCATGTTGGCAACCTGGATAAAGTGCCTGGCCCAAGGACATTACGTGGGTCGTCCCAGATAGGGATCAAACTCGGGACCTCTATCATAGAAGTCAAACAGTCTACCACTGAGAAAATGTGCTTTCTTTCCTGGCGGTATTCATATTTGTACGGCCAAAGTGGTGTTGGATAACACGGAACACCAAAACTTATAACACAAAATTTGTTCCCCATTAATTTTTTAAAGCAGTTATGAAAAGCTCAAAGAGCTCTTTCCTTTTTGTTTTTGGACAAGTGAGTATTCACTCAGTCATTTTTTGCAGACAGTGCTATTTTTAAGTGGCCAAAGCACATGTTTCAATAAGTTCCAGAACATAACTAAAGCCAGATTTATTGATTAAACATCTCTGAATATAGCAAAGCAAAGTCTCTCAAATTAACCCATTCCAAAATGATAGTAGAGAGTAACCAAAGTTGGATAATTTTGGTATTTCCAAATGGTACGCTTATTCTCACTCTCATTGTGCTTGAGGGTTAAATCTGAGATTGAAAAGGTATACCAATCTTACTCAGGGAAGGTGAGTACAGAAAAGTACAAAATTAATCAGAAAAGGAATTTTGTCTGACAGTACTAACATTTGTACGGGCAAAACTGGTACTGGATTTATTTATTTATTTATTGGGTTTTAACGACACATTAACAGCCAAGGTCATATTATGTCGGTGGCAGATGTATGGGTGGAGGAAGCCGGAGTACCCAGAGAGAACCACCGAGCAATGATGAGCAGCTGCCAGCTCCCAAACATAATTCCTCCCCACTGTAGCACAGGCAGGGTTAGATTGGTTGAAGACATGTGCATCATCGACATGCAGTATGCCTTAGTACACGGCATACGCAGTATGCGGACAGACGGGGTGAAGTGACCGGGACATAATTGGAATATATCCGACAGATATAATGTCGGATATATTCCAATTATGTCCCGATCATGCAAGGCAGCAACTTGAAATTCTCAGAATGTTTCCTACTGTCCCTGCCCGACAGATTAGTATCTTTGTCAAGTGCCGAGACCACGTAGAAATACCGTGGATCAGGTGGAAACCGAGGGCACGATTCGTCCCTACTTTATTCTCAATTCAACGACTTTTCCATTCATTATTTACCTCTTACCGGCTGAGTTAGGTATTATAATTGTCTATTTGATGAACTTTTCAACCTTAACTATTTGCGGCTTCATGTAGCACCACTGAAAGGCCACTGCACGGTTACCAATATATTCAGGGATTGATTTTACGAAAATAACAATTATTCCGACTATACCCACATGGGAACTCCTAAATATGCCAAGGGTTAAACTTTTGATAATGACGTTTAAAACAGAAGTTGTCATGCTATGCTTGCTGCATGCAGGCATAGAAAACATTCAGCGCTCATTGAATTAGGAATGGAGTAAATTGTCGCTTAAACCTACGAAATTCTGAAAAAATGAGTTTTTTTTCGACGGCATCTACCATTATGCATCTGAGACAGGGATTGCGTTAAACTTTACAGCAACCTTCTAACAGAAAATATTCTTGGAACTGAACTGTGAATCCAAATTTCGAAAGCATTTTCGGATATTCTATTCCAAACTACCACTGCACGCTTATCAATATTCAGTCACTTTATGAAAATTAGAATTATTCCGACCATACCCATATGGGCAGTCTCGAATCTGCCAACGGTTAAACTTTTAATAATGACATATAAAACAAAAGTTGTCATACTATGACTGCTGCATACAGCCATAGAAAACGTTCAGCGCTCAATCAATTAGGAATGGAGTAAATCGTCACTTAAACTTACCAAATTCTGAAAACGAGAGTTTTTTTGGACTGCACCTATCTTTATGCAAACAGAACGAGCATAGGGTTAAACTTTACAACCAAACTTACAACAGCAAATATGCTCGTTAGGCAATTGTAAATACGAACATGTGAATCATTTTTCGATATTCCTTTCGAAAATGGAAGAAAAGTGAGCTCCAAATTAGCCAATTTTATGAAGATTTTCAGGGCACTCAAATTCAAGGCCCGAAAACTGGGTGAAGGTTAAAACTTTGAATAAAATATATAACAGCAAAATTGTTCTTGGACGAAGGCCCAATCCTCTTACGGAAAAGGTTTTGAGACAATATGGCTCCAGTTCTGAGAAAGTGCATGTAAACGTTGGCGAAAATAACAATTATTCTGACAGTACCCCTATGGGAAGTCTCCAATCTGCCAAGGGTTAAACTTTTAATAATAACCTATAGAATAAAATTTGTCATACTTTGACTGCTGCAAGCAGCTATAGAAAACATTCAGAGCTCAAGCAATTAAAAATGGAGTAAATCGTCATCTAAACTTACCAAATTCTGAAAAAATTTGAGTTTTTTTGGACGGTACCTACTTTTATGCAACCAGAATGGGATAGGGTTAAACTTTACAACCAAACTTACAACAGCAAATATGCTCGGTAGTCAATTGTGAATACGTACATGAAAATTTTTTTAAATTAACCCTTTCCAAAATGATAGAAAAAGCAACCAAAGTTGGCTAATTTTGGCATTTTCAAATGGTACTCTTATCCTCGCCCTCATTGTGCTTGAGGGTTAACTCTGAGATTAAAAAGTAAACAGTAACTTTCTTCCGCAATCATTGTTGCATCTATCCAAACCAAAATAATTGTTAAAACAACCTTGTTATTAGAGAAATTTGCCCTTGAAGTTGGTCAATTTTGTAGAAAAATTCTATATTCATGTCATTTTTGGCCAGTGGGGGTTAAAGTTGAAAGATCTGACTGGTGATTGTAGTGTATCATATTATGCTCTAAATGTGTGGAAAATTTGAGCTAAATAACTGTAAACAATTTTGAGACATTCCAAAAATCGTGAAATTTTGAAGGTTTTGGCAGAATATTTTGAAAATATGCGTTTTCACAGATATGACGGTACCGCATTTTACGAGATTTTATGACATTACATAAGTGTGCCAAATTTGGTCAAAATCGTACAACTTGTTTTCGAGCAGTTGAACAGACAAAATTCAGGGAGGAAAAAAAAAATAAAAATAAAAAAAAAAAAAAGTAAAAAAATTAAAAAAAAAAAAAAATAGAGAAGAAAAATTTTGAAAAAGAAGAATAACAATAGTCTTTCCCAAACTGAGTTTGGGAAAGCCTAAAAAAAAAAATTAAAAAAAAACAAAAAAATAGAGAAGAAAAATTTTGAAAAAGAATAACAATAGTCTTTCCCAAACTGGGTTTGGGAAAGCCTAAAAAATAAAAAAAAAAATAAAAAAAAAAAAATAGGGAAGAAAAATTTTGAAAAAGAAGAATAACAAGAGTCTTTACCAAACTGGGTTTGGGAAAGCCTAATTAAGTACATCACCTGTATTCATAGCAAAAATATACTTACCTGTTGATTAGGTCATGTGGATACCACCAATGTTTACTGTTGGTCTATAATATTCTTACTTATTATCTACTTATTGATTATGATTTCTTTTCATAGATAGGAACAACAATTATGAGCTTGGAATAAATATTATATAATATTTTTACCAGGTAACTTTTGTTGTAAGAAGTTTTATTGTGGGCAGAACAAATATTATCCGGAACAAATATACGTTCACACCTCGACGGACTGCCTATATTTGTGACATTTACACAAATTAACGTAACTGAGATAAGACAATATCCATGGTATAAGACCTCTTGGCTGGTATTGATCACTGTTACACTGCTAAACCCAAGACTGTCTTTCTAAGCAGAGCTACAACCTATTTGAACATTCACTTTTGGCAATTGTGTAGGTATATTCGCACATGAATACCTGATCAAACTGTCTAAAAGGTTATAATTTGAGGCTAATCCTCAGTGTTCCTTGCAGGCACTTTGTGCTTTCTCTTAAATGTCATATATATGTGCATCTATCTTGGGTCCTTATTGCATTTGTACAACACATGTGTAATTGTGTAATTATTATTTTGATATATTCCCCTCTACACATGAATGAAAAATACCTGAAAAAACTTATTAGAACTCATGTCTACCATTCAAAGCATTTTCTGTCCCCATTCTAAAGTTTTGATAGGAACAATTTTGTGTCCAGTTAATCAATGCATTGGATGTAGCTTTAGCAATATAAGATTTCAATTGCAGCAATTCAGATTCAACCTTAAGATCTTTACCCTGAACATCTTTTTGAAAGCTTTGTAGATCAAAAGATGGGTTTCTCTGATAGTTTAATTCAGACATTGAAAATGATAACTGTAGGCAATGTACTAGGCTATTCTGTGCAGCCCTAATCGACTTATAAGGAGTCCAAATATATCGCACATAGCATTGTGATGACCATCGACCAAGTGTTTTAATCAAATGGTCTTCCACGTTAGCATATGATGCTGAAGAGTTGCAGCACCAATTCTAAAAGAATGACCTGAGTATGCTGTGCTTCTTGAGGGTAACGTAAACTTGTTAACACTGATCTAACATGGTTTATGAAGTATGACCTTGTTAAAGTCATTCCACAATTATTATAACAGAGACCACCTTGATTTCCAAATTTAATTCTTTGTGGTAGATATTTCTTCAATAAAGTTACTGAGTAGGCCAGATGATTCACTGAGAATAGTTTGATGTTGATACCTTTTCTGAACGGGTCTGTTTTTGATGCCTTTAGTCTTACCGTACACATATGTTTATCATCTGAAAAAGATATGTCGTCAACCTCAAGTACATTTTCTGCACTGTTACCAACTTCTGACTTTGTGGTAAATTCCCCACATCTTAAAAATAAAAAAAAGGCTATTGAACAAGCTGTGTGTTGCACAAGATCAGTATATGGTCCAAAGCATCCAAAGTGTAGAGCCCAAAATATTTTGTTTAAATTGGGAAAGGTAATTGGAAAACGAGGTTTCAGGGGAAGTGAGATGAACTTTTTAAAACTTTTCAACATAATTTGAACTCTTGGATAAGGGGATCCATCGAGATGGCAGAAAGGATCTGCAATGCCTTGTTTTAAGTAAAAGAACTTGACACTGGCTAGATAAAGTTTGACTGTAGAATATTTACATGTAAGATGTGAAACATGCTGGCAGTATGCTAGGAAGTACATGATAATGGCTTCACTGACTCTTGGTAAGATGGCGTCTGAACTGGGACATGCCTGACCACATCTGATTAGGAACTTCATAAAACACTGAACGCCAGACCTGTATGTTGCCTGTGTGTTTGCACTAAGTGAAGAGTTAAGCACATCCATAAGCACTGGATTCACGGAGTTGAGAAGCTGAGCATTTCTGGTATTTCGTCTGGCAGTGGACAAGCATCTGGGGCCAAAGCTTTGAACCGATCCATCTAAAAGCAAGAAAGAGTATCAGCTATCTCATTTTTGTAACCTGGAACATGAGTGGCATACACTGCAAAATTATACTGAGCTGCACACCATATTAGCATTCGCATCCAATGCATAACTTTTAAATTCTTGGACCAACCTTTTTTAATTATATGCACTGCTGCTTCATTATTACATTGAAATAATACTCGTTTTTGACACTACTCTGGACCCCAAAGTGCAGCTGCCACAACAATCGGATAAAGTTCTAATAAGGCCATTAAATGAGAGCTATTGGCATCAGAAACGAGGTAGTCTGGCCACTTACCCTGAAACCACCTTCCATTGAAAAAAACATCAAAACCGAGACTTGACGAGGCGTCTGTGTAAAGATTAAAATCTGCTGCAATAGTGAGACCATCCTCAAGAAAAAAAGACTTCCCATTCCAATTGTCTAGAAATTTGTACCACATCCACAAATCTTTCCTACATTCACTGTTCAAAGAGACCATATCAAAAAGACTCTGAGCTGTGGTGGACAATGCAATTAGATAGGAAATGAATGGATGCCCCTGAACAATGCACTTACAAGCAAAATTCATGTACCCCAATAGTGATAATAGTTCTTGCTTTGTACATGAATATATACTACTCAAAGTTTACTAAGCACCAAGTACATCCAACTACCTGTTTTACATTTTAGTTGAAATATTGTAATGAAAATTGTATATATTTTTTATTTAAATATATCTTTAATGATTTAAGTACAGAAATTAAGATTTTATTTGGGTTTGACATTATTTTTTAGCTTTTGAATACGATAACCATGGAAAATGGATATATATTATTGGTAAAAGAGGAAATTTTTCAATATGCCAAAAAGTTGACGGAGCGAACGGGTATGGCTTCAATATCGAGTATGAGACCCATTACTGTTAATTACAGCTTGACAACGCCTTCTCATGCTCCCAATCAGGTTCCTGATGGTCCTTTGTGGGACGTTGTTCCATTCTTGGACCAGCATGGCACCAAGCTCCTGGACACTTCTTGAACGGGCTGAAATTGCAAGCTGCAACTCATTCCAGACATGTTCGATTGGATTGAGGTCAGGGGATCTTGCTGGCCAGTCCATATGCTCAATCCCCTCCCTCTGTCGTTACTCCCCGACAGCATGGGCAACATGAGGACGGGTATTATCGTCCATCAGAATGAATCTACCACCCACTGCACCTACATTCAATCTGACGTGGACATCCAGGGTCTCATCAATATACCGTTGTGCAGTCAATGTACCATGTACAAGGACACAGAGCTCTGTTCGTCCATCCCAGCTGATGCAGCCCAGACCACGATTGACCCTCCACCATAGCAGTCATGCTCAGAAATGTTGGCTGCATGGAATTGCTCTCCTGGTCTTCTCCATACCCTAGAATGCCTATCTGTGTGGTTTAGGCAGTGCCTTGACTCATCTGTAAAAAGGACAGGTCGGCAATCTTCTCTGGTCCATCCAATGTGGTCCATGGCCCATTCATATCGTGGCTGGTGGTGGTTCTGGGACAGCTGAATGCGAATACATGGTGTTCTCGATCGGGGACCACCTTCGTGCAACCTTGCCCGGATAGTCTGCGTCGAAACATTTACCCCGGATGCATTCTGAAGGTCACTGCAAAGCTGGGTTGCTGTGACAATGTGGTTCCTACGGGCCTGAATGATCAAAAACAGGTCTTCAGCAGCAGATGTTGCCCTGTCTCTGCCACCACCATGTCATCTTACTGGTATGCCATACTGCTGAAATCTTGCCCAGGCCCTGGTGATCACCGTATGGTGCACACCAAGAGATTCACCAACCTGACGATGGGTAGCCCCTTGCTCCACCATCCCTACAGCCCGCCACATTTCTGCTTCAGACAAATGTCTTCTTACATTTGCATTTGCCATATTCAATCATTAAATCACAAGGGTTTGTGTTGAAATGAAGATTGAATACCCTACACATGTCATGCACATGTAGACAGAACACGAAAACATCATGAAAATCAAGGGGTACATGCTTTCCATGACTTCCACGAAAAGTCTGCCTGTCAAGAGAGCTAATGTAAACACTGGGGAGCATCTCAATACATTCCTCAATCATATCCACCAAAAATATCGCAAATATGTCACAAGAAAATTTCACAAAGATGTGTCAAATATTTGATGCTTAACAAACTTTGAGTAGTATATATTCAGGAATGTTTTCACTTTCGAAATCAATCTATCAAGCTTATCTTCTGGCAGTCTAGCTTCCATTTTTTGTGTGTCAAGAATGTTTTATGAGGGGCAGTAGAAATATTGAGTGAATTGAAAATTTTTGTGAGAAGAGCCATAGTTCATTCTGGGACAGACTCTGGAGGGTCAATCATTAAAAAATCGTCTAAAAGATGCAAAATGTTGTCAATTTTGTACTTGTGTTTGGCGAACCAGCATAGGGCAATCGATAATTTGTCAAAGATTTTTGGGCTACTTTGACAACTGAAAACTAGACGACAATAAAAATAGTACCTATTTAACTTAGGGCAATTTGGGGAATGATCTTCTTCTTCAGATCCTCCAGCATTCTGGTGGTGAAAGGGAAGGGCTCCGACTCAAGTTTCTTCAAGTTAAATTCCTAGGTTGATATTTGGATATTCTAACAGTGCTATAATCTGCCTTCCAAAACATGGCTTTGAAAAGAGCATAATTCATCAGATTTCACATACTCGCCACAATATACCTTGAACAGACAGGACAGAGAATCTTCACAAAAATCTATTCAACATGGAGGAGCAAAATTAGTTCACGATTAGTCAGTATGGGTTTATCCGAACTACAGTGATCAGATAGATCATCAAAGATTCGCCATTCAGTATTGGTTTATCCACACTAAACAGGTACACTGAAATATGGGTGACATATTCCTGCTCTTCATACTACGGTGGAGCCTACTTAATTGAATCTCTCTTAAATGTATATCCCTGTTAAATGATATAATTTCCAAACACTAAACTATTTGCCATACCTTCAGTACAGATTTGGCCTGTTATGCGTTATAGAGTATACTCCTGTTAATTGAATAAATAAAGCTGTGATATATCAAGAAATTACCCTGATAATCACCAAAGTCCCCTTGTTTATAAATCAATTTTGCCTCAGTAAATCAAATACCGGTATTTAATCTGTGTCTGGTTTGACAGAGCTCCTTGAGCTTTGTCAAACCTGATATAATAGAATAAAAGTTCAGTTTGTCTCTAAAAAAAGAAATATGACTAATCCCTGTTAATTGAATAATCCTGTTAATGGAATAATTTTTACTGGCAAAGTGGTTATTCAATTAACAGGGCTCCACTGTACTGTTAGTAATCTCATATCCCTTCACCCAATGCGGATAGCAGATGACACTTAGAAAATAAATTCTTGAGTAACTATAAAAAAAAAAATTGTCAAAAAAACATAGCGAATAACTCCTGATTGGAATGAGCTCAATGAGCTTATTCTAATAAGGATTCTTAATCTTGCTTTTGAGACAAAAATTGAAAAGATAATAAAATTGAAATTGAATAGAGATTTTTGTATAATAATGCTGGCTGGCTTTGTCCGTTTCGTTGGATAAACGGTAAATTGAATCGCCTTCAGATGGCTGAATGGGAAAGGGGGGTATTTCTCATGAGCCCCCACTCACCTTGTTTTTATTGATCAAATGAAGCTCCCTTTCATTTTCACGGTTTTCTGGGGGTTTGTTTCCAGAATTATGGGACTTGAATCTTTAAAAAATAGGTAATTTTTGACATGTCGTATGATAACTCAATAATGCTTTCACCGAATCTCTTGAAACTTTGTAGCAATGTTACAATCAGTGAAGGCAACACCCCTTTCAATTTTTTACGATTTTCAGGTTTGTCATTCTGGAGTTATGGGACTTTAATCATAAAAAATGACAATTTTTCATGTCACATCATTACTCAAGTTTCTTTTGACCAATTCTCATAAGTTATTTTCACACACTATTGAGATTGAACAAAGGAAGCTCCCTGTTGTCCACTAGGTCTGTCCATCCATCTGACTTTTCATCTGTCTGTCCATCTATCTGTCAGCATATTCCTATGTTGTACGATAACTCAAGTTTCCTTTGACCAATTCTCATAATATTTATACACAATATTGAAATTGATCAAACAAAGCTCCCTTTTTACCACAAGCAAATTTGTGTTGACATTACAAGGAACTTATAATAAGATAAATTTTACAAGGTTTCTATTAATAAATATTCAACTTTCCATTCAAATACTTGTCTGCTTGGAGCAACATTTTCTTGGTCTTTTCTTTCATAGTTTGTTTTCTCTCATAATTATTCCCCAGTGGGGCCCTTTCTGACATGTCAGTTTTCTAGTTCAATCAGATTCACAAATTGTATTATTTGAAAGAGATTATCATCATCATGTCAGTCGCCAAGTTCTCAAACTGGGTAAAAAAAGTGTTTCTATCACACAGATCTGGACAAACTTCCTGCTGTCTCCCTGCGGAACCTCCCCCATCCCCTTTGGCAACCTCCCCTTCACCCCTTATTCATCACACATAATGTCAATCCCTATACCACCAAGGACCCCTGTGGTCCTTGTATCTGTCTCCAAAGCTCTTCCTGTCATGGTTCATAGTGGCTGACTCATTCACTTTGTTTGCCATCTACACATTCTTTATTTGAACAGTTTAATCTTTAGAGGTACACTTACCAGTGAAGTAAGCCCAACCTTACCCCAAAAAGAGAGCACACTTCATTGCCAACATCAGGGACCTAGACTTCCATTCCTCCTGATATTGCTATGCCTATCAGCTATCCCAAACTAAGCTCAACCTCATTACCTTTGATTAGTCACTAGCATTTTCTAAGGCTAGCATTTTCTAAGGCTATGTACTCTTCTTGGTTCACCGATGAAATTACGAAAGCGGAACGTCATCGCAGACAATTAGAGCTGCAGTGGCATTCGTCAAAACTTTGGATCTGTAGGGAACAATATGTAACCCAAAGAAACCATGTATATAATTTGATAACTCAAGCAAAGAAGGCCTACTTTTCTGGTATTGTGTCTGATAATATTGGGTGGCCAAAAGTGCTGTCAACTGTTATGGACAAACTACTACACCTTAAGGCAACTACAGCTCTTCCTAAACACACATCAAAGGAAGAACTTGCTGGAAAATTCTCAGCTTTCTTCACAAACAAAATCGAGGTGATAAGGTCCAATCTTACAGCTGGAGGCAATGCCACACATGCCTCCACCTTTTCATCCAGTCCATTTGGCATGATGGATCATGTGCAGTTGGGCTCATTTGAACTGATTACTACCAACGATCTGAGCACAGTGTTGAAAAACTCGCCATCAAAACAGTGATCGTTAGACGTAATTCCGTCAAAACTTTTAAAATCCTGTCTGCTGGCTCTCACAACATGGCTTCTGGAAATTGCAAATAAGTCCCTTGTCTGTGAAATTTTCCCACAAACAATGAAACAGGCTCTCATTACCCCACTGCTCAAAAAGCCTGGACTTGATCCAGACGTTTTCAAAAACTATAGGCTGGTATCAAACCTTTCGTTCATCTCCAAACTCATTGAACGAGTAGTTGCCATCCAAATCCGTCAGCATCTCCACAGTTGTGGTTTATCGGAAGAATTTCAGTCTGCATATAGGCCACAGTGTAGCACTGAAACAGCACTACTGCGCGTTCAAAATGACATACTTTTGTCTATGGACAAACAACAAATATCATGTCTGGTGTTACTAGATCTTAGCACGGCATTCGAGACAATTGATCATGCCATTCTCCTGGAAAGACTACAAAGCTATGTTGGTGTTACTGGCATAGCTTTAGAATGGTTCAGATCCTATCTTACTGGCCGGACGCAAAGTGTCAGCATCAATGGTTCTGCTTCAGAGAGGCTCACTCTGAAGTTGTGTGTCCCCCAAGGCTCTGTCCTCGGACCCCTTCTCTGTGTTATCTATGTTTTACGATTAGGAGATATAATATGCAAACATGACCTAAATTTCCACTGTTATGCTGATGATACTCAGCTCTACATTCATTTCAAGCCCAAGTCTGAAATATTAGCTAAAGGACAGCTTGAGCGATGCGTGGCAGAGATTCAACTCTGGATGACAGAAAATTTTCTCAGAATGAATGCAAAAAAACCCCAGAAATCATCTGTTTTGGCCTATCGCGACAATTAACGAAAACATCTAAATATTCTCTTAACATCGACTCAAATAATGTCTCCCCGTCGGCCGCGGTTCGCAACCTGGGATATTTTATGGATGAACATCTGTCATCAGAAAAACATGTTAACTCAATTTGCAGATCTGCATATTTTCATCTCTGGAATATCAGCAGGGTGCACCCTGTGATCAACGGAACAGCCAAGCAGCTCATCCATGCATTTGTGTCGAGTCGCTTGGATTATTGTAACTCTTTACTTTTTGGGTGTAGGCGATCATTTATATGCCGACTACAGCTCATTCAGAACTGTGCAGCGAGAATTGTAACACGCAGAACAAAATTTTGTCACATTACCCCAGTGCTGCAAGAACTTCACTGGCTCCCCATGGAAATGAGGGTTGAATTCTTAATCCTTCTCCTCACATATAAAGCCTTGAGCAACATGACACCTTCCTATTTGTCAAGCCTAATCTAAAGATACAAATCCGATAGATCTTTGAAGTCAAGCACCACAGCTAACAATTTGGCTTATAGTCGTGGTAATCACGTGACAGTTGGTAACCAGGTTTTCTTGGTAGCAGCACCACTTTGGTGGAACCGGCTTCCAGGTCACCTGAAGGCACCACAAAACCTTAGCAGTCTCAAAGCATTACTTAGAACTCATCTTTTTCAGAAATTTTTAAATAGCTGTAGCTAATGGTTGCTAGCAGAGCACCTATTCCATGTGAAGCCTGAGAGTACTTCATAGTGGAATCATGGCTTTTAACTATATTATTATTATTAATGCTGGTCTTCACACTTTACAACAAATTCATACATGTCTATTTTGGCAAGTCAGCCTTGCCATAGCTTCAAAAAAAAATTCTTGTTAAATAAGAGGTCTCCTATTTACTTTTTATTTCTGATGGAGAAAACCCTGACCCTGTCTGGGGAACCTCTCTGTAGGTTAACTCCCACCGAAAAGTGATGCATAGCTTTGGGTTCTTTCCAACACCATTTTTCTGAGCTTGACTTCTGGATACCACCAAACCATTCTGTAGCTTCCTCACTTGCTGGATGATATAGGATCCCATCTTCTCTCCTCACTACTAACAGAATTCATTTTGCCATCCCAAGACGGACCATGATGGCTGGTCGATTAAAATTACTTAATGGAAAATAGACCACTGAAATATTTCAACAGATTTCAAATTTGGTAATGAAATTTCTACCGTTTTAGCACCCAATGCAGATTAGTTATGTTTTATCCAAAATATTAATTATTTTTCTTCCATTTTGCAAACTTTAACCAACAAAAGGCCTCTAAATTTCCAAAACAAAATATATAATAAAATTTCCTGACGAAATATTTGATTTGCCCCCAACCCTCTGTATCTCTGCCTCTATATCAGAATATCTTTAATTGGAAAACTTTTTCTGCTTTCTCAGCGTTCTTTCTCTGAACCTATCCCAGTATCCTGTGGTCAGGAGATAGCCAAAGATTTTGAACGTGACATTATATAAAATTAAAAAATCCCAGAATCCTGTTCTTCAGAGCTGGTACCTCTTGAAAATATTCTTTCAAATTACCATAGTCATCACTCATCATTCCCATCACTAAATCATCTCCCTCCCTCCCACACTCCCATTGATCATGTTTCCAGACATTATGATTTTCATCACCAAACAGGATGTCCCAGTAAGCAACAATGAACCATAAGGATCTCTTTATTCAAATAGCACAAAATCAAATCACAAAACTTGGCACTCTTCATTTATTAAGGATGATTTTGGAGGAAAAGATGTTAGAAATGACATGCATATTGGGATTAGTTTTGGTTATGAGGTCCTATGTTGAAGTAAATCGAGAAAAACATCTCTGATGTATTTGTGCTCATATGTTACCAATATTCTCCCCTGAATAAAAGATGATAAAAAGTCTCACAACTGATGGGAAATCAGAAGTCAGAGGGTTAACCATCATCTCTTTTCAAAAATGCACAACTTTTCAGATTGAAACACATTGCAGATTCACAAAGAGGTGGTGTTTGTATCTCTAAAAACAGAAAACACAAAGAAATTGCATAGTTTGTAATTAGTTCACACTTGCACACTTTTTAGGACCTTTTCACTCGCATGGCTCATGGCCTGTGTATGATAATGTGACTTGTTTACATCTTTTTGAGTTTTTGAAAAAGTGTAAATATATTACATAATAATATCATGTGGTTGAGTAATCAAACTTCACCTTGCACTTGAGTTTGTGGAATGTCCATTTGCTGCTTTTATGGGAACTCTTCTTTATGGGAATCCAACAAGTGGAGCTACAATGAACAGATGCAGCTTTACTGGTATAAGGATGACATCTCAGATTTATGTTATTCAAATGAATGCTTCCCAGACAGACAGTCCCAAATAGATGCCACCGAGATAGGCAGGTCCCAGATGGATATTTCCTAGATAGACGTGTCCCAGATGGACACTTCCCAGATTTATGGGCATTCGTTGGATGCTTCCTAGATAGACAGATCCCAGATAAATGCTTCCTTGATAGACACCAGGTACCTGGCCTCCAGATTCACATTTCTTATAACAGACAGGTTCTAGTTAGAAGTTCATAGATAGAGGGTTCAGATAGATGCCTCCCAAATATATGTCAGATACCTGGGCCACAGATGGACATTTCTCAAAATGGATGCAAAATAGATAAGTAAACAATAATCCTAATATTTTTATTTCATTTTCTTCACTTTAATATCGAGTTTTCCAAAACTCGACCTATGGTGTGGAAATCTTGGTTGGTGGTTGAAGCAGGTTTTACTAATTATTGAGGGATTTCAAAACTTTTTGGAGTATAGGTTGATATCCATGACCATCATCTGGAAACCAAAATTCAGGTCTGCTCACACTTTCTGCCAAGAGTTAAGACCTGTGTAAAAAAGTTCAGCTTGTTTGTGATAATTCAAAATGTTTACACCATAATTGAAACTTTCTTCGATGTTCACTCTATTGACAGTGGATTCTCAGGTGGTGTTATTTTCCTATGAATACCAGTTGATCATGTGATTTATCTCATGAATACCAATTGATCACATGATATTTAAACATCGCACATTGATATCACACACAACATTCAATTTTCCAGAGTCTGTTTTTACAGTTTGTAATTTCTGTTTACATTCTGTTTACGTTTTATAATTAGATGGCTTCCCCTGACTCAAGTTGACATTGGAATTAAATATCTTCAGAGATAACCCACACGCTGAGATGCAAACTAGTCTTGAGTTAAGGAAGGAACTGCTTTACTTGAAATAAAATAGAAATTATTTATCTTTTATCTTTTTGCAATGCAAATTAAACCCATCAATGCTGCTGTTCATATGTTATGTTCACCAACAATGCAACAATTAAGACACAAACGAAACTTACTTCAGTTTACAAATGCTCTACGATAAGATATGAATAAGCCAGTTGCGAATATAATTTAGAAATTGAAAATCATGTGGAAAAAAACCATGTCTTTCACTAAATGAGAAAAGATCTCTAACTTTTCGAATCTCTGGATGAGCCAAATCAACAAAACAAAATACCAAATAGGGAGTAAATATACTGAAATGAAAATTTAATTTCTTATCACCCTACCTTAAAATTGTTTTCAATAGGCTTGCATTACAGTGGAAGTCCCTAACTCGGAAGTATACTCTCTATTTTGATCTTTCCCAAGCGATTTGGGAAAGAAAAGTGGTGCAAAATCACCAAGAAAAAAATAAGCCAAAACTCGGTTGAGTGCTACCGGCATACAACCAGTAGGGGATGCTCTTTTCCTAGAACAGTTCCACGGCTTCCGGTACCAGTGCGCAGACATGTAACCAATGTGTGTAGATAAGTGCAGGGTGGATTACCACCAAATCACACACAGAGTGAATTATCCACTCAACTCGTTTACACTATGTTCCTGTGACTGAATTATGGATCTGCTGATCTTCAATAACAAGGCTGTGTTTTTTGTATATTCTCTTTATAACATTCAACCACATTTTTGTAATTATTATTTTCTCAGTGTTCGTGCACGACTTTCGTGTACCGTGCAGTTTGGTTATTGGTTGACTTTGTCAATTTATGCTATCCTTTTGGTTATTATTTTTGGAGTTATGAGTCAGTGGGGAGGGGGGGCTGTTCTGGCAGGATTTCTTCCCTCCGTTGAGGGTGGAATTTCTGCTGTCTGGGTCCCTTTTGGCTGTCTGGTTTCTGTTGCTTTCCCACCGGGCCTTTATTTCCTGCCACCTTTCTCTTGTAGTTGGGGGTGTTCTTCTTCTTTTTTTGGTTGGGTTCACCTTCCATTCTACTTCTCTCACCTCTGCTATGCCCAGGACTGTTCCTTGTGGGCAATGCCTTTTGCCGAAGCATGTGGATAATTCTCATGCTTCCTGTTCCACATGTAATGGGTGTTCTTCTGATCGACCCAGTGGCTCTGTGGGTCTTGATCGGCCACCTTTTGGGCTTCCGTGAACCGTGTGGTGCATTCTCGTGGCCGTTCCTCCTGTTCCCACGGGAAAGGGGAACGCTGTCGTTCAGGGCCTCCCGATACAACCACGTCTGGTGAGATTTCTACCCTCTCCGTTGGGGGTGTGCAGTCTTTTCCTGCAGTGGATACTGCCGGGGCTGTTGAATTATCCGGTGAAGAGATGCCTGGTTCTGGGATGGTTGTCCCTCTCCAGTTGACATCTGAGGCTGTCACTAGGGTTGTGACTCCTCCCTTGGAGCCAAGCTTGGTTTCTCTCTCCACCTTTTCACCGGTTTCAACAGCTTCCGACGTATCTGCTGCCACTGCTACTCCGTCTGCAATGTCGTTTCAGCCAGCCTCGGCTTATCCCTGCAGAAGTCTGCAGGAAGGTCTGGTAATTTGGACATGGGATATCGGCTACAGCCTCCCCTGACTTCAACTCGGCAAAGTCTGAAGGGGATGCTGGTCGAATCCTCTTCTATGGTCTCTCAGCCATTGAGCCCAGCAAGTTTTTCATTCGATTCAGACATGGTGGGCTCATTGGACTCTGTTGCATTTCCTTCCACGCACTCTGGTCCTTCGGCCAATTTTGCGGGACTGACGCATTTTGTGCAGCCTGGACCTTGTGTCCCTCAGAGGTCCACGGTGACTCTCCTGAGTTCCCACATTTCAGATCCTCGGGGTAATTCCTACCTATAAGCATCTGCATTCAAATGTTCCTGCTGCCACCCGTCGCCCCATGCCAGGTGTTCTAGAGGATTGTGACCCTTCACTGGTTAAAAGGGTCAGGAGCAAAGCCACTTTGTTGGGCTGTTCCCACATCAAACCAGCTGATACAGGCCATGAGCTTAGGGAAGCCCTCTCCTTGCTCACACAGGTTCTTTCCAAGAGCCTTCCCGTTGCCTTCAGCAAGGCTGTTAGTGGCTTCCAGGCTTCCAGGTACCCCATGGCGCCGCCTCCCGGGATTGGAAGCAGGCCACTTCCTGAATACCCTGGTGCTTACACCATGGGAGGCATCGGCTGGTTTGCCCGTGATGGGCTATGTGTCTTCCGACTCGGAGGATGGGTCAGACACACCCAGCAGTCTTTGGACTTGGGGGCAGCTCTTGACTTTGTGTTCGAGTTCCTTCCGGAACTCAAACCTTCAGACCAGCCGAAAGTTTCAGCCAGTCCGTGATCATCGGTCGCATGCCTACAGCCTGTGGAGCAACCTGCTGTTGGGCGCCTTCGACCGCACCAGTCGGCACAAGTGGTCGAGGCTTTTGCTGCATTGGACTCTAAGCTGAGTTCCAAGGCTATGAAGACTTCGTTCTTCACCAGGGCTGATACCTTTTTGCCTCCAGCGCGTTATCGTTCCTACAGTTCTTCCAATCCATCGGTCTGTCAGACTTTGATGGTCGTGGATCAAGTCTGCTGTTATTCCTATGGCAACTCTGGAGTCCCTGTTGGGCTTATCGAGAGAGCGCTAGGCCTGCTTTCTCTCTCAGATCACGTCGTCTCAGCCTTGGCTGCTTATCTGCACCCAGATAAGTTTGACGACATACAGGCTCCTTTGCATGTGATCTTCAAGGTGCTCTTGCATCTTACACACACGCATGTCTGTAACATGGCTAACTTGGAATTAGTTCGCCGGGACACCGTGTTGGACACACGTCGTTCCCTTCCTGAAGGGCAGCACTCTGCTCTTCGATCCGCTTCTTTGGTGTGTTCACGACTATTCCATGGTTATGTGGCAGTGGTCCAGGATGATGTCCTGCATCATTCCAAAGATCAGCTGCTGCTTTGCCAGATTGATCAGCCTTCTGTCGGAGGCTGGGGCCATTCTAAGCCTAAAAAATGCCCTTCTGATTCCTCTGTGAAACCAAGGGCTGATCCTCCTGCCGCCACTTCTTCTTCTTACTCACGTGGTCAGGGTAAGTGTCGGCAGACCAGAGGGAGGTCTCAGCATCCTTCATCTAGCAGAGGAGGTGGTTTTTCCTCTCACGGTCCTCACCGGGGCTCGAAATGAAGGTCCTCACCTCGATTCATCCCAGATTGGAGGAAAGATATCAGAGTTTGCAGACCATTGGGCCACGATCACATCCGATCCTTGGGTGTTAGATGTTGTTTGATCTGGTCTGCGGATATCCTTTTGGAGGTGCCCCACTCTGTCGAGAGTGCCTCTTCCAACCCAAGTTACTTCAGACGTTTCACGTTGGGAACTTTTTATCACGGAGATAGACAATCTCCTGTCAAAGGGTGCGAACAAGATCATCAAGAACATTCATTCAGTGGGATTTTATTCCTGCCTGTTCTTAGTGACGAAGAAGGATGGCCAACTCCGGCCAGTTATTGATCTGAGTATCCCGAACAATTCTATCATTGCTCCCAAGTTCAGCATGGAGACTTTCAGGTCAGTTCTCCACTCCATTCACAAGGGATATTTCACTTCTAGCTTCGACCTGTGAGACGCTTACTTTCACGTTCCGATTCATCGAAATACGCAAAAGTATCTCTGGTTCACTTTTCTGGGCAAATTTACCAGTTCAACGCCATGCCTTTCAGCCTCAACCTATCTCCTTGGGCCTTCACCCGACTGATGTCACATGTGATAGCCTTCCATCGCACGCAGTCTACTTTGGCATATCTGGACGATATCCTCCAGAGGCACTCCAATGCTGCTCTTCTGGGGTCAGATGTCAACACACTGTTGAGCCTGCTTACGTCGCTAGGGTTCAGAGTCAATGAGGAGAAGTCGGACCTGTCCCTTCTCAGTCGTTTTGTCATCTGGGGATGGACTTCTGTACTCTGATGAGACCTCTCCAACACTTTCTGCTCAGTCGTTGGAGGCTGAATGCCGATCCTCTGGATCTGGTGATTCAGTTACCAGCATCTCTTGATCGTCACCTTCTTCCCTGGACAGATGTTCAGTGGATTATGCAGGGAGTTCCGTTGGACCTGCCCATGTCCGATCATGTTCTGATGGCAGATGCCAGCCATCTCGAATGGGTTGCAACGTTGGATCCTCTAGGTCTTTCCCTTCATGGTGTATGGGACCAGGATCAAGTGGCTCTTCACATCAACCAGAAGGAGCTGCTTGCCCTTCTTCTGAGTTTCCAGCAGTGGATCCCCCACCTTTCGAATCGTCAGGTCCTTCTGTTGTCCGACAATTCGACAGTGGTCGCTAACATTCGGAACCATGGTGGCACACACTTGACTCCCATGTACGAATTGGCTTGGGATCTTCTACTGCTAGCTCAGGATGTCGACGACGGGGTGGTGGTTCGTCACATTCCCGGTCGTCTGAATATCCTAGCTGACTTTTTGTCCCGATGGGGCAGGGTCATTTCCACTGAGTGGATGCTTCACAGGGCAGTGTTCCAGTCGCTTTGTGATCTCTGGGGTCGTCCCCACGTCGATCTTTTTGTGACCCATTGGAACCATCGGGTGGACACTTTCGTGTCCCCGTATCCAGATCTTCTGGCTTTCGCCATGGATGCTCTGTCACTCAATTGGAATGGTCTAGTCGGCTACGCCTTCCCGACAGTTCCAATTCTGCCTCAGGTTCTAGCCAAGATAAGAACCTGCAGTTATCATTCTGATCGCTCCCCTGTCACCTCAGCAGTTGTGGATCAATTGGCCCCATTCTCTGTTGGCGGCTGCTCCGGCACACGTCTCCATCTACATCGCGACCTCTTTGTCAAAGTCACCCGAGGAGGTTTCACATTGACCCGACTTCCTTGTGCCTTCACACATATCTTTTTTCAGGTCCTGTCTCCTCCGTAGAGGTTTTTTGAGACAAGCAGTGGAGTGCATTTCTTCTTCAAGGAGACACTCCACTGGTTAAGCCTATGCAGCTTAGTGGAAGGTCTTCTGTCGATGGTGTGCTGATCACTCTGTTCATTATGCCGATCCTTCGATAATACAGATTGCAGAGTTTCTGGTATATCTGTTTGATTCTCGGGGTCTCCAGCCTGTTACCATCAAAGGGTACAGGTCCATGCTTTCGGAGACCTTTTCGTATGTGGGAAAGCATTGTATCGGCAATAATCTGTACCTCTCCAAGCTTATTCAGCACTTTTCTTTGAAAAGGCCTAGGATTTTGCAGCCTACCCCGAGATCATTACATGTACAGTTCATTTAAAATATTCTCTCCTCTCCACTAGTCGATTGCATAATAGGGTGTCTAAAAATAGGATAAGCTAATTGGCTTTGAGGGGAACTTTTTAGTATCCATGGTAATTACTTCAACAATAACAAGTGCAGTTGTCAATGATGATCTTATGGACAGTCAGCTGTGTTGACTGATTATATGGGACAAATGATTTTAACAAACAATACTTTATTAAGCAATTTTTTTTATTAATGATATCTGACTTTAATGCTTTGCAAGTATCTACAAACATTTGCACACACAAATAACAGAATATATTATATTTTAAAAAAATATATACGCAAGCACTTTTTCAAAGCACTATAATATCGATCGGGTTTTGTGATTAATGATACCTGACTTTAATTCTTTACAAGTATCTATAAACATTTGCACACATGAATGACAGAATATATTATCTTATAAAAAAAATATATACACAAGCACTCTTTCAAAGCAATATAATATCGATCGGGTTTTGTTTGCACTTTTGAATAGAAAATCTCTGCTAATATTCCATGGAGTTAGCACTCAACTACTAATGGTAAAAATACACAGTACGTGACAGGTGGATTACTACCAAATCACTTGTCAAGTGAATGTTTTACAGAACTCATATTTTTTTACACCAACTGATTTTTTTAAGGGTCACCAGATTTATCTACACATCCATCAAGAGACAATTTGCTTGCTTGTCTGCTGTTTATCGGCGTCTGTAAGTTGAAGTTGAGTGGATAATTCACTCTGTGTGTGATTTGGTGGTAATCCACCCTGCACTTATCTACACACCCGAAATAAATTGTGTGAACAAACTAGACACTTTGCAAGAAGCATTAGCTATTTATTTATTGGTGTTTAAGGTCACTTTTCATCAGCTATGGCTAATTGTGCCCATCGGTCACAATTGGCCATAGTTGCAGAAAAGTGACATTAAACACCAATAAATAAATAAATTGTGACCACAACAAAGGTCTAAAGTCAAGTTTAGCCGATCGTTTTACCCCTTTGGTGCCCATTTTAGTGGACATCCATCCCAGGCACTGGTGACTGGGTCCCATTTCACCAGTAAAGCGGAACTTTCTTACCATAGTAAATAAGCACTGCTTCACTTCCCGTTGCCACGGGGAAAGAAGCACTATTAAATATTATCACAGTGTACATTATTGTCTAAGAAATTCTGTGGAAATGCAATGAATGCCCCCCCCCCCCCCCCAATATTTGAGACGGCACACCTCTTGAGCGAGGTAGTGATCCATTTATTTATTTTTATTTATTTATTGGTGTTTAAGGTCACATATTTCTGCACAATGGCTAACCATGACCGTGACAGTTTTATGAGTGGAGGAAGCCGAAGTACCTGGAGAGAACCACCAAGCAACGGCAAGCAACTGTCAGCTCCCCAACATACCAACTCCACACAAGCAGGATTAGCTTGGTTGAAGACAGGTGCACCATCGACGTGCAGTACGCCTTAGGACACAGCGTCATCGTGCCCCCACGTGGGCAATGGGGGTGAAGTGTCTTGCCCAATGACATAACGCGGTTGCTGCAGGTGGGATTCGAACCGAGGACCTAGTGATCCACGCAACTCGTGTTTTTTCTATCTTGTTTAAAAAATAGCTTTCCCTGGTTAAACTTTCGTTTCTCCATTGCTGGCGACATTCATCTTTTTGGCGAGGAGATAACTGCTTCCAATTTTCGTGAAGTGACACAAACAATTCACAAGTCTCTTTAAAATTTAATCGGGGTCTTTTTTTAGAATTCCACATCTTTTTTTGAAAACAAAGTACAAAGAACTGTTTCAACCAGGGGAGATAAGTTTGACCGGTGTTTTTATTTTTTTCTTCTTCATTTTTAGCTCAACTTTGACGAAGTCAAATTTGAGCTATTGTCATGGCCCGTCGTCCGTCGTCCGTCTGTCCGTCCGTCCGTCCGTCTGTCCGTACGTCAACAATTGGCTATGGCTCGGGCTAGAGGTCGTATTTATGAACCGATCTTTAGGAAACTTCTTGTGTACCTTTGTTATGACCCTGGGACGGGAATGAGTGTTTTTAGGTGTGGTCCGAAATTCAAGATGGCTGCCAGCGGCCATTTTGTACCGATGATGCAAAAATCAGTTTTTTGTACAGAACTTCTGAATGAAAGTTCTGATTTGAATAAAGTTTTGTATAAATGTTTAGTACCATGGGATACATCACATATAATACGGGTTTTTTTCTCGTGTGTAAATTATGCAAATTAGACTGACTTTGATTTATTTAGTGTTACTTTCAGAGCTGTAAGTGCCAAGCTGCTATGGCTCGGGCTAGAGGCCTTATTTATGAACCGATCTTTACGAAACTTCTTGGGTACCTTTGTTATGACTGTGGGACGAGAACGCATGTTTTTGGGTGCGGTCCGAAATTCAAGCTGGCTGCCAGCTGCCATTTTGTACCGACGATGCAGAAATCTGTTTTTTGTACAGAACTTCCATATGAAAGCTCTGATTTGAACAATTTTTTGTATGAATGTTTAGTACCATGTGATACATCACATATAATAGGGGGTTTTTTCTCGTGCGTAAATTATGCAAATTAGACTAACTTTGATGTTTTTTGGTGTTACTTTCAGCACTGTAAGTGCAAATGCCAATACGGCTCGGTCTAGAGGCCGTATTTATGAACCGATCTTTACGAAACTTCTTGGGTACCTTTGTTATCACCGTGGGACGAGAACGAGTGTTTTGGGGTCTGGTCCAAAATTCAAGATGGCCGATGGCAGCCATTTTGTACGAAATTTGGTGCAATCAGATTTTTGCACAGAACTTCCTTATGAAAGCGCTGATTTGAATAATTTTTTGTGTGAATGTTTAGTACCATGGGATACATCACATATAATACGGGTTTTTTTCTCATGCAGAAATTATGCAAATTAGATGAACTTTGATTTTTTCAGTGCTGCTTACACACAGTAAGTACACATGTCAATACGGCTCGGGCTAGAGTCTGTATTTATGAACCGATCTTCACGAAACGTCTTGGGTACCTTTGTTATCACCTTGGGACGAGAACGAGTGTTTCTGGGTGCGGTCCAAAATTCAAGATGGCTACCAGTGGCCATTTTGTATCGAAATTAGGTCTAATCAGTTTTTTGTACACAACTTCTATACGGCTCAGGCTAGATGCCGTATTTATGAACCGATCATTACGAAACTTCTTGGGTACCTTTGTTATTACCGTGGGGTGAGAATGAGTGTTTTTGGGTGTGGTCCAAAATTCAAGATGGCCACCAGCAGCCATTTTGTACCAAAATTAGTGCAATCAGTCTTTTGTACAGAACTTCTGTAGGAAAGTTCTGATTTTAATAAATTTTTGTATGAATGTTTAGTAACATGGAATACATCACATATAGTACGGGGTTTTTTCTCGTGCAGAAATTATGCAAATTAGATGAACTTTGATTTATTCAGTGCTACTTATACTCTGTAAGTGCACATGTCAATACGGCTCGGGCTAGAGGCTGTATTTATGAACCGATCTTCACAAAACTTCTTGGGTACCTTTGTTATCACCTTGGGACGAGAACGAGTGTTTCTGGGTGCGGTCCAAAATTCAAGATGGCTGCCAGTGGCCATTTTGTACCGAAATTAGGTCCAATCAGTTTTTTGTCACAACTTCTACACAGCTCATATTTGTGAACTGATCTTCGCGAAACTTCTTGGGTACCTTTGTTTTCACCTTGGGACAGGAATGAGTGTGTTTTGGGGTGCCTTTGTTGTCACTGTGCTATGAGAACAAATATTTTGGGGATCAGTCAGACCCACTCTGGGACTCAAAGATTTTTTCTAGTTTAGCATCTGACTGTCACCCACCTTTACAATACTTTACCTATACATTTGTTACAGGCTACGGTCAGTATTTATGTACAGACCATTACAATACTTTATATGTACCTTTGTTATCAGGTCATTACCTAGATGTTTGTCATTGCTGTGTCACATACTATACATGTACATGTCTTTGTCTTGACAAGTTGAGCTACAGTGTCATTGACACTTTCATTTTTTTTTTCATGTCACTGATCATGTTGCGTGTCCTGCCCAAAATATTTTTTTTCAAGGGTGGTATCTTTTAAAATGGACACATTTTTTCGGTAAATTTAACTGATAATTTTCTGTTGGTAAACAATTTTCACTGTCAATGCAGTCCAGGATGTAATGGAAGGACATGACGGGGAAACCCCTTCAAAGTGCTTGCCTTATTGGAATGGGAATCTTTTTCCCTTTCAGTGCTCCATCGCAGGTCAAAACAACATAAACCTTGGTTGACATTCCTTTACCGCGATCATCGAGATCGTTCCAATGAGAGGTCATAAGCTATGTTTTTTTAACAAAAATTTAAAACATAAAATTTGAATGTAGATTTTTGTGTATAGTGCTGGCCGAATTTGGCTGTTGACGTTGGGTAAAAAACAGAAAGCTTGCTAGCGGTTTTCATGCTTTTTCCCGCATATTGGACAATTAATTTTTTTTAATGAATAATACATTCTCATTTTAGTTCATCCAAACTATTTCGGTAAAATGTTTATGCTACAATAAAAATTAAATCACCAGGTTTTAACTTTGAAATGTTCGGGCACTCGGCACAGTATAGAACCCATAATCCCGTATCGGAAAAAGCTATTGCCGCAGCGAAATGCCAGGATATATCGCCAATACTGTCACATTGTTGTTTCAAAAACATCGTACACCAAGAACACATTTTATTCACTGAAATACTCGTTCTATTCCACAATTTCATTTAAAAAATACAGATGCAGCGTTACGAGAATGAATGAAGACAAGATCATTTCAACGGAGACAATCTGACCTTCAATTATACGGAGGGGGGGGGGGGGGGGGATGGGGGAATCCAAATCGTATATCAGCGACAATTTTATTTTTATATGGAAACAAAATCGGAAATCTCACAAATTAACGAACAGATTTTTTCAATTCCTGTATTAAACCGCAGTACAGAGTTCTGGAAATGAAAGATATTGCATTTGTATCTGAATATTTTATTAAATGCAGGGTTTAGAAATTTTTTGACTGAACAATATAATTGCTAATCAGGGACAGTCTTTGAAAGATTTTTCTCGCCAAACATTAATTGGTTATGTAATCCTTCTCACATGACCGCACTAAAACAGCTTTTTATACCCGGTCGTTTCTACACAAACGACGGGGTAATTAACAAGTGCGGTGTTGTATGCAATGTACACGTAATGCTAAGATGAGGGCGTTCTTGTTATCAATGTGCTTGAAATTAATTCGCATTCACAACAAACTTGTTGTCCATCATTTATGCTGTATTTTTGTTTAAATAAATAGTTGATTCCTATTGGGGGACAAATAATGAATTAATCTACATTCATTTTTATTATGTTTGAAAACGATTCGATGTATTAATTGCATACACACAGAATGTTTTTCATATGCGACTGGATATCAGTAATTTGGTTTCATCGAGAAACGAATCGCCTTTGATGTCTGGATTTTCCCGTCGTCTTTAATTAGCCTCGCAAAGGGGGTTGTGGACCCGTGAAGACAATGTGTTCACCGGGTGTGTCGAAAGGGCAATTTAAATGGAGCATACACGTTATGTTATGTGGAATTGGGTGCTGCTTTGCTTTGTGGCGGATGGGGAGGGGGGGGGGGGCACCATTTGAACATTTATCCCAGGTGGATATGTGTTTTCTCACATACAAGATGGCTTTTCTAATGACTTTTGCCTCAGCCAGAAGTGTTAGTGAGCTTCACGCTTTCTTGGTTGATCCGGTCTTTCTCAGTAGCTCCACCAACAGTGTTACTTTTACCAGTGATTGCTCCTTTCTGGCCAAGAATCAGATGCCAGAAACTATTCCATCTGGATAAGGGCTCTTCCTTCTGCTGAGGGTAATCGCCTTTTGCTCTGTCCGGTTCATGCAATTAGCATTTATCTCAACCGGACACCGTTCTTTACGAAAGGCAGGAAACGATTTTTTCTGTCTCTTATTCCTGGTTGACAGAAGATCTTTCCTCAATCCATTTCTCGATGGATTTGTCTTGCTATTCACACCTCCTATGCTCGTCTAGCAACTGACGATTGTATTACCAATCGTATTGTCTACCTCCTAGGCTTATGCTAATTCCATCAAGTTGTCGGATGTTATGCAGGCAGCCTACTGGAGAAATGCTTCTACTTTCTCCACCTTCTATCTGCGTCAGATGCAGGAGCAGTCTGAGAACCTTTGCTCTTTGGGCCCTCTTTCTTCTGCTCAGAAGGTAAGAAGGTCAGTTCCAGCCATGTGCTTGGTTACTGTCCTTTCTGTCTGTGTGTCACACAGAGCTATATGCCTCATCTTTCATTGTCTTTTAATTATGTTTATAATTAGTGATGCTTTGGTTTTATAGGCCTAGGGAACTCTTCTTCTGTCCACGGTTCCAGCGCAGTCGGGTTATGTTTTGGGTTGGTTATGTGATTCCCTACTCCTATTGTCTATTCAGCCTGTTGTAAACAATTGTAAGGTAGGTTGATAAGAAATTTAAATTTTATAGTAAATTTCCTTTCTCATTATACCTACCACAATTGTTTACGCGGAGGCCCTCCCGTCTTCTTATTCAGGTAAGAATCCTTCCTCCACGCTAATCACATAATTCCAATCTTGGCGGATTCAAAAGAATGAGTCATTGGTTACACATCCATGCACTGGTACCGGAAGCCGTGATTCTGTTCTAGGAGAAGAGCGTCCCCTACTGGGTGTGAACCGGTAGCACTTAACCCAGTTTTAGCTTATTTTTTCTTGGTGCTTTTGCACCACTTTTCTTTCCCAAATCGCTTGGGAAAGATCAAAATAGAGAGTATACTTCCATGTTAGGGACTTCCACTGTAATGCAAGCCTGTTGTAAACAATTGTGGTAGGTATAATAAGAAAGTAAATACTATAAAATTTAAATTTTTAACAGTTTTTAACACTAAGTGCCCAACATTAACAATGATAACTGTTTCAGTGCTTATTTTGATTTTTATAAACCTTAGAAACAATGTTCAATAAATTAACAAAATTATAAAACTGATTGATTGGTTAATATACTACTCAAAGTTTGCTAAGCACCAACAAGTATATCCAACTACCTGTTTTACGTTTTAGTTGAAATATTGTATTGAAAAGTGTATATATTTTTTATTTAATTATGTCTTTAATGATTTAAGTACAGAAATTAAGATTTTATTTGTGTTTGACATTATTTTTTAGCTTTTGAATACGATAACCATGGAAAATGGATATTATTGGTAAAAGGGGAAATTTTTCAATATGCCAAAAAGTTGACGGAGCGAACTGGTATGGGTTCAATATCGAGTATGAGACCCATCACTGTTAATTACAGCTTGACAACGCCTTCTCATGCTCCCAGTCAGGTTCCTGGTGGTCCTTTGTGGGATGTTGTTCCATTCTTGGACCAGCATGGCACCAAGCTCCTGGACACTTATGGTCTGGACTGGACGGGCTGAAATTGCAAGCTGCAACTCATTCCAGACATGTTTGATTGGATTGATGTCAGGTGATCTTGCTGGCCAGTCCATACGCTCAATCCCCTTCCTCTGTTGGTACTCCCTGACAGCATGGGCAACATAAGGACCATTATCGTCCATCAGAATGAATCTATGACACCTGCATACATTCTGACGTGGACACCCAGGATCTCATCAATATACCGCTGTGTAGTCAATGTACCACGTTCAAGGACACAGAGCTCTCTACGTCCATCCCTGCTGATGCCGCCCCAGACCATGATTGACCCTCCACCATAGCGGTGATGCCCAGCAATGTTGGCTGCATGGAATTGCTCTCCTGGTCTGCTCCATACCCTAGAACGTCTATCTGTGTGGTCTAGGCAGTACCTTGACTCATCTGTAAAAAGGACACGTCGCTAATCTTCTCTGGTCCATCCAATATGGTCCATGGCCCATTCATTTCGTGCCTGGCGGTGTTTCTGGGACAGCTGAATGCGAATACATGGTCTTCTCCATCAGAGACCACCTTTGTGCAACCTTGCCCAGATAGTCTGCGTCGAAACATTTACCCCGAATGCATTCTGAAGGTCACTGCAAAGCTGGGTTGCTGTTGCAAAGTGGTTCCTATGGGCCTGAATGATCAAAAACCGGTCTTCAGCTGAAGATGTTGCCTGTCTCTGCCACCACCATGCTGTCTTACTGGTGTGCCATACTGCTGAAATCTTGCCCAGGCTCTGGTGATCACCGTATGGTGCACACAAAGGGCTTCACCAACCTGACAATGGGTAGCCCCTTGCTCCATTAAATCATGAGGGTTTGTGTTGAAATGAAGACTGAATGCCCTACACATGTTGTGTACATGTAGACAGTACACGAAAACATCTTGAAAATCAAGGGGTACATGCTTTCCATGACTGTCACGAAAAGTATGCCTGTCAAGAGAGTTAATGTAAACACTGAGGACCATCTCAATACATACCTCAATCATACCCACCAAAAATATCGCAAATATGTCACAAGCAAATTTCACAATGATGTGTCAAATATTTGGTGCTTAGCAAACTTTGAATAGTATATTTTGCAAATTGTTTTTTGTAACAAACTGAAAACCTGTATTTACGCTTCAATGAATTACTGATTTTTTTTTACCTATTTGAAAATATTCAAGTTTCTTGTTTGTTAAATGTTAAAATTGTTTTATTACAATCTTTTGGGGAGTATGTTTGTGTTTGTGAACTCCACAAATTTAAAAAAAAAAATTTTTTCAATAGATGAATATTTGATTAATGATGCTGCTGCGGCTGCCCACTTTGTAACGTGTACCAAATGTTCAACAAATAGGTCAGTTATTAAGAGAAAAGTTTCAATATTATGTAGGCTCAATCTAAATTTGAAAGTCATATTTCTCTATTCTTCAATTCATTCGTCATTTCCTTACCTACTTGAAGTCGAAAGACCCCACATTTCTTGTTCCTTAAAATTAATTTGCTACACTCTACTGTTGATATTTTTGGAAAATGGTATTGGATATGCATGATTGGACACATCAATATGTTACCAAGTTTAGTGTGGATCCTGAATGTCACCGGCCCATGAAAACTTTCTGCAGGTTTTTTGCATGAGCGCTGCATTAATGTCTGTGTGGTAAGTTCTGAAATTTTCATTTGTACTGGACGGGCTTTTTCGGAGGTCTCATCATTCTTTTCTTGGTATAAACTCATTCACCAGTAGTTTCTGGTCGAAACGTAAGTTTTGAGGTATGCGAAGACTGACATGTGATGAACATTTACATTGGCATGTTGGAAGCTGGCAACAGACATACTGCAGTGGCTCAAATTCTCAACAATACTCAATCGGTGATTAGCAGGTTGTGGTCACACTACAGTCAGACAGGCAATGTTGATGACAAACATTGGTCAGGTCATCCAAGGGCGACAACTGCTAACCACGATAATTTCACCCGAACCACAGCATTATGTATCCACCATCAAAGTGCCTCAGAAATTGGACAGCAGCTTCACCGAGTGACAGATGTGGGAGTCTATCTGGAATTGCCTACACAGCTGGAATTTGTACGCTCGACGACCTCAAATAATTCCACGTTTGACTGAACGTCACATCACAATAAGGCGTAATTGGTGTGGAGCACAACAGAGCAAGGACAATCGTCGGTGTAGCAACGTCATGTTTTTCGAAGAATCGAGGTTTACTCTCGACTTCTGCGACAGGTGAAACAAGAGTGTGGCGGCGGCAGAATGAATGATCATTTTGGCGGTGGATCGGTTATGGTGTGGGGAGGCATAACCATGACAAGCAGAACAGCATTACATGTCATCCAAGGGCGTGTCACATGGCAGTACTACCATGACAACATGTTAGCAGCTCATGTAGTGCCATTTGCACGTCGTCATGGCCGTCGATTCATTTTCCAAGATGACAGTGCAAGAGCACACAGGGCCCGTGTCACTCCAAAGTTCCTCCAGGAGCAGAACATCACTACACTGCCATGGCCAGCACTAAGTCCAGACCTTTCACTAATCGTGCATGTCTGGGATATGCTTGGCAACAATGCCAACAGCCCCCTACCAATGTCCAGGAACTCGCTGCTGAACTGCAGGAAGAATGCAATAACATCAGTCTCGCGAACCAAGGAGGATTTACAAGGTATTGAGGTCTTGGACTGAATGTGGTAAATTCTCAGACTGACCGTCCATGACTTCTACAGCTCAGGCGTGGAATGTGTGCTTGTCAGACACCCAACTATTGCTGAAATTATTCACCAGATGTCACAGTGCAATGCCTCAACTGTCTTTTTGATGAAAATATAAATATAGTTCTTCATATATCTCACTTTTATCAAATATCCCCTACTTTTTTTAATAGTATATTTCTGTCTGAAAAAAGAAATTAAGAATCAATAAGGGGCTACTACAGAGATTGTTCTTCAAAGCAGAAATAATCTCTCAATAGAACTTTGGGTGTCACTGTCTGTGACAAAGAAGTAGTCTGCCCCAGTAGTAGTTACACTGTCAACTCAAATTTATAATCAGCCCCAAATTCCATTATACACTCAAAAGAATAATAGCTTGAACTTCACTGGTTCAAACTATCAGTTCCATCTCCACAATCTCTTCTTTCATATCCAGAATTCAATCCAGGGCTGGCTTTATCTATTTGAAAATGTGTTTTAATAACTGTTTTTCAGCTTTCATCAATAAATATTTTAATTCTAGTGAAATAACAAAAAATTACATAGCAAGTTTTTTTCATGGAACATAAACACGGGTATATTTTGTCTTTCTAGTGAATATGTGAAGTAAATAAAGCTAATGTTTTGAATACAACAATAAACTTGGTGTATAGCTCTACATTATCTTCCCTTGAGTTTTAGTGATAAGCTGGAAGACAAATTTTACATCCTTTAATGGTGTCCTCCCCCATCCCCAACCTCAAGAGCATTATTTGTGAGAACCATTTACTCAACTGGTGAAGTGACAGATTAATATGATTTTCAGATTGTTTTTCTCTAGTAAGTGTTTTTCACTGTTTTATTGGATGATTCCAAAGGGGACCTTTAACAAGGTTATTCTCTCTTTTAATTCATTCCATTTGCATACTACATAATTGTTATCTTTATACCCCCAATAGGGAGGCATCTTAAATCCAGGTTGTCTATCTGTCCATTAGTCAGTCCATCGGTCCATCCATCCATCTGTCTGTGTGACTTTATTTTTCCTCCATCCAGAGCCATAACTCTATAATGCTTTGTGGATTTCCATGAAACTTTACACAAGGATAAAGACCAATGGATGGTCTTTTGCATGGCAACTCCATGCTCGAGTGACAAAGGTTAAGGTCACAGGAATGAGAAAACTTAATTCTCTCACAGACTGTATTTGTCCATCCTCAGCATGATTCTATAATGTGTGGGTGGATTTCCACAAAACTTCACGCAACGGTAAAGACCAATGGAAGGTCTGTATCACAGCAACACCATGCTCGAGTGACAAAGATCAAGGTCATGGAAATGTGAAAATTTAATTCTCTCACAGACTGTATTTGTCCATCTGGAGCTATAATTCTATAATGCTTGTCTGGATTTCCATGAAACGTCACACAGTGTTAAAGACTAATGGAAGGTCTGTTGCACAGCAACACTATGCTCAAGTGACAAAGGTCAAGATCACAGAAATGTGAAAACTTAATTCTTTCACAGACTGTATTTGTCCGTCTGGAGCCATAATTTCTATAATGCATGGGTGAATTTCCAGAAATTTCACACAAAGGTAAAAACTAACGGAAGGTCTGTTGCACAGCAACTTCATGCTTGAGTGACAAAGGTCAAGGTCACAGGAATGTGAAAACCTAATTTTCTCACAGAATCAGGTTTTTCATCCTGAACTACTGACACTGCTAATTTAAATGTATTTCATTAAATTCAAAATTATAGACTACAGTGAGCACCAAATTTGACACAAAACTTTTCATTGCAGTATTATATGCCATTTAGCCATAGTTCGGGGGCATCGATGGCCGTGAAGTAACTTTTACGTCTTGTTTTCAATCCTGACTTCTCTACACCAATTAAGAATAAGTCAGCTGGAAAATGATATTTTCTGTTTACAGTGTTCCAACATTTATTTGCATTTTTCAAACCTGTTTATGATCCAGTGCAATACGCTAAAATGTTTATTAAAAACTAATTTTAAAGAAAATAAATTCTTACATTTATATTATCTGCATTATTACGATAATTGAAACAAATTTCACCTTTTCAACCAGTTCTGAAAAAATATCTCAAGTCTAAAAAGTGGTATTAATTTTGTCCTGTATTCCTAAACAGTTAAAAAATCTGTTTTCAGTTTCAAATAATATCTTGGCAGGTAATGTGTCCCAAATAAATTGTGAAAAAAGATAAATCATTACCATACACAATTAGATTTAAAACGAAGACAAAATACATGCATATACTCTCTTATTCTCTTCTAGCTGCTTATCAAATCCTAATATTAACAAACATTGGAGGCTTTTCAAAGAGCTTTGCAAGAATGAATGCCAATGGGCCATATGGATAGACAAAGGGAAATAAACCAAACCAAAAAAGAACTAGACTAGAGTTTCGATTTCAAGAAATGGAGAGATTCACCTATTTCACCTGAATTCCCTTGGCATTGGCAAAATCGGCCAGCAAACTGTTATTCCATTCATAAATGATAGAAAACCATATATAAAACTTCTTTGACAGTACCTTTCTGTTATTCATGCAAATATTAATGGTGTAGGGTTAACTCCGAAGCCAGGGGTATAATAGCAAAGCATTTAGGAGACGATACCTGCACACATTTATGGAAAGTGCTTCTGAAAATGATTAATCAAACTTCCAAAGTTCTCAAAAAACGGGTGTTTTTCTGATAGTTCCTATCATCTTAATGCAATCAAATGGGTTAAACTTTATTAGTTGACAGGTGATCCTACAAACGGATAGACACGGCTTTTGCAGATTTTGCCTTCTGAACTGGCTGTAAACAAAAGTTGGCAAATTTTGTGAAAAATCACCATTGTGTTTGACAGTATGCCTGTTGAAGCCACCATAAGACCCCAGGGATAACCATTTCCTTGTAACATATAACAGATAGGATGTTCCATCTGGATTGTGAAATCCAGCTTTATAAAGCATTTTCACCTCCCTTTTCTCAGTGAAAGAAAATTGTTACTTCAACATAACAAATTCTCAATAGCTTAACAAATTCTCAAAAATGAGCATTTTCCATTCATTGCCAACCTTCATGTTGCTGGCATAGGCATTGGGTTAACTTTAAAGATAACTTACAACTACAAACATTCTTGACAGGTTATTATACAATCAGATATGCATCTTGTTTTTTTTATTTTCGATTCAAAACTGACTGGAAACACGAACTGAACATGGAAAATTTTGCAAAAATAACCATTGTTTGACTGTTGAAACTACCATGATGGCACAGGGTTAAATATTTAATAATAACTTCTAAACAACAAAATTGTTTCACTGTACACTACATTTGGTCCTTTCCCATTTCTCAGCTTAGAAAATCTGTACATAAACTTACCAAGTTCTCAAAAAACGAGAGTTTTGCTGACAGTATCGATCTGCATTTTGCTTGGACAGGCATTGGGTTAAACTTTACAATATAACTTACAGCAGCAAATATTCTCAACAGGTGACAATGAAAACAGATATGCAAAGTATTTTCAGATTTTCCATTTGGAACTGACAGTAAACACAAGCCAAACTTGTAAAAGTTTAAAAAAAATCACTATCTTTTGACAGTACGACTATTCAAGCTACCATGTTGGGGCAGAGTTAAACTTTTCATTATAACATATAACAGCAAAGTTGTTTCACTAACATTGCTGCATAAAGCGATACACAACATTTGGTCCTTTCTGGTTTCTCAGTGGAGAAAATGGGTACATAAACATACCAAATTTTAAAAAAAAAAATGAGTGTTTTTCTGACATTACCCATCTTCCTGTAGCCAGAATAGGCGCTAGGTTATTTATTATTTATTTATTGGAGTTTAATGATACTTTTGACAGCCAGGGTCACCGAACAATCAGACAGTTTTAAGGGTGGAGGAAGCCGGAGTACCCAGAGAGAACAACTGTCAGACTCCCCAACGTACTAACTCCATACAAGCAGGGTTAGTATTGGTTGAAGACAGATGCACCATTAACATGCAGTATGCCTTAGTACACAGCATCACCATGCCCCCACATGGGCAATTGGGAGGCATTGGGTTAAACTTTATAACAAAACTTAAAACAGTACCACATGTTCGGGGTGGGGGGGGGGGGGGGGGGTGGGGGGGCACAGTGGCTCAATAGCTAGAGGTGCAGGCTGCAAGCCAAGAGGTCCTTGGTTTGAATTCCACCTGCGGCATCCGCGTTGTGTCTTTGGGTAAGACACTTCATCCCCATTGCCCATGTGGGGCACAGTGGCGTTGTGTACCAAGGCATACGGGACATCGATGGTGCACTTGTCTTCAATCAATGCTAACTCTGCTTGTGTGGAGTTAGGATGTTGGGGAGCTGACAGTTTCTCACTGTTGCTCGACGTTTCTCTCTTGGTACTCTGGCTTCCTCCACCTGTAAAACTGTCGTGGTCATGATTAGGCATTTTGCAGAAATATGTGAACTTAAACACCAATAAATAAATGAATAAACCCATATGATCAGTAGTAAATGATAAACACTGGTATGCAAAGTATTTTTTTTCGTTTTGCTTTTCCAACTGGTAAAAAAGTGAATGCAAAGTGGCCGAATATTGATAACAATGAGACAGTACTCTAATTCAAGCCACCAAAAGTGGGTGAGGGTTATGTCAGAGAGCAAAACATACAAAACAGTAACTATGAATGCTCCATCTTACCATGACAAACATTTGAGAACACATTCAATTTGTTCCATTTCTGGAAATGTCATGTGAGAGTTGGCCATTTTTGACAAAAATGCATTTTGTTTGGAATTTTATGGCCAACAGGGGTTAACATGGGTAATACCACTTATTGAGTGAATAGCAACATGTTATACTCTATATTTGTTGAAGGTTCCAGCGAAATGGTACAACATAATTTTAGGAAATGTGTCAAAATGGCCGGTCTTGACAACATTCAGAAATGCCATGACCCCCAGAGGATAAAGTTCACATCGAGCCAAATTTCATCAAAATTGTAAAAAACATTATTGCAGATTCCATCAGATAAAAATGATTGGAATAAAAAAAAAAAAGAAAGAAAATAAGAATAACTAAAGATTTCCCTGTTGAAAATAGGTGAATCTAAAAATTGTGATTCTGTAGAATTACAGGCTCACCACAGAAGATAAAAAGTACTGGAACTCGTACACATGTTGATGAACACTTCATATATACCATACTGTAGCGGGAAATATCTTAATAATGAAAACTGAAGTTTTTTCTTACTACTCACTTCATCGACAGTCAGAATGGGTTAAAATTAAAGGGAGGTCACATTTCCATTTCTCTGAAACTACTTGGTCAATGTAAACCAAACATGTCACAAATAATGTATGGAAAGTCCTCTGAAAACAATCCTCATTTTGTTTCGATCAGATGAAGGAGCATGGCAGCCAGCTGCATTCTTTGATTCTTATTAGAATAATTGAGGATATGTAGTCCTACCAGGTGAGCGATTACAGGCTCTTTCGAGCATCTAGTATTATTTATACTCCCAGCTCCAGTATGCATTAGCATGATTTAGTCTTCACCCTCAACTTTCACTGATAAACATGAGAGTACAGAAAAAAATAAGTACATGTTATATAAACTGAAATTAGCAACATTCTTTAAATCAACAGCTTTCTTGACTGCCAAATTTCATAATTTTGTCCACATCAAGTTATTCATTTTACTAATGAAGAATGCTACAAACACTGAAGAATTCTTTAAGGAGTATCGGATAATGCAAGACTTCACACTCTATTCTAAGCTAAGGTCAGTTGGAGTCACATCAACATTTCATAGGTTAAAGGCAATTGTGTAGCATCACACTGCGCCATCTCACCTCCACCATGTCATCACACACCCAATTTGTTCTTCTCTTTGATGTCTCTGTTTGATAAATGGCCTTCTTTCTTATCACTGACAAAATAATCAGACCTTTTTTTCCTCATTGTTATTGAACTGAATAATTTGCTTTGATTTTTTAATCAGAAATTATTTATTGTATTTGGATAACGACTGACATTAAATGAATATTCTACCATTTGAGGTTTACAAATAAAAATCAATTTCTTAATAAGATTACTGTGAGAGTAATCAGCATTTAGAATTGATTTGTTATCTCAGCCTTCTCCGTGGGGAACTAAGTGTTTTACTCTACAAGATTGCTGTGCATTTTATTCATTTAGGGAATAATATAATGATGGAAGACTCATAAATGTTTTGCATTGTGTGCTTCATAAATCAAAAATTATTTTCTTTGCAGCATATGAGATTAAACTACCATAGCAGTTTGCATTTTTATTATGTATGATTTAACCCTCTGAACACTGGTGTCAAAGTACCAAAATTTGAAGTAGGATATTTTTCCCAAAATGTAACTAAGGAATTTAACCAGTTCACTTTTGTTTGACAGAGCAATCAACCACAAAAAACAGTCGCTGTGTGGTTCTGAGGTGCTGGTTCAGAGAACCACAAGCGATCACCATTGGACTTGCAGACTTAGAGGCAGACAGGAGTGTTAGGCATCAACCACGCAGCTGTGGTCACACCCATAGAAAGGAATGGTTGAAAACCAACAGGCAGCATCTTTTCAAACAAAACTTGTGTGGAGCCTTGCCATGGAATATAGAAGGGTTCCACATCAATAACATAAAGAGCAGCGACATGAAGGCATGCCACTCCTACTTCAAGCACTTCAGCAGGCCTCAACAATTCAGGCGAACGATCATTCCGTTTTCCGAGAGGTTACGCAAACAAAATTACGGTGAATGGACGATCGGTTAACCAAAAGGATCCATTGGTTAACCGACTTTTTTACGATCGTCATATTAGATGCCTGAGGAGAAAGTAGTACACATACAAATATCAAATTTGTGCTTATTATTCAGGTGTAAGCATAATTAGAAACATCTTGTCACAGTTTATGGAAATTGAAATGCACTGTAGCCTGATGTATGATAGGGCCACACGTTCTTATGTGCAATGCTGCCAATAGAAGAGGCATAACTCTATATTTCCAGTGATTGCGTATTACTGCTTCGCTGATATTTTTATTATCGGAAGTCATCGCATGTTGCCAACAGAAGAGGCATAAGTCTACATTTTCCTCCCAAACCCCCCCCCCCCCCCCCCAGCTCAGGCTTATGGCCTTCGGGATATGCCTGTGGCATATCATGTTTGGATTTTTGGTTAACCAACAGGTTAATGAAACAAATTTACTTAACCTTCAGAATAGATTAATGAACAACTAAATGGGGAACCTGTTTAAAGGTTTACCAAAATATGGAATTGTCAAGGCCTGCTTCAGCCATCCAAAAGCTAGGTTGAGTATTGTAAAGATCAATGGTACAATGATGGAGGCACAGGTTTTGCCCAAGTATGCAGGTGGATGTTTGATTCAAGTGTACACCTGTGTTACCGGCAGAGTTTGGGAGGTATTCTGAGGAGCAGGGCTAGGACCCCTGACGGTTCTATTGACCACAGGTTTGGAATCAAGTTAAAGGTCAGAGAAACGTTCATTGCAATTGAAAAGCACACTGAAGTATTGCTTCCAGAAGTTCACTTGGCATAATAGCCAATGGTGAGTGATTGACATGCAGGTTGCTCATGGACTGAAGTGAACTAGACTACCTTATCGGGCCCCTGCAAAGATATGCACTTGGCCACACTGACCTACAATGATGGGCCCCAGCTCCTGTATACTCAAAGAGCCTGTATGCTCATCTACATCCACATCAAACTTCTTAGTATGCTGCGGCATTTCAACTCTGAGGAGCCAGTCAGATAGCATCTACGTCAAGTAAACAGTGGTCCACAAGAATCCAAGCCTATTTATCGCCAGAATTTGGAATGACAAACCCAATTACAGCCATTCTCAAACGAACTGCTTTCCCATTGGTGCAACTAGATACAAGACCTTTACATGCCACCTGACTACACAACAAGCATACCCCCCCCCCCCCCCCCCCCCCCAAAAAAAAAAATCTAGAATACTGGCAGCAGGTTAAAGACACCCAGATTATGCAGTTCTTGAAATGACAATATCCTCGCTTCCCACCAACTGTCCAACCTTAATGATTGTGGAGGCAGTGGAAAGACAACTAGGGCAATTGTGCTCTTCCGAGTTAGGGACCTGTGTTGTTCACCCTGACCTGCCATCATGCAAAAGAAATACAGTTTAGGAGTGTCAAGACCTAGACCACATCACATCATTGTAGGGCTCAGACCTAGCCCTACTGCAACTTCTGGTCTAGTGACAGAATGACTGGATTTCAGAGAGAAGGGGCCTGAAGTAGGTCCGGCGCATCATCATCTGAGGTCTGCATCAGTTCTCAATACCTGCCTGGACTGGCTAGTTAGAGAGGGGTACAAGTTGTGAATTGCTGTGAAGAGGTTGAGGTTGTCCACAAGGCAAATATGAAGCTCTCAAAACCATTTGCCTAAAACCAGACAGAGTTCAGTGCTAGATGTGTAAAGCTCTTCGAAGCTGCCATGGGTGGTTTGTGCAGCAGTGGGAACTGTGCAAATTGTTTCTCACCAGCCTTCAGGAAGATAGAGATAAAGCTCAGGCATTGCTCTTCCAGAGGCAGAAATAACACTTCCCAGCTGTCCCTGCTTCACTACTGTACCATTCCTGAGTCAGTGGGCAACAGAACGTCTGGTTATCATTCCTAGTTCCCTTGTCGATGAGAAAGCCCCACTAAAGGTTATGATCATCAGTGGCTTTCTCCAGTCGTCGAACCTGCCCAATGGAGGGAACCAACATCATTTCCAAAAGGCCATCCAGAGAAAGCTTGTGGCCTTCAAGTGTCAGGTTCAGACTAAATGCTGCAAATAGTTCAAACTAAATGTGAACTACATATTGCAGCTCAAAGAGGGCCAACAAGATTGTGCTACCTGTAACATTGAAATGCTGTGGGCCACCTATCAGCTCAGACAAGCAACAGTTCAACATAGACAAAATAGACAACAGCCTTCAACAATACAATTGCACTGTATGCCTTACCTGGCTGGAGTCTAACTAAAAACAAGTAGCTGTGACCCTCAATGAGTAGGCACACCCTCAGGTCACAGGATGTCATATGGAATCACAAGCAGCTCTTCCTGGACATACCCAATTACAGACCCATCTTGGCTCACCATTCATTTCTCAAATAATAGAGGACAGTCTCACCGCCTGTCCAGACAACCACATCAGAGGGGATCTTTTGCTACTACAAACCAGCAGAATGCCCTTGTATGACAGAAGGTTTTTTGCATCACTGTCTTAACCTTAATGGCATCAGAGGGCTTTTTACTTAAGCGCTGAGACAACAGACGGTAGCCAGGCAACCCAATCAGTGGATCTCTGACCCTCGTGCTTCATCTCCTGGGCACACTCTGACCAAATAACTGCTCTGCAAGCATAGGGTTAACTCTTCCTACATTACTTCACACTCTGTGGCCTTCCCTCTCACCATGCCCGACTTGGCCAGTAATTGGAGCACAGAGCCCATGAATTCTCACCCAGGGTTTACCTGAAGGTGTTTGGGTAACAGCAGGGACCAATCACTGTAGATACATGAGAGACTGCCAGCTACCTCAGCAGAAATCCTTTGAGATCAGAGGCTCAGTACCTTTGTAGTGAATGGCTACATCGACCACTGTCCGGGCAAACTTGAAGACCTTACGACCATGAGGCAGGCAATCATGAAGTAGAAACAGGAGATCTGACCTTGTTTGGCACAGCTAGAGATATCAAATTTCAGTAGTGGAATGTAGCAAGGCAACCATGTTGACCATCATTACAAAATACAGCTCCTTTGGTAAATCCTTAATTGATAGAGTGCTAAATTATTTTTGATCATCAAAATGTATTCACGTATCTGAGCCTTATCACAACTATAACTGTAACAAGGCAAATGCAAACCAACTAAATAAAATTATTCCAAAGCTAATATGAAGCATAGCCACAGAATATGAAACCTTGAAGTTGCGATACATGCTCTTCACAATAAAGACTAAATATGAGCTTCCAGCACCCTATCAGTTAATGATATGTTCCTCAAATCAACCTCACTACTGATGTTGATCTTGCCAAATGACTCAGAGCAACATTTATTTATTGGGGTTAAATGACACATTCACAGCCATGGTCACCTCGTGTCAGACAGTTTTACGGACGGAGGAAGCCACCAGAGTACTCGGAGAGAACCACTGAGCAATGGCAAGCAAGTGTCAGACTCCCCAACATACTAACTCCACACAAGCAGGGTAAGCATTGGTTGAAGACAAGTGTGCCATGGACGTGCAGGATGCCTTAGTAAATAACGCCACCATGCCCCAACGTGGGCAGTTGGGATTAAGTGTCTTGCCCAAGGACACAACACGGTTGCCACAGGTGGGATTCGAACCAAGAACCTCTCGGCTTGCAGCCTGCATCTCTACCTACTGAGCCACCTTGCTCCCCAGAGCAACATCTGCAGTCCTGCACTGTCCAGTTACTTGATGTATTAAAAGTTTACAAGCACAATTACTCCCATTCTTTGGATGACAAAAGCAATATCATAATTTTTTCTGGTCAAGCGATGGCACATGTAAATCTGAAAGTGAGCATGGGGGTGGAGGGGGTCAAGTGTTTTGCTTTTGTCTCAGCAACCTGAGCACACTCGCAGTTTGCTACAGTGACATCCTGGAATGTATGTACAGCTAGGCTATGGCGACAGAGTTCATCATTGATCCAGATGAGGTATTCTATCCTGCTTGAAGAAGACTGGCTTGGGTGGCATTGTAGTTCTATGGCCTTACCATGGCACTTGTGCTTCTTATCAATACCTGGGCATCATAGTGCTCTGAGAAGAGGTAGTTTGTGCCCCCCCCCCCCCCCGCCCCGCCCACACACACACACACACCAGCATCACAATTGAGGCCATTTATTATTATGTTAGGTGAAGACAGGTTGATTCAATATATCAGCTGCTTTGCTGTTACAATGTCAAATAACAATAATGGTGACAGAAAGAAATCTGAGAATCAACAAGAATAACTCCAATTTAACTATTCTGAAATTTAATAAAAAAAATAATATGAAAAGAAAATGATACAATATCCTTTACACTGTTTTGTGTACAGAAAAATAAAGCAAAAATACTTACCACTTAGTTCAAAAATAAAGTTCAATAGAATCCAATACTCCAGTGATGAAGAAACTTTCCAGCTGGTATTATGTCCAAGAATGTGTCTGCAGAAATAGTATCCAATAAATTGTAATGAAATGTTCAATCAAAATTCTGTAGGTAGGGAAGAATGTCATGCGATTGTGCAAGTTCCCGAAAAGGTCATACTTAGATGTAATGAGAGGACAGTAAGATACTTGTACATATGAATTATAGATACAGCATATGTATGTTTGCTGTATACTACTAGTAGGAGTAATACAATAGAATTGCTGCAAGTGTGTCACAATTGTGTATGCTGTGTCGATGACACAACTTGGGCTGAGTAGGGAGGATGTGTCATCCCTCCCTACAACAGAAGAAGAAAGAATTACAGTCAAATGTCACCTTACCCTTCAGGTAAGTCTTGTTTACCTAAACAATTCGGTCTTCTCCTGCCTCTATACGGGATTCCACAAGATGTTTAACACAGTCCTCAAAGTTACCAATTGAAAACAATGCATCAGTAGGAGAACCTGTACATGTATTATTGTGTAATTTGTTCCCGTTAGGAAGAAGAGCTTTCTTTTCCAATGCTAAGTCAACATTTTGTTTGTCCAGGCCATAATTTCTTAGCCATGGAATATTTTTTAATGAAACTTCATAACAATATATAATATCAAAAGATAGTGTGTCACAAATTGTAATATGGTATATGGCCCTCAAGGTCAAGGTCACAGGCCCTATGATAAGGTGAGACTTAGAAAAACTTTGACATTTGTTTGTCCGGGTCATAATTTCTTAACAACTGAATATTAGCTCTGCCTGACCAAATGTCAGTGGAGCTTTTCTAATACTAAGTTGTCCATCCATCCATCTGTCTGTCCGACCATTGCCTGTCCATCTGTCATCAATATTCATTTGTCCTGTGCTTATAATTTAATCTAATCAGCAGATCTTGTTCATACTTGGTACAATTATTGCTCATGACTCAAAGGAGTGTCGCGACATTGATCCAAGGTCATATCATCAAGGTCAAGATTACAGACAGCAAAACTTGGATATTGTTATACAGCCCTTGTCCCGTCCATATAACTTGGTGTGATTGGCAGATCCTATTCATAGTTGGTACAATTGTTACTCATGACTCAAAGGTGTGTCATGACTTTGATCCAAGGTCATATCATCAAGGTCAAGGTCACAGACAACAAGACTTTGATATTGTTATACAGCCCTTGTCTGGTTTGTATACTCACCCAAAAAAGAAAGTGTGCATTGCAGAAATGGATCAAACTCCAAAAAAATAATTTCGTAGGTGTAAAGGGTGTTAACCTGTTCATGAATAAGTTATATTGAACACAAAAACAGCTTTCCCCGTTAAAACTGCATTAACGTTAAATGACGTGCTGCACGTTTGTGAAAAGGCATGTTTTGCACGTGGAGAGTCTGAAAATTCATGCAGCAGTGTGAATCCTTGGGTATTTAAACACTAAAGTAAGGTTTTCCTATCGTTCACATTCAAACTTGTGCTGCTGTTAAAACGACTCCACATTAGCATGCCAAGATTGACAATGAATCAACGTCTCCTTGCCCTTGGTATGATTAGAGCTGGCAGAACACACAGAGAGGTTGCCCAGCATTTGAACTGCCATCATAACACTGTAGACAGGCTAGTCCATCGACACGCACAACATGATGACGTTCGAGACCGACCCCGCTCCGGGAGACCCCGAGTTACCACCCCTGCACAAGATCGGTATATCCGTGTCGTCCATCTCTGGAACCGGCAACAAACGGCAACGACGACAGCCAGTAACATCCCTAACCTGAGATGGTTACATCCTCAAACAGTAATCAACCGGCTGAGAGAATACGGCTTACATCCTCGAAGACCTGCAGTTCGTCCGATTTTGACGTAACGTCATCGTCGTGCTCGACTGCAGTGGTGTAGACAACATCTCAGGCATCGCTTACACTGGAGGCGACGTGTTTTATTCACAGATGGATGTCGTTTCCATCTTTCAGCATCAGATGGCCGCCAGAGAGTGTACAGACGTGAAAACGAACGCTACGCAGATCCATGTGTCGTGGAGCAAATCCGTTATGGGGGAGGGTCTCTCATGGTGTGGGGTGGCATCACTGCCCGTAATAGAACTGAGCTGGTCATTATTGATGGCAATCTCAATGCAGCCAGATATCGTGATGAAGTGCTTACACCTGTTGTTGTCCAATTTCTGCAACGTCACGGCCCCGGCGTCATTCTACAGCAGGACAACGCCCGACCCCACGCAGCTCGTGTTGTTCAACAGTATCTGCAGCAACAACAAGTGGATGTTCTTCCCTGGCCCGCAAATTCGCCCGATATCTCACCCATTGAGCACGTATGGGACGAAATGAAACGTCAGCTACGCCGGCTTCCCCATGCACCGTCAACACTTGTGGAACTCCAAAGACAGCTTATCAGAATATGGAACAACATCCCACAACACTTCCATGCTAACTTGTTCGCTTCCATGAGGCGTAGATGCACAGCAGTAGTCGATGCAGACGGAGGTCATACCAGATATTGAGTGTGTGACTTTTGTGTTTGACCCTTAGTGTCTTTGGCTCTCCATGGCACCAAGAGTATTCATCGTAGCGTAATGAAATTTCTCGTGTTGATCACAAATTGATTCATCTGTGATTGAATAAAATTTCCATGAATGAAAATGATATATATCTTTTTTTAGTGTTATTTTTAGCATGCACACTTTCTTTTTTGGGAGAGTATATAATTGAATCTGTGTGACAGATCTTGTTCATACTTCACATAATTGTTACCCATAACCTTGTGTCATGGCTTTGAGCATTGTCATATCATGAAGGTTAAGATCACAAGCAGTAACACTTGGATTCTTGTCTTGTATTTCGCTTCCCCTAAATGCAGTGACCCTTGGTGGAGCTGTCTAGGCAGAGAAGCCTTTTGTTTGTTATTGGTTTGTTTTTTTATATAAAACTTAGTGAATGTGGTTTCCTTGAACCAGTCCACAGTTGACAATATTGTAGAGAGATGGGCACCAAATTTTGAGCATCTGATGAAGAGTCAGCTGGCCGCATACTATGTGGTGTAAAGGGGAACATGTCTATTCCTGCCATTTTTAATCCTGTTTTGATCATCATGCAGTGCTGGATTTTGCAACTGGCTTGTGTGGTTAAACATAGCTTACGAACAGTTGTTGTATGTCATTACAAACATGAGATGTTTTCTGTAAATAAGCCTGTAAGGTTGTGTATACACATTTATCCCCATCGTCAGGAAATTTATAAAGTTCTAAGAAGCAGCCTGATGTGCATCCCAGGCTGTTTTACTATTTCTGTTAGGTGTATCAGGTAGTAATTCTCAAACTGAACAATATTAGTTAAGTGTATTAAAGGTAAGTGTCTGGGCTCTCTGTGCTGTTAACAGAGCAAGAACTACTAATTTCAATGCAAGTAATTTTAAGGAAAGTTTATCACTGTTGATTGACTTAATCCAATTAAGTGCTGGTTATACATCTCAGACAATCAAATTTCTGGGTAATGCAGGCTGGAGTTGAAACACACCCCATAGAAATCTCATCACCAATGGGTGGGTTCCAACAGTTTTTCCCTCATCTGTTAGCAAAAAAGTTGAAAGTGCAAATTGATAGCAGTATATTGCAGACCCGTGTCAAATAAGTTTGTGAGAAACGCTAAGTCCATATCAATATGTGGTGACAGTGTATCAACACCCCTTTCAACACTAAATCTTTGCGACTGACAGATGTAAATTTTGTATTGTTTCTTCATCGATTGGCACCATGATGACATGAGAACGTCGGCAGCCCTTGTCGAAATTTTCTTGCTTTGGTGGTTTTTTTTGTCAGTCTGCAGGCTTTCAAGTGTGTCTTCATCAATGGATGGCATTTGTCTCTGTACAGTAGCATCACTGTGTTTTTCCCCCTAGGTAAAAGAAAAAGGCAATCGATAAGTTTCCTGGTCAATTTGGAAAACCATGATTGTGATTTCCAAATAGGTGCTATCTCATTCATTTTTAGGTCAACTTGACGAAGGCAAGCTGAGCTATTGCCATCACTTCTCGTCCGTCGGCGTATGTACGTACGTTAGTACGTTAGTACGTACATCCACAATGTCCTTTGGCACACCTCACTGGTCGCATTTATGATCAGATTACTTTGAAACTTGGTATGCTTGTTTGGGGTGACCTCTAGATGGGAGCTATCGATTTTCTTCAATTTCTGCCAAAAAATGTTGCCGCAGCCAACGTACTTAGAACTTAGTTTAGTCAAACCACAGTATTTCCCTTTGGCACACCCTACAGGGCACATTTATGATTTGATTGCTTTGAAACCTGGTATGCTTATTTAGGGTGACCTCTAGATGGGAGCTATCGATCTTCTTCAATTTCCGGCAAAAAATGTTGCCACGGCCAACGTTCGTAGAACTTAGTTTAGTCAGACCTCAATATTTCCCTTTGGCACACCCTACAGGGCACATTTATGATCAGATTGCTTTGAAACCTGGTATGCTTGTTTGGAGTGACCTCCAGATGGGAGCTATCGATTTTCTTCAATTTCCGTCAAGAAATGTTGCCGCGGCCAATGTTCTTAGAACTTAGTTTAGTCAAACCACAATATTTCCCTTTGGCACACCCTACAGGGCACATTTATGATTTGATTGCTTTGAAACCTGGCATGGTTATTTAGGGTGACCTCTAGATGGGAGCTATCGATTTTCTTCAATTTCCATTAAAACATTTTGCCGCGGCCAACGTTCTTAGAACTTAGTTTAGTCAGAAGACTCTATATTTCCCTTTGGCACACCCTACAGGGTACATTTATGATTGGATTGCTTTGAAACCTGGCATGCTTGTTTGGGGTGACCTCTAGATGGGAGCTATCGATTTTCTTCAATTTCCGTCAAAAAATGTTGCCGCGGCCAACGTTTTTAGAACTCAGTTTAGTCAGACCACAATATTTTCCTTTGGCTCACCCTACAGGGCACATTTATGATTTGATTGCTTTGAAACCTGATATGCTTGTTTGGGGAGACCTCTAGATGGGAGCTATCGCTTTTCTTCCATTTCCATCAAAAAATGTTGCCACGGCCAACGTTCTTAGAATTTAGTCTAGTCAGACCACAATATTTCCCTTTTGTACACCCTACAGGGCTTTGAAACCTGGCATGCTTGTTTGGCAAGGCCGCTAGATGGGAGCTATCGATTTTCTTCGGTTTCTGTCAAAAAATGTTGCCAGTGGCCAAAAAAATGAGATTGTACCAATGATCTTCAGTTTTGCCATTTCATTTATAACTTACCAAGTTCAAGTTTGTCAAGTTGAGCTACAGTGTCATTGACACTTTCATTTTGTAGAATTTTTCACTCTAAGATTTGATGCCATGGTAGTGCCAGGATCTGACTGCCAAAAAACATATTGGCCCACTTGATAATTTAGATGTGATGCAAAGAGGTCATTATCAGGCATTCCCAAATTTGTGATATCTGATGAAAAATGTGTGGGTCTAATTTTCTTTCATTATTATCATGATATAGCCTGCCCTGGAGATCAGCTTCTATATTTAGAACATCTGGGATGTGAGTTGCCGATATCCACAAGTGTCTTTGTATTGCCCAGAGGCATTTTTAGCTCAACTTTGGCGAAGCCAAATTTGATCTTATGCCATGGCCCGTCGTCCGTCTGTCCGTCAACAATTGGATACGGCTTGGGCTAGAGGCTGTATTTATGAACCGATCGTTACGAAACTTCTTGGGTACCTTTGTTATGACCGTGGGACGAGAACGAGTATTTTTGGGTGCAGTCCAAAATTCAAGATGGCTGCCAGCCTCCATTTTGTACCGACGATGCAGAAATCTGTTTTTTGTACAGAACTTCCATATGAAAGCTCTGATTTTAATAATTTTTTGTAAGAATGTTTAGTACCATGGGATACATCACATATAATACGGGTTTTTTTCTCGTGCATAAATTATGCAAATTAGACTAACTTTGATGTTTTTTGGTGTTACTTTCAGCACTGTAAGTGCAAATGCCAATACGGCTCGGGCCAGAGGCCGTATTTATGAACCGATCTTTACGAAACTCCTTGGGTACCTTTGTTATCACCGTGGGACGAGAACGCGTGTTTTGGGGTCCGGTCCGAAATTCAAGATGGCCGATGGCAGCCATTTTGTACAAAATTTGGTGCAATCAGATTTTTGCACAGAACTTCCATATGAAAGCGCTGATTTGAATAATTTTTTGTGTGAATGTTTAGTACCATGGGATACATCACATATAATACGGGGTTTTTTCTCGTGCAGAAATTATGCAAATTAGATGAACTTTGATTTTTTCAGTGCTACTTACACACTGTAAGTACACATGTCAATACGGCTCGGGCTAGAGTCTGTATTTATGGTATCGCAGAACTAAATATTGAAATTAGAGTGAACCACCTTAAAATGTTGCACTCGGAAATGACGCAATCTCTAAAAATAAACAGCCTTGGGAAAATCCGTTGTTTCAATAAAAGTTTGAAACATTCTATTGACATCTTGCATTATTGTTGAATATTCCTGATAAAAAAGAGGGTGATTTGATGACTTTTGGACCTAAAAAATACAATTTACTTTTTGTGTGTTTTTGTAGGGAATTCCCTGAAAAATATGTGCACGTGACCGGTACTTCCCTTTGTGTCAGTTTTTCTCTCTTATTTGTTGCATGACCCCCTGTTTTCAGATCAGAAAAAGTTGTCTGAAGGGCTATACTTGACAGAGATATTTGAATGCCAAAATTAAAGTGATGCGATCATATTTTTTTCCACCTGAACGTTATAATGGTCGCCTATGGGAAAATATTTAGTTCTGTGAGACCTTATGAACCGATCTTCATGAAACGTCTTGGGTACCTTTGTTATCACCTTGGGACGAGAACGAGTGTTTCTGGGTGCGGTCCAAAATTCAAAATGGCTGCCAGTGGCCATTTTGTACCGAAATTAGGTCTAATCAGTTTTTTGTACACAACTTCTATACGGCTCAGGCTAGAGGCCGTATTTATGAACTGATCTTTACGAAACTTCTTGGGTACCTTTGTTATCACCGTGGGATGAGAACGAGTGTTTTTGGGTGTGGTCCGAAATTCAAGATGGCCACCAGCAGCCATTTTGTACCAAAATTAGTGCAATCAGTCTTTTGTACAGAACTTCTGTATGAAAGTTCTGATTTGAATAAATTTTTGTATGAATGTTTAGTAACATGGAATACATCACATATAGTACGGGTTTTTTTCTCGTGCAGAAATTATGCAAATTAGATGAACTTTGATTTATTCAGTGCTACTTATACACTGTAAGTGCACATGTCAATACGGCTCGGGCTAGAGGCTGTATTTATGAACCGATCTTCACAAAACTTCTTGGGTACCTTTGTTATCACCTTGGGACGAGAACGAGTGCTTCTGGGTGCGGTCCAAAATTCAAGATGGCTGCCAGTGGCCATTTTGTTCCGAAATTAGGTCCAATCAGCTTTTTGTCACAACTTCTACACAGCTCATATTTGTGAACTGATCTTCACGAAACTTCTTGGGTACCTTTGTTTTCACCTTGGGACAGGAATGAGTGTGTTTTGGGGTGCCTTTGTTATCACTGTGCTATGAGAACAAATATTTTGGGGTTCAGTCAGACCCACTCTGGGACTCAAAAGATTTTTTTCTAGTTTAGCATCTGACTGTCAACCACCTTTACAATACTTTACCTATACATTTGTTACAGGCAACAGTCAGTATTTATGTACAGACCGTTACAATACTTTATATGTACCTTTGTTATCAGGTCATTACCTAGATGTTTGTCATTGCTGTGTCACATACTATACATGTACATGTCTTTGTCTTGACACGTTGAGCTACAGTGTCATTGACACTTTCATTTAGCCAACCCATTACAAAAATGTTTGTTCCTTCCATATTATTTCTATGCTACAGTAGTCGTACTGTCACTTTGAATTTGAATGTGCTGTGAAGTGAAAGTGTTATAGAATGATCTCAGTGTTAACAAAGTTCTTTTGAATTAATGTGGAGATTAGTTTTTGCTTCTGACCACCTCCCCCTGTGATTTATATTCCATGAATGCCTCCCCAGGCATAGTTGATGCATCTGATTGCAGAGTGATGTCAGGATTGCCATGGGAGACGTGGGATTTAGTTTTAGTTATGTTAGCTATCCAGTATTATAAGTCCTCCTTCAGGTTTGGATAGATGCCATCAAATCATTAAAGTTGCCATAGGCTTGCTTGAGAGCACTGATTTTGGAATTATCCAAGTTTTAGTAAAAAAAGTTTCCCATATTGAAACCCTGAAAAACTAGCAACCATTTTCCCTCCAGTTCTGCCACATTGTAAATTGAGTCATGATCTTCATTACTTAGCTGTATGCACAATGTTTGTATCCCGTTTGCTTTCTCTGGCGTAAGTGAGACTGTCATGGTTGTGAAGTCTAAAATGAAGCCCAAATAAGTTAGGATGTGGGTAGGTTCCAAAATTGACTTTTCAGGGTGAATTATAAAACTGGCATCAAGGCCTAGAGTTACTGTATCTCTAATGTTATTGCAACAGTCAACACAATCCTCCCCAACTAAAAACGAATGGTCTGTGTAAGAAGCATTTAAATGAGCCATGGTCCTCAGATGGCCATAAAAAGCATTAGAAATTTTTGTGAATATCTTGTGGCCTGAAGAAAACCAATTGTGGAGTACACAAAACTGATATTTCATCCCCTCCCAATAAAATCTCAAATATTTGAGGTGAGACTCTTTTATTGGTGTTATATAATAGGCATCTTTGCAATCTACTGATGCCATGCAACAATCTCGTGTCATGAGGTTCAGGGCAGACTGTAGGCTTTGCATTTTAAAATGTATCATTTCAACATTTTCATTGAAAAGTTTCACGTTGAAATTAACCTAAATATCCCATCTTTTTTCAGGTGAACAAAAATATTGGAAATATATTCACCCATGCAGGCTGATGTAGCTGGTTTGATTACCATTACCCCTTTTTCTACTAATTTGGGAATTTTTTTGGAAATAACCTGATGTTCTTATTTATTAAATGTAATTGTACATGGTGGAAATGATTGAGTAGGTTTAGATAAAAACTCAATGTGAATACCAGTGAGGGTATTTAATATCCAACGGTCAGCTGTGATATTTCGCTTTCATGAAATTGCAGCCGTCTTGCTCTGAAATTATTCATGAGGCATTGTAATATTGACATGAATGTAAGAAGTCCAGGAGAAAAAAGAATTACTTACCTGTTGTTCCTTGTCATGTTCGCCAAATGTGTGAGTTGTCTGTGGGGCTGTCAAAGTCATCATCAGTGAAAAAGAATTGGTCGGGTACTCCACTAGAAATGTTTGTCAGTCTTGTGGTTTGGCATTTTCCTATTGGTATTGTGGCTAGCCTGTCAATAAAATGACATTTTCCTTTACTGGCAAATTTGCTGCTTCCTTTAAACTGGTTACTGCTGCCTTTCAGATGGTATCCATACCTACTGGTGACATCACTTCCAACTTAGTCAGTTTCATTTATATCTTTGACTGATTTCACTAGATCTTCCCCAAATAGCACAGTTGAGTCATTGTTGCTTAAAGAACAAAGGGGAGCATACTTGCTGTTCAGATCAGGTTTAAAGGGCACTTTTTGATGCATGGAATTGTCACGGTGTGCATTGTTAATTCATTCACCCATTCGAGTGGATGGGTGGATGCATGAATGAATGGATAGGTGGGTGACTAATTGACTGGCTGTTCCAGTCAACAAATTAATTAGCTATTATTATACTGACCATTACTGATAAACCAACCAACCATGGGTAGTTACTGTCATTGTAAAAATGTGTTCGCTTTGTTGCTTGAAACAAACATTTTGCAATGCTCCTTTGATGTTATATTATTTAAGTAAGAAGCACTTGCCTATCAAACCCAGCGTTGTTTTTTTTACCAGCTGAGCTGTGAAGGCTCATTCACTCATTTTTACGTACGTTTCCTTTGGCACACCTCACAGGTCGCATTTATGATCAGATTACTTTGAAACTTGGTATGCTTGTTTGGGATGACCTCTAGATGGGAGCTATCGATTTTCTTCAATTTCTGTCAAAAAATGTTGCCGCGGCCAACGTTCTTAGAACTTAGTTTAGTCAAAACACAATATTTCCCTTTGGCACATCCTACAGGGAACATTTATGATTTGATTGCTTTGAAACCTGGTATGCTTATTTAGGGTGACCTCTTGATGGGAGCTATCGATTTTCTTTAATTTCCGGCAAAAAAATGTTCCACGGCCAACGTTCGTAGAACTTAGTTTAGTCAGACCTCAATATTTCCCTTTGGCACACCCTACAGGGCACATTTATGATCAGATTGCTTTGAAACCTGGTAGGCTTATTTGGGGAGACGTCTAGATGGGAGCTATCGATTTTCTTCAATTTCTGTCAAAAAATGTTGCCGCGGCCAACGTTCTTAGAACTTAGTTTAGTCAGAAGACTCAATATTTCCCTTTGGCACACCCTACAGGGTATATTTATGATCGGATTGCTTTGAACCCTGGCATGCTTGTTTGGGGTGACCTCTAGATGGGAGCAATCGATTTTCTTCAATTTCTGTCAAGAAATGTTGCCGCGGCCTACGTTCTTAGAACTTAGTTTAGTCAAACCACAATATTTCCCTTTGGCACACCCTACAGGGCACATTTATGATTTGATTGCTTTGAAACCTGGTATGCTTATTTAGGGTGACCTCTAGATGGGAGCTATTGATGTTCTTCAATTTCCGGCAAAAAATGTTGTCACGGCCAACGTTTGTAGAACTTAGTTTAGTCAGAAGACTCAATATTTCCCTTTGGCACACCCTACAGGGCCCATTTATGATCAGACTGCTTTGAAACCTGGTATGCTTGTTTGGGAAGACCTCTAGATGGGAGCTATCGATTTTCTTCAATTTCCGTCAAGAAATGTTGCCGCGGTCTACGTTCTTAGAACTTAGTTTAGTCAGAAGACTCAATATTTCCCTTTGGCACACCCTACAGGGTACATTTATGATCGGATTGCTTTGAAACCTGGCATGCTTGTTTGGGGTGACCTCTAGATGGGAGCTATCGATTTTCTTCAATTTCCATCAAAGAATGTTGCCACGGCCAACGTTTTTAGAACTCAATTTAGTCAGACCACAATATTTCCCTTTGGCACACCCTACAGGGCACATTTATGATCAGATTGCTTTGAAACCTGGTATGCTTGTTTGAGGAGACCTCTAGATGGGAGCTATCGATTTTCTTCAATTTCCGTCCAAAAATGTTGCCGCGGCCAATGTTCTTAGAACTTAGTTTAGTCAAACCACAATATTTCCCTTTGGCACACCCTACAGGGGGGCACATTTATGATATGATTGCTTTGAAACCTGGTATGCTTATTTAGGATGACCTCTAGATAGGAGCTATCGATTTTCTTCAATTTCCAGCAAAAGATGTTGCTACGGCCAACGTTCATAGAACTTAGTTTAGTCAGACCTCAATATTTCCCTTTGGCACACTCTACAGGGCACATTTATGATCAGATTGCTTTGAAACCAGGTATGCTTGTTTGGGGAGACCTCTAGATGGGAGCTATCGATTTTCTTCAATTCCTGTCAAAAAATGTTGCCGCGGCCAATGTTCTTAGAACTAAGTTTAGTCAGAAGACTCAATATTTCCCTTTGGCACACCCTGCAGGGTACATTTATGATCGGGTTGCTTTGAAACCTGGCATGCTTGTTTGGGGTGGCCTCTAGATGGGAGCAATCGATTTTCTTCAATTTCCGTCAAGAAATGTTGCCGCGGCCTACGTTCTTAGAACTTAGTTTAGTCAAACCACAATATTTCCCTTTGGCACACCCTGCAGGGTACATTTATGATCGGGTTGCTTTGAAACCTGGCATGCTTGTTTGGGGTGGCCTCTAGATGGGAGCAATCGATTTTCTTCAATTTCAATATTGCATCCAACTTACTTGTGTACATACTCTACTATTTTTATACAGTATAATTGTGTTTCCATCCCAAGCCATAATTAGGCTTTCCGAAACGCAGTTTGGGAAAGACTCTTGTTCTTCTACTTTTTCAAAAATTCTTCTTCACTATTTTTTTTTTCCTCCCCCAGTTTTGTATGTTGCACGGCTCCAAAACAAGTCACATGATTTCAACCAAATTTGGCATACTTATGTAATGTCATAAAATCTAGTGAAGTGAGGTATCATCATATTCGTCAAAAGGCTTATTTTCAAAATAATCTGTCAAAATTTCACCATTTTTCAAAAGTCTCAAAAATTTTTACAGTTATTTAGCTCAAATTTTCCAAACTTTTAGAGCATAACATGATACACCAAAATCACCATACAAATATTTCAAAATTAACCCCTATTGGCCAAAAATGACATGAATATAGCATTTTTTCTTCAAAATTGACCAACTTCAAGGGCAAATTTCTCTAATTGCAAGGTTGTTGTAACAATTCTTTTGGTATGGATAGATGCAGTAATGATTGCTGAAGAAAGTTACTGTTACTTTTTAATCCCAGATTTAACCCTCAAGCAAAATGAGTGTGAGAATAAGAGTACCATTTGAAAATGCCAAAATTAGCCATCTTTTGTTGCTTTTTTCTATCATTTTGGAAAGGGTTAATTTCAAACACTTTGCATGCCCGTATTCACAATTGACTATTGAGCATATTTGCTGTTGTAAGTTTGGTTGTAAAGTTTAACCCTATGCCCATTCTGGTTTCATAAAAGTAGGTACCGTCCAAAAAAAAACCTCCCATTTTTTCAGAATTTGTTAAGTTTAAGGTAGAATTTACTTCATTTCTAATTGATTGAGTGCCGAATGTTTTCTATGGCTGCATGCAGCAGTTAAAGTATGACAACTTTTGTTTTATATGTTATTAACAGTTTAACCCTTAGCAGATTTGCGACTTCCCATAAGGGTAGTGTGGGAATAATTGTTATTTTCTACAACTTTTACATACAATTTATCAACACTGGAGTCATATTTTCTCAAAACATTTCCCATGAGAAGTTAGGGCATTCATCCAAGAACAATTTTGCTGTTATATGCTTTATTCAAAGTTTTAACCCTCACCCTCAGTTGTCTGGGTTTTTTAAAAAAAAAAAAATTTCCGCAGTCTGTTGCACTGCTCAAAAACAAACTGTACGATTTTAACCAAATTTGGCATACTTATGTAATGCCATAAAATCTAGTGATATAAGATATCATCATGTCTGTGAAAATGCTTATTTTCAAAATATTCTTCCAAAACCTTCAAACTTTCACCATTTTTCAACATAGCTCAAAAACAAGCTGTACGATTGCAACCAAATTTGGCAAACTTATTTATTGTCACAATATCTAGGAATATGAGGTATTGTCATATTCATGAAAATGCTTATTTTCAAACTTTTCTGCCCAAACCATCAAATTTTACCATTTTTCAAAAGTCTCAAAATTGTTTACAGTTATCTAGAGCAAATTTTGCAGACATTTAGAGCATAATATGATACTCCAAAATCACCACACAAATATTTAAAAATTAACCCCCTATTGGCCAAAAATGATTTGAATATAGAATTTTTGTCTTCAAAATTGACCAACTTCAAGGGCAAATTTCTCTAATTGAAAGGTTGTGGTAATATGCAATTTTATTTCAGCGGTGCCTAAAAAAAATCAGAATAGGTGAATCTCTCGATTTCTAGAAATCGAAAAATCTAGTTAGATTCACCTATTTCTAATAGGTGAATCTATTGTTATTCTTATTTTTCTTCTTTTATTTTTTCCTTTTTTTTCTTTTAGTTTATTATTGATTATTGTTCACCGGACTGCCCAAAAACACAAAAACAGCTTGTACGATTTTGCTGAATTTGGCACATCTGTACAGCTTCATGCGAAGTTTCTCACCTATTTGAAGCATAACCAACTGCATCTGCGTGCATAGGCGTTATTAACCATGTTGACTCTATTTTGCCACAAACTTCCCCCGAAGATGCATTTTTGGAGAAAATGGCCATCTTTCACATGCGATTTCTTAGCACTGCAGCCACATCTTCTCAAAACATGTCCCATGAGAAGATTGGGCATTCGTCCAAAAACATTTTTGCTGTTATATGTTTTATTCAAAGTTTTAAGCTTCACACAGTTTTCAGGCCTTGAATTGGAGTACCCTCAAATTCTTCAGAAAATTGGATCATTTTGAGTTCACTTGTCTCACACTTTCGAATGGAATATCAAAAAATGATTTGCATGTTCGTGTTCATAATTGATTACTGAGCATATTTGCTGTTGTATGTTTGGTTGTAAAGTTTAACCCTATGCCCATTCTGGTTGCATAAATTTGGTAAGTTTAAGTGACAATTTACTCCATTCCTCCTTGATTCAGCTCTAAATGTTTTCTAAGCATGCATGAAGCATTTGTAGTATGACAACTTTTGTTCTATATGTTATTATTAAAAGTTTAACCCTTGGCAGATTTGAGTGTTCCCATAAGGGTACAGTTGAAATAATTGTTATTTTTGCTAACTTTCACATGCGGTTTCTCAGCTCCAAAGCCATATTGTCTCAAAATGTTTCCCATGATAAGATATGGCTTTCATTCAAGAACAATTTTGCTGTTATATGTTTTATTCAAAGTTCTAACCTTCACCCAGTTTCCAGGCCTTGAATTGGAGTACCCTCAAATTCTTCATAAAAGCGGCTCATTTTGAGTTCACTTTTCTGCCACTTCCGAATGGAGTATTGAAAAATGATTTCCTTGCCCGTATTCACAATTCCCCACCGAGCATTTTTGCTGTTTTAAGTTTTGTTGTAAAGTTTAACCCTATGCCCATTTCTGGCTTCATAAAGATAGATGCCATCCAAAAAAACTCCCATTTTCCAGAATTCGGTAAGTTCAAGTGACAGTTTCCTCCATTTCTAATCTATTGAGCGCTGAATGCTTTCTGCAGATGCATGCAGCAGTCAAAGTATGACAACTTTTGTTTTATATGTTATTACAAAAGTTTAACCCTTGCCTGCTTTGAAAGGTCCCATAAGGGTACTGTCGGAATAATTGTTGTTTTCGCCAACTTTCACATGTGATTTCTCAGCACTGCAGCCATATTTTCTCAAAACGTTTCCCATGAGAAGATTGGGCCTTCATCCAAGAACAATTTTGCTGTTATATGTTTTATTCAAAGTTTTAACCTTCACCCAGTTTCTGGGCCTTGAATTCGAGTACCCTAAAATTCTTCATAAAATTGGCTCATTTGGAGTTCACTTTTCTTCCATTTTCGAAAGGAATATCAAAAAATCATTTTCATGTTCGTATTCACAATTGCCTACCGAGCATATTTGCTGTTGTAAGTTTGGTTGTAAAGTTTAATGCTATGCCCATTCTGTTTGCATAAAGATAGGTGCTGTTAAAAAAAAACTATCGTTTTTTCGGAATTTGGTACGTTTAAGTTATGATTTACTCCATTCCCAGTTGATTGAGTGCTGAATCATTTCTGTGGCTGCATGCAGCAGTCATCGTATGACAACTTTTGTTTTATATGTTATTATTAAAAGTTGAACCCTTGGCAGATTTGAGACTGCCCATATGGGTAGGCTGGAATAATTGTTATTTTCATAAAATCACTGAATATTGGTAAGCGTGCAAGTGCTAGTGTGGAATAGAATATCTGAAAATGCTTTCAGAATTCGGATTCACAGTTCAATTCCAAGAATATTTTCTGTTATCGGGTTGCTGTAATGTTTAACACAACCCCTGTCTCGATTGCATAAAGATAGGTGCGATCGATAAAAAACTCATTTTTTCAGAATTTTGTAGGTTTAAGCGACAATTTACTCCATTCCTAATTGATTGAGCGCTGAACGTTTTCTATGCCTGCGTGCAGCAAGCATAGCATGACAACTTTTGTTTTATACCCTATTATTAAAAGTTTAACCCTTGCAGATCTGAAAGTTGGGTACTGTCGGAATAATTGTTATTTTCCTAAAATCAATCCCTGAATATATTGGTAACCATGCAGTGGCCTTTCGGTCCCACAAAAAGCTACAAATAGTTATGGTTGAACAGTTCATCAAATACACAGATATAATGCCAAATTCGGCCGGTGACAGGTAAATAATGATGGAAAAGTCATTGGATTGAGAATAAAGTAGGGCGAATCGTCCCCTCGGTTTCCATGTGATCCACGGTGTTTCCACATGGTCTCGGCACTCAACAAAGATACTAAAGTGTCGAGCAGGGACAGTAGGACACATTCCGAGAATTAAAAGTAGCTGCCTTGCATGTTCTGGACACAATTGGCGTATATCTGACGCTGTGTCTGTTCAATTTGAATGTCAAATTAGCCAAATGATGGCTTTTTCGACACCGGATCGAGTTGTAAGTTTCTGTTGGGACGGTCTAAAATAAACAGTTTAACTCCAAACTTTCAGTCCTATATAAAGGTGCTAATATTTAAAGTTATCTAACTGTTACCAGCTTATCATGGCCCATTTGGCACCAGTGTGCACGATGCGTCTTTCAGTCACCAGCATCTCTCCACCAGCAACTGTAAAATACTGGTAGATCTGTGAGGTCCCACCAGCCCGTGGCAATTTGTTGTTCCTTCCAGACGTTATTCTAACACAGGCTCCAGATTTGGGTTCAGTTTTGGTAACCTCACGAACTTGTCGTGTTCAGCAGAATGAAGACCAGTTTCAAGTTATCTGTTATTTATTAATCAAAATTATTCACAATAAACGCGACTAACCGTCGTCATCTCTGGCATCAATTTACAATGTAACAAATGTTCAAACAATGTTCATACCTTTCAGTACCAGTGGCGGCATCCATCTTTCTTCTTGTAGGTAGTTTTCTATTCATCGGGAGCTCAGAGACAACTTGTCTATACACACAGAAATTGGTGCTTCCATACACTACACCAGATTTCTGATGCAAGACCTGATTATGTGACTACCATTCAGCGGAATATTTGGGAAAGTCCCCTGACGTGGCAGTCGCCATTGTCGGACTCTTGTACTGCCATGCAGGCTGTCTGTCAGTCTGCATGCAGTCTTATGGAGTTCCACAAACACATTCCGCTGGGGTTCTGTTAACTGGGGGAATTGAGTGGTGGATTGTGCAACATGTGATGCCCAGGAGTGTTCCGGGAGTATGATATTGGGGTTGCTGACAGATATGACAGCTCAAATATTACCAATTTTGGAGATTTCCGCCTGAGATGTGATGTCCCTATCAATCAGTCTTTCATCGGTGCCTTCACTGAGTGTAGACCAAAGTACTTCTGTACTCTGACTGTTAGTTTAATATCATTTTCATATGATTCCAACTTTAAGAGAAACTGATATTAAATAGAGTCCCATTTAAGGGATCTTAAAAGGTTTATACTCCTTTACTTCATAGAAGAGCTGTAGCTCTTCTTCCGAGCTTGATTAACCCCCGTTGGCCAACTTCGCAATACAGAGCCACAACCCCAAACCTCCACCCAGCGCCAGGTTGCACTGGCTAGAAAAAAAAACAAATTCAAACAATTACCTCCATTCATCAAAACGCTACATCTCGGCCAATTCTTTGCCGATTTCCATGAAATTTTCCCGCCTTCTTCACAAATAGTTACCAATTTCGCATTCTATCATGTTGAATGTCAGGAGAGCGTATGTACATGTGTGTGTGTGTGGTGGTGGTGGTGGGGGTTCCCACGACTGGGCCCATGCTTGGTTTCGGGACTTTCTAATAATATGACCGAGTTCAGCAGAGCTGCAAGAAGAAACGCTGAAAGTTTGGAGACGCTCTTCCGAAAACGTTCGCCACAATCTATGATACCTGATATGCACAGGTTGTTATTATTAAGTATATACACCACCTGTTAAACAGGCTTGCTATTTGCCCCTAACTAGGACATTAACCATACACCATTCACGCCACTGTGAAAGAGTATTGCCAAAAGAATTGTTAGACTATTGTTAGACTGTAGACTATTTCTATCGGTTACGAACTGAGTAGCCTGAAATACTTCCCAACTATGTAAGCAAGCCGATTTTGCCGGTGCCTCAAAATGCAAGCAAAATAGGTGAATCTCTCGATTTCTTGAAGTCGAAAAATCTAGTTAGATTCACCTATTTTCTAATTGGTGAATCTCTTGTTAGATTCACCTATTTCTTGTTAGATTCACCTATTTCCAAATAGGTGAATCTCTCTGTTATTCTTATTTTTTTTTTTTTTTTTTTTTTATTTCAATGATTCTTGTCTGATGGATTCCGCGAAAACGACATGTACGATTTTGCTGAAAATCGGCATATCTGTAGAGCTTCATTCGAAGTTTCTCAGCTGGGTCATGGCATTTCTGAAGTTTTTCGTTTTCTGCCAATGCCGTGAAAAATGTAGTCAAAATGTCACATTTTGCCCCAATTCTCAAAAATGCTCGGGGCGATTGGACTGAAACATTCCTAGTATTTGAAGCATGTCCACCTGCATCTGTCTGCATAGGCAGTATTACCCACATTGACGCTATTTTGCCACAAACTTCACCCGAAAATGGATTTTTGGCGAAAATTGCCAACATTCACATGCGATTTCTCAGCACTGCAACCACATTTTCTCAAATCAGGTCCAATGAAAAGATTGGGCATTTATCCAAGAAGAATTTTGCTGTTATATGTTTTATTCAAAGTTTTAGCCTTCATCCAGTTTTCGAGCCTTGTATCAGAGTACCCTAAAGTCTACCTAAAATTTGCCCATTTTGAGTTCAGTTTTCTTCCATTTTGGAATGAAATATCGAAAAATGATTTGCATGTCCATATTCACAATTGCCTACCGAGCATATAAGTTTGGTTGTAATGTTTAACCCTATGCCCATTCTGGTTGGCTAAATGTAGGTACCGTCCAAGAAAACGCATTTTTTTTTAGAATTTGGTAAGTTTAAGTGTCAATTTACTCCATATCTAATTGATTGAGCGCTGCATGCAGCTGTCAAAGTATGACAACTTTTGTTCTATATGTTATTATAAAAAGTTTAACCCTTGCCAGATTTGAGAGTTCCCACAAGGGTACTGTCGGGATAATTGTTGTTTTTGCCAACTTTCACGGGCGATTTCTCAGCACTGGAGATATATTTTCTCGAAGTTTTTCCCATGAGAAGATAGAGCGTACATCCTAGAATAATTTTGCTGTTATATGTTTTATTCAAAGTTTTACCCTTCATACAGTTTTCAGGCCTTGAATTGGACTACCCTCAAATTCTTTATAAAAGTAGTTTACTTGGCTAATGCCAGTTAAAATTTCTCAAGCCTGTTATCAGTAACTGTCGAGCTGTGATTGACGTATATATAGTATCATTAGTAGCTGACCAGCATTCTCCAGAGAATTCATAAATGTGTGCAAAGCAGTATTGCTATAATGCTATTGAATTCTAACTTAACCCTGCATGTGCGGTTACAGAGAAGTGGATATGGATTTCCAGCAATTATGGCTGAGTCGGAAGAGTTGTCAGAAATGCCTGCCTGCCCTGACCTCGTCATTAACCATACAACAGTCATGCCAGTGTGAAAGAGAACAGTCTGTTAACCCTCTTTTTACTGATTTTTTATTGTAACAGAATAGATAAATGTGTGGTGACTATTTCCTAAGCAGTATTGCTATGATGCTGTTGATTTCTAATTTAACCCTTTGCACGTAGTTTCAGAGAAGTAGATATGGATTTTCAGCAATTATGGCTGGAATATTATGAAATGCAGTCTGTCAGTCTACCGACTTGCCTGCCAGCAAGCCCGTCCTGACTTCGATTTTAAACATTCACCTGTCATGCCCGTGTTAAAGAGTACAATCAGAAGAGTTGTTAGAAATGCCTGCCTGCCCGAACACCCGCCCGCCCGCCCACCCACCCGCCCGCCCGCCTGCGATTTTAACCATTCAACCGTCATGCCTGTGAGAAAGAGAACAGTTGCAAGAGTCGTTAGAAATGCCTGCACGCCAGCCGTCTTGTGAGCTTGCCTGGGAAATGCCTGCGCCCGCCTGCGCCTGCCTGTGCCCGCCTGTGCGCCTGCTTGCGCCTGTCTGCTTGCCCGCCTGCCTGTGCCTGCATTCGCACCTGTCTGCCTGCCCGAGCCTGCCTGCGCACCTGTCTGCGTTTACCTGCGCCTGCCTGACTGTACCTGCACGCAGTCTGTCTGCTTATCTATCTGCCTTACATCTAATCATCCCTGACTTCGATTTTAACTATTCACCAGTTGCGCTTGTGTGAAAGAGTACAGTCGGAAAAGTTGTTAGAAATGCCTGCGCGCCTGCCTTCCTTCCTGTTAACCCTTTTGTTACTGATTTTTTAATTGCAACAGAATAGATAAATGTGTGGTGACACGATTTCCTAAACAGTATTGCTATGATGCTGTTGATTTCTAATTTAACCCTTTGCACGTGGTTTCAGAGAAGTAGATATGGATTTTCAGCAATTATGGCTGGAATATTATGAAATGCAGTCTGTCAGTCTACCTACCGACTCGCCTGCCAGCAAGCCCGTCCTGACTTCGATTTTAACCATTCACCTGTCATGCCTGTGTGAAAGAGTACATTCGGAGGAGTTGTTAGAAATGCCTGCGTGCCTGCCTGCCTGCCTGTCTGCCTGTCTGCAGTCTGTCTGTCTGCCTATCTACCTGCCTAACATCAAGCCTACCCTGACGTCGATTTTAACCATTCAACAGTCATGCCTGTGAGAAAAAGAACAGTTGGAAGAGTTGTTAGAAATGCCTGCGCGTCAGCCGTCCTGCGCGCTTGCTGGGCCTGCCTGCCCGACTGCCTGTGCCTGCCTGCCTGAATGCGCACCTGCCAGCGTGCCTGCCTGAGCCTGCATGTGTGCCTGTCTGTGCTTACCAGTGCCTCCCTGTCTGCGCCTGAACACAGTCTGTCTGTTTATCTACCTGCCTGACATCAAGCCAGCCCTGACTTCGATTTTAACTATTCACCAGTCATGCCTGTGTGAAAGAGTACAGTCGAAAGAGTTGTTAGAAATGCCCGCGCGCCTGTCTTCCTGTCTGCGCCTGCCTACCTGTATGCTTGTGCCTGCCTGCCTGCCTGTGCCTGCCTGTCTGCACTAGATGCCTGCGTGCGGTCTGTCTACCTATCTACCTGCCTAACATCAAGCCCACCCTGACTTCGATATTCACCATTCAACATGCCTGTGTGAAAGAGTATTGTTGCCCGCCTGCCTGTGCGCCTGTATGCCTCGGTCTGAGCCTGCCTGCACCTGCCTGCATGTTCCTGCCTGCCTGCCTGTGCCTGCCTGCCTACTGGCTGCCCGCACCCGCTGCCTGATTGCATGCATTCACTTGTCTTCCTCTTTGGAACGGAATATCGAAAATGATTTGCATGTGCGTATTCACAATTGCCTACTGAGCATATTTTCTGTTGTAAGATTTGTTGTAAAGTTTAACCCTATGCCCATTCTAGCATCATAAAGATAGGTCCCATCCAAAAAAAAAACATTTTCAGTTCAAGTGACAATTTACTCCATATCCTAATTGATTCGGCGCTGAATGTTTTCTGTGCACTGGAAACTCTGTCAAGCTGTGATTGATGATCTTTGGAAACTGAGATGCTTTATTTATTTATGCTATCCTTTATAGCTGACCAGTATTCATTCTCCAGACAACTGTTTTCATTTTATCACTTATACAAATGATTTGAATATCACTGTGACTTGTGTAACCCTTTTGTAATCAAAGCTATTTGAGGGTACTGCGTGAAAAACTGTAATGTTCAAAATATTCTTTGCAACCGGTTCATATTCAAAGCTATTTGAGAGTACTGTGTGAAAAACTGTAATTTTCAAAATATTCTTTAACCTTCATTTACTGATTTTTATTGAAACTGAATTCGAAAATTTGAGCTGGCATTGTTGATTTCTAACTTAACCCTGCACGCGTGGTTTCAAAGAAGTGGATATGGATTTCCAGCAATTATGGGAAGCAGATATGGATTTCCAGCAATTATGAATGGAATACGGAATGCCTTCTGTTTTTCTGCCTGCCAAACTGCCTGAGAGCAAGCCCACCCTTACTTCGATTTTAACCATACACCAGTCATGCCAGAGTTAAAGAGTACGGTCGGAAGAGTTGTTAGACAAGACTGCCTGTCTACTTGCATGCATGCCCTAACGCCCGCCCACTCGACCTACCGCCTGCCTTGAATTCGGCATTAACCATACAAACTTTCTGTCCCATATAAATGTGCTAATATTTAAAGCTGAACAGTTCATCAAATAGACAGAAATAAAGTCAAACTCGACTGGTGACAGGTAAATAGTGAATGGAAACGTCACTGCATTGGGAATAGAGTAGGGACGAATCGTCTCCTCGGTTTCCACGCGATTCACGTTGTCCTCAGGCAGTCACGCCACTCGATAAGGATACTAACCTATTAAGCAGGGAAAGTAGAACAACATCTGAACATTTCGTGTGGCTGCCTTCGGTGGTCTGGACACAGTGGACATAGGAGCGACACTGTTGTCTGCTCAATTTTTATGTCAAATTAGCCAAATTACCGCATTTTCGCCATTAACCCGTGCGCAATTTCTGTCCACTTTTCATTTTTGGCAATCATCTAACAGTCACCAGCTTAGCGGGGTCCATTTGGCGCCAGTATACACAATGCATCCTTCTGTCACCAGCATCTCTCCAGCAGTGACTGAATTAAAACGATTCAAGTGGAACTACCTCAGGGAGGGAACAGTGCCAAAACCCCAGCCATACACCCAGCGTCAGGTTGCACCAGTTAGAACAGGACCAAATTAAAACAATGACCTCTACTCATCAAAACGCTATATCTCAGCCAGTTTTAGGCTGATTTCCATGCAATTTTCACTCATTCTTCACAAATAGCTGTGACATGGTTTCAAACAGAGAGCGACACCAACAATCTATGATGCCACATACGCACATGTTGTTATTATCAAGTATACACGATGTGTTCAACAGATTTGCTATTTAGCCCTAACTTGGACATTAACCATACACCATTCACTCCAATGTGAAAGAGTATTGCGGAAAGAATTGTTAGACACTCTAGGGAGTTTTCTATCGGCTATGCACTTAATATAGCCTAAAAACCAACCAGCTCTATATGCAATCTTATTTCGCCGCTGCCTCAAAAAACAAGCGGAATAGGTGAATCTCTTGATTTCTTGAAATCGAAAAATCTAGAGGGAGGGGGTTGGGCGGGTACTATGTGTTCAACAGATTTCCTATTTAGCCCTGACTTGGACATTAACCATACAGCATTCACGCCAATGTGAAAGAGTATTGCGGAAAGAATTGTTAGACACTGTAGGGAGATTTCTATCGGATATGCACTCAATATAGCCCAAAACCTACCAGCTCTACATGCAGTCTTATTTCGCCGCTGCCTAAAAAACAAGCGGAATAGGTGAATCTCTCGATTTCTTGAAATCGAAAAATCTAGAGGGAGGGGTTTGAACGGGTACGATGTGTTCAACAGGTTTGGTATTCAGCCCTAACTTGGACATTAACCATACACCATTCACGCCAATGTGAAAGAGTATTGCCGAAAGAATTGTTAGACACTGTGAGGAGTTTTCTATCGGCTGTGCACTTAATATAGCCTAAAAACCTACCAGCTCTATATGCAATCTTATTTCGCCGCTGCCTAAAAAGATAAGCGGAATAGGTGAATCTCTCGATTTCTTGAAATCGAAAAATCTAGGGGGAGGGGTTTGGACGGGTACGATATGTTCAACAGGTTTGCTATTTAGCCCTAACTTGGACATTAACCACACAACATTCACACCAATGTGAAAGAGTATTGCCGAAAGAATTCTTAGACACTGTAAGGAGTTTTCTATCGGCTATGCACTTAATATAGCCTAAAAACCTACCAGCTCTTTATGCAATCTTATTTCGCCGCTGCCTAAAAAGACAAGCAGAATAGGTGAATCTCTCGATTTCTTGAAATCGAAAAATCTAGAGGGAGGGGGTTGGACGGGTCTGGTGTGTTCAACAGGTTTGCTATTTAGCCCTAACTTGAACATTAACCGCATAGTATTCATGCCAATGTGAAAGAGTATTGCCAAAAGAATTGTTAGACATGGTAAGGAGTTTTCTATCGGCTATGCACTTAATATAGCCTAAAAGCCTACCAGCTCTTTATGCAATCTTATTTCGCCGCTGCCTAAAAAGACAAGCAGAATAGGTGAATCTCTCGATTTCTTGAAATCGAAAAATCTAGAGGGAGGGGGTTGGACGGGTCCGGTGTGTTCAACAGGTTTGCTATTTAGCCCTAACTTGGACATTAACCGCATAGTATTCATGCCAATGTGAAAGAGTATTGCCAAAAGAATTGTTGGACACTGTAGGAAGTTTTCTATCGGCTATGCACTTAATATAGCCTAAAAACCTACCAGCTCTATATGCAATCTTATTTCGCCGCTGCCTCAAAAAACAAGCGGAATAGGTTAATCTCTCGATTTCTTGAAATCGAAAAATCTAGAGGGAGGGGGTTGGATGGGTACTATGTGTTCAGCAGATTTCCTATTTAGCCCTGACTTGGACATTAACCATACAGCATTCATGCCAATGTGAAAGAGTATTGCGGAAAGAATTGTTAGACACTATAGGGAGATTTCTATCTGATATGCACTCAATATAGCCCAAAAACCCACCAGCTCTATATGCAATCTTATTTCGCCGCTGCCTAAAGTACAAGTGGAATAGGTGAATCTCTCGATTTCTTGAAATCGAAAAATCTAGAGGGAGGGGTTTGAACGGGTACGATGTGTTCAACAGGTTTGCTATTTAGCCCTAACTTGGACATTAACCATACACCATTCACGCCAATGTGAAAGAGTATTGCCGAAAGAATTGTTAGACACTGTAAGGAGTTTTCTATCGGCTATGCACTTAATATAGCCTAAAAACCTACCAGCTCTATATGCAATCTTATTTCGCCGCTGCCTAAAAAGACAAGCGGAATAGGTGAATCTCTCGATTTCTTGAAATCGAAAAATCTAGAGTGAGGGGTTTGGACGGGTACGATATGTTCAACAGGTTTGCTATTTAGCCCTAACTTGGACATTAACCATACACCATTCACGCCAATGTGAAAGAGTATTGCCGAAAGAATTGTTAGACACTGTAAGGAGTTTTCTATCGGCTATGCACTTAATATAGCCTAAAAACCTAACAGCTGTTTATGCAATCTTATTTCGCCGCTGCCTAAAAAGACAAGCAGAATAGGTGAATCTCTCGATTTCTTGAAATCGAAAAATCTAGAAGCAGGGGTTGGACGTGTACGATGTGTTCAACAGGTTTGCTATTTAGCCCTAACTTGGACATTAACCATACAGTATTCATGCCAATGTGAAAGAGTATTGCCGAAAGAATTGTTGGACACTGTAGGGAGTTTTCTATCGACTATGCACTTAATATAGCCCAAAAACCTACCAGCTCTATATGCAATCTTATTTCGCCGCTGCCTAAAATACAAGTGGAATAGGTGAATCTCTCGATTTCTTGAAATCGAAAAATCTAGAGGGAGGGGTTTGAACGGGTACAATGTGTTCAACAGGTTTGCTATTCAGCCCTAACTTGGACATTAACCATACACCATTCACGCCAATGTAAAATAGTATTGCCGAAAGAATTGTTAGACACTGTAAGGAGTTTTCTATCGGCTATGCACTTAATATAGCCTAAAAACCTACCAGCTCTATATGCAATCTTACTTCGCCGCTGCCTAAAAAGACAAGCAGAATAGGTGAATCTCTCGATTTCTTGAAATCGAAAAATCAAGAGGGAGGGGGTTGGACGGGTACGGTGTGTTCAACAGGTTTGCTATTTAGCCCTAACTTGGACATTAACCATACACCATTCACGCCAATGTGACATAGTATTGCCGAAAGAATTGTTAGACACTGTGAGGAGTTTTCTATCGGCTGTGCACTTAATATAGCCTAAAAACCTACCAGCTCTATATGCAATCTTATTTCGCCGCTGCCTAAAAAGATAAGCGGAATAGGTGAATCTCTCGATATCTTGAAATCGAAAAATCTAGAGGGAGGGGTTTGGACGGGTATGATGTGTTCAACAGGTTTGCTATTTAGCCCTAACTTGGACATTAACCACACAACATTCACACCAATGTGAAAGAGTATTGCCGAAAGAATTCTTAGACACTGTAAGGAGTTTTCTATCGGCTATGCACTTAATATAGCCTAAAAAACTACCAGCTCTATATGCAATCTTATTTCGCCGCTGCCTAAAAAGATAAGCGGAATAGGTGAATCTCTCGATATCTTGAAATCGAAAAATCTAGAGGGAGGGGTTTGGACGGGTACGGTGTGTTCAACAAGTTTGCTATTTAGCCCTAACTTGGACATTAACCACACAGTATTCATGCCAATCTGAAAGAGTATTGCCGAAAGAATGGTTGGACACTGTAGGGAGTTCTCTATCGGCTATGCACTTAATATAGCCTAAAAACCTACCAGCTATATATGCAATCTTATTTCGCCGCGCCTCAAAAAACAAGCGGAATAGGTGAATCTCTCGATTTCTTGAAATCGAAAAATCCAGAGGGAGGGGGTTGGACGGGTACGATGTGTTCAACAGATTTCCTATTTAGCCCTGACTTGGACATTAACCATACAGCATTCACGCCATTATGAAATAGTATTGCGGAAAGAATTGTTAGACACTGTAGGGAGATTTCTATCGGATAAGCACTCAATATAGCCCAAAAACCTACCAGCTCTATATGCAATCTTATTTCGCCGCTGCCTAAAATACAAGCGGAATAGGTGAATCTCTCGATTTCTTGAAATCGAAAAATCTAGAGGGGGTGGTTTGAACGGGTACAATGTGTTCAACAGGTTTGCTATTTAGCCCTAACTTGGACATTAACCATACACCATTCACGCCAATGTGAAAGAGTATTGCCGAAAGAATTGTTAAGACACTGTAAGGATTTTTCTATCGGCTATGCACTTAATATAGCCTAAAAACCTACCAGCTCTATATGCAATCTTATTTCGCCGCTGCCTAAAAAGACAAGCAGAATAGGTGAATCTCTCGATTTCTTGAAATCGAAAAATCTAGAGGGAGGGGGTTGGACGGGTACGGTGTGTTCAACAGGTTTGCTATTTAGCCCTAACTTGGACATTAACCACACAGTATTCATGCCAATCTGAAAGAGTATTGCCGAAAGAATGGTTGGACACTGTAGGGAGTTTTCTATCGACTATGCACTTAATATAGCCCAAAAACCTACCAGCTCTATATGCAATCTTATTTCGCCGCTGCCTAAAATACAAGTGGAATAGGTGAATCTCTCGATTTCTTGAAATCGAAAAATCTAGAGGGAGGGGTTTGAACGGGTACAATGTGTTCAACAGGTTTGCTATTCAGCCCTAACTTGGACATTAACCATACACCATTCACGCCAGTGTGAAATAGTATTGCCAAAAGAATTGTTAGACACTGTGAGGAGTTTTCTATCGGCTATGCACTTAATATAGCCTAAAAACCTACCAGCTCTATATGCAATCTTACTTCGCCGCTGCCTAAAAAGACAAGCAGAATAGGTGAATCTCTCGATTTCTTGAAATCGAAAAATTGTGTGTTCAACAGGTTTGCTATTTAGCCCTAACTTGGACATTAACCATACACCATTCACGCCAATGTGACATAGTATTGCCGAAAGAATTGTTAGACACTGTGAGGAGTTTTCTATCGGCTGTGCACTTAATATAGCCTAAAAACCTACCAGCTCTATATGCAATCTTATTTCGCCGCTGCCTAAAAAGATAAGCGGAATAGGTGAATCTCTCGATTTCTTGAAATCGAAAAATCTAGAGGGAGGGGTTTGGATGGGTACGATGTGTTCAACAGGTTTGCTATTTAGCCCTAACTTGGACATTAACCACACAACATTCACTCCAATGTGAAAGAGTATTGCCGAAAGAATTGTTGGACACTGTAGGGAGTTCTCTATCGGCTATGCACTTAATATAGCCTAAAAACCTACCAGCTATATATGCAATCTTATTTCACCGCGCCTCAAAAAACAAGCGGAATAGGTGAATCTCTCGATTTCTTGAAATCGAAAATTCCAGAGGGAGGGGGTTGGACGGGTACGATGTGTTCAACAGATTTCCTATTTAGCCCTGACTTGGACATTAACCATACAGCATTCACGCCATTGTGAAATAGTATTGCGGAAAGAATTGTTAGACACTGTAGGGAGATTTCTATCGGATAAGCACTCAATATAGCCCAAAAACCTACCAGCTCTATATGCAATCTTATTTCGCCGCTGCCTAAAATACAAGCGGAATAGGTGAATCTCTCGATTTCTTGAAATCGAAAAATCTAGAGGGGGTGGTTTGAACGGGTACGATGTGTTCAACAGGTTTGCTATTTAGCCCTAACTTGGACATTAACCATACACCATTCACGCCAATGTGAAAGAGTATTGCCGAAAGAATTGTTAAGACACTGTAAGGAGTTTTCTATCGGCTATGCACTTAATATAGCCTAAAAACCTACCAGCTCTATATGCAATCTTATTTCGCCGCTGCCTAAAAAGACAAGCAGAATAGGTGAATCTCTCGATTTCTTGAAATCGAAAAATCTAGAGGGAGGGGGTTGGATGGGTACGGTGTGTTCAACAGGTTTGCTATTTAGCCCTAACTTGGACATTAACCACACAGTATTCATGCCAATCTGAAAGAGTATTGCCGAAAGAATGGTTGGACACTGTAGGGAGTTCTCTATCGGCTATGCACTTAATATAGCCTAAAAACCTACCAGCTATATATGCAATCTTATTTCGCCACGCCTCAAAAAACAAGCGGAATAGGTGAATCTCTCGATTTCTTGAAATCGAAAAATCCAGAGGGAGAGGGTTGGACGGGTACGATGTGTTCAACAGATTTCCTATTCAGCCCTGACTTGGACATTAACCATACAGCATTCACGCCAATGTGAAATAGTATTGCGGAAAGAATTGTTAGACACTGTAGGGAGATTTCTATCGGATAAGCACTCAATATAGCCCAAAAACCTACCAGCTCTATATGCAATCTTATTTTGCCGCTGCCTAAAATACAAGCAGAATAGGTGAATCTCTCAATTTCTTGAAATCGAAAAATCTAGAGGGGGTGGTTTGAACGGGTACGATGTGTTCAACAGGTTTGCTATTTAGCCCTAACTTGGACATTAACCATACACCATTCACGCCAGTGTGAAAGAGTATTGCCGAAAGAATTGTTAGACACTGTAAGGAGTTTTCTTTTTATGCTTTGCGGCCCCACTTGCATTAATATCCCTGTTGAAAATGCACCCCCCCCCCCCCACACCCCACTCATGTTGGACAACCTGGCTTTGGCCCTGGAAACAAATGATTCATTCAAGTGTCAAATCTGTCAATCTTTGCACAGTGTGGGCACGGTGGCATTGCGGTAACCTGTTCTCGTCAGATCACCGAATTTAAGCAACATCGAGCCTGGTTAGTCCTTGGGTGGGTGACCATCTGAGTGATCGATTCGGACTCCTGCGTTGTGTCATTGGGCAAGACACTTGTCCACATGGGGGCACGATGACGCCGTATATTAGAGCATACTGCACGTTGGTGGTGCACATGTCTGCAACTAATCTAAACCTGCCTGTGCTGCAGTGCGGAGTTACGATGTTGGGGAGCCAGCAGCTGCTCGTCATTGCTCGGTAATTCTCTCCAGGTACTCCGGTACTTCCACCCATAAAACTGTCATGACACGATATGGCCTTGGCTGTTAATGTGTCATTAAACTCCAATAAATAAATAATCTTTGCACGGTATATTTTGGTAATTTTGTGACCTGCTATTGGCTACTGGAAGCCTTCACACCTTTTCATGGCCAGGGGCATATTATTATGGTCTGTTAATTGCCCCAAAACTAATTAAGGGGAACGAAAACATAGTTTATGGACCCTCTTTGGAAATATATCTTGTTCCATTAAGGAGTCACAGCTCATATTTCTTCAGGGAGGAAGTGGTAAAATAATTAAATCTATACGCTCTCTCTCCCGCTCTCCATTGCAAAATATAATACTACTCTATCACACACACACCTGCATCTATACACACTCATGCAGCACCTGCATAAATAAAACATTTACAAGGGGAATCCACCCTGATCCAAGCCAGCCGATGGGCCCCTTGCCCAAACTCCTATCATGTAACTAACTTGCCAAAATCCTTGGATAAGGTGCCTCGCCCTGCTCATGCCCATCAGCGGGTTATCTGCCCTGTTATGCACTAACTTTAAATACTCACCTATATGGTGAGACCCTCACTATGCCGTAGAGAGCCGCTCAGCCCCCTCCACTGGGACCTATTCCTTGGGCGCGTGTTCCACCAAGAACCAAGAACTGCAATTGTCTTCACGCTCAACTCCTACAGGTCCACAGGCGATGCCTAACATACCAGAGCTTGCTGCCTCAGGTGCAACACCCTGTTTGTCTCTCGCCAATCCTTCCTTGGGTGCCCCACTCCAAGTCCCGGGCCCTTCCTAACTCTACATCTCTGATGCCATTGTGTGGCTACTTCAGCCTCTTCTTGTGGCTTCTTCTGGCCTAAGGTACCTTCCCCTTCCATTCACGTTGGTTCAGTGTCCTTTATATTTTGGCATCTCCGCAAAAACCTTGCATGGTAACCCACTCCATTTTCATCTATGTCTACTCGGTAATGACCGCTGCCCATTATTTTTGTTGCAGTGTATGGCCCCCTGCTTCTGGCTGCTTCTGTCCAGCCACTCCCTTGACTTTCGTCATCAAAGTGTTAACCTGTGGGGCCTCCATTGTGCACTCTACCTCTGCCTCCTTACTTCCTTACTCGACTCCACTGGTCCCTGCATTGATTTCACTGACTACTCTGCCTCTGAGGTTTGGGCTCGTGTGACTGCCCCCCGATGCCCCTTTGGGTGCTTTCCTCTCCAACCATGTCTTGTCAGGTTCTGAACATACCCCAGGTATGTCCCCAAGAACAAGGTCATAGATGGGTACCTCAATACACATTGCCTCTACCTCACCACTACAGAAAGGGGTATCCACCCTCACAAGGAGGAACCTCCTAATTGTCCCATCTATTAGCATGCACATGTGGTCATGCCCTGTTAGCTGTCCATTGCTAGCTAGTTCCCTCTTTACCGCCGCGCTACTGCATCCTGTGTCCCATAGCATACAGACTTCTCTGTCACCCACATACGCAGGGTACACCGGCTTCTTTTTACCAAGGGAGGGGTATCCCTCACACAGCCCACTAATTATGGGCAATATCTGCCCATCTTCCAGCCTGAGCTGCCCAGCCTTCAGTGCTTGGCGCAGTGGGCTCCCCTCTGGCCCAATTGTTTGGCAGAATGCTGCTGTCTGCCACCTCTCCACAGGCTGTATCGAATTACACCTTCTTCCATTCCTAATCGGGGATGGGTCCCTCCCTCCAGTTTTTTGGGGGCACCCATTTGGTCTCCCTGTGACCATCCTTCTCCAACAGTCTCTTTTCAGGTGCTCTTTTTTGTCACAAACGTAACAAGTTAACTCCTTGACCCCCACGCGGTGGGGTTGTGATGAATAAGTCCTTCAGGGAAGGAAATGACTCTCTCTCCTTAACAAACAATCTCGGGGGCACGCGATGACATAAACTGCTCCCTGATAAGTAAGTCCTTCAGGGAGGGAAAAAACTCTTCTATTCTGGATAGTTCAACCCATCTGTAGAAATATCTTGTGGCCCTCGACACAAACTGGTGCACACTTTCACCCTTCTCAGCCTTACATTCTTGGAATTTTGTCCTGAAATCCTCCTCGGTGAGCTGGTATCTCTTGAGTATAGCATTTTTCAGCTCACCGTAGTCATTAGCTTGGTCAGGGGGCATGCTCACATATACTTGTAGCAATTTGCCCAGCAGCAACGGACTAAGGCTGACCCCCAGGCATCCTCCGGCCAAACCTGACTCAAGGCAAACCTTTCAAACCTCACGCGCCCTTTCACACTCTAACGCACCTTCCCTTTCAGCCCTTTCAGCTTTTCCTTGCTCTAACACCGATTCTCTCGCAGCTCTTTCGCGCTCAACCTGAATTTCTTTCTCTCACTCTGCAGACCTTAGTGCTGCCTCTCTCTCTCTCCTTTCACGCTCTAGCGCAGCTTCTCTCTCTCTCCTTTCACGCTCTAACGCAGTTTCTCTCGCAGTTTTCTTTCGCACACTCTTTCAGCTGTTTCACACTCTAATGCATCCTGATGTTCTGACTCAGCAGCCATTTCTTTTGCCATACGCTTTTGCTCGTCTCTCACAAATTTTTGCCACTTATTACCTGCGAAGCCCCAACCGCTCTTCCATATTAATCAATTGTTCCAAACTTGGGGTGTCCATTATTAAAATTTAACACTAAAAATTCTACACAAAAATATTTTTTGACCTCCAGGGTTAATTTTGTCTATCCCGCATTGCGTCCTATTATTACGCGAGAATTTCCACCACAGTTATTTTAAATTCGCCAGTAAAATTTAAGAGCTAATCTAACGATTAACCCCTGTACAAAGTATGACAACTATTACAATTTCAATTTGGCAACCTGCATGAACATTATACCTGAAGCATGTATTAAAATTGTCATTGAGTGATCCTGTTGATTTTGAGCTTTCCAGTTGTTACCTTTTAGGAAGATCCTGGTGTTAGCCTCGCCAGATGTTGGAAACAGGACTTTGTCGTTGCTGGGGGAAAAAGATTCTCGCCGCGCATTCAGCCAAAACTCAAGAAGTGTCAACTGAACCCGTGTGTGAACCGTAATGAACCCGCTAGTTTCACTTTTGTTGGGGTGGTTCTTTTCCTGAAGGGGTCACTGACTTTTCCTCGAAAAGCATAAATCAACAGGGGTTCAATGGAAACAATAATTTTAATAGATAAAAATAAATATGGTAATTTGTGACTTACAAGAAATCCAAATGAATAAGAAAAACAGAACGTCAATCACCCCCTACCCACACAGTTTTTGAGTCACTTGTGGGCCTGCATTCTCTGTTGTCGCTGATTTTTCCTACTTCTCGCTAGTGTTTATTCTTTGGTCGCCTCTTCACTTCACTCTTTCACTGTCGTCGCACGGCCACTAACATATTGTCACTTCACCGGACGCCTTTGCTCTAACATGTGACAGAATGTCACTGTACCATCATTGCCATCGCACGGCCACTAACTAACATATTGTCACTTTACTTTATCGCTTTCCCTCTAACAAGTGATGGAATGTCACTCTACCAGTGCCGTCATACGGCCACTAACGTATTGTCACTTTACTGACTGCTTTTCACTTAAGAAGTTGCCACCAATGGGATTAAACTCTCCCCTATGTTTATCTCAGAATAATGTTCATACAGGCAAGCCTACTCTGCCTATGTATGTCTTGCCTTCTACAACAGGAATGCCATCTTCCTAAATACTAATAGCTCCCCGAGTTCGCACTTTCTATTTCTGATTCACATTCTGATTTTACACTCAGATATGCAGCACCTCCTCTAATCTATAGCATGGGACATCCCCATTTCCTCGCCGAGACCCACAGTCTTTTACATACCTTCAGACTGGAATGAATTTATTGAGACCCCCCCCCCCCCCCCCCCCCCGATTTTTATTTCGATAGCCAGAACATGAATTCTCAGTTTAATTGCTTCTCTTGAACTTGGCCACTTAGATCTATCTTAATTTAATACTCGCTTTTAAGTTCCTTTGAAAGTCTTGCATTTCGGTATATCCTGACATTCATGACAGACCAGATGCATAATATGGGTGTGTGTTCAGAACATGTGCAATGTACTGTTTTTCCAACAATTACATATTAGCTGGCCATAATTACATAGATAATGACTGCAGGAGAACACTGGTCTCTTACTTTTGATCTTTATCAGTCAGCTACTAAATGGTTTCGCGAGACCTGCCATAATGGACATAAAATTCCATGCTTATTTAGCAGCACATGAACTATTGGTGGTCTGTTTAAGTGACAAATCGGTTTTCGGGATTCATCATATACCAGGTTTACGCTTTATATTTAACCCAGTGAGAAAGATTATTGAAAATATACACACTTATAAACAAAAAAAATCACAACTTTATGCTATCACCTTGACACTGAAAATGACATCAAACACCAACCAATAAAGAAGAGAATAAATAATTATTTATGCTATTGTTTTATTTATTTAAAGCCTCATTTTTGGATGGTAGTGCATGCAGCTTTTAGCATGGGGAAAACACAATAATTCAGCATTATATATAATTGCTTCACCAGACATTTCTTCTGAAATATTCATTTCCTCTGATGTGACTGTTATAGCCAGCATGTGGTATCAACACTTTGTTAATAACATTTTTTCCAGTTGTTTAGCTTATCATCTTTGTGTAGTAGTCTTGACAACACTTTATTGAAAGAAAGCCATCAAAGCAACGGGAATAATAATATATCTTTGGGTATATGCCATTTTACCAGATTTGTCCAAAAGGAAGATCATCAACTGTCATCCAGGTAGCATTGCACTACTTCCATTGTCCTTCCTCTTCTCGCAACACTGGGAGATAAATTGGGTCCTGACAACCCATTTTTTCAACTGCGTGAAAACTATGCCTAGGGACAAAGCCTAGGTAAGTTTGCAGTGTTATCAATATTGTATGTACATCATGCCATAAAAAGAAATTCCCACATTGACAGTGGCATCCTACAGAAACATAAACTTTTCTGCTCCCCATCTCATGTAAGAGTATATGGATTTTATAAACTGCTACCATAAATACTATTTTCGTTTATCGGTAAGTTCTTTGTGTTGATTGCAGTAGTTTAGTGTGCTTTTAATTATAATTTTGTAATCTAACAGTAATGTAATTTTTTGGGCAATATTTACTTTAGTATCAGATTGACATTACTGGCTGTCAGACCTGCTATAATTACTAGTCCTCAGCTTTTCATGGGTCCTCTACTGACTGTTGGACTGCTGGTAACCTGATAACGGTGAGTGGTTTCCAAGAAAAATGTGTTAGTACTTTTTGTTTATCAAAACCTGAATACAGTAGTTAGAACAAAAACCTAAATAATTTGTTCATGTCTGTAATCTAGAATGTCCTGTGAACATAGTATAGAAAAATAGTGAATATTTTAGAATGTTAAATTGCACCTGGAATATCCTGAAATATTAATGAACAAGAATATTCATGAATATCCTTGAATAAAATATTCATGGCTATTCCAAAATATTCTCCAAAATGCTTGCAGGTTCTAGGGCCATGTGCAATTTAATCAATATTTCTTATCAACCTACCTCACAATTGTTTACAACAGGCTTGCACTACAGTGGAAGTCCCTAACTTGGAATTATACTCTCTATTTTGTTCTTTCTCAAGCGATTTGGGAAAGAAAAAGAACACCAAGAAAAAATAAGCCAAAACTTAAAAAGCACACACCCAGTAGGGGACACTCCTCTCTGTACTAATCCACAGCTTCCAGTACCAGTGCGCAGACGTATAACCAACGTGTCATTCTTTTTTCTTCTGCCATCTTATGAAAATGCATTTGAATTTTGCCTGTTGACTCGATTTTCAAGACGTTCCTGTGCTGTATATTGCATTTTAAGCTGTTGCTTCACCATTGAATTATACAGGGCTGTGTTTTTGTTGTGTATATTCTCTCATTATTCACCATTTTTTTCATGATATATATATTCTTCTCCATGCCGTTTTCACGTACGACTTTCGTGTAACGTACTGTTCGGTTGTTGTTTAATTATAATTATATATGTTATCCTTTTGGACACTGCATATATTGGAGTTTGGTGTCAGCAGAAGGCTGTTGTGGCAGCTTTTCTCCCCTCTCTTGAGGGTCAAATGGCTGCCTGTTTTGCCCTTTTTGGCTGTTTGGGTTCTTTTGTGTTTTCTCCGGGTCTTTGTTTCCTGCCACATTCCTGTTCTGTTATTTATTTTCTTTGGGTTCACCATCCCTTCTACTTCTCTTTCGCCAGATATGCCCAGGACAGTTCCTTGTGGGCAATGCTTGCTTCCGAAGCATGTTGAGGACTCTCATGCTTCATGCTCCATGTGTAATGAGTGTTCGGCTGATAGACCCTGTTGGCTGTGTGGGTCTTGGTCATTCACTTTTTGGGCTTCATCCTTGGGTGTTAGATGTTGTTCGGTTTGGTCTGCGGATATCCTTCCGGAGGCACCCCACTCTGCTACGGGTGCCTCTTCCAACCCAAGTTCCTTCAGATGGTTCACGTTGGGAACTTTTGATCACGGAGACTATCTACTGTCAAAGGGGGCGATCGAGGTCAAGAACATTCGTTCAGTGGGATTTTATTCCCGCTGCTCCTGGTTATCAATCTGAGTATCCTGAATCAGTCTATCATTGCTCCCAAGTTCAGCATGGAGACTTTCAGGTCTGTTCGCGCCCCATTCACCAGGGAGACTTCGCTTCCAGCATCGACCTGCAAGATGCTTACTTTCACGTTCCGATTCATCGGACATCATGAAAGTATCTCAGGTTTGCTTTTCTGGGGCGAATTTACCAGTTCAAGGCCATGCCTTTTGGCTCAACCTGGCTCCTTTGGACTTCACCCAACTGATGTCGCATGTGCTAGCCTTCCATCGCACACAGTCCAGAGGGACTACCTCGGCTTATCTGAATGACATCCTCCAGAGCATTCCAATGCTGCTCTTCTGGAGTCTGATGGGTTCCCTGGGCGAGGGCAGTGATTCTCTCAGCTTTCACCCTGACTCTATTATTCTAGTATTCTCCGGCTGCTTGGTCTCTGCAGTTCTGTGACAGATCTCATTCCTTTAGGTCAACCTCATCTCAGACCTCTCCAACACTTTCTGCTCAGTCATTGGAGGTCGAATGTCGATCCTCTGGATCTGGTGCTCCAGTTACCAGCATCTCTCAGTCGTCACCTTCTTCCCTGGATGGATGTTCCGACGATGCAGGGTCATTTCCACCAAGTGGATGCTTCACAGAGCAGTGTTCCAGTCACTGCAATCTCTGGGGTCGTCCCCACATCGATCTGTTTGCAACCCATTGGAACTATCAGGTGGACACTTTCGTGTCCTAGTGTCCAGATCCTCTGGCTTTTGTCATGGATGCTCTGTCACTCGATTGGAATGGACTAGTCGGCTATGCCTGCCCGCCAGTTCCAATTCTGCCTTAGTGGGTATGGATCAGTCAGCTCTGCCATCTGTTCCGGTACGTCTCCCTCTATGTCATGACCTCCTCTGTCAAGGTTACCCGAGGAGGTTTCACATCAACCCGACATCATTGTCCCTTCATGCATATCTTTTATCCAGTCCTTCGAGATGAGCAGTGGAGTGCATTTCTTCAAGGCGGCACTCCACATTGGTTTAGCCTATGCGGCTAAGTAGAAGGTCTTTTGTGGAGGGTGTGCTGATCACTCTGTTGATTATGCCAACCCTTCAATTACACAGATTGCAGAGTTTCTGGTATATCTGTTTGAATCTCTGGGTCTCCAACCTGTTACCATCAAGGGGTACAGGTTTATGCTTTTGGAGACCTTTTCGTATGTGGGAAAGCGTCGTATCAGCACTAATCCATACCTCTACAAGCTTATTCTGCACTTTTCTTTGAAAAGGCCTAGCATTTTGCACTGAGCCCAAGATGGAATCTTACTTGGGTGCTGCTTTGCTTGGGGGTGGGGGTGGATGGGGTCACCGTTCAAACCATTATCCCAGGTGGATAAGTGTTTTCTCACATACAAGACAGCTTTTCTCATGGCTTTTGCCTCAGCCAGGAGAGTTAGCAAGCTTCACGCTGTCTCGGTTGATCTGGCCTTTTTCAGGAGCTTTACCAACAGTGTAACTGTTATCACTGATTGCTCCTTTCTAGCCAAGAATCAGATACCAGAAACTACTCCGCCTCCTATCTGTGTCAGGGCTCTTCCTTCAGTTGATGGTAATCGCCCTTTGCTCTGTCCAGTTCGTGCAATTTCCATTTACCTCAACCGGACACAGTTTATTAGAAAAGGCAGGAAGCGATTCTTTCTGTCTCTAATCCCTGGTCGACAGAAGATCTCTCCAATCCATTTCTAGGTGGATTTGTCTTGCTATTCAAGCGTCATACACTCATTTGGTGATGGCCGATTGTATTACCAATCGCTTTTCTAGCTACGAGGTGCGAGCATTGTCTACCTCCTGGGCTAATGCTAACTCCCTCAAGTTGTCAGGACATTATGCAGGCAGCCTACTGGAGAAACGCTTATACTTTCTCCACCTTCTACCTGCGTCAGTTGCAGGAGCAGTCGGAGGACCTTTTTTCTTTAGGACCTCTTTCTTCTGCTCAGGCTGTTATCAACCCTTGCCATTAGGTTTTTCTTTCAGGATCAGTTCAGACCATGTTCTTTGTTTCTGTCCTTTTTGTCTGTGTGTCACACATGGCCATATGCATCATCTCCCAATGTCATTACTAATGTTTGTGATGCAGTGGTTTTATAGGCCTAGGGAAATCTTCTGTCCACAGTTCCAGCGCAGTCAGGTTATGTGGGGGTTGGCTGTGTGGTTCCCTCCTGCTATTGTCTGTCTATTCAGCCTGTTGTAAACAGTTGTGAGATAGGTTGATAAAAAATTTAAATTTTATAGTAAATTTTCTTTCTTATTATACCTACCACAATTGTTTACCTGGAGGCCCATCTGTCTTCTTGTTTGGGTGACAAACCTTCCTCCCCACTGATCACATAAATCCAATGTTGGTGGATTGAAATAGAATGACACATTGGTTTTACATCTGCGCACTGGTACCAGATGCCATGGATTTGTACAGAGAAGAGTGTCCTGGCTTATTTTGTCTTGGTGCTTTTGCTCCACTTTTTTCTTTCCCAAATCGCTTGGGAAAGATCAAAATAGAGAGTATACTTACGAGTTAAGGGACTTCCACTATAGTGCAAGCCTGTTGTAAACAATTGTGGTAGGTATAATAAGAAAGGAAATTTACTATAAAATTTAAATATTTGTGAATGCTAATATTAAAAAAAATATTCAAGAATACTCTTCAAAATTGTAATAGAATTTATTTTCCTTGACAATACTGGACAAAATGGAATAATCAGAAGTATTCATGAATATTCTTCATCTCATTGTAACCCCAAAGTTTCGGGTGCAAAAGAAAATCCTGCACACTTCGTGCAGGGAATTTGAGCTCCATTTACATAACAAATTTCATCAAAATCAGATATCTTTCACCTTTTGTTCACTTAAAAGAAAATTGCATTGCTTATAGTTTGTCTTGGTTGAGGTAAAAGGTAGAAGAGCAGAGTGGAGTATCAGGGTATAATATTGAATAGTAACCAATGTTTAAGGTCACTACTTATGCACACTGGCTAATCATGACCGTGACAGTTTTACAGGTGGAGGAAGCCAGAGTACCCTGAGAGAACCACCGAGCAACGACGAGCAGCTGCCAGCTCCCCAACATCGTAACTCCGCACTGCAGCACAGGTAGGGTTAGATTGGTTGAAGACATGCGCACCATCGACGTGCAGTACGCCTTAGTACATAGCGTCATCATGTCCCCATGTGGACCATCAGGGTTAAGTGCCTTGCCCAAGGACACAACGTGGGAGTCCAAATCGATCGCTCAGACGGTCACCTTTCCGAGTTCTAACCGGGCTCGACGTTGCTTAACTTAGGTGATCTGATGAGAACCGGTTACCGCAACGCCACCATGCCACATTTTTAGCTTAACTTGATAAAGTCAAGATAAGCTATTGCCATCATGAGTGTGGAAGTCTGTGAGTCTGTTTGCATTATCTTTAGCACAGGCTTCACCCCATAGTTCTTGTCCAATCATCACAAAATTTTATATGCTGGTTCGAGGTCATGTCTAAATGAGAACATCCCCTTTTGGTCACGATCGGTCAACCACGACGGCTACACGAGCTCAAAACCCAAAAACATTTAGCACAGTCTACAGGTCTTATTTATGAAGGAATTTTAGTGTAACTTTGTAGGATGAGTCTGTATAATGTCTAGATGAGAACGTCATATTTTGGTTGGGTTCAGTCAACCGTGATGGCCACAGGGGCAAGTTACCTAGATTCCTTTAGCACAGTCTACAGATTGCATTTATGAAGGGATTTCATTACAAATTTGTAGGATGACTCAGTATAATGACAAGATGAGAACATCCTATTTTGTCCATGATCGGTCAACCATAATGGCTGCACAGGCACGTGACCTAGATTTGTTTAGCATAGTCTACATTTCATATTTATGAAGCGATTTCATTGTAACTTGGAAGGATAACTCGGTATGATGTCCTATTTTGTTCATGATCGGTGAGCTGTTACCACCACCATGTGACTTAGATTCCTTTAGCACTGCCTACAGGTCATGATCGGTCAACCATGACCACCGAAACATTGTGTGACCTAGATTCCTTAAGCAAAGTCTACAAGTTGTTTTTGTTAAGGGATTTCATTGTAGTATGACCTTGCTGTGGTTGCAGGTCACTAAGGCATGGCTGCTGCTCAGCGGGCTTGGCTGTGAGTGGCAGTAAATTACATCTTTGCTCAGTTTATGAACTTTTATTAATGGTCCATCAAATATTTACATTATAATCGGCTGCATTAACATAAACATGGTAAAGTACATTCTTGGATCAGCCTTTGTCTACTTTGGTATAACATGGTATAACTGATAAATGGTGCTGCTAAAAATGGCTGTCTGCTAACTGATTGACTGGCAACATATTCAATACTCTAACTTAACAACAAAGCAACTTGAAAACTGTGTAACTTGATAACTTATTTGTTGACTCATTGACTGCCCTACACTTTCTTCACTGCAGAGCTTGCCAAAGTCTTTTTTGTATCAAAACGGTTTCATCATCTATCTGCAGGTGACAGGCAATGTATGCTCCACCTATAATCCCACCCAGCTCTCTTTGATTGGCCTAGACTGATAGTTCTACCCAGTTACCCTGGACAGGAAAACAGCCATCTTGTGAATTTGTTATGGTCAATTTAAATGACAGACCTAGATAAAGAAAAACTGTTGTCTTTTACTTGAAAGATTTCAGTTGAAGATAGGGTGTCTCATTACACAATTTTACAGGAAATGAAACACCTAATCCTAGCAGGGTAGATTTCCAATCACCTAATTTGTTTTATAAATTGTTTTAAGAGATATTTACCATACAAATAGCCTGGGAGGAAGCAGGTGGGCTCAACATTAGGAACATCTTAAAATTATACAGCTACGAGGAAAAGAGTGTGCCAAGCAACAGAATATAAATGATATTATTTTCTCCAACTGGACACACTGATTTTTTTGTAACTGGTTATAATAACTTGGAAGGGTGACTCATTTTAGAATGATTTTACTATTACTTGGTAAATCTGGTTGAGATACATTAACTGTGAGGGCCACATTAACCCAGGCCTCACATTTTTAGTACAGTCTACACCTCAAATTATTCTTATTGAAAACATAGCATATAGGGAACAGAAATTAACATATTCTCAATTATCACAATTCTTGTCTTATTTCATAAGCCTTTCATAAACATTGAACACTATCCTTTTCATCAAACACTACACACAGTCAAGTTAAGCTACAGTGAGCGTCATTGACACTTTCATTTTAGAAAACATGGTAGGGGATTGAAAGTGTTGAGGGAAAATGGCACTTTGAAAATTGGTGAATGAAGTGGCAACTATATCCTTACATACTAATTCAATTATTCATGACACGTTCCTCACCATTCAATTTCAAAGAAATCTGGCCCTTTTTTGTAAAATTTCATTACATGTACAAGTCCATTTAAAACTTAAACTAAGTTATGTGTCATATCACATAATAGCTGCACTAAATATAGACTAATTAACTCGACTGACACTGGTAGAACTTTTTTTATAGTTACCATATCAATTGATCAAACTATTCTGAAAAAAACGAGCATGAAATTAGAATTTCAGTATTTGGTGATTAACAAAATTGATTTATTTATTTATTTTTATTTTTTTTTTGTTTATTTATTTATTTTCTGCCTACTTAAACTCTCACTCACTCAAAATTGGCTTATTCAGTGCAAGATGGAACTAAAACAATATTTTTATCAGAGGCATAGATACGAGGCTGCCAGCTTGGCTTCTCCACCCTGTCCCTGCAGAAAGGAGTGTCGACAAATTTGCAAACTCCACAGAAAATCTTTCAGGCCTCTAGAATTGGTAGGTATATATGAATTCAAATGGATGGGGGAAACGAAGAGTTTCCAGTAGCAATCATGGAGATTACATGTTTTACATATCCATTTAAAAAAAAAATCCATGTTAGATAATGATACGCTTTCTCTTAAAATGGAGGTGAAAGTCATAAAATTTCTAACATAAAAGCAAAGCAGGGCAAAATGCATACCTTTTGTGGCACTTATTGATGCTTTGCCTCTGTAATTTATGCTAGAAATTTTATGGCTTCACTAACCACTAGCAAAAAAAAGCTGCTTTCTATAGCCGCATATGCCATGATTTTTTATTCACGTAACACATTCTCATGCCACTTTCAGACATACTAGCAAGGAAAGCTCTTTCAATGAATGCCGGTATTAAAGGACAAAAACTAGGATCAACATTCTTTCATGGTTATCTTGGAATTAATTTCATTAGTCATGTTAATTAGCCTATTTAAACTGTTTTAAACAGATAAACTCAACATTCACAAAAATTATTTCCTGTATAATTAAAGTACTTATCAGACCTTCACCCACAATTCACTGTGACTGGTTTAAGAAGCTACTACTACCTGTAGGTGCTAAGACACATGTTAGGTGTGATTCAGTTTTGTTGATTGCCACTTACAAAGAGTTATGCTCAAAGAATATGTAATTAAGTAAATTAAATATGATAGCTAGGACAATTTTATTGAGGTACAAACTATTCTGTGCTGGATAATATCATTGCGGTGACCTGTCTCAGCTATCTATATCAGTTTGTACTGAAAAACTGCATATGATTCTCTGTAACACTGAAACTTACATTGTAAACTACGCATCAGCTATCATGTATTGCTCGTTGTTACCGATTTACTGCAAGTAAATCTGTTCAATTCGTTATCCTTATGGCAATGTCAAAAAATATTTAAATTTTTTAGTAAATTTTGTTTCTTAGATAAGATTAAACATATTTTAAACAAGAAAGCAAAGGGATTGGAGGACAAGTGCTCAACACTTAGCTAAGCCTCCTCTCCATTAAATGTAACAATCTAGTATGTTATGCTAGCAGCTGGCAATGTACAAAAATAATAATGTTTTTTGCAGATTAAAAAGAACAAAGGCATTAACGAACAACTGTCGGATAGGGTTAAACTTTACAACCAAACTAACAACATCAAATATGCTCGATAGTCAATTGTGAATACGTACATGAAAAGTGTTTGAAATTAACCCTTTCCAAAATGATAGAAAAGGCAACCAAAAATGGCTAATTTTGGCATTTTCAAACGGTGCTCTTATTCTCGGCCTCATTGTGCTAGAGGGTTAAATCTGAGATTAAGAAGTAAACAGTAACTTTCTTCCACAATCATTGTTGCATCTAGCCGTACCAAAATAATTATTACAACTACCTTGTAATTAGAAAAAATTGCTCTTGAAGTTGGCGAAAATAACAAATATTCTGACAGTACCCTTATGGGAAGTCTCAAATCTGCCAAGGGTTAAACTTTTAATAACATATAGAACAAAATTTGTCATACTTTGACTGCTGCAAGCAGCTATAGAAAACATTCAGAGCTCAAGCAATGAAAAATGGAGTAAATCGTCACCTAAACTTACCAAATTCTGTAAAAATTTGAGTTTTTTTAGACGGTACCTACTTTTATGCAACCAGAATGGGATAGGGTTAAACTTTACGACTAAACTTACAACAGCAAATATGCTCGGTAGTCAATTGTGAATATGTACACGAAAAGTGTTTGAAATTAACCCCTTTTCAAAATGATGGAAAAAGTAACCAAATTTGGATAATATTGTCATTTTCAAACGGTACTTTTATTCTCACCTTCATTGTGCTTGGGGATTAAATCGGAGATTAAAAAGTAAACAGTAACTTTCTTCCGCAATCATTGTTGCATCTATCCAAACCAAAATAATTGTTACAACAACCTTGTTATTAGAGAAATTTGCCCTTGAAGTTGGTCAATTTTGAAGAAAAATTCTATATTCATGTCATTTTTGGCCAGTGGGGGTTAAAGTTGAAAGATCTGAGTGGTGATTGTGGTGTATCATATTATGCTCTAAATGTGTGGAAAATTTGAGCTAAATAACTGTAAACAATTTTGAGACATTTGAAAAATGGTGAAATTTTGAAGGGTTTGGCAGAATATTTTGAAAACACGCGTTTTCACAGATATGACGATACCACATTTCACTAGATTTTATGACATTACATAAGTGTACCAAATTTGGTCAAAATCGTACAGCTTGTTTGGTAACAGTTGTATGGGTGGAGGAAGCCGGAGTACGCAGAGAGAACCACCGAGCAATGACGAGCAGCTGCCAGCTCCCCAACATAGTGCCTCCGTACTGTAGCACAGGCAGGGTTAGATTGGGTGAAGACATGCGCACCATCGACATGCAGTATGCCTTAGTACACAGCGTCATGGTGCCCCCATGCGGACAGTCGGGGTGAAGTGATCGGGACATAATTGGAATATATCCGACAGATACAATGTCAGATATATTCCAATTATGTCCCGTCATGCAAGGCAGCAACTTGAAATTCTCAGAATGCTTCCTACTGTCCCTGCCCGACAGTTTAGTATCGTTGTCAAGTGCCGGGACCGCATGGAAATACCGTGGATCAGGTGGAAACCAGGGCACGATTCGTCCCTACTTTATTCTCAACTCAGCGTCTTTTCCATTCATTATTTACCTGTCACCGGCTGAGTTAGGTATTATATTTGTCTATTTGATGAACCTTTCAACCTTAACTATTTGCGGCTTCATGTAGCACCACTGAAAGGTCACTGCACAGTTACCAATATATTCAGGGATTGATTTTACGAAAACAATTATTCCGACTATACCCACATGGGAACTCCTAAATATGCCAAGGGTTAAACTTTTGATAATGACGTATAAAACAGAAGTTGTCATGCTAGGAATGGAGTAAATTGTCACCTACGAAATTCTGAAAAAATGATTTTTTTTCTACTGCATCTACCATTATGCATCTGAGCCAGGGATTGCGTTAAACTTTACAGCAACCTTATAACAGAAAATATTCTTGGAATTGAACTGAGAATCCGAATTTCGAAAGCATTTTTGGATATTTTATTCCAAACTACCACTGCACGCTTATCAATATTCAGTGATTTTATGAAAATTAATATTATTCGAACCATACCCATATGAGCAGTCTCGAATCTGCCAACAGTTAAACTTTTAATAATGACATATAAAACAAAAGTTGTCATACTATGACTGCTGCATACAGCCATAGAAATCGTTCAGAGCTCAATCAATTAGGCATGGAGTAAATCGTCACTTAAACTTACCAAATTCTGAAAATGAGAGGTTTTTTTTAACTGCACCTATCAGTAGGTGATAATTGCGGATTCTGGACCACTTCGTACATGTACCGTACACGTACACATACACGGTGCGTTTACCATTGTAGGATTCAGTGTTAAATCACCGACACATTCGCAAAAAATGTCATTTTTTTATGGTGGTCCAGAATCCACTGTTATTTTGAGACTCCTAGATCGCACTTTTAACGTTCAAATACCCGTTGGCGAATGTGTCGAATGTACACGTTTTTCAAAAAAAGTGAAAAACGTATGAAATTGTACATTTTTCACTTTTTTTTTTTACTTGAAATTTTTTGTCGACGTTCCCATCGCGGATCAGACCATCGATCCATCGTTGGTGAACGCGAGCAAAAAACGCTTTGTGGATTCTGGACCAGCATCAAAAAACGGTTTGCGGATTCTGGACCAGTGGTCCAGAATCTGCAAACGGTTTTTGAGACTCTGAAGGTGGTCACGTGACCTGCTAATTAACCAATCAGATTGCTTGATTCTCATAAACTTAATCATACAAAGTTATGTCCCTTGTCGTGGGGGTGGGGGTCACACCCATCAGAAAAATCGAAGTTTCGAGAAGGTGGTCACGTGACCTATCAAATTGAAGGTCGAGGAAATAAAAAAAGTGATTGATATATAGGAGAGAGAAAAAAAATATAAATAAAAGTTATTTAAAAAATAAATATATCAAATCGAATAGATAATAAAAAAAATACGTAAATCATGTGCGCTTCCCAGACTATTAGAGCGAGGCTTCTTTTAAACATGCTGATGAGAGCGTACGCAATCTGTGTGAACGAAGAACTACGTCCCATCTTGTTAGAACGATGCGTTGGATGTCGGGATCACCTAGACTTTGATCACGAGAATCATTCGTGTCTGACGATGGAAAGGGAAGATATGGTCGGCAAGTATTTTGAACCGGCGTTCGAACGTGTTAGATTCGACGATGTGATCACGCTTTGGAAGAGAGTAGTCTTCTGTAAGGATCGAGACAAGCCCACAGTTTCGGAAGAACTGAAATTGGCGCATAGAAGTCTGACTTTAGAAGACAAGGGATGCATCATGAAATTATTGCTGAAGGAAGCATACGGCTAAGTTTTCTTGTTGATATAAAATAAGGGAGAATAGAAAATAAAAATAAATACACGCATAAATTTTTCATCTAATATTAGAAAGAAAAAGAAAACACAAAAATGAGAACCAGAAGTAAATTGTATCCGATGTTAGATGACAACGAGGATGAGAAGCCGAATGGCGTTTTGCCGATGGCACCATCGCTAGAAGAAAAAGAAAGAGGAGAAAGGTATCGCATCGATCAAATCAGTAGAATCCAAATGTATCCAACTCGAGAGAGAGATTCTCATCATTCTCTCAAGAAGAAGTATTCGCGTTTTGTGAAATTCGTCAACGCGATCGACACAACACTCATCACGATTTCCATGGGTTTACACGCGGCCGGCATCGGATTGTTGTCGACTGCGGTTGGCATTCCGATCGTGTTGACCGTAGAAGGAGTGGCTCTCGCCGCCGGATTGTTTATCACGCTCGGAAACTTTTTGAGTAGGAAATTATATCTGAAGGCGAGGAAACACGACAAGATTTGCGTCTTGGCCGACTCCAAGATCGACACGATATCCGAAATGATCTCGATGGCGTTGAAAGACTGTAGGATATCGGACGGAGAATACTTCGCGATATTGGGCGAGAAAACGAAATACGAAGCCATGAAAGAAGCCGTGAGAATCAAGACCCGTCAGATCATCAAGGCAGAGATGAAGGATTCTCTCGTGGAAAAGGGGAGGAAAGAGGCCAGGGAGGAATTCAGTAAGATGATAGAACTCAAGAGCAGCGATTGAAAAAAAAAATATATATAATAAGAACAGAATTTAAAAAAAAAAAATATTAAATTTATATATAAAATAAAAACAAAATTAATTTAAATAACTCTTAAAAATGTATTGCTTAAAGTGTAAGAGAGTTACCGAGACGAGTAATTCTCGAGAAGTACGAACTAAAAACGACAGACAGATGCTTCACGGAATTTGCGACGTGTGTGGTTCTATCAAGACTCGATTCGTCCAAAAAAAAGAACGCGAGCAAAGGTAAAGGCATCGTGAATAAAATGATCAATAATCTACCTTTCGAAATGCATCTGCCTGGTCACAGTTTCACGGGACCCGGAACGAAATTGAACAAGAGACTCAACGCCGATCTGACTCCTAAATCTTGGAGCAAACCTGTGAATAGGGTGGACGCGGCCGCGTCTGATCACGATCTGTGCTACGCCGGACATCCTGACACCAAGACTCGCAACGACGTCTGCAATAAAAACATGTTGGGGAAATTGAGAGGCATATCGAATCCGACCAGGAGAGAGAAGATAGAACGTTCGCTGGTCGGCAATCTGATCGGTGCAAAACGTCGATTCGGATGGGGTGTTAAAAAAAAAAGCGCATCTGAAAAGAAGAAGAAACTATTATTGATGAGCGAATTGGCCGAGGAGTTACACAAACCCATCGTGCGTAAATTTCGAAAGAGAAGGGTGGCCGTGAAGGGTTTGGATGATATTTGGTCTGCCGACTTGGTCGACATGAGATCATTTTCGAGGTGGAACGAGGGTGTCAAATATGTATTGACGATCATTGACATGTTTTCCAAATACGGTTGGATCAGAGCTTTGAAGAATAAATCGGGACCTTGCCTCACCGAGGCTCTGAAGAGTGTGTTTGACTCGTCTTCTCGAAAACCGAATAAATTGTGGGTGGATAAGGGAAAGGAATTCTACAACAAGCACGTTCATTGATTGGTCGACCTCTACTCGATCGAAAACGAAGAGAAAGCCAGCGTGGTGGAACGTTGGAATCGAACGATGAAGGAAAAGATGCATAGATACTTCACGGCAAATTCGACCAAGAAATACATATACGCTCTGAATGGTCTGGTTAAAGACTACAACAACAACACGCGACACAGATCGATCAAGATGACTCCCGTGGAAGCTAGCGATCCTCGAAATGAAAAACAGGTCTACGCGAATCTATATCCTGAAAGATCTAAGATTAGGAAGAAGTCTAGAATGCCGAAATTTGCGGTCGGTGATCGAGTGAGAATCTACGCTTATAAGAAGCACTTCGAAAAGGGTTATACTCCTCGATGGACCTCGGAAATCTTCGTGATAATCAAAATATTTCACACCGATCCGGTGACTTACAAAATCGAAGCTTTGGATGGAGAAGAGATCATCGGAAAGTTTTACGAACAACAATTACAGAAGACAAAGTTTTGATAAAGAAAACAAATTTCTTTTATTTGCTCTCTTTAACATTTTCTTGTTTACACACATATATATATATATAGGAGAGAAAAATAATAATAAAAATAATTAGAACTATTTTTAGATAACAAAAAGCAAGCTAATTAATAAACAAAAAACAAAAATCCTTTAAAAATGACAAATTTACTAGATATAGCACAAAGCATAGTGAGAAAGATGAAAGTATTCAAGAATATGAGGTTCACGAATACGAACCGGTAACCGGAACGAGTTTGAACAATGCGGGAGAGATAAGAATCAACGTCGAAACTCAAGATCTATTCGTCCATCCTAGCGAGAGTTACATAGTGGTGCAGGGATGTCTCACCAAGGAAGATGGGAGCGACTACGCCGACGATGACATGGTTACCCTAGCCAATAATGGCATCATGCATCTATTCAGTAATATAAAATACGTGCTCTCCGGACAAGAGATAGAATCTGTGTTTCATCCCGGTCAGGCTACCACGATGTTCGGACTCTTGACGTATCCTGATGATTTTTCGAAATCCAGAGGACTTGATCAGTTGTGGGTGAAAGACACCATCGGCCCTGCTAGTGCCGGCGCCGCCACGATATTCGACTATGTCGTCAAGACATCCAGACCTAAAGGAACGTTTTCGTTCAGGATACCTTTGAACACACATCTTCGGATTTGCAGACGATTACAACAAGATCATGTACGGATTCAAACACAATCTGTCGTTGATTCGAAAAAGAAACGTCGACGCAATAGTGAGACTCACTGCGACCGATGCGGGTAAGATAACTGTACACAAGATATCGTGGTTCGTTCTGCACGTGGAGTCTTCGATCGTGGAAAAAGCGCGTCTCTACAAGATCATAGAATCCAAGAGTAAATTACCCGTGGGATTTAGAATGAGACAGTGCGACACGGGTAGCATTCCTCTCTCGACGAATCACTTCAATTGGAGATTGATGGTGAAATCCGCTTCTGAGAGACTGCGTTTCATCGTGGTTGCGTTTAAGACCGATAGGGACGGGTCTCAGGAAAAGAATGTGTCGCTGTTCGATCACTGCCATTTGAGAAACATGCAAGTGTTTCTGAACGCCACGAGATATCCAGCAATCGATTACAACGCGTCGTTCAGCAAGAACGATTTCTGCAGACTGTACGGCAATGCCGCTGATTTTAGAAAGAAGTATCACGGTCTAGACGAATTGATGAGCAACCCTAACATATCTCCCGGCAAATACAAGTCGATGTATCCCATGTTCATATTCGACATCAGTAAACAGAGTGAACGACTCAGGAGTAGCGTCTTAGATATTCAGATCAAGATGCAATTCGATAGGAATGTGCTGAGAAAAACCGAAGCCTTCACCCTGGTCCTGTCGGATAGAGAATTACAATTCGAATCGGATGGAAATAAGATGTCGATCATTCGATGAGAGACGTGTGTGAAAAAAAAAATAAAACAAAAATAAAAAAAAGTAATGAGTAATTATTAAAAAACAAAAAAAAAAAAAATAAAAGTAGTAATGAGATCTGGAGAGATTGAACATCTTTCTAAATCTCATTACTTTTTTTTTGTTTTTAATAATCACACATTATTTTTTTTTTAATTAATTATTTTCCACGCGTCCACTGTTTGTTCAAAGGAACTAGTTCGATCGGTAGACTCACCACGGAAGTGGCGGCTTCGGGATTATTGGTTTTTGTAACGAAATTAATCCTGTCTCCGGCGTTCACTTTGAGAGGCGTGCTGAACGTGCTAACATTCGCGTGTTGATTCTCAGTCTTTTCGATGCTGTATCTCTTATCGCTCTCTACTCCATTCACCATGAGATTGACAACCGCTCTGTTATTCAAATCCGAGGAAGCCAGACTCATTTGAAGGATTTCACCTCCCAACAGCATGGGATATCCCACCTGACCATGTTTCAATCCGCTACCTCCATTTCCAAAAGACTACTCAGCTTTTCCCTCATCTAAGGTGCCGGCCTCCTCGGCCCACACGGTGATCAATTGTCTAGCATATTTGACTTTCTCCACCACCGAAATCAGGGTGCAGGCATCCGTCATGTTCACAGGATCTGGTAGATTCGTGAGTGAATGTCCACCCATGTCTAGTTTACCTTCCATGATGTCACCCTTTCTCCAGACCGAGTTGTCGTCCATGTACTTCCTGCTGACTGCGCTGGAATCGAATTCGGGATCGTGATTGAGTCCAAATAAATTCTCACCGTTCATGTCGATACCACCCTCCATGGTTCCGCCAGATTGTTTGTTCAGGTAGAGATCGTCCACTTGCGATTCTAGGTATTCTTGTGATCACGGCAGAATCTACGTAGCCCTTGTTGACTGCGGTTGAGTCCGCATCCGTGTCGTCGACCTTCGACAGATTCAATATCTTGTTGAATCCCGCATTCAGATCCGATTTCATTTCTCGTCTGTCAGACTTTCTCTGTTCCAGATCTACGTAGTGTTTGGTCGCCATGTCCTTGGGATTTGTGGGAGTGGCCATGTTCGTTATCTTGTTAGAATTGGCATTCAATTCCGAGTGCATCGTTTTCTGAATGTATCTATTTCTCAGGTGTTCGCTGAATCTCGTGTGAGAGTCGTCTGCGTATTTCTTGGTCGTGGCATCCATGGGATCTATGGGATTTGCGATGTTCACCAAACGTTTAGATTTCAGATCGAGATCGTCGGTTATGGTTTTATCCACGTAATTATCTAGCATGATTCATTTGAAATCTGCGTTCCCCATGTCGACGTATTTTTTAGTCGCAGCATCTGCGAGATCTATCGGCTCGGGAAGATTGTAGAGCTTCTTATCGTTCATGTTCAAAGGTTCCTCTCGAGGTTCGTATCTCCGAACGTAACGTTCGTCCAAGTTGGCAACGTCGTAACCATCGTCGACTTTAGCGTCTTCCTCTTCCTTTTTAGGTTGATTTTTTCGTCGTCACTTCTACCAAATTTATCGACTGGCATGTTGTTTTGAGATTTTTTGTATTTAAAAAAGTATATTTCAAAACGCAGTTTATTAAAAAATGAATTATATTATTTTTATTTTTTGTTTTTATTCGATTAAAATTTTTTAAAATAATTTTTAGCTCAACTTTGACGAAGTCAAATTTGAGCTATTGTCATGGCCCGTCGTCCGTCTGTCCGTCTGTCCGTCTGTCCGTACATCAACAATTGGCTATGGCTCGGGCTAGAGGTCGTATTTATGAACCGATCTTTACGAAACTTCTTGTGTACCTTTGTTATGACCCTGGGACGGGAACAAGTGTTTTTAGGTGTGGTCCGAAATTCAAGATGGCTGCCAGCAGCCATTTTGTACCGATGATGCAAAAATCAGTTTTTTGTACAGAACTTCTGTATGAAAGTTCTGATTAGAATAAAGTTTTATATAAATGTTTAGTACCATGGGATACATCACATATAATACAGGTTTTTTTCTCGTGCGTAAATTATGCAAATTAGACTGACTTTGATTTATTTAGTGTTACTTTCAGAGCTGTAAGTGCCAAGCTGCTATGGCTCGGGCTAGAGGCCGTATTTATGAACCAATCTTTACGAAACTTCTTGGGTACCTTTGTTATGACCCTGGGACGGGAACGAGTGTTTTTGGGTGTGGTCCAAAATTCAAGATGGCTGCCAGTGGCCATTTTGTACCGATGATGCAAAAATCAGTTTTTTGTACAGAACTTCTGTATGAAAGTTCTGATTTGAATAAAGTTTTGTATAAATGTATAGTACAATGGGATGCATCACATATAATACGGGTTTTTTCTCGTGCGTAAATTATGCACATTAGACTAACTTTGATTTATTTAGTGTTACTTTCAGAGCTGTAAGTGCCAAGCTGCTATGGCTCGGGCTAGAGGCCGTATTTATGAACCAATCTTTACGAAACTTCTTGGGTACCTTTGTTATGACTGTGGGACGAGAACGAGTGTTTTTGGGTGCAGTCCCAAATTCCAGATGGCTGCCAGCAGCCATTTTGTACCGACGATGCCGAAATCTGTTTTTTGTACAGAACTTCCATACGAAAGCTCTGATTTGAATAATTTTTTGTAGGAATGTTTAGTACCATGGGATACATTACATATATTACAGGTTTTTTTCTTGTGCGTAAATTATGCAAATTAGGCTAACTTTGATTTATTTAGTGTTACTTTCAGCACTGTGAGTGCAAATCCCAATACAGCTCGGGCTAGAGGCCGTATTTATGAACCGATCTTCACGAAACTTCTTGGGTACCTTTGTTATCACTGTGGGACGAGAAGGAGTGTTTTTGGGTCCAGTCTGAAATTCAAGATGGCCGCTAGCAGCCATTTTGTTCAAAATTAAGTGCAATCAGATTTTTGCGCAGAACTTCCAAATGAAAGATCTGATTTGAATAAATTTTTGTATGAATGTTTAGTACCATGGGATACATTACATATAATACAGAGTTTTTCTCATGAATAAATTATGCAAATTAGGGGTCTGGGTGGGACTTAGAAAATTTTGGACCAAAATCCGGAAATTAGTTTTTTGGTTTTTTATGCGTTTTGGTCAATTTTAAGACAAAAAAAAAATAAATTTTTTTACACTGAAAATTTGGGGTCCGGGTGGGACTTAGAAAATTTTGGACCAAAATCCGGAAATTAGTTTTTTGTGTTTTGATGCATTTTGGTCAATTTTAAGAAGAAGAAGAAAAAATTTTAGTCTGAAAATATTTTGTTTGGGACTGAAAATTTCCACACAAAAATAATAATCTACAATGATTGGTCTTAATCTGTAGTCCATTACAGTCACCTTGTAATTCTTTTATTATTGTTGACTGGGCCAAAACAAATACTAATTCCTGTCATATTCATTATTCAGTTGTCTTGGTCACAGCAAGTACTAATTCCTGTCATATCCAAGTTGAGCTACAGAGTCATTGACTCTTTCATTTATCTTTATATACTATAAAAAAAAAAAATCCCTCTCTAATGTAAATCATTGAGAATGTCTTGAAACCGATCTCCTTCAGACCATCTCTTGAGAACATAGAGACACAGGTGACCGCAAAACACTTGATCTGGTGATTGCACTCGTTCCGTGTTGTAACGAACCATCGATTTGTTGAAATAGTTCTTTATTTCTTTCGGCGGTGAGATTCTGTAGCTGTCGAAATAATAATTCTTCTTCCCGTTCTTGAACCACACCACCCAGTGAGTGCCTTCACCCGATAAATCGTCTAGATTTAAAATTCTGCATTCCGATTGTCGAGGTCTTCTCTTTGGCAAGGCATCTCTAGAAAACACGCCTAGAAAATCTTTGATTTTCAAATCCTTTGCCGCATTCGACAGATCGATGTTGGATAGGGGTTCGTTAGGTAAGACGACACCTTCTACGGATATCTCTATTTTGTTATTCATAAGTGCGTATATTTTTTTTTTTATTATTTATTTATTTTATTATAATTCACTAAAATGACGTTATTTTTTAAAATTTTTTTTCTTTTGCTTTTTAAACTAACTCTCTCGATGTCTCTATCAATTTCCATAATCTCGAATCCGTATAATTCCTCTTGATTTTCTGGAATCCTATCATCCTTACTCATATCTGGAATCCTATCATCCACAATCATATCTGAAATCCTATCATCTAAAATTAGATTCGAAGTACAATGTCCGAGTGCCAAAGTGCTTATTTTATCATCTAACACGAATCTCTTATCGTTGACGGCCGTCGGCGAAATCTTGTTGACTATTTCGTTATACAAGTCGTGATTTTTGCTTCGAATCGATTTCATAGTCTTATACACCGGACCACTTCCTATCAGACAATCTTTATACTCTTGGAAAGAGATGGTTTTCTTCACCACGCACGCTTTAACCCCTTTGCACTTCTTGATCTCTTCATCTTCTAGATGATAAGCATACAGTTTGGGTCTCAAGCCCACAAATTCGAGGATTTGTTTACCGCCGCTCTCGTCCTTAAATTTACCCAACAGCTTCTTGTTGTCGTTCGATTGAATGTTGGACGGGTGATCGATGGGATAATTGCTCATGTCGAACCATGCGGCCACGTCCAGAGATATATCTCAGTAGATCTTTTTCGTCTCTATCTCGTAAACTAAACTATCTGTATCGGTGAACAGTAGTTTGGCTTTATCACCAAATTTTCGTTTGACGTAATCGTTGTGAAACTCATACATCAATCACTTGCTGATATCTAAGATGATCGGTCTGAGATAATATGGTTTGTCGAACTCAGGTGCGTCTTTTGCATGTGAACGGCCACTAGATTTTTGTCAAATATGATTCGGTGTTTGTAATTGGGTTTCGCCACTAATTTTTTAGCTCTTTTCTCAGACGTGACGAGTCGAACGTCGGTTCTCTTCCTGATGTTTTCCATCGATTTACCATACACACAGTTGTTCATGAGTTTGAAGAAATCTTTTTCGAAATCGTTCTCGGCTCGAATTCTGAGATTCGTGTTGAGATCGATGTATTTTTTCGTCCAAGGCTCTTTGTCGAATCGAATAATGCGATGTATGTCGACTAATTTCATCCCATAATCGATGTATTGTTTCAAATTCTCACTGTAGACAACGTAGTTACGTTTGTTAAATAAATTGGGAATGAGTTTTTCCTCGTCTCCTTCGTTCGGTTCCTTTCGTTCGGGAGTCAGCGGATAATCGTTGTGTAGATCATGTAATTCTTCCAGATAGTTCAAATCGACTTCTAAAATGCAAGGATAGTCTCTCCATTTTTGCATCTCTTCCTGTTCCGTCACCCATTCGAAATTTCCAATCGGTAAAGGATGAGTCATAGCCCAACTGTACAGATTATTAGCGTCCCAATACTGTAGGTATTTATTCGATCGTTTCGAATCGAAACCTTCTTTCATGTAGGGATTGTTAGCTTCAGAATATCTGTGGGAGATCATCGAGATGCCACCTCTCACAGCCCTTTCGAACATGAGCAACATGTTCACGTCGGATAATAATTCCAATTGGACTTCGGTGGTCTTCAACAGAGCATCCCACGCCAGACCGGGTGCGGTGAAATACCAAGCGGGATCCAGATTGTAATTTCGATGACAGTCGTCTCGAAAATTTTTGAACACGTCTGCCAAGAGCAGAACGTCGGTCTTCAGATAGAGATCGTGATAATCTCTCATGGTTTTCATATCGAATGATTTCCACATGTTTTTGGCGTGTTCGTAATTCTCGTCGGAAATGTCGGATTTATATAATTTCGAATAAAAATCTTCTTTCGAAGGTAGTGCGGTGTCGTCGAATCTCTTTAGATCGTTCATGTAATCGTAAGGGTAGACTCCTTTCCTCAACATGACATCTACTCGTTCTCCAAAATGTTCGCTCGTGATTTTAAATTTATCCTTGCTCATGTTATCGACTAATTTTTCCAGAGCGGTCGACATGAATTTAAAATTGTCGATGAAACGTATTCTTCTATGAATGAATTTCGTTTTTTCTTTCAACGTCTCTTCGTCGATTACTCTTTTCTTCTCCATGAGCTTCCATTTCGTGAATGAAATGTATCTTTCTTCGCTGTTTGCGATGCAATTTAATTCTTCGTGGGAGTTGCCGAGATTTTTTATGAACAGATGACTGTCGTAACCCGAGAGATTGTGAAATATCACCGGATAGAAAACGGCGTCTCGATATTTTAAATTACACTTGCTGTGAGCCGGACTGCGATACAGACCCGTGTAATGATCGTGGTCTCTAACCTTCTTATTTTCCTTCGAATTCTCGTTGAACGATTGTCTGCATATGTGACATTCGGTGGCTCTGTTATTTTCGTCCTGCTGCTCTCGTGTGATGATCATTTTCGCCGGAGTTTTGAATTTGTCGTATAACATTTGAATTTTCGATTCTAACTCTTCCATGAACCTTTGAGCCACGTCGTCGTCTTCGCACTGTTTCATGTAGGTGAAGGGACCCATGTCGTGTTGCGAGTCGAAAGCGCATTTCATGTAAATGCAATAACCCGAAGGTGTGTGTTTTTGATATCTTTTGACGTAACTTTGAAGAGTGTCGGGTTGGCAGGAACTCATTTTCACGGTGAAGCATTCGAAATCGGCGTACATGACGAATGGTACTTTTAACCTTCTATTGCGATTTTCAAAACTTCACGATGGTGTTGGGTTTGGGCATTTCGATGGCGACACCTTGATTTTCATTGCAATATTCCTGATGTTTCGCTAACGATTTTTTGCTGTGAAACGCGTTCATGCAGTTGCAACATAAACATATCTTTCCTTTATGTTTATTATTTTATCTCAACAGTTTAACCCAACAATAATGACGATTGTCACCATTCGAAATCAATAATAAAATAATCGTCTTTTCTCTTTCGAGATACGAAGTCTGTCTGAGAGGATAGATCGTTCGTTTTTCATTGTCGTATCCCAAGACGTTCACCACTACGCTGGGATTTTTTTAAGCTTTGAAATGTTCGATGTGTTTTAACTGCGTTGGAAAAGTCACTCCGGTCCAATCGAGATTTTTAGAAGTCTCCTCGTAACGAGAAACTCTATCGGTGTGCATTTTGACAGGGTATAAAGCGGAAGTGACTGCCCATTTAAAACACTGATCATCTTTATTTCTCACGTTGATCACAGCATTTTGTTTTAGCTAAGAAATACGGTAATTCCACGTAGGAAGATCCTTTCAATGAATCGTTTTTAGTTATATGAATTTTGAGTTTCAACACCTCATCGAACGTCCAATTACTACCTTCATGTTGATAATTCGCGAGAGACCTCACATCTTTTCTTTCATCTTTTCGAAAACGTCTGATAAATCTGAACCTCGAAATACGGGTTCGACGTTAGATCTGAAATATGCATTTTTCACGATGCTCTCGCCAGACTTCACGTCAATTTTATTCATCACGCAATGGAGTATCATCTTAATTTTTGTGCCACGTTCATGTGTTCGCGAAACAAATCCAATACTTTTTTCTTCACCTGTTCCATGAACAATGTCGGATCGATTTTCTTGAACGAGGGAACCACATCAAAAGTTTTAAAAACGCCTTTGATTGCACCCTCCCGTTCTACAGGCTTCGATTGGAATAGTTCCGTGATGAGTCGTGCTACATATTCTTCTCCTTTCCCTTCATCGATTGCTCGTTGAATTTCGCTCGATATATCTCGTTTGTCTAGAATCTGAAGTGCATCACTCGTTTTCGTTTTAGTTTTTCTTTTCTTTTCTTTTGAAACTTGAAGTTCTTCAACGGCTTTTCGTTTAGTCGTCTTCTTATTTTTCACAATCGAAACGTTTTTGGTTTTTTTCGACGTCGGAATTTCGATTCCTTTTACTATCTTTTTCTTCTCATTTTTCACAACCGATGCATTTTTTGACGTCATTGCTATCGACATTTCATTTGCCTTTCCATCGTTTCGCAAATGTTCCTGTATGACTTCAATTTTTTTTGATTTAGTTCTATGATTTCTGAAATGTGGAATTTTTAATAGTTTACAAATCTCGTTTAACTGAGGTATAGTTTTCTCATTTAAATTTTCCATTTTTTTATTTGTTTGCTCCATTTGTAAGAATATTTTTTTTTTTAATTTTGTATTTAAATAATTTGTTAAAAAAAGTTTTGTTTTTTTTTACTCTTTATATATAAAAAAAGATTTTTTTTTAATTTTAATTTTTTCTTTAATGTGAAAATTTTTTTTTTTTTATGAAATTAATCAATTTTTTTATGTTCCTTGAACGAGAGAACCACGTTGAAAGTTTTAAAAATGCCTTTGATCGCACTCTCCCGTTCTACAGGCTTCAATTGGAATAGTTCCATGACGAGTCGTGCTACATATTCTTCTCCTTTCCCTTCGTCGATTGCTTGTCGAATTTCGCTCGATATATCTCGTTTGTCTAGAATCTGAAGTATAAATCCGAAAAATGTTCTTCCATTTTTTTTTATTCAAAACAATTTACGATCGCCTATATTTCTTGTTTGCAAAACGAACACGTTTTCTCGTCTCTAGAATAACATTCCTTACAATAACACAAATGTGCACACAGTAGAAACAAAACATTTGCGGATTTGTTTTCGCAAAGCAGACACGTGTTCATATCACCCGATTCATTCTCAATAGATGATAATAACTCGTCTGCTTCTTTCATGAATCGAATCAAATCTTCTAAAGTCAAAAATTGAGATGAGGTCTTATTTGCGTAATTTAATGTATTGTACAATTGTTCCTTCGTATATCCGGATTGTAAAATACCCCTTAATAATTTCTCGTTTTTATTTCTTTCCCATTCTTTGCCTTCAATTTTAATCAATCCTAATGTCTGGATCTTCTTCAAATAATCGCAACGACCTTTGGTATTATTTATGTGTTCTATCAAAGGTCTGTCATGAGGTTCCCAATTCATTAAATGTATGTTGCAACAAAAACATTTAACTTTGTCACTTTTACCCAGATAAATGAAACCCGCAGCAGCTAAATCTTCGGGTTTTTGGGCAAGATGCGAAGGCCAATTTTTAAACGTTTGAAGTCTTGTAAGTTCTAAACTATAATTCGGATATTCGGATTTAATCATTGTTTTTTTTTACCTCAAAATTGGGTTTGTAAGAATATTTTTTTCGATTTTTGTATTTAAATGATAATTTGTTAAAAAGTTTTAAAATTGTTTATATATATGTTTTAATTCCTTCAAAAAAAAATTGATCAATTTTTTTATGTTCTTAACGTGAAAAAAAAATTGAATTAATACGAGAAAAAAAGGATGTTAAATTTAACTTTTTATTTATATATATAAAGAGAAAAAGACTTTTACAAAAAAAAATTTTTTTTCACATTAAAGAAAATTAAATTTAAAAAAACTTTTTTTTATATATATATATAAAGAGTAAAAAAAAAAACAAAACTTTTTAAACAAATTATTAAAATACAAAATTGAAAATATACATTATTTGCAAGAATTCATGAAATAAAAAACCAAATAATCGATCATGACAACAACACCTAAAAGATGCAAATTGGAATTGAAACGAGTCGAAACGTATAAGAAATTCGGTTCTAAAATCTATATATTACAACGACACGATCCTATCAAATTGAACGAGGTCGAGACGAAGGGCTTAGAGCACAAATACGACAAATATAGCATGCCTTTGAAATTGGACGAAGCCACGCTCAATTTGTTTTACGAGTACGAAAGCGATCAGCAGAATATCGTCGTCGCCAAAGATAGAGAATTCGACAAGGACGATTTGTCGTTGCCCTATGGAAGTTACATATTTCCAAACATCTCACTTGAACTCGTGAACAAATCGGGTGGTGAGAGCACATTGACCGAAGTAAAAAAAATCGAAAAAGTAAAGATAAACATTCAACACATTTGCGAAAAAGGAGAAAACACGAGTGTAAACATGCTAATAATGGACTTGGAAATATAAACAATAGAGAGATTGATTTTTAGCGAAGAAGAAGGAAAAAAAAAGTAATGAGATCATCTTTAGATCTCATTACTTTTTTTGTTTTGTTTTCCTTCTTCACTATTACCCATATATTATAATAACGTTTCCTTTTTTCTTAAATTTCAGCATCGATTCTTCCTTTCTTTTTTTTGTGATATGCTACGTTTTTATAACAACACATTTGTTTATCCGAATCATAATTATGAATGAATGTTGTGCATCTCTCGGTAACACTCGCATCATTACCATTCTCTTCAGAAGATAGTGGTGATGGTTGAAAACGTCTCATTCTTTTAAATTTCAACTGCATATCCCGATCTTTATTTAACTCTTTTATTATTCCTTTCCTAAGATATCCATCATTAGCGTCTAATCATTTTTCCACATCTTTTTTTTCGCACTCTATCTCGCGATATTCATCATTATCAGCTAATTGTTTTTCCACCTTTTTATCCATTTTATATATTATTTTATACTTTCTATGATTTATATTTTATATAATTATATAATTTTTTTTATATTATAATAACATATTCAAAATCGGTATATTCTTAAACGGTGAATTCTCACCAAACAACAAACCCTTGCTCAACGTTCCGTCCACTCTTCAGATAGAGACCGTTTCCATTCAGAGAGTTGTCACCTCTAACGGGTTCTAGATACAATCCTTTACCGCTGTCGTCTACGTGGACGTGACACACGGCTCCTTCCTTCTTCAAAAACAGTCCACTGCCACCTATTAATTTCTCAGCTGCCGAACTCGCGAGCCCCCTGAGAGCTCCCATGCTGAGAGTCTTTCTGAGAAAGGGTAATGCCTTTGCGGCGAAGGGTAATGCTTTTGCGGCGATTCCTGCCAATAGCGGTAGGAAACCGCCTTTCATTCTCAAATTGTATCTCAATTGAGCGGGACTCAATCTCACCGTCAACCCTCTTCCATCACGAATCGCTTTCTCCATCCTTTTGATTTGACTTCTGGTCCAGGCAATTGAATCCTGACCGCCACTCGTCAGATCTTCGTGAGTGAATTTGAATCTCACCGCCTCGCCTCGAGTTGTTAACGCTCTCTTAAGTTTCTTCTGTCCTACGGATATGTTCACGTTTTTAACCACGTATTGTGTCATAATTCTTTTTTTTTAAATATATTTTCTTCAATTGTTTTTTTGTTTTAATGATAATTATATATATTAAATAATTTTTGTAAAATTAATATTGCGTTTATTTTATTTTTGTTATTTATATATATACACAATATTTTTTAGCTCACCTGAACGAAGCTCAGTGGGAGCTTTACTGATCGTGATCCGTCCGTCGTCCGTCGTCTGTCGTCCGTCGTCCCTCCGGCGTTAACTTTACATTATCGACTTCTCCTCCTAAACCACTAGCCCAATTTTATTCAAATGTTGGCTAAATGTTTATTACCTAATGCCAATTCAGATTTGTTCAAATGAAGTTGCCCCTCCTCCTGGGTGGTGCCACGCCCCCAAGGGGCACCAAAATCTTTGTACATCTTCTTCTCATGAACCAGCAGTAGCAGAGACTTGATATATGGTATGCACTTTCCTTTTGAGGTGTAGACTCAGATTTGTTCAAGAGAAGTTTGAACCGCAGGAGCTAAAAATAGTCAGCACTTTTTAACACTGTAGGCAATGGAAAAAACATTAAAAAATCTTCTTCTCCAGATCCAGCAGGCAGAATCTTTTGATATTTGGTATGCAACATTGTAGGGTGGATCTGATTCAAGTTTGTTCAAATCGGCCCCCTGGGTTCATATTTGGGCTCAGTATAGGAGCCCGATTTCGAACTTAGTGCATTTCAGACAAATTTCTTAAAAAATCTTCTTCTGCAGATCCAGCAGGCAGAATCTTTTGATATTTGGCATGCAACATTGTGGGGTGGATCTGATTCCAATTTGTTCAAATCGGCCACATGGGTTCATATTTGGGCTCACTATAGAAGCCCAAATTCAAACTTAGTGCATTTCAGGCAAATTTCTTCAAAAATCTTCTCCAGATCCAGCAGGCAGAATCTTGTGATATTTGGTATGCAACATTGTGGGGTGGATCTGATTCAAGTTTGTTCAAATCGGACCCTGGGTTTATATTTGGGCTCAGTATAGGAGCCCAAATTTGAACTTAGTGCATTTCAGGCAAATTTCTTTGAAAATCTTCTTCTCCAGATCCAGCAGGCAGAATCTTGTGATATTTGGTATGCAGCATCCTTAGGGGGGTGAGATGCAAGTTTGTTCAAGCCATGTCCCTAGGTCCATATTTCGGCTCACTGTGGGAGCTTGAATTGTAACTTTGTTCGAAATGAGGAATTTTCTTAAAAAATCTTCTTCTTCAGATCCAGCAGTCGGAATGGTTTGATATGTGGTGAGTAGCATCCTTGGGGGGTGGGGGGGGGGGGGGATTCAAGTGTGTTAAAGCCAAGTTCATGGGTCTATATTTGGGCTCCCTGTGGGAGCCCAAATTATAACGTAGTCCATATGAGGAATTTTTCTTTAAAAATCTTCTTCAGATTCAGCAGTTGGAATGTTTTGATATTTGGCATGGAGCAACCTTAGGGGGCTGAGATTCAAGTTTGTTCAAGCCAAGTCCCTTGGTTCATATTTGGGCTCACTATGGGAGCCTTAATGACAACTTAGTTCAAAATGAGGCATTTTCTTTAAAAATCTTCAGATCCAGCAGATGAATGCTTTTGATATTTTTTATGCAGCATCCTTAGGGGGGTAAGATTCAAGTTTATTCAAGCCATGTCCCTAGGTCCATATTTGGGTTGATTGTGGGAGCTCGAATTGTAACTTGGTTCAAAATGAGGAATTTTCTTTAAAATTCTTCTTCTTCAGATCCAGCAGTCGGAATGTTTTGATAATTGGTGTGCAGAATCCTTAGGGGTGTGAGTTTCAGGTTTGTTAAAGCCAAGTCCCTGGGTTCATATATGGGCTCCCTGTGGGAGCCCGAATTATGACTTAGTTCAATATGAGGAATATTCTTTAAAAATCTTTTTTTAGATCTACTGGTCAGAATATTTGGATATTTGGTTTCAGCTTTTATTAGGAGGAGCAGATGCAACTTGTGGAAATCAATTCTCTGGGTTGATATTTAGGCTACCATGTCAGGTGAGCACCCTCAGGCCCCCTGGTGCCTCTTGTTTTTTTTTTGCTTTTATATTTCTCTTATGTGAAATTGTATCGTCACCCTCTCTCCGCGAAGATCTAACAGTTCACCACTTTGATCCGTCAACGTGGTTTTGAGACTATACAACGTGTCTAAAATCACTGGTAGATAAACTAAATTTCGAGGTCGCTCCACGATTTTATAACCCGGCGACACGTTTGGAAAGTAGAAATAGATCGTCGGTTGAGCGCTACCATTCACGTAGCTTCCAGCAATCACATCCACATTCACCAGAATGCTATTGACTGTGAGAATGTCAACCGTATTTTCAGATGCCGCGTGGTCTCGATACATCTTTCGATCGAATCCCAACATCTTGCCTATAGAATCATCCGTATTGAAATCCACTCGAAAATTATCTTCCAAATCCAACATTGTCTGTAAGTATTAGGATTGGGAGCGAGTCTGATCTTGTTGCTTCCCTTTCCATCCGTCTTCATTCGCGTCTGAAAGTAACTGTTCAAATTGTCTATGTCGTAACTTCCTTTGGGAATTCGAATATCCAACCAATCCACTCCGTCGGAATACTTGAACGAGTTATTCTTTTTGGTGACGTTGGGAAAGGAATAATAAGTCTCCAGATTCACCAACGCAATCTCGTATCTTTTCTCACTATTCAATTCGATGCAAGGTTCGAATTTCATCGCGAATCGAGTTGAATCGCCACTCACCACGATTTGAATGGATTGTTTTGCAGCCGTATTCTCAGCTATTCTTTCTAACAATTCTCCTTGTTCGAACATTATATTTTAATTTTATTTTAATTTTTTTCCAAACTAATTATTTGAAGATTTATTATTTTCTATTTTTTTTTATTTTCACGCTCTATCTTATTATCATCAGAAACATAAAACTTGTCGAATCCGCACCAAAATTTTCCGCGATTAAATTCGCTAGTCAAATCGATCACGACGAAATTGTAAAGTCCTCCATCCCAAATCCTCTTGCAGAATCTCCTGAATTCCGCCACGCTCATGTCATTTGCGACGTGATCGCCGTAGATGTGATTGAGATTCTTGAGATCTTGGCGAAAGAGACATAGAAAATTAGCGTTTTCCCTTATCGTCTGTCTGGGCAATCGAAAATAATTCTGCGACAGGTAGAAACGGTCCACGTTGCTGTGTCGACCCCTAACGTAATATGATTCGCATCGCTTCTGTCTCTCGAAAAGCAGATCGTCAAAAATCATGAGATTCGTATCTTCCGATTTCAATTCTCTTGGATCCGGAACGTTGCTAGCGTTCTCATAAAATTGACACTTGACGTTCGAAGATGCATTTCTCTTCATCAATTCCATCACCGCACCGTCCAAAATGGTCGAAAGAGGAGCTTCACTTTTGTCGAATTCCTCCCTACTGTCAAAGATTCTGGCTATGACGTCCTTGGGCAATCTACGATCCATGCACGCTCGAAGCAATCTGTATTCGGGTTGAAACAAGCTCTTGCCAAACACAAACAATCTGTCGTAATCCAACCAGTCGGGTCGGGACAACAGATTCATCAACAGATTGGTCTTTCCACAATTCGATTTTCCCACTATCAAGCCTCTTATGCTTTTGGGAAAGAACTCGTTATTCGACCTCTTGGTCGTGGCGTTGTTCCAAGACATATCTTTAATGTTCATCTTTGTTGTTTTTTGTTTGTTATTTTAGATTTTTTTTCAAACACAATTTTTTATGTTTTTTCAAACTCAGTTTTTAATATTATTATTTATTTATATTACACCGTCGCGAGTTCTCTTCAATCCGAATCCACTCGTCATTTTGGCTAAATTTTGTATGGGTACCACAGCATCCTTAAAATCTTTCCAACTTTTTGGCGTTCGCTCTAACGCAGCTCCCTTCGCCGGTGGACTGATCAACTTGTCGATCAATGCGTCGGCTGCCCTCTTGCCAGCCACAGAAGCTATCCTACCACTGGCTTTGGAAGCGGCTTTCTTACCAGCATCCAAAGCCATCTTCTTACTGACCTCAAACGCGGTCGATGCAAGTTTTCTACCCGCAACGCTCGCATTATAGAATCGACGATGCCAGAACCGCCTTGAACGTAAGTTCTGACGTATCCCCTGTTCTTTATCACCTACATATTTTTTTATTTTATAATATACATTTTGTTTTTCACTGGTAAATCGTTTGTTGTTTAAATACTTTTATTATTCTAGTGTAAAATTTACTGTTTTTTATTTTATATATTTTTGTTTGTTTGTTTGTTTCTCTCTTTGTTTATATACATCAATCCTTCAATTCGTTCATCAGCCTTTTATAATGGTTTTTATTCAAAACCTTCTGTCTTAACAATTCATCGCATATGCTAACTATCTCATTATCTAATCCTGTGTTACCAGCACGTCTACTTGCCATCAACAAAGTCAATCTCTGAGACAGAGCGTCAGAATCGCTCGGAAGAAAAGTGGTTCTCACTCCTTTCTCGGTTCTCGACTCATCATACTTCTTATTCATATCCCATATGGGTTTCACCACGTTCGTCCACTTGTAACCTCTGCTGGCTTTGGGTCTCGTCTCTCCGGCATCGTTATCTCTCTTCATGGCGTGGGTCTGAACCAGAATGTCGCCGTAATTGTCGAAATCCTGTTCCGTGTAATCCCTAGGCTTGTCGAGAAGGAGTAATTTGCGCAGTCCATCAGTTATTTTATACTTATTCGGACCGACGTATAAATACTCATCATCATCTATTTCCACTTCTGTGTCGCCCACGAATTTCCTACCGCTCGAATCCTCGCGAATTCCAAACAACAGATCTCTCTTACCATAATCCTCGGACGACGCGACGCTATCAGTGGTGATAGTCGAAGCTGTATCGTCACTTTCGTTCACGTCGGTTTCGATTCTCACGGGAACGTAATCCAGTGTAGATTGAAAGGAAATCTGGTTTGTAAAACTACCGAGCAACGAACCCATTCTCAAAGAACCCTCTTTTATGGGTCTGAATTCGTCAACGATCTCCTTCTTGCTTCGCTCTTGAACCTCCGTCACGGGTTTAAATATTTTTGCGGTTTCGCGTCTCAATTCCATCTCTCCGAGACGTCTGCTTCTGTCAGCTGATTGAATGCTCTTCTTGGCACGTTCATATTCGTTTAAAATATGATCTCGACGTTTAGCATCCATCTGTAAAAACATTTTTCGTTTTTAAATTATTAATAATCCTTTGAGTATTCTAATGTGAGTTATTTTATTATTTTTAAAATTAAATGTATAATTATTTTTTATGTTTTAAGTAAATAAAAATCTTCTGTCTTTAATATAATAACTTAAAACCAGTTGAGAAAAAACATTTTACACGATAAAACCCATATAAATGCGTTTTGCCTCCGAACGTGTTAAAAATCACATCACCGATTATTCACTCACTATTTTTCATTTGTTTTTTTTGTTCCCATCCCAGAAATCCGCACTAGTTTAACTACACTTTACACCCATTTCGCGCCATAGGTTATGAGAATCAAGCAATCTGATTGGTTAATTAGCAGAGAATCAAGCAATCTGATTGGTTAATTAGCAGGTCACGTGACCACCTTCAGAGCCTCAAAAACCGTTTGTGGATTCTGGACCACTGGTCCAGAATCCGCAAACCTTTTTTTTTGATGCTGGTCCAGAATCCGCAAAGCGTATTTTGCTCGCATTCACCAACGATGGATCGATGGTCTGATCCGCGATGGGAACGTCGACAAAAATTTTTAATTAAAAAAAAAAAGTGAAAAATGTACAATTTCATACATTTTTCACTTTTTTGAAAAACATGTACATTCGACACGTTCGCCAACGGGTATTTGAACGTTAAAAGTGCGATCTAGGAGTCTCAAAATAACAGCTGATTCTGGACCGGCATAAAAAAATGACATTTTTTGCGAACGTGTCGGTGATTTAACACTGAATCCTACGATGGTAAACGCACCGTGTACGTGTACGTGTACGGTACATGTACGAAGTGGTCCAGAATCCGCAATTATCACCTACTCCTATCTTTATGCAAACAGAACGAGCATAGGGTTAAACTTTACAACCAAACTTACAACAACAAATATGCTCAGTAGGCAATTGTAAATACGAACATGTAAATCATTTTTCGATATTCCTTTCGAAACTGGAAGAAAAATGAGCTCCAAATTAGCCAATTTTATGAAGAATTTTAGGGCACTCAAATTCAAGGCCCGAAAACTGGGTGAAGGTTAAAACTTTGAATAAAATATATAACAGCAAAATTGTTCTTGGATGAAGGCCCAATCCTCTCATGGAAAAGGTTTTGAGACAATATGGCTCCAGTGCTGAGAAAGTGCATGTAAACATTGGCTAAAATAACAATTATTCTGACAGTACCCTTATGGGAAGTCTCAAATCTTCAAGGGTTAAACTTTTAATAATAACATATAGAACAAAATTTGTCATACTTTGACTGTTGCAAGCAGCTATAGAAAACATTCAGAGCTCAAGCAATGAAAAATGGAGTAAATCGTCACCTAAACTTACCAAATTCTGAAAAATTTGAAGTTTTTTGGGACGGTACCTACTTTTATGCAACCAGAATGGGATAGGGTTAAACTTTACAACTAAACTTACAACAGCAAATATGCTCTGTAGTCAATTGTGAATATGTACACGTACAGCTTGTTTTCGAGCAGTTCAACAGACAAAATTCAGGGAGGAAAAAAAAAAAAAAAATAGAGAAGAAAAATTTTGAAAAAGAAGAATATCAATAGTCTTTCCCAAACTGGGTTTGGGAAAGCCTAAAAATTTGGAAAAAAGAAGAATAACAATAGTCTTTCCCAAACTGGGTTTGGGAAAGCCTAAAAAAAAAAAAAAAAAAAAAATAGAGAAGAAAAATTTTGAAAAAGAAGAATAACAATAGTCTTTCCCAACCTGGGTTTGGGAAAGCATAAAAAATGAAAATAGAGAAGAAAAATTTTGAAAAAGAAGAATAACAAGAGTCTTTCCCAAACTGGGTTTGGGAAAACCTAATAAATAATAAATAAATAAATAACAGGCCATATTTATGAAGGGATTTGATTGTAACTAGATAGGATGACTGTGACTCGTTTTGGAATAATTTCACTGTAAATTGGTAACTTTCGTTGATACACATTAACTGTGAGGGCCACATACATTAACTGTGAGGGCCACATTAAACCACCCCTCACTTCTTTAGTACAGTCTACACCTCATATTATTTTTATTGAAAACATAGCATACAGGGAACAGAAATTAGTGTATTCCCAATTATCACAATTCTTGTCTTATTTCATAATCCTTTCATAAACATTGAACATTATCCTTTTCATGAAACATAACACACAGACAAGTTAAGCTACAGTGTCGACACTTTCATTTTTTTACCATTCAATTCTACTTGTCCTTAGGATGTTTCATACCAAATAACAGTTCTCTGTTCCATGTGGTTTGGGAAAGATGGGCATTTGAAAATATTTCTATTTTTAGCTCCTGGGGTTCCCATGGGGATGTGGGAATTTTCCTTTTTTTGCATGAGTCAAGTACTTATGATCCAATAATACCACTTTCCGAATTTCGTTCAAATTTGACCATTGGTTCAGAAAATAGAAATTTTGGCGGGGCCATAAATCTTACCCCTCCCATCACAAAGCCAAATAAATATTGCTTCACGAACTTCGTTTGAACAAATTTGATACTAGTACACCTCAAAAGGAAGCCCCATACCAAATATCAAGTCATTGTACCCACTGGTTTATGAGAAGATTTTAAAAATATTTTGGAGCATTTTTCTCCACCTTCTCCCTATGGAGTTGAGTTGAACAAAAATGCAATGCCCCTTTGGGACCATCACTCACACAAACTTTCACTTGAATTGGCCCAGTGGTTTTGGAGACCAAAATATGGTGTTGATGGACGATGGATGGATGGAGAGCAATTAGCTGAGCACAGCATGACTTGGTCAAGGTGAGATAAAAAAACTAAAACCAAACCCCCCTCCTTTGTTTGTGGTCTAAAATCGTTTGAAATTCTTCAAATCTAATCTTCAGGTGTTTTGAAACGTAAAAAATAGTTAACAATTGGACAAAGAAATTGCCTCTCCCCTACAACCAGGGGATCAGCAGGGCTACATCCCTCCAGGAGGATCAGCAGGGCTACATCCCCTCCCCCCCCCCCCAGGGGGGGTATTGTGTGCTTGTCGGGGAATACCCTAGCCCCTGAATGCATCGGGAAGCACATCCCCCCCCCCCCCCCAAAGGAAATTCAGGCACCACTACTAGCCCTGCCTACACCCCATGACTGATGTATTGCAAAACAAACCACTTTTTTATTGGCAAAAAATAACTCGAAATTTTGTGCATTTTCCTTTGCAAATCTAGTCATCTGACAGCCTGTTCGAGAACACTTCAAGTTCAACAGGGGTTTAAATCTTTGAAGACACATGATGGAAGATACTTGGTGATAAAATGGGAGGGGCAAACAATTAATTCAACCTAATTCAGTAATTGTCCAATAAAAAAACTTTCCAGTACTATTGACATTGTGTTGCTTTCAGGTTTAAACTTTGCAGTGAAAACTAAAGCGGCATTTATTGACATTTGCGTTTCAAGGTATTATGTGTGGTCTATTTCAAAGACTGCTTCAAGGCATTCTGTTGTCAATTTCCTGTGGCATTGGCACTTCACTTGTGAGAACACTTAGCTTTGGCACTCACCCAGATTTTGAAATTAAATGTATTGAATTGTGAAGATGCTGTGTAACTGTGATTGGTTTCATTTATATCAATATAATAGTCGGTTTGCAAAATAAAAAAATCAAACAGTGTTTGATTTTCGTTTCACGTGCAAGTTGCAACTAAATTATAAAATCAAAACATTCTATCTAATTTCTATGCTTGGGGCCCCACAACACAAGAAGCAAAGTAGGTATCATGTGTACATTTGCATAAATTGGGGATCGCCACATCTAGTATTGAAAGCCAACAGACATTCGTGAACTTGCAAACTGCACTTGAGGAAATAAACATTCATGTTTGATATTCAGGAAAGCACTGCCACACACGCACAAATGCCACAATGTCGATGGCAAACTCATGTTACCCTAGTGGTTCGCAAGAGTTCCACAGCCTAATTACACTAAATTCACATTAGTTTTTCAAGAAATGCACAGCTTCTCATTTACACAGCCGAGGATATTTCAAATTTAAATTACCTCCCCAATTCACAATACTCACAATCGGTCCTCCTAAACACCAGAATTACCCGGAATTACTTGGAATTGCCTGTTTTATGTCATATTTTTCACTCTTTGCTTATTATATTAAATATTTAATCACAGTGTTGTGAAAATTGTTCTCATAAAGTATCCAGAGATGTTCTATGTTTCCATTCTCCTTATTATTCACCCAGCTACGAACTGATTTGTGGTGTCAGAATTCACTGGTTCACTGCATCAACACGCTGCTGGCCATAAGCATCACCCAACTGGCTTATTGTCATTGTCTTTGTTTGCAAACCTTTCAATATACCGGTACTGTAAAAAGTTTATTTTATATGTATGCAACGCCATCTATGAGAGAAATATGATAAACACAATGGCCATCGATTATTTTTTCTGTATTTGATTATTATTTATCACCTTGCACACACCACTTGCGTTGCATTCAGTATGCACAACACTCTATTAGGTTTCGCGAACCGTCATTCATAAGAATGGGCAAGCGTTCCACTTCCATGTACTGTACTAGGGAACTTTTTTTATTGAGGCTCTAGTGTACTCATAATTAGACCCATCATGCCGTTCTCATAATCAAAATGTACTTATTTGGAGTAATTCCGGTGTTTATGAGGACCCCTCACAATGTATACAGTTTCTGGAAGCTCTGAATATGGCCTTTTCTGGAGTCAACTGAACACAATAAATCTCTAACAATATCACTCAAATACACTCAGCTGAATGACACAGTTTATGGCTAAAAAAAATGGTTCAAAATGGTCAAAATTTTCTCATTTTGGGGATAAATTTCCAATTTTCATGCTTCGATTATGTTAAAACTGTGTTATAGGAATTCCTCATTTCTCCACTGAGGATTTTACAGCATAAGATGATCATTCTGACAAATAAAAAACATATGGGTTTATTATTCATTTTTTCAGAAGACTTTCTCAAAGCAAATTTACACAAAAATTGTCCCATTTGTAACCTGCAAATTGTCAGGTCCCAAACAGGTCTGGGTTAGTCATTGAACACTCCTGTGTGACCTTGACCCCAACTGAACTGCACTTGACAGTACACAGTTTGAATCAAGACCATCAACAGATTATTTTCGCCATATCACCATTAATGAGAATTATTTAATAAATCCACACCACCACAAAATAAAACCGTAGCTCAAAATAGCCATTTGGTCGAGGATATCCAATAACTATCCAATAACCTCGGATGTGACCTTTTAATAGGAAATGAGACCTTAAGTGAAAAATAAAAAATTCCTCACACTCTCAGAAACAGTATATGTGCATATGTGTTTATTTCTGAGAAAAATTATGTGTGGCACATATGAAAAAATTATTAACTTGGTGCCCTTAATCCCCATGGATAGCGATAGACCAAGCACTCTGATACCCAGATTTTCATGTTTCTTTATTCAGTAATGCTCCGTGAGAGAAGTCCTGTTTTTGCACATTTCTGACTCTGATAAAAGCTTTGTAGATTAAATTTTGCATTAGATGAAAGCATGTAACACCAGTTCTTCCCCTATTCTGTCAAGGCAGTATGCTTCAACCTGAGAGAAGGAAGTTACATTTCAATTCAGATGGCTGCAAAGTTGTATCACCTAGGACAATAGCTCTCATGGCAGCTGTGTTGGTATATTGCCAATATCAGACTAAACCAATGTTTATTGATTATTTATTTTTGATGTGCAAAAAGCTACATTAACTGATTTAATTTAAAAAAAAAAATCCAGAAATTACATACATTTCATTCAAACTTCATCCTCCCTCAAAAATACATATTTTGGCCCCCACCCACCCTTCTCCACAGCACCCTGAACTCACTTTCCTCTTTTGGCCAAGCATAATTCATTGATTCTACCAATTATATATTATTCCAAAAAAATAGTGGATATTTGATAAAAGTGAGATATTTGAAGAAATATATTTATATTTTTATATTTTCATTAAAAAGACAGATGAGGTATTGCACTGTGACATCTGGTGAATGATTTCAGCGATAGTTGGGCAGGCCTTTAGATTACCTCAAATTCACGACGTTAAATGCTGTGCCCAAAATACTAAAATGTACCCAAATTACGAAAAGTGGTTTTCAAATTTTCGCCAATCTGAGCAATGATAAAGATATTTATTATGAAACAATTAAGTCAAAACGTAACAAATTTACGCAAATACATCTCATCATCATATTTTTATCACATTTATATTATAAGTTCTTGCTGTCGCGAAAATATATTCATAAGTTGATTTTATCGTTAAGATGTGGTCTATGAACGATGACTCATTGGACAAGCTCTTCTGTGTCTTTGCAGTAATTTCGGTGAATGCTAAAATAGATATGGGAATTTCGATTATAATTTGAAAGTTTTTGTGTCAACACATGTTTGAAATGAACTTTTGATATGAGTTTGCGAGGATGACCGAAAACAGCTGTCAAGTTACATTCTTCAGGGTATATTTTTCAGACATCCCAACAAGGGCGGATCCAGAGGGGGCGGGGTGGGGGGGGGGCATGGGGGGCTTGGGCGGGGGACTAAAAAAAGTCATGCTCTTATTCCGCACAATCTTGTCCTATAATGCCCCTCCTTAACTAATGACATCACGTTGCCAAATAAGGGACATGATCCTCTTGTAGAATTCGCAGGATATCGGTTATTTATAGAACTGACAACAGTCACGTCTGCAAGTATCCACTGTCTGCAAAATCGATAGTCGAAAGGGGGACGCGATGAAGCAAAGTATAAAAGAATATTTTGTCGCCACAAGGCCGAAGAAATGGTATGTTCCTGGTATCATTATTTTTACATTGCATACCCCAAACTTGAAGTTAATGTTAATGGGGAGCCAATATTTCCAGTCGCGTATGTTTCCCAGTTCTAATTTTATTGAGGGCTTCTGGCATTCGCCGGGTCAACTCAACTGGCCATTTGACCGAATCTGCAGTGCCAACAACAATCTTTAAACTTATTATACCCCCACTTTCTGAAAAAGTGAGGTATACTGGATTGCATCTGTCCGTCGATGGGTCGGTCGTTCGGTGGGTCGGTGCATCGGTCAGATGTCCATCGTGATCCGGGCCATAACTCCTATAATAGCAGAGGCAAATTGCCATGTCAATTTTGGAGTAGGAAATTTGAAACTCAAGTTTCCAGTTGGAAATAAAAGATAAAATTTCTCATCATTAGTTGGAATTTTAATATTTTTCATGAACAATGTTAATTTATTGAATTTCCAACTATTTGATTTTTGACCTCGGAATTTCCAGCTATTGAAAAAAATACTCCTAGCTGGGGGGGTGAGACATCCCCCCACACCTCCGTCGCCACATCCTTGGGATACAGTATAGTCATCTATACATTGACAGTTCAACATATGAATTTTTAAATAATTAGTAACAGTGATCTGAACTCAACTCGAGCAGACTCAGAGTCTCAGACTGATTGCTACTGCTGTAGCAGTAGCAGTCATTCTGTCCACATCATGTTTATGGAATGATGAAATTATTCAGCGTGAAAGTATGTTCAGACAGGTATACTTCATAATTATTGTCAAGTGAGTTTTGTTAAAATTCATTACCTAGAAGCAAGGAAATTGCATTTCAGAGTGTCAGATTTCAAAACCGTGAACTCTTGATGCCAGCCATGTTGTGCCCAAATGAGACTAATCTAAAGGCCTGAGTTGGGTGTCTGACAAGCACACATTCCACGCACTGAGCTGTAGAAGACATGGACAGTCAGTCAGAGAATTTACCTCATTCAGTCCAAGACCTCAATACCTTGTAAATCCTCCATGGTTTGTGAGACATGCATGGATCCGACATGGCATTCTCCTCACCAAACGTCCAATATCAGCTTGACTGAGGTTATTCCATTCTTGCTGCAGTGCAGCGGTGAGTTTCTGGACATTGGTAGGGGGCTGTTGGCATTGTCGTAGGTGCTTGCCAAGCATATTCCAGACGTGCTTGATTGGTGAAAGGTCTGGACTTTGTGCTGTCCAAGGCAGTGTAGTGATGTTCTGCTCCTGGAGGAACTCTGTAGTGACACGGACCCTGCTTGCTCTTGCATTGTCATCTTTGAAAATGAATCGGAATGGAAAGTATGGTTTTTGCTGTGAGCAGACGTGTTTGAGTCGCTCATCGAAGATGAGTCTACACTGGTCTATTAATTTGTTCATCGTCATCGTGGAAGCATTTTGAATATGAGCATTATGTCTATCTTTAATTGCTGAAAGTTTTGGAGAATTTTGTGATTGGATTTTGATAAGAAATCTTTGTGTACTGTTAGATTTCTTCTAGATTCATGGTAGATTTGTGATAGTCTACACTTGTGGAGTAAGCTCTTCAGGTGTGAATTCGTGGTGACAAGTTGTTACAATTGTTACAGTTGATGTGAAGTGAAACAGTGAATATTCGCAAATTGTATTGCCGTTTTCTGTTTGTGACTATGCCTTCGTTTGTCCTATTGTCATTGCTTGTGAATGAATTGTTCTGCTAAGTTGAGGATCATTCGCTGAATTCATTCATTGTACCTGTCCAACACATATTGAACATTTCCATGCATCTTTCAACTGGACTGGTTTCACTCTGAACAGAATAATAACACTTTGACCAAAATGTGTGCAGTTTCCGTTGCTGACAAGTTTCGACTACTATTTTCTGTGTTTCTGCATTTATTCTGTTAGTCTGTTTAAGTTATGGGGAAAAAAGGTGAAAAAAGGAAATCATCGCGAGGTCATGGAGTAAATATAAGTTCTGTTAGCAGTTCTGATGATACTTTCAGCTCAACGCAAGTCACAAAACGTCAGACTACCCTCAAGGATTTTGTTACTCTGTTTGAGTCTGATAAGGGAAATGGCAATGATTCTGATTCTGTTGCTGAGGTGACCGAAACTCCAGAAACCCTTGAAAATTCGGCCGAGTTGAAAAATGTGAACAAAAAGTTGAAGGATATTATGAGGATTCTTCGAGACCAGGTCACCTAAGCAGAATTCACAAAGGCAATGTATAACTAGACTTTATGATTCTGGAGAATCATGGCTTTTCCCGATGAGATTCCAATATTTTTCATGACCCCACGGTGTTTGATAAATCGTTTTTAATTGTCTCACTGGCGTTCCTTTATTGATGATATGAGAAAGGTGGGTACCGTAGTCTCAAATGACTCAGTTTGATAAAAAAAAAATGTTTAGGTGCAAACCATCATTAATGGAGGGGAGGTTTAATATCAATATTGTTGACTGACAAGTTAATGACCAACAGAAGGGGTTATGTTTGTTTGACACATACCCATCGTGTGCTGTGGGTATTTGAGAATGGTCCATTTTAACTTATATATCCAAAATATTGATGTCTGGCAGTTTGTAGAGAGTTAACAAGTGCTAACAGGAATATTTTTACATGCAACTTGTAATGTCACACCAACAACTGCGAATGGCCATTTTTTCTTAAAAATCTACAAATTGTTTTCAGAGAAATACAGGAAGAACACAAGATTCCATGATTTTTTATGACCCTGGGGTGTCTGAAGAATTGTTTTTAATTGCATCACTAAAGTATTTTTATTGATGCCTTGTGAAAAGTGGGTATAATAGTCTCAAATAAACCAGTGTGTTAAAATAAAGTTTGGGTTAAAACATAATTGTTGTTGGAGAGGGTTAATATAACTATCAGCGTCTGAGAATCAGCGTCTAATTCAAATATCCCATTATATTTCAAATTTATCTAAACTTTCGATATTTGACAGCTTGTGGAGGGTTAATGAAGGCTTGCGAGAATAATTCTTCTCCGGAGTTTATTTGTTCTTGAAAATCTGTAAGAATCACTTGAAGATATCCACAGAAAATGTGTACTTTAAGTTCAAAAGCATGTCATGTGTCGTCTCTGTATCAATTATCTCCTATTCGACCACAGTTGTTATGCATCATTACGTCATCTTTTCACATCTTTTAGAGCTATTGACACCGAGAAACATGAATTTATAGACAAAAATAATTACATATATAAATAGGAAGCGTTGTTCGTACATATGTGTAAATACAATATAGGCTGGGATGGGGGATGGGCAGTATAGTTGTCTTACAAACTAGTATTTACCTAGCCCCACTGCCAGGGAAATGTTGGCGCCACCACAGCATTTGATAACTGCCTTACAGAGTATTAAATATACCTGCATCCCTTCCCATATTGGGGAACTCCCCCTTTTATTGTAAGGTTCCTTAGGCACAACATAGCGTCTGCAAGATGGCTATATATTGCCACGTCGCCACCCTGGGGTGGAGGATGCGCAGTGTATAGCCGCTTTACAGACTAGTATATACCTGGACCCACTGTCGAGGGAATGCTATAGTGTCAATACTGTATTTGATATTATAATTATATGATCCCACTGTAGCTAACTTTATTTACTGCCTTCTTATCATGCAGTGGTGGGGGCAGTGGCGTTGTGGTAACCGATTCTCATCAGATCACCAAAGTTAAGCAACGTCGAGCTCGGGCGACCGTCCAAACTATCAACTGGGGGCACGATGCCGCCGTGTACTAAGGCGTACTGCACGTCGATGGTACGCATGTCTTCAACCAATCTAACCCTGCCTGTGCCGCAGTGCGGAGTTATGATGTTGGGGAGCTGGTAGCTGCTCGTCGTTGACTGGTGGTTCTCTCCGGGTACTCCGGCTTCCTCCATCCGTAGAACTGTCACGGTCATGACTGGCCGTTGTGCAAATATTATCATGCAGTGTAGTGTGGAATATGAAGTGAGGCGTACCTTTCAATGTGTGTTTGGTTGGAGAGAGAGAGAGAGAGAGAGAGAGAGAGGGGGGTGGGGGTGGTAAGATCGGTAATTTTGTTGGGATAAATCGACCGATGGCGTGGGACACCGTGAAATTGCCCGATGAAACGGGATGCAGTGGGAGTGGAACTTATGGGCGGTTATTCTTGATAATAAATAAATATACACTTACTTTTGAGTTCATGATGGAGAGGATTCACTGAAAATTATATATCGACCACCGATACTTCTCAATTATGCTCTGCTCCCCATCCTATGAATTGCACTTCAGACTTCTCAAATCTAGCACCCACCCCCACATCATACCCCGCCAGAATTTTGGCTCGCTGAAAACTTAATTTTTACTTTATTCTCCCAACATCTAACATAACGACAACTGGAGGTGCTTCGCAGGGCCACCGGGAGCACGATCGGGCAGGGCAACTCATATTTTCGGTGCTCGTTCCCCATGGCAGTATGCCAGCTAAGCTCACAACAATGCCCTCTCCCCGATGGCTCGGGTGCTTCTAAGGATAGAAAGGTAAATGGGGGGGGGGGGGGGCGTTAGCAAACAAACTTGGTGAAAAAACAGCAGAGGGATGCGTGTCCTAGGTAAAAAAAAAACAGCAGGAGGCAGGTGTCCTTGGTGACAGCACGGCGATTGGGGAGGGGGGGGGGGGGGGGGGGCTGATGTCCCCGCTAATTATTTTTAATAGGAGGCAGTTGTTCATGGGGCAGGTGTCCATATCCCATTGTCCAGTATTCCAAATGTTCTTTGGTACTTGGCCTTGAAGGAAACAACATTTTAACAAGAAACAACAGGAAACCTTTTTGCAGTAATGCTCCAAATATAAACTTGATTTTACTACTTCGATATCAGCGTTCCTTACTCTCGTCCTTTCAGTGCATCACCGCAGTATTTCACCGGAATCGAGTTCTGGCATCATGCAAGTTTGGCCGACATGCTTTCAATTTTGTTATTGCCAACATATTAATAATTTCATGATTACTGATCGGAATTTTGAAAATGACACATGCAATCGCGACAGAGTTTTCTGAAAAACTCGATTCTGCAAAAGGTTTTAGTGAAATTGGATTATTTTTTTCATTTTCAATTTCGATGACTCTTGACGAAAAGGTGTTAACCCTTTACCCAACACAGACGATATCAAAATTTATTATTTTAAATATAATTTTTTAAAATTTTAAAAATTTGTTTAACAAAACCATATCATGTGACCCCTCATTGGAACGAGCTCAATGAGCTCGTTCCAATGAGGGGTCGCATGATATGGTTTTGTTGAAATATTTTGAAAAATTAAATTTTTTCAACTGCTCAATTTGCATATTACGCGGGCGGATGCTGTCGATTCGTTAGGTAAAGGGTTAATTACTGATCGTCCCAAACGAGATCAAAGATTAACGCCGAAGATTAATAACAGACAGAAAATCTTCTAAAAATATACATGTGCATTCCTAAAATGCAATAAATCAAGTCTTTTTTCACGTTTTATGAGAGGAATATGACCAATCGTACCATTTAATCATTCTTAAGTGTATGTGGATTCGAAATTTTGTATACGGACAAAATACACACTGAATAAAATAATTGCCATTATTTTCCGTGGACGTATTTTTATCTTTGCTTCTTGGGGAAATCCATGCTGCTAAATACGACGAAGAAGTGTTATCTAATGAGGTCAGATCCGACAGCCCTCCTCGCAGTAGATTTAGTGGGGGAAGGGTCGATTTTACAAGTAATTTTGGCAGCATACATGGCATGTGCTGTCTGTCTTTAATTTTTAACCTTTAGAGGGGTATCACTCTGTAACTAGCCCTAAACGGGTTAAAGCTGGGATTTGTGAATACCTTCATTACTTACAAAAATGATCGTCGGTGAATTCCACTTCCAATAGAGGAGGTTGTGTTTATCTCGCAGGTGCACATTTGGTGTTAAGGTTGCACAAGAACAGCCCATTTTCTCAAAATGTCTATGCTTGGTAGCCTCTGGAGGGTTAGCAAATGCTTACCGAAATATTTTGTCCATGCAACTTGTAATGTCACTCCAAGAACTGCGAATGGTCAATTTTTCTTGAATTTTGTTTTAAGAAATCTACAAAAACTGGAATTTTAAGGTTTTAGGGGGTATATCTCCTTAACTAGCCGAAAATGGGTTAAGACCTTGATTTTTGAATACACTTACTACTTACAAAAATGTTTCCCTGGCAGCTTTGTGTCTGGTAAAAGAAGTTACGTTTCTCTGTTGTATTCCCATCTGATGTTGTTGTTGTTCAAAAACAGACTATTTTTTTCAAAATTTTGACATTTAGCAGCTCATAAAGGGTTAAGCAATGCTTACCAGAATAATTTATCCATTCAAGTGGTAATGTGACACCAAGACCTATCAATGGCCATTTTTTGTTGAAAACCCTACCAGATGTTTGTAAAGAAATCCAGGAAAAACATAAATTTTTAAGATTTTGATGGGTATCACTATTAACAACAACAAAAGGGGTTAACGCTTGGTTTTTTGAATACCCTTATTACTCACAAAAATGGTCCTCGGTGAATTCCCCTTCCAACAAAGGAGATTAAGTTTATTTCTCAGGTACACGTCGGGGGCTGTGCATGTCCGAAAACAGCCCATTTCAACAAAATTACGATGCTTGGCAGCCTGTGGAGGGTTAATAAACGCTCACCGGAATATTTTGTCCATGCAACTTGTAATGTCACACTAAGACCTGCGAGTAGTCAATTTTTCTTGAAAACCTACAGGATGTATTTAGAGAAATCCCCAGAAAATGGGAATTTTAAGATTTTAAGGGGTGTCTCTCTTTAGCCTGCCCAAAATGGGTTAAGACTTCGACTTTTGAATACCCTTACTACTTACAAAAATGTTTCCGTATAGATTGTGCGCTTGATAAATGAAGGCACTTTTCTTTGTGGCGTACCCAATGGGTGCTGTTGGCATCCAAAAACAGCCCATTTTATCACAATTTTGAGTTTTAGCAGCCTGTGGAGGGTTAACAAATGCTCACCTCAGTATTTTGTCCATTCAGCTTCTATTGTCACATCAAGGCCTGGGAGTGACAATTTTTTCTTGAAAATCTACAAGACTTATTTAGAGAAATCCACGGAAAACATGAATTTTTTAGCTTTATGGGGGTATTGCTGTTTAACCAGCCCAAAACGGGTTAACGCTTGGTTTTTTGAACACACTTATTACTTACAAAAATGATCCTCGGTGAATTCCACTCCCAATAAAGGAAGTTATGTTCATCTCTCGTGTATTGTTTGGGTGCAGTGGGGGCCTGAACCTGGCCTATTTCAGCAAAATTTCGATGTTTGACAGCCTGTGGAGGGTTACCATATGCATCGCCTGATATGTCGTGTGTATCAAAGGGTGTGTCACAGACAGGTCTAGCAATGACGAATGTATAAAAAAAATCTACAAGATGTGTTTCGAGAAAGTGCCGATAAACCCCAATTTTGGCAGTTTTTTGCCAATTCTGACGAAATAAGAATTAAATCGAAAATTCTGCTTTGGTACATTTTTAGATTTTGTGCCCCTCTATGCGTGTGCAAAATTTCTTGAAAATCGGTTCGAAAATGGCTTCTGAATCGTACGGACAAAATGTGTGGAAAAAAAAAAAAAAAAAAAAAATTATAATCCGTAGAAAAACAATAGTCTTTTCCAGAGGGAAAAGCCTAACCAGATAAAAAAGGATGAATTTAATTTTGAAATCATGAAATTAAAAGATGACATAATTACTTCGTTGAACAAAAAGATTGACGTACTCGAAGGTCGAGTGTTTGATTTGGAACAAAAAAGTGACTTCCTGGTGACGGAAAATAGATGGCTTGTGAATATGAGTGAAAATGTATCATTGGATAAAGAGGAACTTAAATACAAATTCAATGACATTGAACAAGATTCATGAAAAGATAGTGTAAGGATATATGGTATACAAGATGAAGGAATCAAAACACAGACATTAGCACCAAATCTGTTGTGAAAATCTTGAATAACAAACTCAACCTCCACAAAGATATTTCATGTATATCAATTGCTCACAGACTGAAGACAAGGACGGCCTCATCTAAACCAATGCTAACTAGACTTTATGATTCTGGAGAATCATGGCTTTTCCCGATGAGATTCGATGAGTTTTCATGACCCCACAGTGCCTGATGAATTGTTTTTAACTGTCTCACTGAAGTCCCTTCATTGATGTTATGAGAAGGTGAGTATAGTAGTCTCAAATCACTCAGTTTGATAAAAAAATTGTTTAGGTAAAAACCATCATTAACAGTGGAGTGGGTTAATGTCAATATCGTCATCTAACAAGTTAATGACCGACAAAAGGAGTTATGTTTGTTTGACACATACCCATGTAGTGCTGTGGCGAATTGAAAATGGTCCATTTTATCTCAAATGTATCCAAAATATTGATGTTTGGCAGCTTGTAGAGGGTTAACAAGTGCTAACAGGAATATTCATTCATGCAACTTGTAATGTCACTCCAAGAACTGCGAATGGTCATTTTTCCTTTAAAATCTACAAGATGATTTCAGAGAAATCCAGGGAGAACATGCATTTTAAGCTTTTGATGGGTATCATTGTTTATCCAGCCCAAAACGGGTTAAGTGTTGTTTTTTCAATACTCTTATTACTTCCAAAAATAATTCTCAGTGAATTCTACTTCCACTTATTTTGATCTCTCCTCTCAAATTCCGGTGCTGTGGGTATGCAAACACTGCCCATTTTATCAACATTTTGATGTTTGAGAACCTGCATAGGTTTAACAAATGCTTCCAGGAATATTTGTACATGCCATTTGTAATGTCACACTAAGATCTGAGAATGGCCATTTTTTCTTGAAAATCTATGAGATGTTTTTAGGGAAATCATCGGATAACATGATTTTTTAACCTTTTGAGGGGTATCTTTCTGTAATCATCCCTAAACGGGTTAATGCATGGTTTTGTGAATACATTCATTACATACAAAAATGATCATCGGTGAATTCCACTTCCAATGAAGGGGGTTATGTTTATCTCGCAGGTACACATTTGGTGTTATGGTTGCCCAAGAACAGCCCATTTTCTCCAAATGTCTATGCTTGGCAGCCTCTGGAGGGTTAACAAATGCTTACCAAAATATTTTGTCCCTGCAATTTGAACTGTCACTCCAAGACCTGCGAAAGGTCAATTTTTCTTGAAATTTTGTTTTGAGAAATCCACAGAAAACTGGAATTTTAAGCTTTTAAGGGGTATATCTCTTTAACTAGTAAAAAATGGGTTAAGATCTCGATTTTTGAATACACTTACTACTTACAAAAATGTTTCCCTGTCAGTTTTGCGTCCGGTAAAAGAAGTTATGCATCTCTGTTGCATTCCCATTTGATGTTGTTGGTGTCCAAAAACGGACCATTTTTTCAAAATTTTCACATTTAGCAGTCCATGGAGGGTTAACAAATGCTTCCCGGAATAATTTATCCTATCAACTGGTAATGTGACTCCAAGACCTATCAGTGGCCATTTCCTCTTTAAAACTCTACCAGATGTTTGTAAAGAAATCCAGGGAAAACATAAAATTTTAAGCTTTTGATGGGTATCACTATTGACAACTACAAAACGGGTTAACGCTTGGTTTTTTGAATACCCTTATTACTTACAAAAATGGCCCTCGATGAATTCCACTTCCAACAAAGGAGATTATGTTTATTTCTCAGGTACACATTGGGTGCTGTGCATGTCCGAAAACAGCCCATTTCAACATAATTATGATGCTTGGCAGCCTCTAGAGGGTTAATAAATGCTCAGCGGAATATTTTGTCCATGCAACTTGTAATATCACACAAAGACCTGCGAGTAGTCAATTTTTCTTGAAAACCTACAGGATGTTTTTAGAGAAATCCACAGAAAATGGGAATTTTAAGATTTTAAGGGGTCTCTCTCTTTAGCCTGTCCACAATGGGTTAAGACTTCGACTTTTGAATACCCTTACTACTTACAAAAATGTTTCCATATAGATTGTGCGCTCGATAAAAGAAGGCACTTTTCTTTGTGGCGTACCCATTGGGTGCTGTTGGCGTCCAAAAACAGCCCATTTTATCACAATTTTGACTTTTAGCAGCCCATGGAGGGTTAACAAATGCTCACTGCAGTATTTTGTCCATGCAACTTCTATTGTCACACCAAGGCTTGGGAGTGACAAATTTTTCCTGAAAATCTACAAGACTCATTTAGAGAAATCCACAAAAAAAACACAAATTTTTGAGCTTTATGGGTGTATTGCTGTTTAGCCAGCTCAAAATGGGTTAACGCTTGGTTTTCTGAACACTCTTGTTACTGACAAAAATGATCCTCGTTGAATTCCACTCCCAATAAAGGAAGTTATGTGTAAATTATTAGTCATTTTTAGTGTTTTTCAGGACAAGGAATGAAAATTATTAGTTATTAAAAAATTTCCTCTTGCAAGTGATGTTAGCTATCCATGTTGGGTAAGCTCATTGAACTCATTCTAGTGAGGGGTCATGAGCTGTGTTTTGGTTAACAAGAATGTAAATTATTAGTCATCGACAGATTTCTTTCTGCAAGTGATGTCTGCTACCTACGTTGGGTAAGCTCATTGAGCTTGTTTTAGTAAGGGGTCATGAGCTATGTTTTGGGGACTAGGAATGAAATATTTTAGGCTGATTGATTGCACAAGGGATGACAATTACCTCAAGTTAATTCCCTTTGCCCAACATAACAGACTAAATCAATAAGTGATGTTCACAGAAATTACCATTCAAATTTATGTTTGTATTTTTGTCTCCGACCCATAGCTTGTTACCCCTCATTGGAGTGAGCTCATTGAGCTCATTCCAGTGAGGAGTGATGGGCTGTGTCTCTTGGACCAGGAATAAAAATGATCAGTTATTGATGAATTACCTTTTGTAAGTGATGTCTGCTATCCACGTTGGTTGACCTCATTGAGCTCGTTCTAGTGAGGGGTCTTCAGTTCTGTTTTTTTAGACTAGACATGAAAATCACTTGATTAATGGATTGCTGCCCGGTTGCATAATAATGCATTGTACAGTACGTGGAGAGTGTATTATCACTGAATCACCCACAGAGTGGAGATTCCACCCGAGCAATAATTGCAAATTTGTTGCAAAGCATAACCAGCACAATCAAAGTTTCTGCCAATGGACCTTCGGGTTAAACCCGGAGGTCCATTGGCTGAAACATTGCTTGTGTTTTTATCAATATGTACAGAATTTGAAAGTTATAACTTGGGTGATAACTCCACTCCACGGGTGATTTAGTTACAACCCTGTAAGTTCATCCATGCAACAACTTTTTGTTTTAGTAAAATAGAATGGTTGACCATTTTGCTCAACGAAACGGACAAAACCCACAAACTTTATTCAGAGAAATCAACATTCAAATCTTATGTTTTCATTTTTTTTTCTCAGAACCATAGCCCCTCATTGGAGTGAATGCATTGAGCTTGTTTCAGTGAGCGGTCATGTGTTGTGTCTTTGGGACAAGGAATGAAAATTATCAGTTATTAGTGACTATAAAATTCTTTTGTAAGTGTCATCTGGTCGTCTGCTATCCACATTCGGCAGGTCCTTCGGCTCGTTCCGGTGAGTGGTTATATGAGTTATTAGTCTGCTGTCTAATATGGGTAAGCTTATTGTGCTCCTTCTAGTGGGGTGGGGGGGGGGGGGCAGTGCCATGAGCTGTGTTTTGAGGATAAAAAATGAAAATCTTTATTTTAATTGATTGCTGCATGATTGCACAATGTGTAACAATTATTTAAAGACATTTTGGGCAACCCCTCTTCTTCTATTTAGTGAGAAAAAAAATGGTTGACCCTTTGCACAAATGAAACAGACAAAACCGACAAACCTTATTCACAGAAGTCACCATTCAAATTTTATTATGTCTTCATTATTATCTCAAAACCATGGCTTGTGGCCTCCCATTCGAGATAGCTCATTGAGCTCATTCCTGTGAGGGGTCATGAGCTGTGTTTTTGGAACAAGGAGTGAAAATCATTTGTTAGCCCATGTTGGGTAAGCTCTTTGAGCTCCTTCTGGTCAAGGGTCATGAGCTTTGTTTTGGGTGCACAGAATAAAAATTATTAGTTATTGAAAAATTTCTTCCTGCAAGTGACGTCTGCAACCTATGTTGGGTAAGCTCATTGAGCTTGTTTCAGTAAGGGTTCATGAGCTATGTTTTATGGACTAGGAATGAAATACCTCAAGTTAATTCCCTTTGCCCAATGTAACGGACAAAACCGACAAGTCTTATTCACAGAAATCACCATTCAGATTTTATCATGTCTTCATTATTGTCTCAAGACCATGGTTTGTGGCCTGCCTTTGGAGCCAGCTCACTGAGACCATTCCTGTGAGGGGTCATGGGCTGTGTTTTTGGCCTTCCTTTGGAGCGAGCTCATTGAGCTCGTTTCTGTAAGGGGTGATGACCTGTGTTTTGGGGATAAGGAGTGAAAATCATTAGTTAGCTCATGCTGGGTAAGCTCTTTAAGCACGTTCTAGTCAAGAGTCATGAGCTTTGTTTTGGGTGCACAGAATGAAAATTATTAGTTATTGTAAAATTTCTTCCAGCAAGTGACGTCTGCTACCCACGTTGGGTAAGTTAGATTGATTGCTGTACAATATTTTGTTATTAAAAATTGGATCTTCTGTTCAGCAGATGTCTCTTACTTATTGACATTCTTAGCATATTCCGCATTCTCCTCTAGAAATGTGTGAAATAGTATATACTGGTGTACAGTTGACTCATCTGAGCCAATTCTTTGATGCTATTGGTCATACACGTCCAATCAGCCTCTCTAATTTTGATGTTTTGTTTTGTAAAATATCAGTCCTTCCTTCTCTACTCTGTCTTTCTTTATCTTCTCTACTCTATCATCTTTCTTTATCTTCTTTTATCATCTCTTCAGCCTTACCAACTTTTAGTGTTGCACAAAATCCTAAGACTCTTACAGTTAAATTGTTTATGTATACAGTTCCGTTATCTTATGTCCAGGGCATATAGCATACCACCACAGTGAACTATGGAGGACAAAATAACACTAGAATGAATGAATGAATCTTTATTTAGCAGTATACAACAAAAAATATACATACATAATTTCAGAACAAAAATAATCAGTTATACCTGTATAACGCAGGGAGATGGCATAGCCAGATTGGCTGTCTACCTGTTGTCTCCCGGAGATTGTATCATGCAACACTGGAATCGGACTGTCTAACAACCGTTCATCGATACTTGGTCTTGGTCGCTGGTGGCTAGTGTAACTAACACAATTGAGTTAAGAGACAAGAATTTGTCCAGTAGTAAACAATACCAGCAGAAATGGGTCGATAACCAATACTTCTCCCTCGTTGACAACTCCATCCCCCGACACCACTCCGTGTGGCACTCCCAGAGAGACGCAGAGTGCTGACATCCTCAACATGAGAAGAACAGAAACAAAGTTACCCAGTTGTCATTTCACTGCCCACGTCTGCCGGCACTGTGCTTGGAAATAGCAAAATTGGTTTAATCTTGAAAATGCATACCCACTCAGTTTACTCTGAAAATATTCTATCTATTGTTAGATGGCACAGTCAGTGCAGTAAGGATTATTACAGTTGATGGTATCGGAGTATTGGGACAATAATTTTGAGGTTAATTGTTTTTTAAAAATGTTTCTGTTGTTTATATTACGTAAATCAAAGTCTAGATCATTCCAGAGTTTGGGGTACATGTGTGTTGGAAAATTCTCAAGAGACCTTGTCCTTGTTCTATCAATTTGGAGAGTATCTCGCCTTCTACTAGCTCTACCCGTAGTGTTGACAACAGGGTGGAAGTAATATCTGAAGGATACTGGCAGGTTACCGTGATACCAGTCATATACGGACAGGCACGCACGGAGTTTAAAGAGGTCGTTTACTTTAAGAATCTTGTTTTCTCGAAAGAGGGGATCAGTGTGTGCATTATATTTCTTATTGTTTATTATGTGGATGGAGCGTTTCTGGAGAAGCAATATCTTTTTAATCGTTCTAGCATTTCCTCATACATTTATCCCATACACTAAATGTGTGTGTATCAGGGCATAATAAAGTGTTTTCAGTGCTTCTTGGGGAAGCGTGCTCTTCACTCTATTTAGTGTGAAATTTGCCCGAGCAATCTTCGAAGAGAGTTGAGATATATGATGTTTGTAAGATAAACTATCATCAATATGTATTCGTAAGAATTTAAGAGATTTTTCTGTGTTATTTGACCCTACCCTACTTATGATTTGGCCATTTATTAAAATGTTATGGTGAATTGTTGTTGTTTTTTTGGCGGAAGGGTTGATTAAAATGTATTTAGTTTTTGTTGCATTTAATACTAGTTGATTCGCACAACACAATTCAAATACTTTTTCAAGCTCTTTATTTATGAGTTGGGCTAATTGATTTGGGTCGGGACCTGAAGAAAGTCCAGTGGTGTCGTCAGCAAAAGATAGGAGATTTAGGCATGTAGCATGATAGATGTCATTGACATATATCAGGAACAGTATTGGGCCGAGTATCGAGCCTTGTGGAACTCCGTGTGATATTTTTGCTCTCTCAGATATATGGTCGCCATATGTGACATACTGTGACCTATCAGATAAATAGCTTTTAAACCAGTCATTACCCAAGCCTCTAATGCCGTATCTATATAGTTTATTTATTAAAATGTCATGGTCTATTGTATCAAACGCTTTTGAAAGATCCAAAAATAACGCAAGTGTGCTGTTTTTACTTGTTTTATTATTTTCATCTGATATGGTTTTCAGCAATTGCATGACAGGATGTACCGTACTATGATTTTTCCTAAAACCGTACTGATTTGGATGTAAGATACTAAAACGATTTAAGTATTTTGAAAGTCTTACTGACATAAGTTTTTCTAGCACTTTTGAGAATGTCGGAAGTATGCTAATGGGTCTGTAATTTGTAAAATTATGTTGGTCACCTGCTTTAAATATGGGAATAACTTTTGCAATTTTCATTTTGTCTGGGACAGTGCCACATGAAAACGAACAATTGTAGATGTGTGTTAATGGGTTAACGATGGGGCCAATAGTTTGTTTAAGTAGATTTGAACTAATATCATCACAATCTTTGGTTCCTTTTGACTTTAGGGATTTTACAATATTCATAACTTCAAAATCACATGTAGGGCTTATGTAAAAATTATTAGTAGAATTTGCCTCCATGAAGTTGTGAAACGACTTGTTGGTGCCAGGTGTTTTATCACTCGTATGTTTTCCTATATTTGCAAAGTAAGCATTGAATTCTCTGGGTATTTCTGTTGGGTTATTTATTTCTTTATCATTAAGAATAAAAAACTGAGGTAAGCTGTTTATTCCATTCGACCTTTTTATGGCATCGTTTAGTATTTGCCATGTTTTACGCATGTTAAATTTGTATTCATTTAGAATCTTTTTAAAATAATGCTTTTTCACTTTATTAAATATTTTACAGTAGTTTTTATAGTTTTTAGCTCACCTGAGCAAAGCTCAAGGTGAGCTTTACTGATCGCTTTCTGTCCATCGTCCGTCCGTCATCATCCGGCGTCCGGCGTCGTCCGGCGTAAACTTTACAAAACCAACTTCTCCGGAGAAACCACTGGCCCAATATTTTTCAAATGTTGGGTAAATGTTTATTACCTAATGTCGATTCAGATTCGTTCAAATGAAGTTGCCCCTCCTCCTGGGAGGAGCCACACCCCCAAGGGGCACCAAAATCTTTGAAAATCTTCTCATGAACCAGCAGTAGCAGAGACTTGACATTTGGTATGCAGCTTCCTTTTGAGGTGTAGAATCAAGTTTGTTCAAGAGAAGTTTGCTGGGCATTATTTGCCTTCGTTATGGGAAGGGCAAAAATTTTGGCCATGCCTAAAATTTCTATTTTCTGTACCGTGAGGTCGATTTGAACCAAATTTGATATGAGATGATAATGGGCCATAAGTAGTTGATTGATGCAAAAAAAAAATTTTCTCATTGCCCCGTGGGAACCTCGGGAGCTAAAAATAGAAAAACCTTAAAACTGCCATATCTCCAAAACTACACGGCACAGAGAATTCTTATTTTGTATAAAGCTTACTTTTATCCAGTAGAATAGAATGGTTAAAAAAAATCCCTATCGGTTTGATCACAAGGTACTTTTTTCAGGACTTTGAGAAAGTGCTGAGTCAGCACTTTTTAACACTGTAGGCAATGGGAAAAACATTAAAAAATCTTCTTCTCCAGATCCAGCAGGGAGAATCTTTGGATATTTGGTATGCAACATTGTAGGGTGGATCTGATTCAAGTTTGTTCAAATCGGCCCCCTGGGTTCATATTTGGGCTCAGTATAGGATCCCGATTTCAAACTTAGTGCATTTCAGGCAAATTTCTTAAAAAATCTTCTTCTCCAGATCCAGCAGGCAGAATCTTTTGATATTTGGGATGCAACATTGTGGGGTGGATCTGATTCACGTTTGTTCAAATCAGCCCCCTGGGTTTATATTTGGGCTCAGTATAGGAGCCCAAATTTGAACTTAGTGCATTTCAGGCAAATTTCTTAAAAAATCTTCTCCAGATCCAGCAGGCAGACTCTTTTCATATTTGGTAAGCAACATTGTGGGGTGGATCTGATTCAAGTTTCTTCAAATCGACCTCCTGGATTCTTATTTGGGCTCACTATAGAAGCCCGAATTCGAACTTACTGCATTTCAGGCAAATTTCTTAAAAAATCTTCTTCTCCAGATCCAGCAGGCAGAATCTTTTGATATTTGGTATGCAACATTGTGGGGTGGATCTGATTCAAGTTTGTTCAAATCGGCTCCCTAGATTCATATTTGGGCTCACTATAGAAGCTCGAATTCGAACTTAGTGCATTTCAGGCAAATTTCTTAAAAAATCTTCTTCTCCAGATCCAGCAGGCAGTATCTTTTGATATTTGGTATGCAACATTGTGGCGTGGATCTGATTCAATTTTGTTCAAATCGACCCCCTGGATTCATATTTGGGCTCACTATAGAAGCCTGAATTCGAACTTAGTGCATTTCAGGCAAATTTCTTAAAAAATCTTCTTCTCCAGACCCAGCAGGCAGAATCTTTTGATATTTGGTATGCAACATTGTGGTGTGGATCTGATTCAAGTTTGTTCAAATCGGCTCCTTAGATTCATATTTGGGCTCACTATAGAAGCTCGAATTCGAACTTAGTGCATTTCAGGCAAATTTCTTCAAAAATCAAATCTTCTTCTCCAGATCCAGCAGGCAGAATCTTTTCATATTTGATATGCAACATTGTAGGGTGGATCTGATTCATGTTTGTTCGAATCGGCCCCCTGGATTCATATTTGGGCTTACTATAGAAGCCCGAATTCGAACTTGGTGCATTTCAGGCAAATTTATTAAAAAATCTTCTTCTCCAGATCCAGCAGGCAGAATCTTTTGATATTTGGGATGAAACATTGTGGGGTGGATCTGATTCAAGTTGGTTCAAATCGGCTCCCTAGATTCATATTTGGGCTCTCTATAGAAGCTCGAATTTGAACTTAGTGCATTTCAGGCAAATTTCTTAAAAAATCTTCTTCTCCAGATCCAGCAGTCAGAATCTTTTCATATTTGGTAAGCAACATTGTGGGGTGGATCTGATTCAAGTTTCTTCAAATCGACCTCCTGGATTCGTATTTGGGCTCACTATAGAAGCCCGAATTCGAACTTAATGCATTTCAGGCAAATTTCTTAAAACAATCTTCTTCTCCAGATCCAGCAGGCGGAATCTTTTGATATTTGGAATGCAACATTGTGGTGTGGATCTGATTCAAGTTTGTTCAAATCAGCCCCCTGGATTTATATTTGGACTCGGTATAGGAGCCCAAATTTGAACTTAGTGCATTTCGGGCAAATTTCTTTGAAAATCTTCTTCTCAAGATCCAGCAGGCAGAATCTTTTGATATTGGGTATGTGCACCATGCTTAGGGGGGTGAGATTCAAGTTTGTTCAAGCCAAGTCCCTGGGTTCATATTTGGGCTCAATGTGGTAGCCCGAATTATAACTTAGTTCAAAATGAGGAATTTTCTTTAAAAATCTTCTTCAGATCCAGCAGTCAGAATGTTTTGATATTTGGTATGCAGCATCCTTAGGGGGTGAGATTCAAGTTTGTTCAAGCCATGTCCCTAGGTCCATATTTGGACTCACTGTAGGAGCTCGAATTGTAACTTAGTTCAAAATGAGGAATTTTCTTTAGAAATCTTCTTCTTCAGATCCAGCAGTCAGAATGTTTTGATATTTGGTGTGCAGCATCCTTAGGGGGTGAGATTCAAGTTTGTTAAAGCCAAGTCCCTGGGTTCATATATGGGCTCCCTGTGGGAATCTTTGGATATTTGGTATAAGCTTTTCTTAGGAGGAGCAGATGCAAATTGTTGAAATCAATTCTCTGGGTTGATATTTAGGCTACCATGTCAGGTGAGCGCCCTCAGGCCCCTTGGGGCCTCTTGTTTACATTAATTTCAGTTGGGTGTTTTAACTTTTTATTATAAAATTTGCTTTTATTATTTGATGAGACTACTAACCCTCTTGTCATCCAGGGTTGCCTCTTTATGAATTTTTGATGAGTACATACGCGTATTCGGGGGAAAGCTGCATCAAATAATCCCAGATATATATGTAAAAAATTGTTATAAGCCGTGTTTGGGTTATCTGAACCCATAACTGAGGAAAAATCATATTGTGATAGAAGTAAATTGAAATTTGCAATAGTTTTGCCATTTACCTTTCGAATCCATGAATGTGATTCTGTCTTTGTTTTGGGAGGCACGGTTTCTGCGTGAAAAGTACCAAAGTCGTCGGAGACATCAGTTATTATCATCCCAGATATTGAAGTGGATAAGATATTGTTAGAAAATATGTGGCAATGAGTGTGGCTGAATGCGTAGTAAAACGGGTGGGTTTTGTAATGACAGGTAAATATCCTTGGCTGAACATTAGGTTAATATAGCTATCTGTTTTGGTGTGGGAATCATATTGAAGAAGATCAATATTAATGTCACCTATTATGTAGGAAGATACATTTTCCTGATTTAATTTGTCAGTTATTTCGTTTAGTTTGTTTAAGAAGATATCAGTGTCCGCTTTCGGTGGTGTATTTGGTCTGTAAATTACCCCAATGACTCTCCGAGCTTTATTAACATTAATTTCGATAAAAAGAGATTCTATAATGTGAGGGATGAAAGTCGACAGGTCATGTCTAATTTTAAAATCAATATTGTCTTTAATAAAGAACCTGACTCCACCTCTACCGTCATCACCGTCGGGGCGGTTGTTATTTATAAGATTATGATAGCCATTGAGGCAGTATGATATATTTGATGGGACATTGAAGATTTCTGTTAGGCCAATGATGTCAAACTTATTTTCGGTTCCTTGCAGGTTAAACAGGAGGTCGTGCAAAGATTCCCAGTGGGCATTAATACTTTGGCAGTTAATATGAGAAAGATTGGGTTTCGTTACTGATAGTTGATCGAAAATTTTCTGGCAGATAATACGTACATTCAAGTTTATGACCGTAGAATGGAGAATTCTCAACATCTTCGGATAAGAGAGATGTATTGTTATAGTGGGATACAAAGTCATATTGCAAGTCAGTCTGGACCTCGTCTAAAGTTATGTTATCCGCCATACCGATTGGCAGCACTAGTTAAACCAGCTTCAGCATGTGTGTTAAATAGTAGCGTTAAGCTATTTGAAATGTGTTCGACAGCCCGATTCCATGAGCTCATATAAAGATGGATGGAAGGAAAAGGAATTAAGAACAAGGAAAAGATGATTGAGATAAATTCGAGATATAAAAATAGTATCATTTTTGTGTGCATTAATGATTGGGGAAGGGCTTGCAAGTGGTGGTGTATGATTTGAGAGGACAAGTGAAGAATATTAATTATTAATTAATTGGAACGATCTCAACAAGCTCAATCCAATGGAGGGTCACATGCCAAAGGAAACAAAATGAGACAAAAAGGGAACAACAAAAACTGAATGGTGATTTTGTGGATAACGGTGACCGGTTTGGGTTGAAAGCTGAGAAGCATTTTCTAAAATGGGATCTTCGGATTTATTTCCAGTAGATAACATTCTGCACCATCAAACACCAAGAGACACTTAAGAAACTTCTTGAATAGCTAAAAATTGTCACTTCTTGCCACAATAACAGAGCACATAACCACTCATCGGAACGACCTCAATGAGCTCATTCCAATGAGGGGTCACAAACCATGTCCCTGAGACAAAAAGGAAACAATAAGATTTGAATGGTGATTTTGTGAATGACGCTGAAGCCTGGAAGAAACATATTCTAGTGTGAGATATTTACATATATTTCCAGCCCACGAGGCAGAAAATGGAAACAATAAATTTTGAATAGTGATTTTGTGAATAATGCTGACCAGACCGGGCCAAAAGACTGAAATAACATTTTCAGGCCCCCAGCCCAAACCGGCCAGCGCCATTCACACAAAAATTGTAATTTCTTGCCACAAAAACACAGCTCATGATCGCTCACCTCAACAAGCTCATTCCAATGAGGAGTCATAAGCAATGCCCCCGACACAAAAGTGGAAACAATAAAATCTGAGTTGAGTAGATAATGTTCAATTACTCGAAAAGTTTGATTTCACAGCTCTATTTAGTAACAGAACAGATGATGAAATAGAAAGTATATCACCTTTTAACATTCAACACTCTTCTTGTAAATACTCTAGTCCACATAATTTTAGAAATTCATCTGCAAAGAATGACTTGTTGAGTTTATTCAACATGAACTGTAGAAGTTTAAATGCCGACTGGGATTCCTTTGTAAACTTACTTAAGGACTTACAATTCTCAGATAACAAATTTGACGTTATAGGCCTAACTGAGGTTTTTAATGTTGATTATAAGCTCAGTGGGTATCACAGACTCCTATTCAAAACATGCCCATCTGGTGACGACTGTAGAGGTGGTGTTGGACACATAGCATTTCGGATACCTGAAGATTTAACTGTTTTTAACCCGCACGTATTCGAATCCTTATTTATTAGCCCGACTGTTTACAGTGAGGGCTATAGTCATGACTTTTGCCTGCCTGCCTGCCTGCCTGCCTGCCTGCCTGCTAACATTTAGAGTTTTGGTTAAAGTTTGTGGGGGGGGGGGGGCAATTAGGCACTTTTTTTTCTTTTATCAAAAATGCTTTTTTACAGTTTTGGTTAAAGTTTGTGGTTAAAAACCCAGAAAAACAACAGGCAACATCGAGCCTGGTTAGTCCATGGATAGGTGACTGTCTGAGCAATCAATTCGGACTCCTGCGTTGTGTCCTTGGGCAAGATACTTCACCCCGATTGCCTACATGGGGGCACGATGACGCTGTGTACTGAAGCGTACTGCACGTCGATGGTGCGCATGTCTTCAACCAATCTAACCCTGCCTGTGCTGCGGTGCAGAGTTCAGAGTTACAACAGTTACAATGTTGGAGAGCTGACAGCTGCTCGTCATTGCTCGGTGGTTCTCACCAGGTACTCTGGCTTCCTCCACCCGTAAAACTGTCACGGTCACGATTAGCCATTGTGCATAAGTATGCGACCTTAAACACCAATAAATAAATAAATAAATAAATAAATAATAGATCCAACAGTCCAAAAATATTCCCTACAGACTTTACAGTTAATGGTAAACAAGAATCAAACCAAAATGAGATAGCTAATCATTTCAATAAATATTTTTCGAAAATTGGTCAAACAATTAATGACAGTATAGGTAGTACATCCAAACATTTTTCTGACTTTTGATTGGTAGTAATTCTGACAACTTTTTCATTAATCCAACAACAAAAGAGGAAGTGATATTCACAATAAAATAAATGAAGGGAAAATCAGGCAGAGACTGCAATGGCATCTCATCTAATTTAATTAAAACAGTAATAAACGAAATAGCCGACCCATTGACCCATAAATACTTCCTTTATGAATGGAACAGTCCCTGATGAAATGAAAATAGCCAAAGTTGTGCCTCTTTACAAAACTGGTGATCCTCATAAAGTTGATAATTACAGGCCGATAAGTATTCTTCGGATACTTTCAAAGGTCCTTGAAAAACTTATGTTCAAAAGACTCTATAATTTTTTAAGGAAATATAATTTATTATATCAACATCAATATGGTTTTCGTAAGAAGCACCCAACTTTTCATCCTATGTTACATCTTCTTAATTATATTGCAACAAATTATGATAAACGCAACAAAGACTCTACATTGTCGCCATTTTTAGATTTTTCAAGAACAATCGAAACTGTTAACCATGAAATCTTATTACAAAAACTTGAGTTTTATGGTATTAGAGGCATGGCAAACTCATGGTTTCGCAGTTACCTACAGGAGCGTGTTTAATTTGTGGCGTTTAATGATACTGAATCTAATACGGAAGACACTTTGAGTGGGGTTCCCCAAGGATCTGTTCTAGGCCCTCTGCTATTTTAGTTTACATCAATGATATTAGTGATTGTACAAAACTAAATGTCCATTCATTTGTTGATGACACAAATGAATATGAGTGAAACAGCAGCAGCGAACTTTTGTGTAATGATTTTAACCGAGAAATTGTGAAACTAGGTGAATGGTGTAAAGCAAATAAAATTTCGTTAAATGCTAAAAAAACTAAATACATCTTTTTTAATCCATAACGAAATAATGATAATTTTAGGATAAATTTGTTGACGAACGACAGACAATTGGAGCGAGTTACAAATTCGGCCCATGAAAAAGCTGTGAAGTTCTTAGGAGTTTATTTTGATGAAAATTTGAATTTCAGTCAACACACTTCGCACATTGCCTCAAAAATATCCAGAGCATCATATGCTATTAGCAGAGTAAAGAGAATACTTCCCCACGATGCTTTGAAATCATTATATTTTTCACTTGTGCATAGCCACTTACTTTACTGCATTCAAGTATGGGGCCATGCAAATGGTACCAATAAACTTTTCCTCTCACAAAAACGAGCATTACGGGTAATTAACAACAAAAAATTTAATTCTCATACGGATCCATTGTTTAAGCATGAAGGAATATTAAAATTCCACGACCTATACAAAGAACATGTGTTGTTATTTATGTACGACTGGTACAATGGAAATCTACTGATGAGCTTTGAGAATTTTTTTTAGATGAATCTGAATCGAACTGGTATGGTCACAAGGCAAACGGGTCAAGTGGTAAGAGGTATACCTAGGACAAACTTTACTCAAAGGCTCCCACTACATTCATTTCCTAAAGTATGGAACAGTTTGAGTAATCAAATAAAAGATGTCAGACCGCGATCAGTATTCAAGAAATTAATTACTCAGTTATCAATTAATTCCTATTTTTCTTCAGTATGATGCCTGAACATTTGTTGCGTCGATTGCAGGCAAACTTTGCACCCTGAAATTAATTAGTAACGAAAATAATTAGAATCATATCTGAGGTTTAATTTCAAAATTTGAATGTGTCATCATATTTTATCTGGCTGATAAGTTTCTCCAATGTTCATCTCCAAACTAATCATACATATAGTTAGTAGCCATGACCAATATCTGACATCTCCCATCCGTTGTCTTCTGTATCAATAGATTGTTGTGAGAGTCTCCTTTGAAACACAACTGGAAAAATTGTTAAAACAACAGTCCAGGACATAGTTACATGGAACATAGGTACACGGAACTTGTAAAGTTAAAAAACCTTATATATTTGTGTATGTACAGACAATATTCTATTCATGCACTGCAATCCCTTCTGAGCATAACTAATTCTGAATTAGATTACTGCTAAACTTCTATCTTCTCTTTTCCTTCTTGTCTATTTACTCTTTGTCTTTGTTTTGTTTTTTGTATTTTTTGTTTTTTTCTTTTTCCCTTCTGGTACATTTCTTTTTTTTCTATTTCTTTCTTTTTTGGGGGGAAATAGGTAGACAGCCAATCTGGCTATGTTTCCTCCTTACGATATCCATAATAGTTAGTCCTATTTATATTTATTTGTTTTTTGGTGTTTAAGGTCACATACTTATGCACAATGGCTAATCGTGACCGTGACAGTTTTATGGGTGGAGGAAGCCAGAGTACCTGGAGAGAACCACAAGCAGCTGTCAGGTCTCCAACATCGTCACTCTGAACTCTGCACCGCGACACAGGCAGTGTTAGATTGGTTGAAGACATGCACACCATCGACGTGCAGTATGTCTTAGTACACAGTGTCATCGTGCCCCCATGTAGGCAATCGAGGTAAAGTGCCTTGCCCAAGGACACAATGCTGGGGCACGAATCAGTCGCTGAAATGGTCACCCATCCAACTACTAACTGTGCTTGCTTTGGTGATCTGATGAGAACCGGTTACTGCGACACCACTGCACCCCATTTAGTCATAATTTTATAATCTTTGTACAATAAGTTTTGTTAATAATACAATTCTATACCCATTTCTGTACTTTTTGTATATTATGTGTATCGTTAAATAAATTAATCAATAAAATCGTCGGCCATGACATCGTGCAAATGGCATCACATAAGATACTTACATGTTGTCACGGTAGTACTGCCCTGTGACACGCCCTTGGATGACATGTAATGCTGTTCTGCTTGTCATTGTTTTTTGCCTCCCCACACTATAACCGATCCACCACCAAAATGATTGTGCTGCCTAACGGTTACGTCACGGTATCATTCGTTCTGCGCCGCCACACTCTGTTTTGTTATCGTTGAGGTCATGAGTGAACCTCGATTCAGCGGAAAACATGATGTTCCTCCATCGACGATTGTCCCAGCGCTGTTGTGTTCCACATCAATTTCACCTTGCTGTGATGTGATGTTCAGTCAAACACGGAAGTATTCAAGGTGGTCGAGCGTACAAATTCCAGCTGTGTAGGCGATTTCAGATAGTTTGACCACTGACTCGCACTCCTGTTGCTTGGTGCAGCTGCTGTACAATTTCTGAGGCATTTTGATGACGGTTACGTAATGCTGTGGTTTGGATGAAACGATCCTGGTTAGCAGTTGTTGCCCTTGGACAACCTGGCCGACTTCTGTCATAAACATTGCCTGTCTGATGATAGCGTGACCACAACCTGCTAATAATCTGTTGCCAGCTTCCAACATGCCAATGGCACGTAAATGTTCATCACGTGTCAGTCTTCGCATACCTCAAAAGTTACGTTTCGACCAGAAACTATTGATGAATGAGATTTTACCAAGAAAAGAATGATGAGATCTCCGAAAAAGCCCATCCAGTACAAATAAAAATTTCAAAATGTACCCCACAGACATTAATGCAGCGCATGTGCGAAAAACCTGCACAAAGTTTTTGTGGGCTGGTGACATTTATGATTCTCACTAAACTTGGTAAGACATTGGTGTGTCAAATCAGGCGTATCCGATACCATTTTCCGAAAATATCAACTTCAGTTTAGATATCCCCTACTTTTTTGGAATAGTATAATATAATAATGTAATCATAAAAGAAAGATTTCTATAAATCTCTTGCAACCAGATTTTCCTGTGTAGCATAAATTGTGTTTGCCAAAGGGTTAAAAAATGACCCATGTTAGTTCTTAACCTAATCCAAAAGACTGACATTTGAAATATATGCTATTTGAAAGGAGCTGTACAAATGTAACGATTAAGAATATTCAGTCCCATATTAACTCGACTAATTAGACCTTAACATGGCACTCGTGTGAAAAACCTGCACAAAGTTTTTGTGGGCCAATGACATTCATGATTCACTCTAAACTTGGTAACATATTGATGTGTTCAATCATACGTATCCAATACCATTTTCTGAAAATATCAACATCAGTTTGGATGTCCCCTACGTTTTTGGAATAGTATAATATAATGTAATCATAAAATTATGATTTCTATAAATCTCTTGCAACCACATTTTCCTGTGTAGCATAAATTGTGTTTGCCAAAGGGTTAAAAAATAGACCCATGTTAGTTCTTGACCTGATCCAAAAGACTGACATTTGAAGTATATGCTATTTGAAAGGAGCTGTACAAATGTAACGATTAAGAATATTCAGTCCCATATCTCTACTAATTAGATCAGACTCTGATAATTCCCTAGAAAGTGCTTAGAAAGAGTTCTCCATATAACTATACCAGTGAACAGCATTGTCAAACAAAACTTTGTAAAAGAAAAAAAAGCTACATAATTCTCTTGATAATCCCATTACTGGACATAAAATACCTCAAGAGGGAGAACCTTCCATGAATTTATATCTATATAGGGTACAACTGAAAAAAGAAAAATATGTTTTCATATTTGTTTTAGTTATCTTGCAACATATTCTCACTGTTACAGTTGGTTGCTATGGAGATTGGAGGCCAGAAATTGCAATGAAAGCAAATACTGTTTTCTACTTAAGGTCTCGTTACACAATGCCTCTGAGAGAAAATATGGGCCCTGGGGGGGGGGGGGGGGGTCAATTAGATGGTCCCACCTGGGCCCCCTTGTTTCAAACCCAACTTACCAAGGACCCATGAAAATATTCACCCTTCCCCCGACTGATATCTATTATGACTCAATTGCCTCTCAAAGACTAGATTGGGTTAGATTGGGTTACACTGGAGAATGGAAAGAAGGGAGATATATATATATATATATATATATTGAATCAACCGAACTTATTGTTCACGTCACTTTAACTGGCATATGATAAAGCATGTGGACATACTCTAGTGCATACAGATGGTACATTGAGGATAAAAATAACTGCAAGCTGCAGCCGCATGACTGCATCTTGCAGTTATTTTTATCCTCTTTGACCCACAATATATCTAATAACTTCGACAGTTCTTGAAAGGAATATATGCTTACTAGTGAATTCGGGGGCCCGTGGCCTGCCTGTCGATTCACACACACTGGGCATTGAAAAAAGCTCACAAACTAGCTGCCTCAGGTGGCGCGGCTTCGTCCCTGCGGGCTCCCTGGACTGCCAGGCCTCAGGGTTACTACCCCAGCTCGCCCCCCTCTCGACGGCCCTGTCATTACAGTTATTCAGGTGAAAACGTTGGTTTTTCTAGAAATGCACAGCTTCTCATTTACACAGACGAGGATGTTTCACATTTAAATTACCTCCCGAATTCACAATACTCCCAATTGGTCCTCCTAAACACCAGAATTACCCGGAATTACTCAGAATTGCCTGTTTTATGTCATATTTTTCGCTCTTTGCTTATTATATTAAATATTTAATCACAGTGTTGTGAAAACTGTTCTCATAAAGTATCCAGAGATGTTCTGTGTTTCCATTCCCCTTATCATTCACCCAACTACGAACTGATTTGTGGTGTCAGAATTCACCTGATTCACTGCATCAACATGCTGTTGGCCATAAGCATCACCCAACTGGCTTATTGTCACTGTCTTTGTTTGCAAACCTTTCAATATACTGTAAAAAGTTTATTTTATATGTATGCAACACCATCTATGAGAGGAATATGATAAACACAATGGTCATTGATTATTTTTTCTGTATTTGGTTATTATTTATCACCTTGCATTTATTTTCACACCACTTGCATTGCATTCAGTATGCACAACACTCTATTAGGTTCGCGAACCTTCATTCCTAAGAATGGGCAAGTGTTCCAGTTCCATGTACTGTACCTGGGAATTGTTTTTATTGGGGCTCTAGTGTACTCTTAATTAGACCCATCGTGTCGTTCTCATAATCAAAATGGCCTTATTTGGAGTAATTCCGGGTAATTCCAGTGTTTAGGAGGACCCCTCACAATGTATACAGTTTTGGGAAGCTCTGAATATGGCCTTTTCTGGAGACAACTGAACACAATAAAACTTTTACAATATCACTCAAATACACTCAGCTGAATGACACAGTTGATGGCTAAAAAAATGGCTCAAAAATTTCCAATTTTCATGCATCGATTGTGATAAAACTGTGTTATAGGAATTCCTCATTCCTCCATTGAGGATTTTACAGCATAAGATGATCATTCTGACAAATAAAAACATATGGGTTTCTTATTCATTTTTTATTCAGAAGACTTTCTCAAAGCAAATTTACACAAAAATTGTCCCATTTATAACCTGCAAATTGTCAGGTCCCAAACAGGTCTGGGTTACTCACTGAACACTCCCGTGTGACCTTGACCCCAACTGAACTGCACTTGATGGTACATAGCTTGAATCAAGACCATCAACAGATTATTTTGGCCATATCGCCATTAATGAGAATTATTTACTAAATCCACACCACCACAAAATAAAACTATAGCTCAAAATAGCCATTTGGCTGAGGATATCCAATCACCTCAGATATGACCTTTTAATAGGAAATGAGACCTTAAACCTTTACCCAACATAACGGCTTAAACCGGCCAGCGCTATTCACAAAAAACACCAATTAATTTTCATTATCTTTTTCATTTTTTGTCTCAAAAACATAGGTTATGACCCCTCTTTGGAATGAGCTCATCGATCTCATTTCAAAGAGGGGTCATAACCTATGTTTTTGAGACAAAAAATGAAAAAAATTAGTTATTCAAAAATTTTGTTTGCAAGTTTCGCCTGCTTTTCATGTTAGGTAAAGGGTTAAGTGAAAAATAAAAAATTCCACTCAGTCTCAGAAATTGTATATGTGCATCTGTATTTAATTCTGAGAAAAAGATGTATGGCACATACGAAAAAATTGTTAACTCAGTGCCCTTAAGCCCCATGGATAGCAGCAGACCGAGCACTCTGATACCCAAATTTTTACATTTCTTCACACAGTAATGTTCAGTGAGAGAAAGCCTCACATTTCTTGCACATTTCTGACTCTGATAAAAGCTTTGTGGATTAAATTTTGCATTAGATGAAAGCATGTAACACCAGTTCTTCCCCTTTTCTGTCAAGGCAGTATGCTTAAACCTGAGAGAAGGAAGTTAGATTTCAGTTTATATGGATGCACTGTTGTATCACAAAGGACAATAGCTCTCATGGCAGCTGTGTTGGTATATTGCTAATGATCAGACAAAACCAATGGTTATTGATTATTTATTTTTGATGTGCAATGTCACTTTCAGCACCAAAAGCTACATCATGATCACACATTAACTGATTAAATTTTTAAAAAAACACCGGAAATTACATTCATTTGTAAACTACATCCTCCCTCAAAAATACATATTTTGGTCCCCACCCGTCCTTCCCCACAGCATCCTTAACTCGCTTTCCTCATTTGGCCGAGCATCATTCATTGATTCTACCAATTATAATATAATGCAATCATAAATGAAAGATTTCTATAAATCTCTTGCAACCATATTTCCTGTATAGCATAAATTGTGTTTGCTAAAGGGTTCAAAAATAGACCCATGTTAGTTCCTGACCTGATCCAAAAGACTGACATTTGAAGTATATGCTATTTGAAAGGAGCTGTACAAATGTAACGATTAAGAATATTCAGTCTCATATCTCTACTAATTAGATCAGACTCAGATAATTCCCTGGAAAGTTCTTAGAAAGAGTTCTCCATACAACTTTACCAGTGAACAGCATTGTCAAACAAAACTTTGTAAAAGAAACTTTCCAGGAAATTATATGTTTACATGTAGGGTACCACTGAAAAAAAGAAAAATATGTTTTAATATTTCTTTTAGTTATCCTGCAACATATTCCCTCTGATACAGTTGGTTGCTATGGAGATTGGACACCAGACATTGCAGTGAAAGCAAATACTGTTTTCTACTTAAGGTCTTGTTACAGTTATTCAGGTGAAAACGTTGGTTTTTCAAGAAACCCACGGCTTCTCACTAACACAGCCGAGGATATTTCACATTTAAATTACCTCCCCTATCACAGTACTCACAATGTATACAGTTTCTGGAAGCTCTAAATATGGTCTTTTCTGGGGACAGCTGAACACAATAAAAATCTTACAATATCACTCAAATACACTCAGCTGAATGACTCAGTTGATGGCTAAAAAAAATCACTGAAAATGGTCACAATTTTCTCATTTTGGTGATAAATTTCCAATTTTCATGCATCGATTGTGATAAAACTGTTCTAGGAATTCCTCATTCCTCCAATGAGGATTTTACAGCATAAGGTGACAAATAAAAAACATATGGGTTTCTTATTCATTTTTCAGAAGATTTCTCAAAGCAAATTCACACAAAGTGTCCAATTTGTAACCTGCAAATTGTCAGGTCCCAAACAGATCTGGCTTAGTCATTAAACACTCCATTGTGACCTTGACCACAAACTGAACTGCACTTGACAGTACACAGTTTGAATCATGACCAAGAGATTATTTTGGTCATATCACCATGAATGAGAATTATTTACTAAATCCACACCACTACAAAATAAAACTATAGCTCAAAATAGCCATTTGGCCAACAATACCCAATAACCTCGGATATGACCTTTTAATAACCTCGGATATGACCATTTTATTGGAAACGAGACCTAAAATGATGTTATGGTACCTACCATTAGGAACAGCAGTTTATCCACACTAGCTATATTGTGGAAAATGAGGCTTCATGCTTCCTATAAATCTGCTAAAGTTATTTGTACCACAGGAAGTGTAGAAGATGATTTTTCATGCCTCCCCATGCACAATTCTGTTTCATTCGTAGTCTTTATGACACTTCTGAATAGACCATAATTGTTATAATTCATGTTAACTACCATAGGAATCTGTGCACCTGTGATTATAGTTTCGATCAGACTTTTTTTGCCAAAGTTATGCCCCTTTTCATCTTAGAATGTGAGGAATTTTTTGTCCAGAGATTTCTCAGATGTTTTGGGGTCGATTGATCTTGATTTCATTGTTATAATTCATCTAGCCAAACATAAAATAATTAAAACCAATAGTTTCATTGGTTGACAATGTGCTTTTATAATTGTTTACTGATATACACAGTATTGGAAAGTGTGGACACTTGGCAACTTTTAATATGACTCCTGTGCAATATATAAATTATACCGTCTTTTTGCATTTCCAATGTGAAAATAAGTATATGATTGTCAACCTGAAAGATGCATGATGAGTCCATATGTTTACTCCATCCCAATTAGACCCACTTGGTTAAAGGCAAGTTGCAAGAGATGACCATCCTGCATGTACACATACATTATTGGCCCCCTATTATAATATCAGAATTGATATGTCCTTAGTTAATAATTATACATATTTAATATTTTCTAAGTTTTTTTTTATTATACCCCCATCCTCTCCGCAACAAGTTGGGGGGAGGGGGTATACCGGAATCACCTTGTCCATCCATCCATCTGTCCATCCCTCCATCCATCCGTCTGTAGACATAATTTTGTCTGGAGATTTTCACAGACGTTTATGGAACAATCTGGTCGAAATTTGGTATGAATGTTCAACACCATGGGAACCTGTGCACCTGCGATAATAGTTCTGGTCAGATTATTTTTTTCCAGAATTATGCCCCTTTTCAACTTGAAATAGCAGGCCTAGAATTTTTTCCAGATATTTTCTCAGATGCTTATGGGTCGATTCCTTTGAAACTTGGTATGGATGTTTACTACCATGGGAATCTGTCCACCTGCGATTATAGTTTTGATCAGACTTTTTGTGCCAGAGTTATGTCCCTTTTCATCTTAGAATGCATAAATCTTGTCCAGATATTTTCTCAGATGTATATGGGTTGATTCCTTTGAAACTTGGTGTCACATACTAAAGATATCAGTGATTTTGGTTTGTTAAATAAAATTCGACAAACAGGATCTGTTGTATGCTAATTTATTTACAAATGAAATGTTTTTACATAGAGGGCCACAATCGCCTCCACATTGGACAGAGTTCAAATGCGTCTCTACCTTAACCTTAAATCAAAAGATAGCTACTAAGGCATAAGTTACCCTAGGACTCCTGGATGAATATATCAAACCCCACCTATCAATATCTGCACATCTATTTGAACAACCAGAGGAGGGACCTACTTTACCAATGTTTATCCACTAAGTCACACAAAAATTGAACCAACAGACTGATTCACCACACAGAGCAACACAAACTATCCATCAAGACCATCTGATCGGAAGGGAAAGGAATAAGTAAATCTGACAGCTTAAAATTCATTTCAGTAAAGTCTGAGTGTCATTCTAGAAAAGGTCACTCTCACTTTCATAGTTCATAACTTCTGTTTAGAAATACGATCACTGTACTTCGTCAATTCGCTGGTATATAGTACATGGATCCCTTCACTGTAGCATTATCATTGTCAATATCACAGTCAACTCACGATCGCGACTCGGTTTCGATTTCATGGAGTAAATATTATTTGTTGATGTTTCATCAATCGTTCAAACGATCACTTTTCTCACGATCAAATCGCACAAGACTCTGGAATCAATTATTTACGGTTTACTGATAAATCATATCAATTAATATCATTGTATATATACAGAATGGATAAATCACGTTTTTGGCCAAAGTTATGCCCCTTTTCGTCTTAGAATGTGATGAATTTTGTCCAGAGATTTTCTCAGATGTTTTGGGGTCGATTCCTTTGAAACTTAGTATGGATGTTCACCACCATGGGAACCTGTGCATCTGTGATTATAGTTTTGATCAGGCTTTTTGCCATAGTTATGCCCCTTTTGATCTTAGAATAATCATGGTGGCAGGGGGTATGGGCTGGCGCATCTGGGATAGTCACACCTCTTGTTTAGAATAAGCGGACTCTGGCTTGTGTGATCAATTATTTGCACTGAGTGACCTTTGAATGTACCTATCAACATGTTTACAGATACTGTTACACAGAATCTGTTTTAGCTCTCTATAACTCACCGATTGTTCAATTGGGTCACACTTGTTTACTTGAATTTAACAGAATCATCTAGAAAATTAATGAGGAGACATTATTTATTTAGCCATTAGCAATTTATGGATTAAAGAACATTGGAGAAATTTCTTATTCTGGAACTTTATATCTGAAGACTATAAATATCCTCTGACCACAGAATTCAGGCTTTCTGTTCATATAGAGAGCATTGAGAAGTCATTTGTTTATACATTCAGCATTAATTGAACATTGGAGATTATTATTACATGACATTGCATTATTATCAAAGCAGCTGAGAATTTATTATATATTCTTCAGAATATTTTTGAGATCTGTGTATCTTTGTGTATTGCAAAAGTGTTTCCAAAAGAGAATTTATCCTTCTTGTGAACGAAAATTTACTTTTGAGAAAATCCAGGCTCCTACTAGATTATTTTAAAACTACTTGTGGCGCCAATGCTTATTGGATATTAATTCCATTTGAATTTTGTGGAGTGCTTTATTGGAATTTATTGGAGTCTGCTGAATTTTTGAGTGAACATTTCATTACAATTTATTGGATACTGTTTCTGCAGATACATTCTTGGACATTGTAATACAAGCTGTGAAGTTTCTTCACCACTGGATTCTATTGAACTTTTTTTTTAACGGATTGATAAGTATTTCTTTTTTTATTTTTTTGTCAAACAAATAGTGTAAAAGATTTTGTATCATTTCCGTTTCATATTATTAGCTCACCTGAGCGAAGCTCAAGGAGTGCTTTACTAATCACTTTGCATCCGGCGTTCGTCGGAGTTAACTTTACATTATCGACTTCTTCTCTCAAACTACTCAACCAAATTGAACCAAATCTGGTGTGCATGTTCCCTATCATATGTCAATCCAAGTTTGTTCAAATCAAGTTGACCTGCCCCTCAGTAGGGCCACGCCCAAAAAGTGAGCCTAAACCTTAAAAAATCTTCTCATGAACCAGCGGTAGCAGAGACTTGATTTTAGGTATGCAGCTTCCTTTTGAGGTGTAGACTCAGATTTGTTCAAGAGAAGTTATATACTACTCAAAGTTTGCTAAGCACCAAGTATATCCAACTACCTGTTTTACGTTTTAGTTGAAATATTGTTATGAAAAGTGTATATATTTTTTATTTAATTATATCTTTAATGATTTAAGCACAGAAATTAAGATTTTGTTTGTGTTTGACATTATTTTTTGGCTTTTGTATACGATAACCATGGAAAATGGATATTATTGGTCAAAAAAAAAATTTTTTCAATTTGCCAAAAAGTTGACGGAGCGAACTGATATGGGTTCAATATCGAGTATGAGACCCATTATTGTTAATAACAGCTTGACAACGCCTTCTCATGCTCCCAATCAGGTTCCAGATGGTCCTTTGTGGGATGTTGTTCCATTCTTTGGACCAGCATGGCACCAAGCTCCTGGACACTTCTTAGTTGGAGTGGACGGACTGAAATTGCAAGCTGCAACTCATTCCAGACATGTTCGATTGGATTGAGGTCAGGGGATCTTGCTGGCCAGTCCATTCGCTCAATCCCGTCCCTCTGTCGGTACTCCCGGACAGCATGGGCAATATGAAGACGGTCATTATCGTCCATCAGAATGAATCTGTCACCCACTGCACCTGCAATCTGATGTGGGCACCCAGGATCTCATCAATATACCGTTGTGCAGTCAATGTACCACGGCCAAGGACACAGAGCTCTGTACATCCATCCCAGCTGATGCCGCCACAGACCATTATTGACCCTCCACCATAGCGGTCATGCTCAGCAATTTTGGCTGCATGGAATTGCTCTACTGGTCTTCTCCATACTCTAGAACGCCTAGCTGTGTTGTTTAGAGAGTACCTTGACATATCTGTAAAAAGGACAGGTCGTCAATCTTCTCTGGTCCATCCAACATGATCCATGGCCCATTCATATCGTGCCTGGCGATGGTTCTGGGACAGCTGAATGTGAATACATGGTCTTCTCGATCGGAGACCACCTTTGTGCAACCTTGCCCGGATAGTCTGCGTTGAAACATTTACTCCGGATGCATTCTGAAGGTCACTGCGAAGCTGGGTTGCTGTGTCAAAGCGGTTCCTACGGACCTGAATGATCAAAAACCGGTCTTCAGCTGCAGATGTTGCCCTGTGTCTGCCACCACCATGTCATCTGACTGGTGTGCCATACTGCTGAAATCTTGCCCAGGTTCTGGTGGTCACCGTATGGTGCACAGAAAGGGCTTCACCATCCTGACGATGGGTAGCCCCTTGTTCCACCATCCCTACAGCCCACCACATTTCTGCTTCAGACAAATGTTTGCATTCGCCATATTCAATCATTAAATCACAAGGGTTTGTGTTGAAATGAAGATTGAATACCCTACACATGTCATGTACATGTAGACAGTACACGAACACAACATGGAAATCAAGGGGTACATGCTTTCCATGACTGTCATGAAAAGTCTGCCTGTCAAAAGAGCTAATGTAAACACTGGGGACCATCTCAATACATTCCTCAATCACATCCACCAAAAATATCGCAAATGTGTCACAAGAAAATTCCCAGTGATGTGTCAGATATGTGGTGCTTAGCAAACTTTGAGTAGTATATATTTGCAGTTGTTATGGGAGGGGCAAGAATTTTTGCCGTGCCCAAAATTTCTAGTTTCCAAACCAAGAGGCTGATTTTAACCAAATTTGATATGAGGACTTATTGGGTCATAAGTAGTTAATTTGTGCAAAAAAAAAATTTCCCGTTGCCCCATGGGAACCGCAGGAGCTAAAAATAGAAACAATTTAAAACGGCCATATCTCCAAAACTACACGGCACTGAGAATTTTTATTTGGTGTGAAGCTTCCTTAGAACCAACAGAATGGAATGGTAAAAAAAAAATTGCTATCGGTTTTATCACGGGGTACTTTTTCAAAACTTTGAAAAAGTGCTGAGTCAGCACTTTTTAACACTGTGGGTATTGGGAATAACATTAAAGAGTCTTCTTCTCCCAAATCACTGGTCCAAAAGCTCTCATATTTCACATATAACATCATTGGAAGATTGATTCACATAGTTGTTGAAATCAATTCCCTGGGTCCATATTTGGGCTCTCTATGGGAGTCCAAATGTTCAAATTAGTGCAATATGAGGAATATTCTTTAAAAATCTTCTTCAGATCCACCGAATTATAGCTTAGTTCAGTATGAGGAATATTCTTTCAAAATCTTGTTTTTTCAGGTCCACCTGTCAGAATCTTTTGATATTTGGTGTAAGTTTTTCTTAGGAGGGGCAGATGCAACTTGTTTGAATCAGTTCCCTGGGTTGATATTTAGGCTACCATGTCAGATGAGTGCCCTCCGGCTACCTGCCCAAATTTTAACTTAGTGCAATATGAGGAATATTCTTTAAAAATCTTCTTCTTCAGATCCACCAATCAGAATCTTTTGATATTTGGTATGCAGCATCCTTAGGGGGGTGAAATTCAAGTTGGTTCAAGCCAAGTCCCTGGGTTCATATTTGGGCTCCCTGTGGGAGCCCGAATTATAACTTAGTTCAAAATGAGGAATTTTCTTTAAAAATCTTCTTCTTCAGATTCAGCAGTCAGAATATTTTGATATTTGGTATGCAGCATCCTTAGGGTGGTGAAATTCAAGATTGTTCAATCCAAGTCCCTGTGTTCATATTTGGGCGCCCTGTGTGAGCCCGAATTATAACTTAGTTCAATATGAGGAATATTCTTCAAAAATCTTCTCCTTCACATCCACCAGTCAGAATCTTTTGATATTTAGTGTACAGTATCCTTAGGGAGGTGAGATATAAGTTTTTTAAAGCCAAATCCCTGGGTTCATATTTGGGCTTCCAGTGGGAGCCCAAATTGTACCAAAATTTTTATTTTCCAAACTGAGAAGCCAATTTGAACCAAATTTGATATGAAGGCTTATTGGGTCATAAGTACATAATTTATGCCAAAAACATTTTTCCTGTCACTCCATGGGAACCGCAGGAGCTAAAAATAGAAAAAAATTAAACGCCCATATCTCCAAAACTACACGGCACTGCAAATAAATTTTTATTTTGTGTGAAGCTTCCTTAGGAACAGCAGAAAGGAACGGTCCAAAAAAAATTGCCATCGGTTTTATCATAGGGTACTTTTCCAGGACTTTGAAAAAATGCTGAGTCATCATTTTTTAACCCTGAATAATGGGAAGAACATTAAAGAATCTTCTTCTCCCATACAACTGCTCAAAAGGCTTTCATATTTCACATATATAACATCTTCATTCACATGTTTGTTGAACGCAAATTCCTGGGTCCATATTTGGGCTCTCTATGGGAGCCCCAATGTTCAGATTAGTGCAGTATGAGGAATATTCTTTAAAAATCTTCTTCTTCCAATCCACCAATCAGAATCTTTTGATATTTGGTATGCAGCATCCTTGGGGGGGGGGGGGGGGGGGGGGGGGGGGGTTAGGATTCAAATTTGGTCAAGCCAAGTTGCTAGGTTCATATTTGGGCTCCCTATGGAATTATAGCTTAGTGCAGTATGAGGAATATTCTTTAAAAATCTTGTTTTTTCAGGTCCACTTGTCAGAATCTTTTGATATTTGGTGTAAGCTTTTCTTAGGAGGGGCAGATGCAACTTGTTAAAATCAATTCCCTGGGTTGCTATTTAGGCTACCTTGTCAGGTGTACGCCTCCGACTACCTGCCCAAATTTTAACTTAGTGGAATTTGAGGAAATTTCTTTAAAAAATCTTCTCCAGAATCATCAGCTAGAAGCGTCTGATATTTGGTATACAACATCTCTAGAGAGGTCAGATTCAAGTTTGTTGAAATGGAATCTCTGGGTTGATATTTGGGCTCCCTGTGGGAGACCCAATTTTACCTTAGTGCAATATGAGGAGATTTCTTTAAAAATCTTCTTCTTCAGATCCACCAGTCAGAATCCTTTCATAGTTGGTATACAACATCTCTAAGAGGGTCAGATTCCAAATTGTTCAAATTGTGCTCCTGGGTTATTAATTTGGGCTATCTATGGGAGCCTGAATTTTAACTTAGTGCAGTATGAGGGAATTTCTTTAAAAACCTTCTTCAGATCCGCCAGTAAGAATTCTTTCATATTTGGTATATAACATCTCAATGGGGATCAGATTCAAGTTTTTTCAATTTGAGTCCCTGGCTTAATATTTGAGCTCTTTATGGGTGGGGGTTGGGTGGAGGGTTGTGGGGGGGGGGGGTCATGTTAGGTTCAGGTTTGTTCAAATCCATTCCTTCATGTTTTTCCATAAAATTTGCCTTTCATGACTTCATTCCTCTGTAGTGTTGATAAACCATGTCTAATTGAATGTGACCCCAAATACTTCTTTTAATCACTTTGGCAGGTGAGCGATTAAGGCCTATTGGGGCCTCTTGTATTTTTATTAAATTTCAGAATAGTTAAATTCAAATTATTGTTGTTGATTCTCAGATTTCTTTCTGTTATCATTATTGTTACTTTAACACCATAACATTGCAGGACCTATAGCATCATGCTCCAGTGGCTTTGATAAAAGTTTAGCTGATTATCATTCATTTTCCGTTTTGTTCAGACGTCAATACAAACAGTTAATGGTAATTTAAAACAATCACATGTTTTGAAATGTCTCTCAAAGCTGCAAATTTTGTGATGGCTAGAGGCACTGAGCTTTGGACCTCATTTCACGATGATGTTATTTTTTTTAAAATTATTTTTCCCATAGAGACAGAAAGCTGTTGGACCAAAATCAAACTCGTCAGTCATTATTTTTTCCTGCAACAACCAAGCTTGGGAATAGACTGATGGTACATGTTTGAAATAACTTCCAAACAGAATCTTATCAGGCATAATGGTTATTCTTTTCATCACATTCCCCCACCCCACCCCCTGTCTTTCCTTCTGTAAGTACTAGTATTCTACGTTAAAGAAAGAATCACACGTCTCAAAAACCAAACATTCTCATGAATTGGGCTATTGTTGGAAGTGAAATCATCGAAGTGGGCGAACACAGATTTGTTCTTGACATTCAATAACTGTTGTTTATGGTGTAGCAAACATATTATGCTTTTTAAAATTTTTGGTTGTTTGCTTTGGCTTTATCTGCTCCCCCATTAAACTGTGAAATTAAAGTAATAAACTGTGTTGTGTGCAACATTTTGGGGTGAAATGAACATACTCACTCTGAAAATATACTGATGGCTTCACAACTGGTTTCTCGAAGCTCTGCCAGTAGACAAGAAACAAATATTTTTTTCCGCACTGCTGCCTTGAACTTGTTTATGACGTTTCACTGTTTACTTGAATGAGTATCTGTTTCTATTTATAAGTTGTTGCATGACATCGAAATGAAAGTTGCAGTAAACATATGTTTTGAAATCCGTTTTGTTTCCTTTTCATCTGTGCAGGCCTATGAATTCAATAAATTATTTAAGGCTTTCCGAGAACCCGGAATGGATATTTGGTGATTTTGTATATCCGTCAATGTCAACTGAGTCGATCGTTAATGTTATTTTTTTTCAATTTATTTGATGAAATTACGATCTCCTAGTGTAATGACTATTAAGATCTACACTGCTCTGGCCTACATGCACGTATCTTCGGTATCGAGTATCGTATATGGTATAGACTCTGTCAAGTTGCAATGAATTTCTAATACCAATGATATTTAGAATTTGCTACTCTCTGCCTGTGCAGGCAGCCTAAATCCTTTACAGGGCAACAGAACTGCCACCCGGAAAAGACTTTGATCTCTGTAGGCCTATTAAATCCATGATATGACTACACATACTTCTACTTGTAATTAGTGGTTTTTTTCTACAAATTTAATATCAATAAAATTACAAACTGGAAATAACTTTCAAAACTTTCATTTAAAACTTTGCTAATACAATAAACAGTTTTTGATTTCGCTAGTGATTTATTTATACCGAGGTCAAGGTTGAGGCCTACAAGGCTATAAAAGAGTTTCCTACATTTTTTTTTAAATACGTCTTTTTAGAATGCTTGATGATTAGGAACTCAGTAATAAGTCGACAATGTTAATAAAATGAGTTATATTGGCTTTCTCTATAAATTAGTATAAAATTACAACGCAAGAACATAGAAGATAGCCTAATGTTGTGAACTTACTGAAGACGACGTTAACTCAAAGAGTATTGTGTACAGACTACAGTGTACAGATATTTTAACTTTTTTCCGACTTCAGTTTTCACTGTAGATCTGTTTTTTCTCATTTTATCTTTTTCGGAGGGGGTGGTTCTTCAAAACGTGTTGATTTCCAGAAATACTTGTCTTGCTTTATATTTCACATAATCACAAAGTGATTTCAACCGAATACAGAACTGAGGCGATAAGACTACTGATAACAGTGGGCCTTGTACCAACCACTTTTGTAATACAACCAAATTGCAATAAAATTTATTACAGAAGTGGTTAACGTGTACCAACCACTTTTGTAATAAAACCACTTTTGTAATAAATTAACCATTATTGTAATAATCTCATTTCGGTGATAAATCATGGACGTCCATTTTATAATCGGACATTGGGGTGGGGTGAGGGGCTAGTTTACCTGAACATGTTTGTGTGTCGTTCAATGGAACAACATGTCCGTCCATTCACCTATTGAAACTTGGTAGTGACTGAAGAAAGTACGCAAGCAATTTTACAAAAAAACTTTATTACAAAAGTGGTTATCACGTGCCAACCACTTTTGTAATAAAACCGCTTTTGTAATAAACTCATTTTGGTGATAAATCACAGACGTCCATTTTAAAGTTGGACATCGGGGTGGGGTTAGGGAAAAGTTTACCTAAACATGTTTGTGTGTCGCTCAATGGAATAACGTGTCCATTCCATTCACCTGTTGAAACTTGGAAGTGACTGAAGAAAGTAAGTAACCACTTTTGCAATAAACTTTATTACAAAAGTGGTTATCGCATACCAACCACTTTTGTGCTAAACTAACCATTATTGTAACACACTTATTTTTGTGATGAATCACGGACGTTCATTTTGTAGTTGGACATTGGGGTGGGTTGAGAACTAGTTTATCTAAACATGTTTGTGTGTCGTTCTAAGGAATAAATGTAATAAACTTTATTACAAAAGTGGGTATCGCGTACCAACCACTTTTGTAACAAAACCACTTTTGTAATAAACTAACCATTATTGTAATAAACTCATTTTGGTGATAAATCACAGACGTCCATTGTATAGTCGGACACTAGGGTGGGGTGAGGGACTAGTTTATCTAAACATGTTTGTATGTCGTTCGATGAAATAACGTGTCCATTCACCAGTTAAAACATGGTAGTGACTGAAGAAAGTATGCAACCACTTTTGCAATAAACTTTATTACAAAAGTGGTTATCGCATACCAACCACTTTTGTAATAAACCACTTTTGTAATAAACTAACCATTATTGTAATAAACTCATTTTGGTGATAAATCACGGATGTCAATTTTAATGTCAGACATTGTGGTGGGGTGAGGGGTGAGTTTACTTAAACATGTTTGTGTGTCATTCAGTGGAATAACGTGTCCATTAACCTGTTGAAACTTGGAAGTGACTGAAGATAGTAAGCAACCAGTTTTGCAATAAACTTTATTGTATAATAGGTTAGGCTTGTCATTCAACGTAACCGATGACGTAATAAATTTATTGCACAATAGGTTAGGTTTGTCATCCAAAGCAACCGACAATTTAATAAATTTACTGCATAATAGATTAGGTTTGTCATCCAAAGCAACTGATAATGTAATAAATTTACTTCATAATAGGTTAGGTTTGTCATCCAAAGCAAACGATAATGCAATAAACTTTATTGTGTAATAGGTTAGGTTTGTCATTCAACCTAACTGATGATGTAAAAAATTTATTGCATAATAGGTTAGGTTTGCCATCCAACACAACCGATAATGTAATGAATTTACTGTATAATAGGTTGGGTTTGCCATCCAACGCAACCGATAATGTAATAAATTCATTGCATAATCGGTTAAGTTTGCCATCTTACGCAACTGATAAAGTAATAAATTTATTGCACAATAGGTTAGGTTTGCCATCCAACGCAACCGAAATGCAATATATTTACTGCATAATAGGTTGGATTTGCCATCCAACGCAACCGATAATGTAATAAATTCATTGCATAATAGATTAGGTTTGCCATCCAACGCAACCGATAATGTCATAAATTTACTGCATAATAGGTTGGGTTTGCCATCCAACACAACCAATAATGTAATAAATTCATTGCATAATAGGTTAGGTTTGCCATCTTATGCAACCGATAATGTAATAAATTTATTGCATTTGCAGTTAAGTTTTCCATGCAAGACAACCGCTGATGTATTAAGTTTATTGCATTATAGGTTAGGTTTGCCATCCAACGCAACTGATAATGCAATAAATTTATTGCATAATAGGTTGTATTACATTACCGGTTGTAACAATGCTTATCGAGTGGATTATGTGGGTAACTGAGATGCGCGCAGCTCACAATACATGGTAAAATAGACTGCTGTATTGTTGGGTCAGAAGGGGTATGTCTACAACAGCAGCATATGTCTGGCGGTGTAGTTCCTATTACGAAAAAAAAAATAAAAAGGAAAAACAAGTTACACAAGTTATCAAAATCTGTTTAATAGGTCACTCGAAAAAGACAGGACATTTACATCAGTTGGACAAAACTTCAGTGTACAGCTGACTGGCTTGCTCGACTAAACACTCCATGTCAGCAGGATTTGCACATAAGGAGCTTTGTGTTGCCAAATGCGATAATGAAAGCGTTAATAATATTAATCTAAACTGGAAAAAACATCTTTTTTATATTTGGTCACGGGTTTTGATGCACTGATCCACTTTGCATTCGGGGGCCAATGTCCCATATAAAGCAAGATTTTCAATTGGTTGGTAGCACATGGAGGGGTCGCATCAGATTGACCATGAGTGGTCACTATTACTGTTCTGCATTAAGCATAGGTTATTTCTTTTCAAGAAAGATGAAAGTTCAGACCCGATTATTGCTACGGATAAGTTAACCGTTGCGCAGTCCATCCATGCAGCATAAGATCAGGGGCATGCGCAACTGGTTTCGTGTTTTGTGGAAGGACTGTAGTAAATAATTTTTTTTTGACTACTATACATTTGCCAACTGTTATATTGCCAACTGAAACACTCATCCTTCCGGTATGGCAATATACCAATCGGCCCGTAGTCAATTGTGACAGTGCCAAATTAGGTTCATGCAAGTTCAGACTCAGATGTTTGATAAGATTACGTGTGCGACTGCAAGTAATTTATTACTCTGTTTCAGAGCGAGCAATCGAGCCAGTGATGAATCCTTTTCATGGATGCAAAGGGATCAAAGTTGAACCCAGTTTATCACCAGCGTCCATGTTGCGCCATTCTTGCGTGTACCAAAAAGCAAAGGGGCACGTTTTACTTGTCTTGTGGCACGCGGAGAGACAAGACCAGAGGGATAACGTGCATTGTTATATTTGTTATGTTATTTAAAAAAAAAAAAAAAAAAAAGGCGAAAGTTTAGATTCAGGTGTCAGAAGTGATATGATGTGAGCCGCTTTTCACGGCTGCAGAGTCAGACCTGTTATCACATCCCTAAGAGCAGCCGTTTGGTACAGCAGTAGACCAGCCAAAGGCGCCCTCTTTCAATTCAGATGGATCTCGGAAGTGACGTCATGTAATGTGACTGCGGGCGCCCATGTTGTGTTGACATGTAACCAATGTGCGTGGTTATGTTGTGATGTCATTGCCATAGCGATACGAGGTTCGAATGTGCGTGCACAGCTTGGGTGTATATGGGGACACGTGTTTTGGTCATCCATTTTGTGTATAGGGGCACCATCTTGGTTTCTCAAGTGTCACGTGGTTACCTGGTGATGAAACCTCACCTAATGGTATAAGATCGGGGTATGTTTTGAGGGTATGTTTGATTCGAGGGGAGTATGTTCCAATAGTATAGAATTACACAAATGAACCCGACTTTCGTGTATTTTAGTGGATTTTACGCTGTAACCATGTTAATATTGTAGCTGGGACGTGAACATGTTCCGGATCCAATGTTTGTATGGAGTGTGTTTTGGGAAAACATGGAATTACCCCAAACAACCGATATTAGATATAGAATTACACAAAACAGCTTGACAATGTCTAAAAAACTATCCATGGATGGAAATTTTTCTGAAAATATCGCGTCTTCCAGACACGATGGACGGTGGCGGCAGGAAAAAGGAGACCAGGAGCTCTAGGGGTGCAGTGGCAGAGGGGGCAGGAAACCAGAGGCTCTTGGGGTAGGGGCAGCAAGGGGCAGGGGCAGGGGCAGTCGGGTAGCAGAGACCGTGGGCCTAGTGGCGCTAGAAGTGGCGGAGGCTCCTCTCCTTCTATTTTCTCTCTCTGTTTATTGTTTAAAAAAATAACAAGAGTTATCTCCATTGAAAGCAGAAAGTGCCTGTATGTAAAATGATTTTCCCTTAGAATCCATTTAATGAGTCCTAGTTAGTGACTCGGCGGATCCAAATATACTGAAATGAGGCAATGATACGTATGATTTTGCACGTATTGAACTCATTTTCATAATATTTATTTTGAGACATATGATTTTGCACTCAATGTGCTCATTTTCACAGCATTCATTGTTCCATACGACGAAAAAGGGCATTCAGTGGGTTTATTTATTTATTTATTTATTTATTTATTTATTGGTGTTTTACGACATTTCAACAGCCAAGGTCATATCGTGTTGGTGACAGGTTTATCGGTGGAGGAAGCCGGAGTACCCCGAGAGAACCACCGAGCAACGATGAGCACTTGCCAGCTCTCTAACCCCAGACCATACTATGCACCACATAGCAGTACTACGCAATACACAGCACAAACAGCATTAGATTGGTTGAAGACATGTGCACCTCGGTGTGCAGAATGTCTCAGCACACGGCGTCATCGTGCCCCCACGTGGGCAATCAGGATGAAGTGTATTGCCCAAGGACACAATGCGGGAGTCCGAATTAATCTTTAAATGGTCACCCATCCACAGACCAACCGAGCCCGACGTTGCTTAACTTCGGTGATCTTACGAGAACCGGTTTTGCCAATGCCACTGCGCCCCCCTCACTGGGTCTAGTATCCTTAATATTTTTTTATATTGCGACTACAGCAGGGTAGAGATTTTTTAAATGAGGGTATGTGACGTATGAAGATTCACTCATTGAGCTCGTTTTCATAGCCTTCCTTGTTTCATTTTACAAATGGGACACCAAAGACTCGCCTTTTAAAAATGTGGCGCTCGCCTGAGGATGGAAAAATGAGGATTCCGACAGAATTCGATCCAGAAAAAAAGCCAATGTCGTTTCGCGACCCTGTCATCATTTGTGTTTGTGTAAAGACTGTTGTAAATGTAGAAAAGTAGTGCATGAATATATGATGATTTATGTACAATAGTTGTTCAATAAAAGAAATTTAAGTGAATGTGATATATTGTTATTTTTTGTAAAATATAAACAGAGAGGGAATTAATGTGTAGGGAGGAGAGCCATAGACACCCTGGACCCCTCCCCCCACTCCTCTGGTCCCACGGGGCCCTCGTCCTTAGACCCCTTTGCCGCCACCGTCCATCATGCCAAGAAGACGCGATATTTTCAGAAAACAAATCCATCCATTGATAGTTTATAGACACTGGCGGGCTGTTCGGGGTGATTTGATGTACACAGTCAGGTTGTTTGTGGTGATACAACCTATAATGATACCCCCAGTCATATACCAAGAGATTCCGTCACCTAGTAACTACATGACACCTTGAAAAGTAAGAAAAAAAAAAAAAATAGGGAATGTCATTTGGGGTTACAGTGTGTGGAAGAATTCAACCTGACCTATAAAAGGGACAACAAGCTCGATAGGAACTACGGGGTTTAAGAAAAACTGCACCTGTGGGAGCAATTCGGGGAGACATATCAAAAACGATAGATGTCAAACCCAGCTTTCCCCATCCATCCGTGTACATTAAGATTTTAGCGCCCACCAAATCTGGGAATAGCTTTGACGCTACTTTGTGCTACCCCCTCTCCAAACAAACACACTGACCGGCTATAAAATGAATGTCAGTGATTCATCACAAAAATAGGTTTATTACAATAATGGTTAGTTTATTATAAAAGTGGTTTTATTACAAAAGTGGTTGGTGCACGATAACCACTTTTGTAATAAAGTTTATTGCAAAAGTGGTTACGTACTTTCTCCAGACACTGCCACGTTTCAACTGGTGAATGAACACTTTATTCCATTGAACGGCACACAAACATGTTTAGGTAAACTAGCTCTCGACCACCCCAATGTCCAACTATAAAGTGAACATCCGTGATTCATCACAAAAATAGGTGTGTTACAATAATGGTTAGTTTAGTACAAAAGTGGTTTGTACGCGATAACCACTTTTGTAATAAAGTTTATTGCCAAAGTGGTTGCTTACTTTCTTCAGTCACTTCCAAGTTTCAACAGGTGAATGGAATGGACACGTTATTCCATTGAACGACACACAAACATGTTTAGGTAAACTTGTCCCTAACCCCACCCCAATGTCCAACTATAAAATGGACGTCCGTGATTTATCACCAAAATGAGTTTATTACAATAATGGTTAGTTTATTACAAAAGCGGTTTTATTACAAAAGTGGTTGGTATGCGATAACCACTTTTGTAATAAAGTTTATTGTAAAAGTGCTTGCGTACTTTCTTCAGTCACTACCAAGTTTCAATAGATGAATGGACACGTTATTCCATTGAACGACACACAAACATGTTTAGGTAAACTAGCCCCTCACCCCGCCCCAATGTCTGACTATAAAATGGTCATCCGTGATATATCACCAAAATGAGTTTATTACAATGATGGTTAGCTTATTACAAAAGTGGTTTTATTACAAAAGTGGTTGGTACGCGTTAACCACTTTTGCAAAAAATTTTATTGCAAAAGTGGTTGTATTACAAAAGTGGTTGGTACAGGGCCTATACTTCCATATTCCATAAGAGTGTAAATGGAAAGTGATAGCCTGAATCTTTTTTTCACTATGCCTGAAATTCTGTTGATTTCCAATTACTTTGGGTACATCTTAAATCCAATAATTTTTTCAGAACATCAGATTGGATCCAATAACCTCAAAAAGTTGCAATTGTCTTCAGCATTAGTCTTATTAATAGTACTTGCTTCTTTGGAATCATTTATTCAAAATATCTGAAATTTTCTGCACAGATATGTCTGAAGTTAGTATTAGCCCTACTATTCAAGAAAATGATAATAGAAGGTTTGAGTGGTTATCTTACATCACATTCCATCAGTTTTGCAATCATGCTAACTGTTGTGTACCTAATTTGTAATATTTAAAACAAATCAATTGCTCAACCTTTGCCTACACAAGAAAAGCAGCCCCCGCAGCCCCAACCCCTCCCCCTCCAAAAAACCCCAAAAAACCAAAACTGTTAATGTTCATTCAGCTTTAAACTTTCCTTGCTTCTATTTTGCTTCAAACTTATAGGGCATAATCCATTATTACACTAGCTTGATTAGGAATGAACTCCTATGAACGGTTGAATTCTACACAGTAACACCTGGCTCATAGCCAGGTATATATATTATAGGAGGCCACTGGAATCTTTTTTTTTGGAAGGGGGGAGGAGAAGTATTTTTAGGCTGCAGGCATAAATCTTGAAGATGTAATTCTTGAGTTGGGGAAACATATGGGGGTGGTGTTCTTCATGTGTGGATATGGAAGAGGTATTTTAAAAAAATTCTGTAGGGTGGTCCCCCCCACCCCCCACCCCCATCTGGAGAGATTTAAAAAAAATTAAGCCCCAAATGACACAATTAAAAGGTCCATTTAAGATATAAAAAATGTAAATTTTCATCAAGCTTCCCCGATATACTAACTCCACACAAGCAGAGTTAGCATTGGTTGAAGACAAGTGCACTCCCGACGTGCAGTACGCCTTAGTACACAATGCCACCGTGCAACCACGTGGGAAATTGGGATTAAGTGTCTTGCCTAAGGACACAACTCGGTTGCCGCAGGTGGGATTCGAACCGTGCACCCCTCGGCTTGAAGCCTGCATCTCTGCCCACTGCACCACCGCACTCCCTATAACTTAGTATACGACTTCATATTATTTCATGAAATTCTTTTGATGTATAGTGTACTGTTGGAAAGTTCTCTGATAGCTTATTCCAATATATAAATGTGTTACTTCACATGCAGCTTCTATTTGCCATAGCCAAAGGAAGCTATTTTTGTTCCTTTTATAGGTAGATCCTAGTTTCGAGAGAATTATAAAAATTAATGTTAACTGAGCAGAAATTGCAAAGCTCTAGTCTAGTGGCCGAATGGAAAAACGGTGACCTTAAATTTCTTTTGAAAACAATAGCAAAAAAGATGATCGTTCGCCCAATTCGTGGAATCATGGTACCCACGGGGTTCACTCACTGAGCAAATTGAAGTTGGGCAGGAGAACTTTGAAAACTAGTCTAACATACATTGAGACACCCATTCCCCCCCCCCCCCCTTCTCCATTTTTTTATGACTAAAATTAATTTATTCTTTTCTAAAGATTGAGACCTGTACCACAGTTTTATATCTCATAACACATGGTCATCCACAGCAACATGTAGTGGATCCTCATGTGTACGGATAATAATATTGTACAATATGCATGCAGCTATAACCCTTGCATGTTCGCTTTTGAGCTCTTATAAAATGGTTTTCCTTTTTCATAATTTAACAATTCGTTCCAGTAAGGGGATTTTTTGGCTAAAAAGCATTGTGGACATGTGCAAAAACACCACTGGAGGTGAAACTGCCCTTTTATTTTACATAGAGAGCCCCTCTCTCTCCCTCCTTCACCCCCCCCCTCCCACCCCCACCCCAGACCCTGTCACATCTCATTCGGATGAATGGGATAATCCTTCACATCATGACCAAAAACAAAATTTGGCGCCCTCCCCTGAATCCTGGATCCACCTCTCACAAGACTCTTTGTCCACCACGCGCCTGTCTCTCGCATCTCTGAACTGAACACACTGGCCAATGACCAAATAACCCTTTGTTACCCATACCATGCCACTCTTTCTCGCTCTCCCCAAGCTATCCTCCCAACGCCAGCCTCCCTCGACTCGCCCATTTTCATAAAAGTATGTTAGTGGTATCTTGGATTTGATAATGAGCGTAACATACTGGTCGCTTATATTACAACAAAGTCCAGGAATAGACTTACAGGTTCCAGAATTTCTTGCTGGTGGGTGGTGGTTATGGGGGGGGGGGGGGGGGGGCACCATGGCTGTTAGATGTCTGGATAAGTTTAACTGGAATAATTTTTGAAAAAAGGAACAAAGGAACTTTTATCATTTGTGTGAAACAGACATGATCATAAAAACACCTGCGATACAGGCTGGGTCGGACTCGGTTGATGCTTTGTTTATGTGAAGTTTACAAATCTCTCATTGAAAAATTAATGCATCTAATAATCAGTCATTAAATTTTCGATCAAACATTTCTCCCTTAGTATATGGGTTTGGATACTAGCTAGCGGGAACACTTCTGTTTTATCAGAACTATGTTTGGATACCAAATGTCAACAAAAGATTGGGATAGTAGATGCCCCCCCCCCCCCCCCAACAACCCCCTTCCCCACCCTGTGCCTATATCTCAAAAGAGCCTTGGTGGAAGTACAGTGAAGATGGGGTTTTTTGTTGTTTTTTTTTTAAATTCCTACAAAATGTTTTAAAATTCTTTTCCAGTTCCATTCGAGATTACTCTTAATCTCACATCATGAAAATATATCCAGAGTGAAAGCTCATATGGTGATCTGTGGTCTGTGTTCACTAATACTTTACTTGTCTAAAAGAAACAACTTGGTACTGTCTGTAAACATCAATAGTCTGTATTTGGGTATTGATTCTTGTTTTCATTTTCAAGATCGATAACGTTGCTCATACGCATTGCACAGGTATTATGCTGAAATGTCAAACGGTCAATTTAACTTATTGAGCTCTTTGACACCCCTCTTTTGACCCCATTTTGACCCATTTTTAATTGTCAGATGATCATGAAATAAACATTGTTGAAAAGGTTGTTTTCCAGAGATTAGAGATGTGAAATTAACTCAAATTTCATTTTTTGACCCCTCTAACGTCCCTTTTCTCAGCTCACGGCCCAAATATGCCCTGTAGGGTGTGCCAAAGGAACATACTGATGTCTGACCAAACTAAGTTCAAAGGCCGATGCCAGCAGCAACATTTTTCGACAGAAATGGAAGAAAATTATTAGCTCCCATCTAGGCGTCACCACAAGCAAGCATACCAGGTTTCAAAGCAATGCGATCATAAATGTGCCCTGTAGGGTGTGCCAAAGGGAAATATTGAGGCCTGACTAAACTGGGTTGAAAGGTTGTTGCCAGCGGTTTGACAGAAATGGAAGAAAATTGATAGCTCCCATCCAGATGCCACCCCAAACAAGCATACCTAGGTTCAAAGCGATCCGATCATAAATGAGCCCTGCAGGGTGTGCCAAACGGAAATATTAATGCATAACTGCATTAAGTTCCTCGAAGGTCATTGCCAGCTGCAACATTTTTTGATGGACATAAAAGAAACTCGATAGCTCCCATCTAGAGGTCACCCCAAACAAGCATACCAAGTTTCAAAGGGAAATATTGATGCCTGACTAAGCTAAGTTCAAAGGCCATTGCCAGCGGCAACATTTTTGGATGGAAATGGAAGAAAATCGATAGCTCCCATCTAGAGGTCACCCCAAACAAGCATTCCAGGTTTCAAAGCAATCCAATCATAAATGTGCCCTGTAGGGTATGCAAAAGGGAAATATTGAGGCCTGACTAAACTAAGTTCAAAGGTCATTGCCAGCAGCAATATTTTTTTATGGAAATGAAAGAAAATCGATAGCTCCCATCTAGAGGTCACCCCAAACAAGCATACCTAGTTTCAAAATGATCCGATCATAAACGCGACCTGTGCGGTGTGCCAAAGGAAATTGTGTACGTAGGTACATGTACGTACATTTGCTGACAAACGAGAAGTGACAGCAATAGCTCAGCTTGACTTCATCAAGGTGAGCTAAAAATGACGGCACAACATATAATCCTTTTAACATTTGAACTTAGGCCTATATTTCAGCGAAACATTTTAATGAGAAACTGATGTTTTCTAAGATGCCATCTTTATGGCAGTGGTGACTAGTTTAAACCAGGAGAGAGGGATGTGGGAGGTTGGGTAGAGAGGGTCACTGGGTGGCATAGGCGAATCCAGCCCCAAATTTATAGTGGGACTGTAACATATTGCCCCAAAAAGATTAACAAATGTACCTAAATTTACAGAATTTAGTGCAATTTTTCCCCGAATTTCTGTGATAGTCAAATTTGTAGAGGTTACACCCCCACCCCCACCACCGGCTCATGTGTTTATGGAGGGTGGGGGGGGGGGGGGGAGGGGATATGGTGGTGTGGTGGTACAGAGTTTTTATGGAGAAATGTAGCAACACACCTCTGAACCTCAGAAGTCACATAAAACAAGTAAATACTGTCCAGTATTTCCATGAAAAATTTAGTTTGCTGCACAGTATATAGGGGGAGGACTGGACTATTCACCAAGAAGGATCAAGAAGGATCATTTGTACGGAAAAAATGACAAAATAAATAAAAATCATCTTTTCTATTGGCTCTCCCCATATGTTTCATCGATGTCTTTAGTATTACTTGATATCATTCACACATTAAGTCATAGCTGCCTCACATCAGTCAGGAATTAATTTGGGAGTGATTTCAGAAATAATATTCATTCATACATTATGGATATTCCTCATCCAAGAGTTACAGGGTATATATTTACATTTATATTTATATTTTGGCAGACTAATTCATTGTCTGATCACATACTCCTATAGTTCCAACTTTGGACTTGTAATAATATGTCGTGTAATAATGTCTCTCCGCAATCACAATTTCGAACCACAATTCTAAGACTAATCCTAATCTCAAACCTCCTAGGATGCTCTTCCAAACCCAATCCCATCCCTGTTTTCCTTTCTCGGTCCCACTTTCTTCCTTCAGTCTAAGCTTTTAGAGAAAGTTTTAGTAAAATCAACAAAAAAATGTAGATATAATACTGATAAATAGGCACAAAATTAGGTATTTGAATCCCAAAAAAGGGGTCAGGCAGCTGTGATATATTACTTCCCTGACAGGAGAGAGTGAAAATACCTTTCATGTGAGATGGTCGTGCCCATGGGGAATCTTGCGAGATTCCAATATGGCTTAACAAAATCTGGAATTTCTAGAATTTAACACTTTAGAATCATGTGCGCATATGAGACACCATATGAGACACCAGGTGATCACCAACGATGAGTTACCAGGAGCTATGAGATCTCCCAGGCTGGGTCCACCACCGGGGGTCCATCCAAAGGGGCTAAAAAAAACCATATACTACTGGAGCCGATAGCCCATGGAAAAATTGGAGACAACTTTAATCCAAATGTACCAAAAAACCATAAAAACAATTTTGCCATGCAATTCCCTCGAAAATACATAACAACTCACACTACACTTTCTACACTATACAATAGTTTCTACACTACATGTTCTGACACATTAAGAGTTTCTACATTGTACGTAAGTTTTTTCTACACTATGCGTTGAAAATATTTCTACACTACACATTGATTTTTTCTACACTATGCGTTGTTTCTAAACTATAAGTTGATTTATTCTACACTATCTGTCGTTTCTACACTGTACGTTATTTTCTACACTAGACATTCTAACAAAAGCAATGTCTCATTACCATAAATGCAAATTATTTTTCAGTTTCTCTTTAATGAGTCCAAAAGTAATGAAAATTGATCATTTTCAAAATCAAATTTATCATAACAGATGAATGATGGGTTAACTTATCTTACAGCACTATAGTCAGTGATCATAGTGGAATGACATGTATACACCTGGAACTTAATTAAGCACCCCTGAAATGTTTTATGACAGTGAAGTTGAAGATTATATTTTAATGATTGCTATGTCTTGCAGAACATTTCATCTAGTGAAACATGATGTTTCTGGTTGATAGCATACCCCAAACATATCCCCTTATCCACATGAAGCATGCTTCCCACGAATGTCACAAAAAACACGATCATCCACATGCAATATCTGGGTATGAAACAAGAAAATTTGTCACTTCTTTTATCAATAAATGTTGACAGGGCAAGGAGACTGTCAGAGGCCCTGAGATAGCAAATTGTTGGCATGCATGCAACAGGCATGTCATTCAAAGCTATTGGAAGGCAACTTGGCTATAGTCGTTCTATCATCAGCAGACTTGTCCGAAAACATCAACAAATCAACGATGTTAAGGATCTACCAAGGTCTGGACAACCCCAAAAGACCTCTCCTCAGGAAGATCGGAGTCTGGCATGCCTCGTTAGGCATGAACCATTTGCTTCAAGTGGGGTTTTGAAACACCTTTGGCTCCCCAACAGGCATTTGTATAACAGAACTGTCCGAAACCTTCTCAAAGCACTGGGTATGAGGTCCAGAAGGATTATCAAGCGTCCAGCTCCGTCGGATCAGCATCAAAGACGACATTTGGAGAATGGTGTATGGTATGACAACATTAGAATCTCAGGACGTGGAGGAGAGTCCATTGGTCTGACGAGAGTAGGTTCCTGCTTCACATCACAGATGGTTGATTGAGAGTGTGGATGCATAAAAATACTGCTTATGTGCCCAGGAACATCAGACCTACTGTTCCTTATGGTGGAAGATCAGTAATGATCTGGGGATGCCTCTCTCGTGATTGTAAACTTGATATGGTGACTCTACATGGGAATCTCCCTGTATTCATGAACGACAATGCAAGTCCACATTGTTCCCATGTTGTGAGAGTATACCCTCAGAACAACGCTATAACAACACTACCTTGGCCTGCAGTGAACCCCGATTTGAATCCCTTAAAACACATCTGGGACTTGGACATCGTATGCAAGCAAGAGATCTGCCTGTACAGAATTTAGCTGATTTGGAAGCTGCATTGCATGAGGAGTGGCAGCAGTTGTCTCTGGACCGTATCAGAGGGCTCACTGGTAGCATCAGGAGGAAGGTTCAAGCTGTCATCCAAGCATGTGGTGGATACACTCGCTACTGACTTCAGACACTGCTATTGTGTTCATGAGATCACAAGTTGCATTTTTTGTCATTAATTACAGGCATTGTTTCATCATGGCCCATTCCAGCACCATACTTGTCGAGAGAACATTTTTCTATTCAAAACATTTGTAACAGATATATGTAATGAGTGCCATTACAATACTACATATTTTCATCATTGTGTTGTCTTTCATTTGTCAATAAACTATTCTTTCCACAAACAGTCACTCTTGGCCATCTGAAAAACAGCATGAAAGTATTGACAGTTTCTATTAACACCAATGCGGAAAAAATGTGGTGCTTAATTAAATTCCAGGTGTATATATACAAGTTGAGCTATTCTTTGAAGTTTTGGTCCAGTATGAGAGACATAGCCTACAGGTGCTTCGATCTTGGGAATAACATGAAACAACATGAATTTTTACTATGTTAAAAAAATTGATTAGCACTCAGTCCTCCGCAATGCAGAATGCTTTAAACTTCTTTGTTTTTGCTGGTAACTATGGTAGTATGGTAGCACCAAGTAGTTTTTAGTTAATAAAGTAACAATCTTTGCTATCCATTTAATAATAATGTCAAGTCAAAGGCAAGTGCATGTTGGACACAATACAAGCAGTGCAGATAAATGGTACTTCTAACGCCTCCCCTCCCAACACCCAACACCCCCTCAAATGTGACCCTTTGACCCCAGTTAGGGTGAGGGTCTATTTGTTTGATGTTTTTCTGCTTTAAAATTAATTTTGAAGGATTTCCGAGTAATGTTATGCAAAAAAATGAAATCACAACATGATCCCCCTTGAGCCTGGTTAGAGTGAGGCCTAGGAACATGATACATCATAATTTCATTAAGTAGAATGGCTGCCAAGTAAGTATGTGGGGTAGACCAATGTCGTAAACCGGGCTTTGTCATTCCTGGGAGAAATAGATTCACGCCACGTATTCAGCCAAAACTGAAGGAATGTCACCTGAATTCATGCATGAACATATGTCTCACCGTCACAAACCCACCTGTTTTCATTTTTGTTGGGGTGGTTCTTATCCTGAAGTAGTCAATGACTTTTCCTCAAAAAGCATAAATCAACAGGGGTACACTGAAAACAATAATTTTAATACATATAAAAAAAAAGAAAATTTATTAACTTGTGACTTACATAAAATCCAGTGAATAACACAACCATCAATCACACCACACCCACACAGTTTTTGAGTCACTTGCAGACCCACATTCCCTGTTGTCGCTGGTTTCCCTTCCTTGTCGCTGATGTTTGGACCTTGGTCGCCTTTTCAATTCACTCTTTCAATGCTGATCCACAGCCACTACAGTATTGTCTCGTTACTATATCGCCTTCCCTTTAACAAGAGGTGGAATGTCACTCTACCACTGCTGTCGCATGGCCACTAGCTTATTGTCACTTTACTGGACACTTTTCACTCAAGCAGTCGCCACCAATGGGGTTAAATGCTCCCCTCCATTTATCTCAAAATAATGTTCATACAGGCAAAGCCTACTCTGTCTACATATGGCTTGCCTTCTACAACAGGTATGTTGGCTTCCTAAATGCCAAGCTCATGAGCTCTAGGGGCTTGTACTACTACTTCTACTCCTACACTCGTATGTGGCCACCGACTGGGCCTGCGACTGTTCTACTATAACTGTGAGCTCTGTGGCTCACCGATGCGGCACCTCCTCTAACTTAAAGCATGAGTCATCCCTACTCCTTGCCTACGACCCACAGTCTTACACACCTTCAGACTGGAATGAAATTTTTGAGAAATTTATCCGATCACCAGAACGTTAATTCTCATCTTAATTGCTTCTCTTTAACTTGGCTGCTTAGATCAAATATTTTAATATTTGCTTTTAAGTTCCTTTGAAAGTCTCGCATTTTTGATAGATGTTGACATTCATAACAGACCAGAGGCATAATATGGGGGTGTGTCCAGAACATGTACAATGTACTGTTTTACAACAATTTCCTAGTAACTGGCCATAATTACACAGATAATGACTGCAGGGGGACACTGGTCTTCTCTCTCTTTCATCTTTTACTTGACCGCTCATTATTACATAAAACAGAAACATTGTAATGGACATAAAATTGCATGCTTAATTAGCAGCGCATGAATTATTGCTGGTCTGTATTAGTGACAAATCGGTTTTCGGTGTCCGTCATACAGACAAACATTCTTATGCTTTTAGTCTGAGCGGGAAAGATTATTAAAAATACATACACTTTTAAACAAGAAAATCGCAACTTTAAGCTATCACCTTGACAACCAATCAATATTTTCAACATGCAGCCTCAAGGCTGAAATAATGAATATGGACTCTTCCAACTGCTGCCATTGAACTGATATGGGAGATACCTCCAGGGTTCAAGGAGTTAATAATTTTAGATGCACCTTTTTTTACTCCCCTTGATGTGTCATAAATGAAGCACTGGCTTTGTTTTGTTACCATTTATGGAAGAATGCTCATAAACACTTTCCAATAAATTGTAAAATAAAAAAAACATTGACACATGCTGATAAATAGACTACAGAAATATATCAATCACTCTATCGGTTGTTTGGTCATTACAAATTGGCAGGTTACCAGTTAAAGTTGGGTCATGGTGCTTGACTTTGCAGTCCACTGGAGGAAAAGAAAAAGAAAATCTAAAACCTGTTTCTCTTACCAGCTATAATTATCTGACAGAAAGTATGGTAAAGACCTAATGCGAATTAATGTTTCTGGAATTGCTGCTTGTTAAACCATGGTAATTTCATTTTCATGCTTGAAGTGGAGAAAGACTACCTCATGTTGTTGTCAGTGAACAATTTAAACATTTTTGATTGCCAATTTTTTTTTATTTCAGACTCTTTCATTCAGGAAGTTAGAAGCACAGTGGCACATTTCTCATTGGGATTTTTAATGTGATTGTTGAGTCAGTGATAAGGAATATCTAGCATTTTCCAATCCTCATGCATTATTCAACAGGCTGAAGATTTCTCTGTAATCTGCTAACTGTGGAATGAGATATATTGTTTAGGATGTGTATCCAGTACAATCTGTAAGTTTTAGAGTAATAGAATTTCTCCCGATTTTATTTCATATTCCAATTTTGTTGTTAGTATTGAACAATATATGCAATGTTTTTTTCACATGTATTGTTGTATATGTGTTTAAGAACAAAATTTGTTCTTGTTTGAAAATATTGCGGAATCTTATTTATTCAATTGAAGAAAGGGAGGAAATTTCTCTATTTAACCCTCTGCACCTTTTTGTCAAAATCCTATAATTTCAAGCAGCAAATTATTCCCTTAATGTAACAAGGAATTGAACCAATTCAGTCTTTTTTAGCTCTGCGAGGTCTGTCAAACAAGACTAAATTGGTTAAATTCCTATTTACCTTATGGGAAAAAATGCACGTTGAAATTTGGATATTTCAACATCAGTGTACAGATGGTGAACACCTTGCTTACTTAACATGATACTTGAAGATTTCTCTGGCTTATCAAATAGAAATTTGTCAACAGATGGAAAAGTACTGTCGATAAAGGATTAGTTATTCAAATGCTGTTTCTTTTCCTCACCTTCAGAAAAAAAATACTGAAAAATATTTTACTTTTCTCACCCAAACCCCCATAGGGAGCATAAATATCAACCCAGGGACTTTATTTGAACAAATTGAATCTGAAGCCTGTATAACAAATATCAAAAGATTCTGATTATATCTCATGAAACAGATTTTTAAAGATTATTTCTCATATTGGACTAAGTTAAATTTTGGGCTACAATAGGAAGCCCAAATATTGACCTAAAGACTTGCTTTGAACAAAATTAGATCTAACTTCCCTAAGGATGCTGTATACCAAATACCAAAAGATTGTGACTGGTGGGTCTTTAGAAGAAGATTTTTAAAGATTATCCCCCACCCCAAAGTGCATAGGGTTAAAATTTGAGCCCATATAGGAAGCCAAAATATTAACCGAGGAACTTGATTTGAACAATCTTGAATCTGACCCTCATAACGATGTATACAAAACATTAAAATATTCTGACTGGTGGTTCTCAAGAAGATTTTAAAAGATTATTCCCCATATTGTCCCATGTTAAAATTCAGGCTCCTGTATTGAACCCAAAAAGGAACCAAGGGCTTAATTTTAACAAACTTGTTCTGCCCCCCCCCCCCACCCCCACCCCGTGTAGATGCAGTATACCCAATATCAATAGATTCTGATCAGTGGTTCTGCAGACTTTTTTATTTATTTTAATTTTTGCAAATATGCTGACTCAGCAATTTTTCTGCAGTCTACTGTACTTATCTTTGTTGGGGAATGTAACACAAAATATTTTTTTTACATAGTGCAAAATTGATAATATTCCCCAACTTTTCTTCTCCAGAACCACTATTCAGAATATAGTATCTGAGCATTTTTTCTGTTGTAGCTTCCCAATACTAGAAAAAAACACATTTGGCATGGACAGCAGAGTTATAAATAATTAAACTAGATGGTGTCATTTGTGTGCAAAGCGCATTATAGTATTTCCCCGCATTTTCATTCTTGATTATTGGTTAATGCTTGATACAGACAGAAATGAAAAAGGTATTATGTAAAATCTGAAACCTTTATGCACATCAAGAGACCCTACCTGAACATAGGAACACACTTTCAATATTTTGAATTAAACCTCCTAGAAACCTTTTGCAGGAAACTGATTCTCTAATGACGAATGTGTCGCTAAGGGAGTCACATACTGCCAAATCAAAAATCTGAAACCCTTATGCACACCTAGAAACCCTACCAGAACATATGAACACACTTTCAACATTTCAAATTAAAACCCTTGGGAGCCTTTTGCACAAACTGATTGTTTAACGACAAAAGTGGCACAATGGGAGTCACATGGGGCCGGATCAAAAATTCAAAAACTCTACCTGAACATAAGAACACACTTTAAGATTTCGATTTAAAACCATAGGAGCCTTTTGCCAGAAACTGATTCTCTAATGACAAAAGTGGTGCTATGGGTGCCACATGGGGATGAATAAAAAATCTAAAACCTTTATGCATATCCAGACACCCTCCCGGAACATATGAACAACATTTCAAATTAAACCCCCTAGGAGCCTTTCGCTGGAAACCGATTCTCAAATGACAAAAATGGCACTACGTGCACCACATTGGGCTGAATTAAAAATCCCAAACCTTTTTGCACAACTACACATCCTATTGGAATGTATGAACACACTTTCAACGTTTCAAATTAAAATCCCTAAGAGCCTTTTGCCGGAAACCGATTCTCTATCGATAAGAGGGGTGCTACGGGTGCCACACAGGTCCCAAATCAAAACTCTGAAACCTTTATGTACATCTAAAGACCCTACTGGAACATATGAATACACTTTTCAACATTTTGAATTAAAACCCCTAGTGGCATTCCACTGGAAACTGATTCTCCAATGACATAAGTGGTGCTACATGGGATCAAATAAAAAATCTGAAACCGTTATACACATCTAGACACCCTATCAGAACATATGAACACACGTTCAACGTTTCGATTAAAACCCCAAGGAGCTTTTCGCTGGAAACCAATTCTCTAAGGGCAAAAGTGGCACTATGGGGGTGCCACATGGGGCCAAACCAAATTCTGAAACCTTTATGGACATCTACAGATGCTACCAGAACACTTTAGTATAGTTTAAAGGTTTCGAATTGAACACCCTAGAAGCTTTCAATGGAAACTGATTTTCTAACAATAACAATAAAAGTGGTTCCACTGGAACCACTTGGGGCCAAATCAAAATTCTGAAACATTTATGCACATCTACAGATGCTACCTGAACACCTCAGCATAGTTTAAATGTTTTGAATTACATACTCTTCGTGATAGGACGGGACAGACAGAATGGATGGATGGAGAGCACCACAATATCCCTTTTTATGTGTACCCATACTATGTATGGTACACATAATGCCGGCATCCGAGGTGGCCATCAGTCATTCGACCATCCTTTGTCCGTCCGTCTGTCTGTCTGTCCGTCCGGCGTTCGTATCTATTTCTTTTGGCATTCGATAACTTGAAAAATATTGGTTGGATGGTCAAGTTACTTTGTATTTGTGTTCAGGTTACTGATGTGCCAAGCTGTATAGTTTTTGGTGTAAATCTGATAATTTGATCCTGAAATATTAACTCTTTATCCTTCAGATTGAGAATTCTTCCAATCCCTTTGGCATGAGATAACTCAAAAAATATCAATCCAGTTGTCATGTTACTTTATATATATCTTCAGGTTACTGATGTTCCGAGCTGTATAGTTTTTGGTGTAAATCTGGTATTCTGATCCTGAGATATTAACCCTTTATCCATCAAATTGAAAATTTCTCCAATCCCTTTGGCATTCGATAACTTGAAAAATATTGCTTGGATTGTCAAGTTACTTTATATTTGTGTTCAGGTTACTGATGTGCCGAGCTGTATAGTTTTCGGTGTAAATCTGATAATTTGACCCTTTATCCTTCAAATTGAAAATTGAAAATTCCTCCAATCCCTTTGGCATTCGATAACTTGAAAAATGTTGCTTGGATTGTCTAGTTACTTTATATTTGTGTTGAGGTTACTGATTTGTCGAGCTGTATAGTTTTTGGTGTAAATCTGATGATTTGATCCTGAGATATTAACCTTTTATCCTTCAAATTAAAATATCTCCAATCCCTTTGGCATTCGATAACTTGAAAATTATTGCTTGGATTGTCAAGTTACTTTATATTTGTGTTCAGGTTACTGATGTGCCGAGCTATATAGTTTTTGGTCTAAATCTGTTAGTTTGATCCTGAGATATTAACTCTTTATCCTTCAAATTGAAAATTCCTTGAATCCCTTTGGCATTCGATAACTTGAAAAATATTGCTTGGATTGTCAAGTTACCTTATATTTGTGTTCAGGTTACTGATGTGCCGAGCTGTATAGTTTCTTTTCAGCCTACTCACAATTGTTTACAATTGGCTGTAATGTAAGTGCAAGCCCTACTTCGGAACTAACTCAAGCTTTTAGAGAACTTTTCCAAACAAGTTGAAAAAGTAATAGAGTGCAAAAGCACGAAAAAAGGGACCAGCGCTCGAAATTACAGGTACTCTCTCTGCACACCTCTTGCATTTTCCGAGCGCATGCGCAACAACTGTGATGTCAATTCCTTTTATTTCCGCCATTTGTACATGGTCGGAAATTTTTGTGACTCGTGCTACTTTGCTGTTATTCTTCATGAACAACTTATTATATGTGCTCTGCTTTTCATTGTGTGCAAGTGGATTGTATCCTTTTATCAAGCTATCCAAAATTGTTTTTGATTAATGTTATTTTTGATCATTATTTGCTTGTTTCTTCACACTTAATCTTGTTTTTCACCCACGTGTGAACACGACCTTTGTGCTGTTTTCCGTCGGTGGGAAGCTTGATTCCATTTTCATTCATATAATGCCACAGACTATTCCTTGTACCTCTTGCTTGCAAGTGAAGCATGTGGACGACTCTCATTCCACGTGTGTCACTTGCAACAATTGTACTCAGGCCCAATCATGTGGTATTTGTGGGGTTTTGTCCTCTAAATTCTGGGCTTCTGTTAACAAGGTGGTTCTGTCCAGAGCTAGAACCCCTCGTTCTCGGGGTAAGGGTAGCCGTGCCATATAATGCCACAGACTATTCCTTGTACCTCTTGCTTGCAAGTGAAGCATGTGGATGACTCTCATTCCACGTGTGTCACTTGCAACAATTGTACTCAGGCCCAATCATGTGGTATTTGTGGGGTTTTGTCCTCTAAATTCTGGGCTTCTGTTAACAAGGTGGTTCTGTCCAGAGCTAGAACCCCTCGTTCTCGGGGTAAGGGTAGCCGTGCCGTAGCAGACATTTCTGCTGATGCACGTGGTGACTCTGTCACACAGGATTCTGATCTGCCTTCTGTGGCGAGTTCCTCTGCAACTGTTGACTGTTCAGTGATACCGGACGTGGAGGCCATGGTCTCTTTGTCTTCTGATGTCACTCTTGAGGCGTCTGTTTTCATAGAGAGCTTCTCCGAGGTCAGCTCGGTGACCCTCTCCGATCTGCCTCCTACGCCGTCGACAGTTGCTGAGGAAGTTGTTACTACAGATCCTATTCTGTCTGATGGTGGCTCTTCCATCTCCTCTGGGGATGGTCTACAGTCTCGGGGACCGAGGCTGTATCTGCTGGTGTGTCTGTGTGCTCTCAGCCTCCCCTAGCCTCATGGCGGGTCTGTGCGGGTTTGCTGTCTGCTCCGTCTCATCTGGCTAGGTTTGCTCCTAGTCGGTTGAGCCGGTCGGTCGCTTCGGTAGCGATTCCTCGTCCCTCTAGTGAATCGTTTATGGTTCCTTCTTCCCCTGCTAGTGTGCCGCCTAGCAGGATGGTGTTGGGACGTTGGCATCCAGGGCCTGCTGTTCGGCAGCGGTCAGTGACAGCCCCTGTTAGCTGTCACTCTCGGAACCTTCCTCCGGTGATTCCTCACTGTGTTCCGAGTCTGGGTGTCGATCGATGCTTGCCGTCGGTCTCAGAGGATGGGCAGTTGGGGCCGTCTGCCGTGCAGAGGCCAATGACAGGTTCCTGTCATTCTTGGGACAATCCTCTGGTGTCTTCTCACCGTGTCCGAGGTCCAGCTACTGATCGACGTGCGCCGTCGGTCTCTTTCGAGGATTTGCAAGCAGGACCTTCTGTTTTGCAGAGGTCAGTGATGGCCCCTGGGCATCACAATCGGGACGATCCTCCGGTGTCTTCTCACCGTATCCATATTCTGTCTGCCGATCGACGTTCGATGTCGGTCTCTTCTGAGGATTTGGGTTCTTCTACCAGAAGGGTCCATTTGGAGGACACTCTGCCGGGCGATGCTGCTGCGACAGATTCTCAGGGTGACCAAGCGTCAGGCCGTTTTGGCGCTCACCCCGGTTGCTTTCTGGCAACCCTCAAGTTGGCCTCCCTGTGCCTCCTGAGGCACAGCCTCCTTTGGTCGGTTGCCGAGATGTCTCGCCTGGCCCCTTGGATACTGCTCAGTCTTCCCAGGAGGTTTCTGCTGGTCAGCCCGTGTTGGGCTACGTCTCCTCTGCTACGGAGGTTGACAATTATCTGGAAGGTGATGGGCCCCCCTCGTCAGTCTTGGGGCAGGCTTTGGATTTCGTCTTCGGCTTATTGCCGGACTTTCAACGTTCAGACCAGCCATCTGTGACCGTCCGGCCGCAGTCCACTGTGGAGCGCCGTAACCCTGTTGAGCCTTCTAGCTCTGGGGCTTTGCATCCTCTGCAATCAGCTCAGGTTGTTGAGTCCTTCCAGGGCTTAGATGCCAAAATGCGTTCTAAGGCCCTCAAGGATTCCTTCTTTTCCAGAGCTGATGCCTTTCTGCCTCCATCGCGGTTTCGTGTTTACGATTCCGTCTCTCCACCAGTCTTCCAAGGGATGACTACTGTGGATGAGGATTCTTCTTCCCTTGAGTTAACTAAGCCTAAGTCGGCAGTTCTCCCGATGTCGGTAGTTGAATCTATGGTGGGCCTGTCCCGAGAGATGCTGGGCATGTTATCTCTCGCGGACCATGTCGTCGCGGCTCTGGCTGAATATTTTCCACCAGGGGAGTTTGATGACGCTCAAGCACCTTTTCGCATTTTGTCACAGGCTCTTATGAACTTGACACACGCTCACGCCTGTAACACGGCTAATTTGGAGCTGGCATGCCGGGATGCGGTGTTGGATTCTTCTCCATTCCTTATTTCTGAGCAACGTGCTGTTCTGAGGTCGGCCTCTTTGGTGGGACCTCAGTTTTTCCATGGTTCCGTGGAAGCTGTTCATGGCGAAGTTCTTCGTCATTCAAAGGACCAGTTTTTGACGCGACAGCTTGACCAACCTGCTGCTGCGGGTGGTGGTCGTTCCAGGCCTGCCAAGCGTGCTGCTGCGTCTGCCTCGTCGGCGACGTCGGCTACGTCTTCGGCTCCGTCTGCTCCTTCTGCACATAAGAAGCGCCGACGTGGCCAGGCTCGCTGGCAGCCTCAGGTAGGAAAGTCTCAGGACTCTGTCACTTCCCGAGGTGGTTTCTCCTCTCAGGGGCCTCGTCAAGGCTGCAAGTGAAGGTTCTCACCTCGATTCGCCTCCAGTCGGGGGAAGGCAGTCGCTGTTTTACGACCATTGGACAGAGATAACATCGGACCCTTGGGTCCTCGACGTCATTCAATCCGGTCTGCGACTGTCCTTCCATCGGCACCCCAGTTTATCTCGGGTGCACCTCCCGACTCAGGTCCCTTCCGATTCTCTGCATCGGGACCTTCTGGTGCAGGAGATCGACAATCTCCTCTCCAAAGGGGCGATCGAGGTGGTCAGGTGCACCCTTTCACCGGGGTTTTACTGGAGACTTTTCTTGGTGCCGAAGAAAAATGGCCAATTTCCTCCTGTCATTGATCTGAGTATCCTGAATGAGTACATTATAGCTCCTCGTTTCAGTATGGAGACTTTCCGGTCGGTTCGACGTTCAGTTCATCAGGGTGACTTTGCTGCCAGTATTGACCTGAAGGATGCCTACTTCCATGTACCCATTCATCTTGCTTCACGGAAATATCTTCGGTTCTCGTTTCGGGATCGAGTTTATCAATTCAGAGCTCTCCCGTTCGGTTTGAACCTGGCTCACCCGACTGATGTCACATGTGCTTGCTTTCCAGCGTACTCAGTCAGCTGTGACTTCGTCAGCCTACCTGGACGACATCCTCCAACGGCACCACGATGCTGCTGTTCTGGAGTTAGATGTCCGGCAGTTTCTTTGCCTGCTAGCGTCGCTGGGTTTCAGAGTCAATCGCGAGAAGTCGGATCTCCTTCCTTCTCAGCGATTCCGTCATTTGGGGATGGATTTCAACACTCTTCACAATGTAGTGTCGGTCCCCCATGCTCGGGCGACGATTCTTTCCACCTTGACTCGGAACCTGCTTCAATCTTCCTCGGTCTCGGCCAGGACTTTCCTTCGGATGCCGGGCCTTTGCGGTTCGGTGACAGATCTCATTCCGCTCGGTCGCTTGTTTGTCCGACCTCTCCAACACTTCCTGTTGGATCATTGACGTCCGAATGTAGATCCCCTTGACCTGGAACTCACTATTCCTCGGTCTCTGCTTTTTCACCTCCACCCTTGGGCCGATATTCCCTGGCTGACACAGGGTGTTCCGTTGGATCTTCCTTTGGTCGATCGCATCCTTACTGTGGATGCCAGCGATCGGGACTGGGGTGCGACGTTGGATCCTCTCGGTCTGTCTACTCAACGGCGAGTGGGACAGCGAGCAGGTGGGCCTTCATATCAACCAGAAGGAGTTCCTTGCTCTTCTGTTGAATTTTCAGCTTTGGAGCCCTCATCTGTCGGACCATTTTGTCCTACTTCTTTCGGACAATTCGACAGTAGTGGCCTACATACGGAATCAAGGAGGCACACATTCGATTCCCATGTATCGGCTGTCTCGGGATCTTCTTCTGTTGGCGCGGGATGTGAACGCTCGGGTGTCCATTCGACACATTCCCGGGCGTCTCAACGTCCTAGCAGACTCCCTGTCCCAATGTGACGGTGTCCTTCCAACCGAATGGATGCTACATCAGTCGGTGTTTCAGGCGATTTGCGAGCAGTGGGGCCGTCCTCAGGTCGACCTTTTCGCTACTCGCTGGAATCATCAGGTAGAGACCTTTGTCTCCCCTTGTCCAGATCATCTGGCATTTGCAGTCGACACTCTGTCTCTGGACTGTACAGGTTGGATAGGCTATGCCTTTCCTCCTGCACCAATTCTCCCTCAAGTATTAGCAAAGATTCGTGCTTGCAGTTGCAGGATTATTCTGATCGCACCTCTGTCTCCACAGAGGGTGTGGATCAACCTGCTGCGGCCTCTGTTGGTAGATCGGCCAATTCGTCTACCTCTACGTCGCGATCGTCTTTCCCAGGAAGTATCTCAACAACCTGGCGAGCCTGTCCCTTCACGCCTGTCTTTTATCAGGTCCAGTCTCCGACGTAGAGGTTTTTCGAGACGAACAGTGGAGTGCATTTCTGCATCACGGCGACATTCCACTAGCATGACTCATGCTGCAAAGTGGAAGGTTTTCTGCCGCTGGTGTGCAGATCACAATGTGGATTACCGTGATCCGCCAATCGCTCAAATTGCAGATTTTCTGGTATATCTTTTTGACTCCAAGGGCCTCCAGCCTATTACGATTAAGGGCTATCGGTCTATGCTGTCTGATACTTTCTCTTCTGTGGGAAAGCGGTGCATTGGTCGTAATCTTTTTCTCTCCTAACTCATTCGGCACTTTTCTTTGAAGAGGCCTCGAGTTTGCGTCTTACACCCAAGTGGACCTTGGAATGAGTGTTGCATTGTTTGGAGGGGGCGCCATTCGAGCCTTTATCTGAGACCGATATGCGTTTTCTCACCTATAAGACGGCTTTTCTTCTAGCGTTTGCTTCTGCTCGACGAGTCAGTGAGCTTCATGCGCTATCTGTTGATTCTGCCTTCTTCAGAAATGAGGCTAACAGTGTCACCTTCACTACTGATTGCTCTTTTCTGGCTAAGAATCAACTTCCTGATTCAGTACCTCCTCCCATCTGCATTCGGGCTCTCCCTGCTGTCGATGGCCGGAGACCTCTTCTTTGTCCTGTTCGTGCGATCAAGACTTTCATTACTCGCACTCAATTCATTCGGAGGGGTCGGAAGAGATTCTTTCTGTCTCTCATTCCTAAGAGGCAGTCTATCTCTTCCCATTCTATTTTCAGGTGGATCTATCTTGTAATCAAGCTGGCTTATTCCCGCTTGTCTGTGTCGGATCTTGTTTCGAACCAGTTTAATGCTCATGAGGTTCGTGCCATTTCTACATCCTGGGCGTTCTCCAATTCTGTTTCGCTCTGGGATCTTATGAATGCGGCTTACTGGAGGAATGCCTCTACCTTCTCCTCCTTTTATCTCCGCCACCTTCAGCAGCAATCTGAGGACCTTTATTCTTTAGGCCCTCACGTTGCTGCTCAGGCTGTTGTGCACCCTCATTAAAATTGTTTTTATCGAGGTTGTGCTTCGCTCAGCCTTGTTCTTTTCAGGTGCTTTCTCTCTATCTTCATTACAGGTTTTGCTATTGTTCTCTGCCATCCTTGCTTTTCTTTCTGCTACTCTTGTTGGTATTGGTTATGTGATTCACCTCCTCCTATTGTTTATTCAGCCAATTGTAAACAATTGTGAGTAGGTTGAAAAGAAATTAAAATTTTTTAGTAAATTTTGTTTCCTAACATACCTACCGCAATTGTTTACCAGAGGCCCACCCTCGTTGGGGATATCTTTGATATCGATGCCTCCCCGCTAAATCACAAACTTCTCGTTGGCGGAAATATGGAATTGACGTCACGGTTGTTGCGCATGCGCTCGGTAAACGCAAGAGGTGTGCAGAGAGAGTACCTGTAATTTCGAGCGCTGGTCCCGCTCGACCCTTTTTTCGATCTTTTTCGTGCTTTTGGACTCTATTACTTTTCCAACTGTTTGGAAAAGTTCTCTAAAAGCTTGAGTTAGTTCCGAAGTAGGGCTTGCACTTACGTTACAGCCAATTGTAAACAATTGTGGTAGGTATGTTAAGAAACAAAATTTACTAAAAAATTTCAATTTTTGGTGTAAATCTGATAATTTGATCCTGAGATATTAACCCTTTATCCTTCAAATTGAAAATTCCTCCAATCCCTTTGGCATTCGATAACTTGACAAATATTGCTTGGATTGTCAAGTTACTTTATATTTGTGTTCAGGTTACTGATGTGCCAAGCTGTATAGTTTTTTATGTAAATCTAATAATTTGATCCGGAGATATTAACCCTTTATCCATCAAATTAGGTACTCCTCCAGTCCATTTCTATATGTGCTCATACCATGTATGGTGTACATAATGTCGGCATCCAGGGTGGCCCTCTGTCATACAGCTTTCTACTAGTTGTGCATATGGGTACACATCTGACGATTTCATCGGCCTATTTTTTAAAAACTGCGGGGATAATAACTTCATTCCTCTGTTGTGTTAACTAGCCATAGATGATAATTAAATCCCTTGTTAAACAGCTATGGTCAAGTGAGCACCTCAGGTCCCATGGGGCCTCTTGTTCAATTTAGTCACACACAGTCTGGCAAATTTCTGCATTCAAAAACTCAATACCGACTTGTCCAGGTGCATGTTGAATTGCAATCACTGAGCATTTTGTTGAATTTCATTAGAATGTTTTTCAAATCAGGATGATTTTGCAGTTATGTATATTCATTTATGCACGGTGGATGGGGGTTGAGAATTTTTGCAGCAAGCACATGGTGTGCATGCTCTCTCTGGATTCTTAACCAACAGTACTGCTGGATTGCTTAGTAATATAAATTTAGTACGGAATTCTCTGTACTATCGACTGAGAAGCATTTGTTTGGTTCCTTTTACGAGCCGTGTGACGGTAAAGTGAGGGAAGCCAGTAATATTTCTTTCATTTGATGCAATGTTCATCATAGTCAATGGGGTTGAGGGGTGTGGTGAGGGTGGGGGGGTAGGGGGGAGGGGGCATTGGTGTTTATGAAGAAATAATAAATAGAAAATTGATGGATTTGAATATTTTTCATTCTAATATGAACTGATTTTCAAACTAATGATGGGCAACATCACAAAATATTGATTTTCTATGTTATTTACGATCTGAAAATATATTTCATGTTGGTTTGAATAATTATTTTTGTTTGAATAAAGTATCCAACAAGTCAAAAAAATATTGTGGCTACAGTTTGCAATGACAAAAATATGTCGTGTTAAGTTACTTGGCATTTATGGCAACATTGCATTTCACAAACAGTTCTTACCATCTTTTGATAAATAAAGAACAAGTTTGTCATTATTTTTTCAAAAATTTTATTTATTTTTAAAAAGAAAATGTGATTCTGTATGGACAGCTGCAGTTGTGGTTTTCGATAGTTTTACACCGAAGGTTGTTCACAGTTAACCTCTCGTCACTTAATTTACATTGAAACCCTGTTAATTTAATACCAACTTTTTAAATGAAAAATATTTATCAAGCAAGTGTATTCAGTTAACCATAACTTGATGAATTCTTTATACTGTGGTAATAAAACAGTAACAGGGCATGGTGGTGTTGCAGTAACCGGTTCTCGTCAGATCACTGAAGTTAAGCAACATCGAGCCTGGTTGGTCCATGGATGGGTGACTGTCTGAGCAATCAATTCGGACTCCTGCGTTGTGTCCTTGGGCAAGGCACTTAACCCTGATTGCCCACATGGGGGCACGATGACGCCATGTACTAACATGTACTGCATGTTGATGGTGCGCACATCTTCAACCAATCTAACCCTGCCTGTGCTGCAGCTCAGAATTACGATGTTGGGGAGCTGGCAGCTGCTCGTCATTGCTTGGTGGTTCTCTCTGGGTACTCCAGCTTCCTCCACCCATAAAACTGTCACCGACATGATATGACCTTGGCTGTTAAAGTGTCATTAAACCTTAATAAATAAATAAATAATAAAAAAGTATTAAATCCTTTATATCTTTTTTAGATAGAGCTCATAAAACTTTGCCAAACGAAAATATATAAAGGAAGCTTACAAGGCCTGGCCCATAAGCTGTTTTATTTTGGGAACTGATTTTGCTTTTTATTCAGTCAGTTTTTTTCATCGCCATGTGTATTATGATTATTATGGACTGGTTCTCAATCTTGCATTGTTTGTACTGTTCGATGAGTTGACTTGACCCATGAATGGCATTATACTCTGTATTTCCTTTTGCAGTTAATGTGACCAGGCAATATTAGCTTCTCACTGCATTATAAAATAAATTGGTTTACATGGTATCTCCAGCTTCCAGTTTGGTGAAGTTTATCCAAATTATTACCAATGGTTTACCCATTATTATATGTGTTTATTTCTCATAGATTTCCACCCTCACATGTGTAGGTTTGATTATTTTCACTTTGATTCTCTCCTTCTTTAGAATTGTGACTTTCACACTGCCAATTTTGGGTGTATAAATTTATATCATATGTTCCAACTCAACTGATGTGACCATGTCTTGATAGTGTCATTTCAGCCCTTATATATGTGTTTGTTTATCTGTTGGTGATTCAAGTGCCATATCAGATACTGGTACATACTTATAAATACACCCCAGGTTATATATTGCTATGTATGCTGAATGTATTCCATCTGTTCCCATTTTTAGCTCATCTTGACAAAGTCAAGCTGAGCTAATCTCATCCCTTCCCGTCCGTCGTCTGCCGTCCGTCAACACCATGTTTTGGTCTTCTCCTCCAAAGCCACTGGGCCAATTCAAGTGAAAGTTTGTGTGAGTGATGGTCCCAAAGGGGCATTTCATTTTTGTTCAACTCAGCATGCCCAGCCCCATAGGGAGGGAGTGGGGGAAAATGCTCCAAAATATTTTTAAAATCTTCTTCTCAAGAACCAGTGTGTACAATGACTTGATATTTGCTATGGAGCTTCCATATGAGGTGTAGAATCAAGTTTGTTCAAACAAAGTTTGTAAAGTAATATTTGGCTTTGTAATAGGAGGGGTAAGATTTTTGGCCCCGCCCAAAATTTCTATTTTCTGAACCGATGGTCCGGTATGAACCAAATTTGGTTTGTGGTAGTATTGGGTCATAAGTACTTGACCCATGCAAAAAAAAAAATAATTCCCGCATCCCCATGGGAACCCTGGGAGCTAAAAATAGAAATATTTTCAAACGCCCATATTTCCCACACCCCACGGAACAGAGAGCTTTTATTTGGTATGAAATATCCTTATGACCAGTAGAATTGAATGGTAAAAAAAATTGCCATCGGTTATGTTAGGGTGTTCTGTAATGGGCATCGAAAAAATGCTGAGTCAGCATATTTGCAAAAATTTTAAAAAATCTTTTCTCCAGAACCAATTATCGGAATCTTTTGATATTTGGTATACAGCATTCATGGGGGGGGGGGGGGGGGGGGGGGGGGGGGGGGGGGGGGAGGTCAGATAAAGGTTTGTTGAAATAAAGCTCATTGGTTCATATTTGGGCTCTCGACAGGAGTCCGAAGTTTTAACATAGGGTAATATGGGGAATATTCTTTAAAAATCTTGTTCTTCAGAACCACCAGTCAGAATCTTTTCATATTTGGTATACATCATTGTTATGAGGGTCAGATTCTAGATTGTTCAAACCAAGTCCCTAGGTTAATATTTGGTCTTCCTACGGAAGCCCAAATTTTATCTTTGTTCAATATGGAGGGTAATTTAAAAAAATCTTCTTCTTCAGATCCATCAGTCAGAATGCGTTGATATTTGGTATGCAACATCTCTATGGGGGTCAGATTCAAGTTTGTTCAAATCAAATCCCTAGGTATATATTTGGGCTCACTATGGTAGCCCAAATTTTTACTTAGTGCAATATGAGAAAATTTCTTTAAAAATCTTCTTCTTCAGATCCACCAGTCAGAATGCTTTTATATTTGGTATATGACATCTCTATTGGGGTCAGATTCCAGATTGTTCAATTCGAGTGCCTAGGTTAATATTTGGGCTCCATATGGGAACATGAAATTTAACTTAGTACAATATGAGGGAATTTCTTCCAAAATCTTCTTCTTCAGATTCACTTGTCAGAATGCTTTCACATTTGGTATACAACATCTCTAGGGGGGTCAGATTCAAGTTTGTTCAAATCGGATCCATAGGTCAATATTTGGGCTCGCTATGGTAGCCCAAATTTGAACTTAGTGCAATTCGAAGAAATTTCTGTACAATTTCTCTTCTTCAGATCCAACAGGGGGGACGCGGTGGCTCAGTAGGTAGAGGTGCAGGCTGCAAGCCGAGAGGTCCTCGGTTCGAATCCCACCTGCGGCAACCACGTTGTGTCCTTGGGCAAGACACTTCACCCCCATTGCCCATGTGGGGGCATGATGACGCCATGTACTAAGGCGTTCTGCACGTCGATGGTACGCATGTCTTCAACCAATCTAACCCTGCCTGTGCTGCAGTGCGGATTTACGATGTTGGGGAGCTGGCAGCTGCTTGTCGTTGCTCGGTGGTTCTCTCCGGGTACTCCGGCTTCCTCCACCTGTAAAACTGTCATGGTCATGATTAGCCATTGTGCATGAAAATGTGACCTTAAACATCAATAAATAAATAAATAATTCAGATCCAACAGTCAGAATGCTTTCATATTCGGTACACAACATCTCTAGGGAAGTCAGATTTAACTGTGTTCAAATCAAGAGCCTGGGTTAATATTTGGGCTCTCTATGGGAGCCGGCATTGTCCATTTTGCTGAAGAATTAAAAATTTTGTATTTAGTACCCTCTAGAGGTACTAAGATTAATCCACATAGGTTGTATCAAGGGGCTTCATAGGGGAGCTCTACATTTTACTTATGATCAACTGAAGAAAAGGCATGATGTCCAGATTATTTTTGTCACTCCTGAGGGACTCAAGGATTGACAGTGTAGCCTATGGAGATGGCTTGCTTAATGTAGACTCATTCTTGGACTCGGTTTAAATTGTGTTCTGTACAAGATGAGCACTTCAGGCCCCATGGGGCCTCTTGTTCTATTGCCTTGTTTCAGTGGACCAATACACGACATCAATTCCTTATGCTCACAAACCTATTGAAACAATTTGATTTTCTTTTTAGCTCACCGAAGGGAGATTAATGTATCACTTGCCACTTGCCATCCGTTGTCGTCCGTCGTGAACTTTACATTATCAACTGCTCCTCACAAACTACTGGACCAAACTGAACCAAATTTGGTGTGCATCTTCCATATCATATATCAATTCAAGTTTGTTCAAATAAACTTGCTGCGCCCACAGGGGGCACCACAAGGGGCATAACTCTGATAGCACCCATAAATTTTTTCAAAAATTCAAAAAAATCTTCTTCAGATCCACCAGTCAGAATCTTTGGAGCCCAAAGTTTAACTTGGTGCAATTTGAGGAAATTTCTTTTAAAATCTTCTTCAGATCCACCAGTCAGAATCCTTTCATATTTGGTATACAACATATGTAGGGAGGGTTAGATTCAAATTTGTTCAAATCGATTCCCTGAGTTAATAATTGGGCCCCCTGAAGGGGCCCAAATTTTAACTTTGCGAAATATCAGGAAATTTCTTTAAAAATCTTCTTCTTCAGATCCACCAATCAGAATGCTTTCATATTTGGTATACAACATCTCTAGGAGGGTCAGATTCCAGTTTGTTCAAATCGGGTCTCTGAGTTAGTATTTGGGCTCACTATTGAAGCCCAAATTTCAACTTGGTGCAATTTGAGGAAATTTCTTTAAAAATCTTCTTCTTCAGATCCACTAGTCAGAATCCTTTCATGTTTGGTTTTCAACATCTATAGGGGGGTCAGATTCAAGTTTGTTCAAATCAAGTCGCTAGGTTAATATTTGCGCTCCCTGTGGGAGCCTGAATTATAATTTAGTTCTGTTTATTTTTTTTTTATTTTTTATGCGTTTTGTTCAATTTTGAGACCAATTTTTTTTTTTCGCCTGAAAATTTTGGGTCCAGTTCCGACTTATTTTTAAAATCATCTTCTTTAGACCTTGTAGTCAGAATGCTTTCATATCTGGTATACAGCATTTCTAGGAGGGTGAGATTGAAGTTTGTCCAATCCTAGTCCCTGGGTTGATATTTGGGCTACCTATGGGAGCCTGAATTTTAACTAAGTGCAATATGAGAGAATTTCTTTTAAAATCTTCTTCTTCAGATCCACCAATCAGAATCCTTTCATATTTGGTATGCAACCTCTTTAGGTGGGTCAGATTCAAGTTTGGTCAATTTGAGTCCCTGGCTTAATATTTGGGCTTTATGGGCGGGGGTGGGGTGGGGGATGGCAGGGAGGCATGTTAGGTTCAGGTTTGTTCAAATCCATTCCTTGGTGTTTTTCCATAAAATTTTCCTCTCATGACGTCATTCCTTTGTAGTGCTGATGACCCATGTATAACTGAATGTGACCCCAAATACTTCTTTGAACCACTTTGGCAGGTGAGCGATTAAGGCCCCTTGGGGCCTTTTGTTTAGCTTATCTGACTGAAAGTCAGTGTTAGCTATAGTGATCACTCACCGTCCATCGTCCGTGAACATGGTGTTTGCATCTTCTCCTCCAAAACCGCTAAACCGATTTAAGTGAAATATGAGATGATTGTTTGTTATGACATCGCATTTTGATTTTGGTTAAAACAAGTTGCCCTGCCCTTTGGTAGAGCCACGCCCAAAAAGTGTGCCTAAATCTTTAAAAAAATCTTCTTCTCGTGAACCAGCAGTAGCAGAGACTTTGATATTTGGTATGCAGCTTCTTTTTGAGGTGTAGACTCAAATTTGTTCTAGAGAAGTTTGAGGGGCTATATTTGCCGTCATTATGGGAGGGGCAAGAATTTTTGCCCCGCCCAAAATTTCTATTTTCCAAACCAAGAGGCTGAGTTGAACCAAATTTGATACGAGAGCTTATTGGGTCCTAAATATTTAATTTAAGCCCCCCCCCCAAATTTTTCTATCGCCCCATGGGAACTGCAGGAGATAAAAATAGAAAAAATTTAAAATGCTCCCATCTCCAAAACTGCATGGCACAGAGAAGTCTTATTTGGTGTGAAGCTTCCTTACGACCAACAGAATGGAATGGTAAACAAAAATTGCTATCGGTCTTATCATAGGGAACTTTTTCAGAACTTTGAAAAAAATGCTGAGTCAAACCACTGCTCCAAAAGCTTTCAAATTTCATATATAAAATCTTTGGAAGATTGTTTCAGACGTTTATTGAAATCAAATCCCTGGGTCCATATTTGGTCTCTCTATGGGAGCCCAAATTTTTAAATTAGTGCAGTATGAGGAATATTTCTCTCTATGGGAGCCCAAATTTTTAAATTAGTGCAGTATGAGGAATATTTTTAAAAAATCTTCTTCAGATCCACCCATCAGAAAATTTTGATATTTGGTATGCAGCATCCTTAGAGGGGTGAAATTCAAGTTTGTTCAAGCCAAGTCCCTGGGTTCATATTTGGGCTTCCTGTGGGAGCCTGAATTATAACTTAGTTCAATATGAGGAATATTCTTCAAAAATCTTCTTCTTCAACATCCACCAGTCAGAATCTTTTGATATTTGGTGTACAGTATCCTTAGGGAGGTGAGATATAAGTTTGTTAAAGCCAAGTCCCTGGGTTCATATTTGGCCTTCCCCCTGGGAGCCCGAATTGTACCAAAATTTCTACTTTCCGAACTGAGATGCTGATTCGAACCAAATTTGATATGAGGGCTTATTGGGTCATAAATACCTAATTTATGCCAAAACTTTTTCCTGTAGCCAAATGGAAACCGCAGAAGCTAAAAATAGATAAAATTTAAAATGCCCACATCTCCAAAACTGGCAAGGCACTTAACCCTGATTGTCCATATGGGGGCACGATGACGACGTGTACTAAGGCCTACTGCACGTCGATGGTGTGCATGTCTTCAACCAATCTAACCCTGCCTGTGCTGCAGTGTGGAGTTACGATGTTGGGGAGCTGGCAGCTGCTCGTCGTTGCTTGGTGGTTCTCTCCGGTACTCCGGCTTCCTCCACCCGTAAAACTGTCACGGTCATGATTAGCCATTGTGCATAAGTATGTGACCTTAAACTCCAATAAATAATAATAATAATAATCTCCAAAACTACACAGCACTGAGAATTTTTATTTTGAGTAAAGCTTCCTTAGGAACAGCAGAAAGGAATGGTTAAAAAAAATTGCCATCGGTTTTATCATAGGGTACTTTTCCAGGACTTTGAAAAAATGCTAAGTCATCATTTTTTAACACTGTGAGTAATGGGAAAAACATAAATCCTTTACCTAACGAATCATCCACATTCAGAAAAGTCATACGTGACTCCTCATTGGAACGAGCTCATCGAGCTCGTTCCAATGAGGGGTCACATGATATGGTTTTGTTGAAATATTTTTGGAAAAATTAAAAAAAACTAGTAATTGAAATTTTGATATTCTCTGCGTCGGTTAAAGGGTTAAAGAATCTTCTTCTCCCATACTACTGCTCCTAAGGCTTTCATATTTCACATATAACCTCTTTGGAAGACTCATTCACAGGTTTGTTGAAATCAAATCCCTGGGTCCATATTTGGGCTCTCTATGAGATCCCAAATGTTCAGATTAGTGCAGTATGAGGAATATTCTTTAAAAATCTTCTTCCGATCCACCAATCAGAATCTTTTGATATTTGGTATGCAGCATCCTTAGGGGGGTGCGATTCAAGTTTGTTCAAGCCAAGTCCCTGGGTTCATATTTGGGCTGCCTGTGGCAGCCCAAATTATAACTTAGTTCCTTATGAGGAATAGTCTTTAACCCTTTACCCAACGCAGACGATATCAAAATTAATTATTTTAAATTTTTAAAAAAATTTCAACAAAACCATATCATGTGACCCCTCATTGGAACGAGCTCAATGAGCTCGTTCCAATGAGGGGTCACATTGATATGGTTTTGTTGAAATATTTTGAAAAATTTAATTTTTTCAACTGCTCAGTTTGCAAATTACGCGGGCAGATGTGGGCGATTCGTTAGGTAAAGGGTTAAAAAGATTTTTCTTCAGATCCAGTAGTCAGAATCTTTTGATATTTGGTATACAGCATCCTTAGGGAGGTGCGATTCAAGTTTGTTCAAGCCAAGCCCCTGGGTTAATATTTGGGCTCCCTGTGAGAGCCCAAATTATAACTTAGTTCAATATGAGGAATATTCTTTAAAAAAAATTTTTTTTCAGATCCACTGGTCAGAATCTTTTGATATTTGGTATAAGCTTTTCTTAGGAGGGGCAGATGCAACTTGTTCAAATCAATTCCCTGGGTTGATATTTAGGCTACCATGTCAGGTGAGTGCCCTTGGGACCTCTGGGACCTCTTGTTTCCTGTCATGATGATCACAGCAATAGGATAGTTTGTTTGGGCTTAGCTTTACACGCTCGATTAGCAATTAATCCCCTCCCCCCACCTTTGTTTGATAAGACGTGATGAAGCGGGGTTGCCAGAGAGGCCAGTTCCAAACACAAACACAAGTTTCTGCCCTGTTTACCTATCTTTTTCCATTTGAGCACCGTACCTTTACCATTTACATTAGCGAAACCAGTATGTATTACCAACTGTGATGGGAGATCCAGAGCATATTCCGAAGATTTCCCAAATTGCGTTTTCTGTTTTCAGATAATGAATGTTCTTTTTCATTAAAATTCTTTAGCTTACACACCTTAATTTGGATTTTTCATAATTTTCATCGTTTTATTTCTCTCTTGTTGGGGGGGTGGAGGAACTGGTTTGGGAACAAATATTGCCATTTCGATTTTTTATAGACATCGAAAACACCATGCTATTACTCAAATTTGTCATGAAAATCTTTTATGCCGATGAATTTTCATACATTATAGCAAAGATACACATTATGTTATCCCACCATAGTTTGAGGTCAACTATGGCAACACTTGTCTAAATACTCTTAGTTTCTACTTTTACTTTCTCAGGTGTCCTGATTGATTTGCTTGATATGCTATATGCTATAAATCAAACACATTTATAAAATGCAAATAATGTCACTTATGGAAAATAATATGCAGGTTTTTGTAGTGTTGGAATTTTCCATCAGTGGCCGGCTACCCACTATGGGTTGCAGAGGAATGGCAGGCCATTGTCAGCTATCCCGATAAATTCTCACCTTCAGGTTTCTTAGTTTGCATGAATCGGACGATTTCGTGTGAATGATATAAAAGCATGAGGGTTGTTGTTTACTCAAATCGAATGATATTTAAAGCATGAGGATAATTGTACATTGTGGTTTTGTTAACTGGTCAATTAATTATTTTATTAAAAAATCACTGCTTTTTGTCCCTTTAATAGTTTCTCATCACTTGGCATCCGTCGTAATCCAGCGTCCATAAACTTTTCATATTTTTATCTTCTTCTCTGTAACCGCTGAGCCGGTGTGAACCAAACTTGGCTGGAATGGTCTATGGAAGGCCCTCTACAAACGATCCTCATTTTGTTCCCGTCGGATGAAAAACATGGCTTCGAGAGGCATTCTTTGATTCTGGTTGGTGGATTTTCAAAAATCTTCTCCTCCGAAACTGCAAGGCCAAATGCTTTGAAACTTCACATAAACGATGACTGCGACCCCCCTCTACCAACGATCCTCATTTAATGTTGATTGGGTCACAAACATGGCCACAATTGTGGCTTATAGTTACTGTAGAAACCCTATGAGAAATCACATTTTCATCATCTTCTCTGGAACTACTGAGCTGACATGAACCAAACCTGGCAGGGATAGTCTATGGGAGGTTCTCTACAAACAATCCTCATTTTGATCCCATGGGTTTGAAAACATAGCCGCCAGAGGCTTTCTTTGATTCTGATTGGTGGATTTTGAAAAATCTTCTCCTCTGAAACCCGGCACAGGGCCAAATGTTTTGAAACTTTGCATGGTTGATGACTGGGACCCCCTCTACCACTGATCCTCATTTAATGTTGATCGGGTTGCAAAATGGCTTCAATTATGGCTTATAGTTACTATAGAAATCCTATGGGAAATCACATTTTCATCTTCTTCTCTGGAACTACTGAGCTCACATGAACCAAACCTGGCAGGAATGGTCTATGGGAGGTCCTCTACAAACAACCCTCATTTTGTTCCCGTGGGTTGAAAAATGTGGCCGCCAGAGGCATTCTTTGATTCTGGTTGGTGGAGTTTCAAAAATCTTCTCCTCTGAAACTGCCAGGCCAAATTTTGTGATACTTCACATAAATGATGCCAGGAACCCCCTCTACCAACGATCCTCATTTAATGTTGTTCAGGTTGTAAACATGGCCGTAATTGCAGCTTATAGTTACTATAGAAACCCTATGGGAAATCACATTTTCGTATTCTTCTCTGGAACTACTGAGCTGACATGAACCAAACTTCACAGGAATAGTCTTTGAGAGATGGAAATATGTGGCCACCAGAGGCTATATTCTAATGCTTAACCCAATGCCTCTCCTGTCTGCACGAAGATCGGTACTGTCAACAAAATTCTTGTTTTTTGAGAATCTGGTAAGGGTTGGTTCCAGTTTTCTCCACTGAGAACTGAGAAAAAACCCGAAAATATTGTGTATACAGTACAAGTCAAAATAAGTTGTAGCATAACTGTAATAAACTAAGTAAACTACTGCTCCTGCACTGACAAGATCAGAATCTGACATTTTCTGGAAAGCTATCAGTGAGAGCTTTCCAGAAAATGATGTCAACTTCTGGTCTTATCAGTGTAGGAAGAGAAAGATACAAAGTTTATAGGATTATCCTACAACTTATTTTGACTACTACTGTAAACAAGTGCAAGTGTAATTATGTTAATACATGTATTACTCTCAAGTTACTTATCGGAAATACTGATTGATGACAAGTGTTTGGAAAGCATGGATGCTTTGTTTATTTTCTTTTCACAGTAGCTGTCCAGTAAATTAAATCATTTAAGATATGACAAAATTGGAGTAAAATGTGTTTCCTGTAACCCTTTACTTATCCAAAGCTATTTGAAAGAGAACATTGTCTGAAAAATTGTAATTTTCAAAATATTTAACCTTCTTTTACTGATTTTTTTGTTGAAACAGAATTCAGGCGTGGTGGCTCAGTTGGTAGAGGTGCAGGCTGCAAGCCGAGGGGTCCTCGGTTCGAATCCCACCTGCGGCAACTGCGTTGTGTCCTTGGGCAAGACACTTCACCCCGATTGCCTACATGGGGGCACGATGACGCTGTGTACTGAGGCGTACTGCACGTCGATGGTGCACATTTAACTTAGTACAATATGAGGGAATTTCTTCCAAAAATCTTCTTCTTCAGATTCACTTGTCAGAATGCTGTCACATTTGGTATACAACATCTCTAGGGGGGTCAGATTCAAGTTTGTTCAAATCGGATCCATAGGTCAATATTTGGGCTCGCTATGGTAGCCCAAATTTGAACTTAGTGCAATTCGAAGAAATTTCTGTACAATTTCTCTTCTTCAGATCCAACAGGGGGGGGACGCGGTGGCTCAGTAGGTAGAGGTGCAGGCTGCAAGCTGAGAGGTCCTCGGTTCGAATCCCACCTGCGGCAACCGCGTTGTGTCCTTGGGCAAGACTCTTCACCCCGATTGCCTACATGGGGGCACGATGACGCTGTGTACTGAGGCGTACTACACGTCGATGGTGCGCATGTCTTCAACCAATCTAACCCTGTCTGTGCTGTGGTGCAGAGTTCAGAGTTACGATGTTGGAGAGCTGACAGCTGCTCGTCGTTGCTCGGTGGTTCTCTCCGGGTACTCCGGCTTCCTCCACCCGTAAAACTGTCACGGTCACGATTAGCCATTGTGCATAAGTATGTGACCATAAACACCAATAAATAATTCATAAATGTGTGCATTTTCAAGAAATCTTGTTTGAAACTACAAGGCCAAATGCTTTGAAACTTAATGTGACTGATGACTGTAACCCCCTCTACCAATGATCCTCATTTAATTTTCATCGGGTTGCAATTATGGGTGCAATTGTAGCTTATAGTTACTATAGAAACCCTATAGGAAATCACATTTTCATCATCTTCTCTGAAAGTACTGAGCCAATGTGAACCAAACTTGGCAGCCATGGTCTATGAGAGGTTCTCCACAACTGTTACTCATTTTACTCTGAAACCACAGGGTCAAATGTTTTGAAACTTTGCAAGGTTGATGACTGGGATACCATCTACCAACTTTCCTCATTTAATGTTGAACGTGTTGCAAACATGGCCACAATTGCGGTTTATAGTTACTATAGAAAAACCCTATGGGAAATCCCATTTTCATCTTCTCTGGAATTACTGAGTTGATGTGAACCAAAATTTGGCAGGAATTGTCTTTAGGAGGCCCTCCACAAACGATCCTCTTTTTGTTCCTGTTGGTTGGAAAATATGGCCACCAGAGACATTCTGTGATTCTGTTTGATGGATTCAAATGTTTTGAAACTTCACCTGATTGAGGACTGGGACACTTGCTACCAATGATCCTCATATAATGTTGATGTTATGTTGCAAACATGGTCACAATTGCAGCTCATAGTTACCATGGAAAGCCTATTGGAAATCACATTTTACAGCGATTACAGGCTCTTTAGAGCCTCTAGTTATGTTATGACAATGTTATATATATGGCCTGTGATTTCTGTCTCCAGTCAGTCCATGCATCTCACACTGTTTGAGGTGGACACCACTAGTCATGCCCTTTATCAAGCCCTATATACACATGGTTTGTTTAGGTCACAGTTCTGAAGTATTTTTTTTTCACAGTTGACATGTCTCACTAGTGTTTAACTGATGTTTGGCAATCGTATCTGACATCAGACGATGATTGTAAGCCATCGGTTGACCATCAGTAGAAGGCTTTGAACATCGGTTAGTGCTGATGATCACATGAAACACTACATGTAAGGATTACAGGCTCAAACTGCCCTTATTTACTTCTGATTGGCAACCTTTTTAAGTGAAAACAAGCTTATTACTCAGCGTCTTGAAGTGTGATGAGATATAAAGTCATAACAGGATGAAAAAATACCATCTTATATAGCATTGCCAAGCTTCGTTTACTTGACAAAAAATCTCTTATATGTGAAATAGAAAATCAAATAGTCAGTGCGCACTCTTGGGTACCAAATAATAGTACAGACCGGAATAATAGTAAAGGGCGGAAAAATTGTCTGAATTTAATAATAGTACAGATCGGAATAATATTACAGGGAGGAAATTCCTTTGAAGTAAGTCAGTTTATGCATGATAAAATTCAAGTGTTGGACATCATTCCTTGGACAGTTCTCCTTAAGAGCTTTCCAGTTAATGTTGTCTGAGATTAGTTTAATCATTCATATAGAGGATTGGTATGTGTATAATTGTTTAGTTAAACAAGACTTACCTGAAGGGTAAAGCAACGTTTGACTGTAATTCGGTCTTCTGTCTTAGGGAGGGATGACACGAGATTGAGCGAGTTCACCAAAAGGTCATACTTTAACGTAACGAGATTACGGTAAAATACCCATACATACATGAATTAATCATAAATCTGATTGCGATGGAGCAAGTGCATATATTTGATGTAGACTAGAATTGCTGCAGGTTTCTCACAATTGTGTATGCTGTGTTGATCACATGACTTGGTTTGGGTATGGAGGGCATGTCATCCCTCCCTACGACAGAAGAAAACAGAATTACAGTCAAACGTCGCCTTACCCTTCAGGTAAGTCTTGTTTAAATAAACAATTCTGTCTTCTCCTGTCTCTGTACAGGATTCTACGAGATGTTTAACGCAGTCCTCGAAGTTACCAAGTGAGAACAAAACAACGGAAGGAGAGTCTGTATATGTATTACTGTGTAACTTGTTCCAATAGGGAAGATGCAAATTCTCCCCGTTTTGTTATTGTTTTTTTTTTTTATAAAACTTCGGGAAAGTGGGTTTTTTTAACCAGCCCACAGTTGACAAGATTGTAGAGATGGGCACCAAAATTTGGGTAGCTAATGATGAGGTGGCTGACCACATACTGTGTGGTGTGAAGAGGGTCATGTCGATGCCCGCCATTATCAATCCTGTTTTTATCCATCGAGCAATGGTGGATTTTGCGACTGCCTTGTGTGGTTTAACATAGCTAATGAAAAGTTTTTGTATGTCATTACGAACTGGAAATGTTTTCTGCAAATAGGCCTGTGAGGTTCTATATACACTTTAATCCCTATCGTCAGGAAATTGATAAAGTTCTAGCGGCCTGATGTGCCTCCCATGCCGACTCTGTTTTACTAACTCTGTAATGTGTATTAAGTAGTAATTCTCAAACTGAACAATATTATTCACATGTATCAAATGTAGCGTCTGGGCTCTCTTTGCTTTTAACAGAGCCAGAAGAACTACTAATTTCAATGTCAGTAATTTTAAAGAAAGTTTGTCGCTAATATTGATTGACTGAATCCAGTTAAGTGCTGGTTGGACGTCCCAGATGATTAGATTTCTGGGTAATGCAGGCCAGAGTTGGAACACGCCCCATAGGATTCTCATCCCCAATGGGTGGATTCCAACAGTTATTTCCTCATCTGTTACCAAAAAGGTTGAGAGTGCACTACGGGCAGTGTTGATAGCACTATATTGCAGACCGACGTCAAATAAGGTGAGAAATACCAAGATCATACCTATAGGTGGTGACAGTGTATTAACATCCCTTTCACCACAAAACTTTTGCCACTGACGGATGTAAGTTTTGTATTGTTTTTTCATTGACTGTCTCCATGACGACATGAGGATGTCAGCAGCCTGTGTCAAAATTTTCTGGCTTTGAAAGGTGTTCCTGACAATCTGCAGGCCATCAGGTGTGTCTTCGTCAACGGATGGCTTTCATCCTTGTATGGAAGCGTCAATGTGTTTTTCCCCTAGGTCAAAGAAAAGGGCAATCGATAAGATTCCTAGTCAATTTTGAAAACTATGATTGTGATGTCCAAAAAGATGCTATAACAAGTGCCTTGGCATTGTCTCATTCAATTTTTTGTAGAATTTTTTCCAGCAAGCCAAATGGTGGGAAAATATATACCAAGTTTTGGTGCCATGGGAGTGTAAATGCATCAATAGCTAAGGTGCCAGGGTCATAGTGGCCCACTTAATAATTTAGACTTGATGCGAAGAGGTCAATATCAGGCATTCCCCAAATTTGTGTGAGCTGGTGAAAAATGTGTGGGTCTAATTTCCATTCAGTATTATCATGATATAGCCTGCTCTGGAGTTCAGCTTCTATATTTAAAACACCTGGGATATGAGTTACTGATATGCCCAAAGCCATATTTTTTGAGCCAAGGGATTACAAAGATATTTGGTTCCTCCCATATTATTTATATATGCTACAGTAGTTGTATTGTCACTTTGAATTTGGATGTGCTGTGAAGTGAAAGTGTTACAGGATGATATCAGTGTTAACCAAACAGCAAGAAGTTCTTTTGCATTTATGTGGAGGTCCGTCTCTGCTTCTGACCTCCTCCCTGTGGTTTGTGTTCCACAAATACCTCCCCAGGCATAGTTTGATGCATCTGATTGCAGAATTATGTCAGGATTGCCACGAGAGATGGGGGATGTGGTTTTGGTTATGTGAGCAATCCAGTATTGTAAGTCCTCTTTAACTTTTGGTGAGAATGCCATCAAGGCATTGAAGTTGCCATAGGCTTGTTTCACAGCACTGATTTTAGAATTATCTAAGTTTCAGTAAAAAAGTTTCCCATATTGAAACCCTGGAAAACTAGGAACCATTTTTCCCACCAATTCTGCCACACTCTGAATAGTGGCATGATTTTTGTGACTCGGCTGTATGAACAATGTTTGTAGCTCGTTTGCTTTCTCTGGTGTAAGTGAGACTGCCATAGTTGTGGAGTCTAAAATGAAGCCCAAATAAGTTAGGGCGTGGGTAGGTTCCAAACTAGATTTTTCAGGGTGAATTATAAAACTGGCCTCAAGGCCTAAATTAACTGTGTCCCTAATGTTATTGCAACAGTCTTCATAATCCTCACCAACTAAAAAGGAATCATCTATGTAAAAAGCATTTAAATATCCCATGGTCCGTAAATGGCCATAAAATGCATACAAAATTTTGGTGAATATTCAGGGCCCCGAAGAAAGCCCATTGGGGAGTACACAAAACTGATATTTCACCCCCTCCCAATAAAACTTCAAATATTTTTGGTGAAACTCTTTTATTGGAATTGAATAATAGGCATCTTTCCAATCAACTAAAGCCATGAAACAATTCGCTGTCATTGTCCCCCGACCCTTCGGGGGACTATTGTAATCAGCAGTGTCCGTCTGTCCGTCCGTCCATCTGTCCATGCGTGCATCCGTGCGTGCATCCGTCCATCCGTCCGCCACACCCTTGTCCGGATGATAACTTTAGTTTGGATGATTTTACTGAAACTAAATTTGGTATGTGTCTTACTTGGGTGGAAATGCAGGTCAAGTTCGAAAATGGGCACGCTCCACTGATTTCTACTGGATTTATTCCCCTTTTTCGACTTAAAAAATACAGTTTTTGTGTTGTCCGGATGATAACTTTAGTTAGGATCATTTGATTGAAACGAAATTTAGTATGCCGCTTATTTGGGTGGAAATGCAGGTCAAGTTCGAAAATGGGCACGCTCCACTGATTTTTACTGGATTTATTCCCCTTTTTCGACTTAGAAAATATGGTTTTTGTGTTGTCCGGATGATAACTTTACTTTGGATCATTTGATTGAAACAAAACTAAGCATGTGGTTTAATTGGTTGGAAATACAGGTCAAGTTGAAAAATGGCCATGCTCTGCGAACAAATTGCATCCTAACAGCTCCCTTGAATTTGCCATCTTGGTCGGGGGACTGGGGGCGTTGCCCTAGTTAAGTTTAGGGCAGACTGTAGGCTTTGCAGTCAATGATAGGTGGACATCCTTTTTAGGGTGTCCACCTATCATTGAGCCTAAATGTCCCATCTTTTTTCGGGCGGACAAAAATATTGGAAATATATTTACCCATACAATCTGATGTGGCTGGTTTGATCACCCCTTTTTCTACTAATTGGACTATTTCATTATTCTAACCTGATGTTCTTGTTTATTAAACATAAATGTACGTGGTGAACATTTGAAACGGTTTAGGTAGAAACTCAATGTGAATTTAATATCCAATGGTCAGCTGTGATCTTTCGCCAATTGGGGACATGAAATTGCAGTTGTCCTGCTCTGAAATTATTCACAAGGCAGTGTAATTTTGGTTTTGAATGTATGAAGGCCAGGATAAGAAAGAATTGCTTACCTGATATTGCTTGTCTTGTGCGACAGTGGTGTGAGTTGTTCATGGGGCGGTCGAGGTCGTCATTGGTGAGGAAGAACTGGTTTCCTCCACTAGAAGTGTGTGTACGTCTTGTGGTAGGGCGTCTTCCTGTTGGTGTTGTTTCTGGCCTTCCGAAAAAAATGACTTTTTCCTTTGCCTGTTAACTTGCTGCTTCCTTTAAACTGGTGAATACTTCCTTTGGGATAGTAGCCATACTGACTGGTGACATCACTTCCAACTTTATCAGCCTCATTTATATCCTTGATCGATTTAGCCAAATTTTCATCAAAAAGCATTGTTGAGTCATTGTTGCTCGCAGAACAATGGGGTGCATACCTGTTGTTCAAGTCAGGTTTGAAGAGCTCTTTCTGGTGCATGGAGATTTCATAGTGTGCTGAGACTGAAAGACTCACCGAGTCAATGAGTGTCTTTATGTTGGCTTCCATGTCCGCTGGTGTATTCCGAGATTGCTCCTTCACCAGGTTATCAAGTACTTGTAAGGTTGCATAGGTGCCCTCCGTTAATTTTAACTGGGCTCTCTGAAGTTTAACATCTCTGGATTGGGAGGATGATTTGACTTTGCTCCATATCTCCTTGTTCACTTTGGGGATAACAAGATTCTGGACGTTTTTAGGTTGAGTGTATTGCTGCTGGACCTTTTTTAGAAGTTCCTCACTAAGGCCTTTGTTGGTCAAACTATTGGTGATACGTGCCAGTTGGTCGTTCAGAGCCGGTCCCGCCTCCTTTTCAAATTCCATTTCCTTGTAAATGGATAAGTAACTGTCCCGGTCATCCCGGTGTTCCTCCTGTCACTCCAAACTACTGTGCCGGTGCTGTTTTATGACAGCTGTTGAATGCAGCAACTCGTTGATGCGGTCCTCCGACAAGCTTTCATCATGTGATGCTACGGCTGTACTCATTTCTGCCTCCCCATCTCCATGTCGCGATAGTGCCGACGAATAATGCGTACCGATTGCCACAGCCAAATGTTTAAACTTTGAGATGAATGTTTGCTGGAGTCCCGTTATGGCTTGAGTGAGCTGACTCAAAATGGCATTGTGGGGAAGTTCCTTTGTGTTCGACCCTGGTGCAGCGCCTCTTGCATTATCTGGGCCATAAGACACGTACCCATCAGCCACTTGGATCCTGCCACTGTCAATGATAAAATGTTGTGTTCACCCGATTGCGGAATATCGAACACAGAAGCAGTCTGTGAAACTGTTTTCACAGACAATGGTGACATTCCCTATTGCGGGGTGGTGGAACCACTTGCCAAACTCCTTTTTCCGACCAATTCTCCTGAATAGTCAAATCTTTCCATTTTCTGCTGGTATAAAAGTGTTTTCCAAAATGCGTAAGCCAAGATTCGTGATAAAATAACTTTTAAAAAGAGAGATTACACTTGATTTGATCGATGACCTGGATCTTTTGTGTGTGTTGAGAACAAAGCTGAACTAACACATGACCTTTTGGTGAACTCGCGCAATCTCGTGGAATCCCGTACTGAGACGTGAGAAGACAGAATTTAAAATATTAACCACTATTACTCTTTGTGGAATTTTGTCCCTTAATGACAACTGAAAATTTAATAATACAGACTGGAATAAGCATCATTCAGGGAGGAAATAATCCTTAAAATTAATAATCATACATGTATGATTATTTGGTACCCAAGAGTAGTCTATATTCAGGCATCGCTATTCTACTCATGATGTGGCACATCACATGGTGTTTTTATTTACCAGGTGCTGATGCACTTGCATTCTATAACAACATGATATAATAAGCACATCTCATTTAACTGAAGACTTTATATTTAACATTTTTCAGAACATTGGAAAATGTGCGAGTAATGCCAGAGAGAAAACTAAATGATAATAACAGCAAATTAATAATAATGAATAAGGAATTCTGAACAAATGCAATGAAACGATCTGACGTAAGGATTTGCTATTCATTTTTTCCACAGCCTGCAGTTTATGTGTAATACTACTGCCATATATTGATAGCCACTGGCAACACATGCACCACTTGTATTGCGATTAGTCCGTGAAATGCAACATCGGTGGAAAGCAACTTCACATTGCACCGCCTTTTATCATCGCCAATCAGGGATGCTGAATTGTCTATTTGTTATCGCTGTTACTGGGATTTATTTTGATACACACACTGATCATTATCAAGGCAAAGAAATTAATCAAAGTCACTTTAGTGTTACTATTGTAATCTTTGTTCTATGCATGGGTTCTTGAACATTTTACTTTCTTTAGTTGTGACATCTGACATCGGCACTCACAATTGGCCAATTGTGTGCTCAACTAATCGGCATTCGTATGAAGGCCGTAAATGCTCATCGGTTAAACTCTATGTCTCACTGACTTTTGTCCCAACTTTGGGCATTACTCATCTTGGCAATTCATTGTTGCCTGTTTTCGATGTGGTATTGCTTTTCAGTCCTACTTTTTACCCTTCTTTTAATTTAAAAATTGATTTCTTCTTGAGAAATTTCGATAACAATTTGTGTATACCCATATCAATTTGCTCTGTCCATTTTGGTCCTCCCTTTTCTTAACATGACATTGACATTGTGTTTTGGATAAATTATCTCAACTAAATTCACACCTATTCTTTTTGTCTCATTCAGAATCAGCATCCATCATACTTCTCTCTTCTCAGGCATCACTTTAAAAGAGCATATGTACCAGTATATCAAACGTATTTCTTGCTCTTGTTTACATTATCCATATTCTCTTGTTGCATGTATTAACTTATTACCCATGTAATTATTCTTTACCTATTGACCCTTTTATGTGTTTGGCTGCAGCTGTGTGTGTTGAGGGTCTTTGATGATCCCCTTTACCCTTTTATGTGTATTATGCCCCAAACCATTTTACCCTTCTAGTTATGCTGCAGTTGTTATTTGATGAGGGTGTCCATCTATCATTTTAACCTTTATTTGTTGAGGGTCTTTGTCTATCCTGTTACTCTTTTTGCAGCCATGGTTTTGCAAGGGTCTTTGCCTGTTTTTTGCCCTCTTTCGCCTCATATCAACACTTGGTGGTCTGATGTGACACCCATCACTTCCTGTCCAATGGATCTCCACTCCCTTGCCCTTATCCCAAGCAGGCTTTTGTTCCATTCATGCTCCTCAGGTTTTTCATATCCTACGGTATGTTGCTCTGTATTTTGGCTAGAGTCTTCACATGTGTTACTGTTCTGGACTGCTTGTGCTACACGGAATACATGTAAGAAATGGTGTACACACTTCATTTCTTTTTAACTTATGCTTATTCTTCTCCAAATTTCCAACCTTGGTGTCTGCATCTTAAATCATTGGCATTTATTATACTGTGACCTATTGTGATCGCATGCCAGTACAGGGCGGTGAGTTCCATTTGAGGTTCCATACACACTGTTAGTGTTTTTGGCGTACTTCCATCTGTTAGTCATGACTTGTCCTGATTCGTTTCCCAGGTCTTACCTCATTGGTGCATTGTATCCTCTTTTTTTTTGGTTTTCAGTTTCTCTGTTTCAATTTAATTTAACGCATTCTGACCAGTGTGGCAGCAGCATTTGATCAGTTTGCACATGCTGAAGGATTTACTTTGGTTGGGTGCTCCAGACCTCACTTTACACTCAATACAGGTCATAGCCACCTCACAACACCACTTACACTATCCCTCCTTGAGTCCTGGCTGGGCAGAAGATGATTTTTATTTTCTTCACCACTCTGTTCAATTCAGTCGATGGACCAATCCATCATTCCACTTGTTTTGCTGCACTGTACACCGCATTTCAATTTTGTATCTCCATTGACAGTGACTGTACATTCCCAATGACACCTCACTTGAACATCTTTTATGAACTATCAAATCATGCAAAGTTTCTAGTGTTTTCTTTGATCTTTCTGATTTTCATGACACCATAGTCGAAATCATCCTGGGAGGTATATTTTTAAATTATGCATTGTTGGTGTCTGGAGGAAGCTTCCTTTTGATTTTGGACCAGTCAGCTGAACCAAGATGGGCACCAGTGGCCAATTCATTATGGCTTCTGTGGTGGCCATCTTGAATTTGGTTTCTGTTCAATAACTAATGAATACTGACTAGAATCAATTTCAATTTTTAGCTTAACTTGACAAAGTCAAGATAAGCTATTGCCATCACGCATGCAGAAGTCTGTTAGTCTGTGAGTCTGTTCACATTTTCCTTTAGCACAGGCTACACCCTGTAGTTCTTGTCTGATCATCACAAAATTTCATATGCAGGTTTGGGGTCATGTCTAGATGAGAACGTCCCCTTTTGGTCGTGATCGGTCAACCGGTATGACTGCCCGAGCCCAAAACCCGAAAACCATTAGCACAATCTACAGGTCGTATTTATGAAGGGATTTCATTGTAACTTGGTAGAATGCCTCTGTATAATGTCTAGATGAGAACGTCCCCTTTTGGTCATCTGTCAACCATAATTGCTGCCCAAACCCGAAACCCCAAAACTTTTAGCACAGTCTGCAGGTCATATTTAATATGGAGGGATTTCATTGTAACTTGGTAGGATGACTCTGTATGATGTCTAGATGAGAACTTCCCCATTTGGTCGCGATTTGTCAACCGTTTCTACTGCCCGAGCTCAAAACCCGAAAACCTTTAGCACAGTCTACAGGTCATATTTATGGAGGGATTTCATTGTAACTTGGTAGGTTGACTTCATATAATGTCTTGATGAAAACGTCCCCTTTTGGACGCGATTGGGCAACTGTGACGGCTACAGGGGTCCGAAGCCCAAAAACCTTTAGCACAGTCTACATGTCATATTTATGAATGGATTTCATTGTAACTTGGTAGGATGACTCCAAATAATGTCTAGATAAGAACATCCCCTTTTGGTCACAATCATTCAGCCTTGATGGCTGCCCGAGCCCAAAACCTGAAAACCTGTAGCACAGTCTACAGGTCATATTTATGGAGGGATTTCATTGTAACTTGGTAGGTTGACTCTATATAATGCCTAGATGATGACATCCCCTTTTGGTCGTGATTGGTCAACTGTGACGGCTATAGAGGCTCGAAGCCTGAAAACATTGAGCACAGTCTACAGGTCATATTTATGAAGGGATTTCATTGTAACTTGGTAGGATGACTCCAGATAATGCCCAGATGAGAACATTCCCTTTTGGTTGTGATCATTCAACCATGATGGCTGCCTGAGCCCAAAACCCGTAAAACTTTAGTAAGACTACAGGTCGTATTTGTGAAGGGATTTCATTGTAACTTGGTAGAATGACTCTAGTCTAATGTTGAGATGAGGACGTCCCATTTTAGTTGCAATCGGTCAACCGTGATGATGGATACACAGGCCTGAAGCCCGAAAACCTTTAGCACAGTCTACAGGCCATATTTATGAAGGGATTGGGGGCGCGGTGGCTTAGTAGGTAAAGGTGCAGGCTGCAAGCCGAGAGGTCCTCGGTTCAAATCCCACCTGCGACAACCACGTTGTGTCCTTGGGATAGATACTTCACTCCCATTGCTCATCTGGGGGCACAGTGACCTCGTGGACTAAGGCGTACTACTGCACGTGGATGGTGCACTTGTCTTCAACCAGTGCTAACCCTGCTTGTGTGGAGTTAGTATGTTGGGGAGCTGACTGTTGCTTGCTGTTGCTCAGTGGTTCTCTCTGGGTACTCCGGCTTCCTCCACCTGTAAAACTGTCATGGTCATGATCAGCCATTGTGCAGAAATATGTGACCTTAAACCCCAATAAATAAATAAATAAATAAATAAATAAATAAATAAATAAATAAATAAATAAATATATGAAGGGATTTCAGTGTAACTTGATAGAATGACTCGTTTTGGAATAATTTCACTGTAACTTGGTAACTTTCGTTGACTTACTTTTACTGTGAGGGCCACATACATTAACTGTGAGGTCCACATTAACCCACCCCTCAGTTCTTTAGATTCAGATTCAGATTTTTTTATTTTGCGGTTTCAATATACATGTTTTACAGAGTTCAGTACAGAGTTATTGTTACATCACATAAATCAGATGTATACACCGCACGGAGGTGACATAGCCAGATTGGCTGTCTACCTGTCACCCCCTTGTAATAAGTATGTTATCCTCAACACTGCAAATAGACTAGGAACTAAATATTATTAAATATTAAATTTGTAGCTCTACCTTGGACATCCATAAGTCAGTACTATTTTTAAAATCTTTTCTTTACACCCGGTGGCTCACTGTAAAAGGCAACGGGATGAGATACTCAGAGGTACTTCAAGCTCGGAGAAAGATGTGTATGACGACGGTTGACCTGATGAAGGACGCAACAATTTAAGGAAAGTCTGTTTAACCCAGAGAAAGATAATGATAGCGTTTATGCAAGGAGTATTATGCATTACAGTCGGGACAATATGGATTGTTACATTGGACATTAGCGCATATGATGCTAAAAGTTTGAGTTTGAGTTTTCTTCTGAATTCATTACGGTTAAAGAGGTTATGAAATTCGTCGCCCAGATCATTCCATAACCTTGGGTTCGCGAACATGGGTAACTTATCCAGCGATCTTGTCCGTGTTTTGTTTACCTGTATTTGCCCTGTTTGCCTAGTGTTCATATATGATGGGTTGTGTAGGATGCTAAAGTAATTATTCAGGGACTGGGGAAGTATATCTTGTTTCCAGTCAAACATGAAAACGCAGACCTGTTATATAAACACGCCATTCTCTTTAAGAATCTTATCTTTTAAGAACAGAGGATCTGTGTGCGAATTATAATTTTTGTTATTTATGATTCGAAGTGAACGTTTCTGTATTGTAAGAAGTTTTCCGACTGCTTTTGAAGTGCCTCATATATGGATACCATATACCAAATGACAGTGAACTAATGTATAATATAACGTTTTTAGAGCTTCGTGTGGTAATATCTTTTTTACTTTGTTTAGTGCGCAATTTGCCCATCTTATTTTAGAGCTGATTTTAGATATATGGGCTTGGTAAGATAAGTTTTCGTCAATGTTTATTCCCAGAAATTTCAAGGTATCTTCCTCCTCATGAGTACCTACTCTATCGATTTTCTTATTGTTTATAAAAATTTCAGGCATTTGGGTATTCCTATTATTAGGCGTTTGATTTATCAACATATACTTTGTTTTATTCGCATTTAAGACTAACTGGTTGGCCGAACACCACTCAAACACTTTGTTGAGTTCATCATTAGTGTGTGTCGCCAGAAGCTCGGCGTTCGAGGACGATTCGAACATAGACATATCATCAGCAAATGAAAGAAGATTTAATGATGTTGCGGTACTGATATCGTTAATGTATAACAGGAATAGTATTGGACCAAGTATAGATTCTTGTGGAACGCCACACGTTATTTCGGCTAAATCAGATTTTTTATCCCCATATTGGATGTATTGGTACCTATTAGATAAGTAGCTCCTAAACCATTTGCTACTTATTCCTCTAAATCCATATTTCTCCAGTTTACACAACAGAATGTTGTGATTTATAGTGTCAAAGGCCTTAGAAAGATCCAGAAATACTGCTAAGGTATTATTTTTGGTATCTTTGTTGTTTTCTGATCCTATATGCTTAAGAAGTTGCATCACAGGATGTATGGTTGAGTGAAACTTTCTGAATCCGTATTGATGATGGTAAAGAATGTTGAATGAATCTAAGAATTTTGTTATTCTATTGGACATAAGTTTTTCTAGTAGTTTAGAGAAGGTTGGTAAAATACTGATCGGCCTGTAATTGTTGAATTTATGTTTGTCACCTGCTTTGAAAATGGGGATTACTTTACCTATCTTCATTTTGTTCGGAACTATGCTATAAGTAAACGAGTTGTTAATTATGTGGGTCAGAGGTTCTACGATCTTATCAACTGTATGTTTAAGGAGGTAAGTGGTCATACCTTCACAGTCCTCACTGTATTTAGAGTTAATTGAGTTGGTAACATTTATTATTTTCAAGCGGTGTTGTGGGGGTTATGAAAAAATTATGTGGAGAATTATTTTCCATGTAATCTAAAAAATGTTGTGGGGGTTTGGTTATTTTCTCACTCGTAATTTTCCCTATATTTGAAAAGCAGTTGTTGAATTCTTGGGCAATTTCATTGGGATTGTTTATTTCCTTATTTTCTTCTTTTACAAAGAAGGATGGCAAAGAGGACACGCATTTAGTTCTGTTTATAGTTTCATTTAAAATTTGCCATGTTTTATGTAAATTGTTTTTGTTTTCCTTGAGTATTTCTTTGTAGTACATTGCGTTTCTTTGTTTTTTTATCTTGTTGAATATCCTACAGTAGTTTTTGTAGTTATTAATATTCTGTTCCGTTGGGGCTTTTAGTTTTTTATTGTAAAAATTTAATTTATTACGTGATGAGGTTACAAACCCTTTGAACATCCGCAGATTTTGTTTTATGAACTGTTTACTTAATGGCGTGCGTCTCTGTGGAAATGCGTTTTCGTAAGCTGATGAAAGTATGTTAGAGAATCTATCATATGCTAAATTTGGGCAATTAGCCTCATAGACTGATGAAAAGTCAGTTTGAGATAAAAGTGTGTTAAAGTTTGCTATACTATCTTTGTCTATCTTGCGTTTCAGCATACTCATTTGGATATCAGTAGGCTTTTGATTTGTTTCTGCATGAAAAGTGGCAAAGTGATCCGATACATCCGTAATGATTATGCCAGAAAGAGATGAACATATGTTATTTGAAAACATATGATCAATTAGAGTGGCCGAGTGGCTTGTTACTTGCGTTGGTTTTGTGATGTGTGGAAGAAAGCCCTGGCTCTTCATAATATCAGCATAGTTGGTGGTATTGCTGTGAGTTCCTGCTTTCAAGAGGTTGATGTTAAAATCACCTATAATATATGTTTTTTTGTTCTCCGTATTTAGTTTATCTACTAATTCATTTAGGTTGGATAGAAAGAGATCTATATCTGCTTTCGGTTGAGTATTAGGTCTATATATTACCCCCATTGTTTTAATACATTTATTAAATTTGATTTCAATGAAAAGAGATTCAAAAACGTATGGGATGAAGAAGGAAAGGTCATGACGTATTTTGAAAGCTATATCCTCTTTGATATAAATTCCAACACCACCACGCCCATCATCTCCATCAGGCCTTGTGTTTTTGATTAGACTGTGGTAACTGTTTAACGGGTATGACATATTTGGCGGAATTTGAAATATTTCAGTAAGCCCTATAATGTCAAACTGATTGTGAGAATCTTGTATTTCAGATAGCAGCTCTTTAAGAGGATCCCAATGCGCTTTGAGACTCTGGCAATTCAGATGGAATAGCGAAAATCCTCCATTTTGAATATTGAAATTTGATGGGATTTCGTTTAGTGAATAGTAGTGGCATTCATTTTGAAGTCATTCTGCAGGAGTAACTGGGTCTTCATCTGTGTTTAGATCGAATTGTCTCTGATTACAGATATATCTAAAATCATATTCTTTCTTAATCTGGATCTCGTCCATTGTTGTGTTACCCGCCATTGATTGACATGACGTGGCCACCCGGGAATGCTGGCAGAAATTTATGTGACTTATATTCAGGTTGGAGTGTGATTACAGGTAACTGTAGGCGATCTAGTTGAAGTGTGATTACATGTAACTGAAGGAGATCTAGTTGAAGTGTGATTACATGTAACTAAAGGATGTCAAAGACAAAACTACAAAAACGTTCAACTCGATTAGGGAGGACCCATTGCAGTGTATAAGCAAACTTGGGTAAGATTCTAAATGGTCCACACAAGGTCATATGCAGTGTTGGAATGGATAAAAGTATTAACCAGTTAAAATACAAAAATGTAAACAAAAACATATATACATATTTCATTTTAGAATAAATAACTATGTTATAAAAGCTTTGGAGGAGAACCATAATTCACTATACATGAGGTTTCTATCTGTTCTAGAATTGGGAGGGGGGGGGGGGGACGGGGGCCAAGAGTAGGATGAGGAGATGTGGACAGATGGGTGAAAGCATAAGACGACAAGGGTAGCATTAAGTACTTGTGAATGTAAATTTTGTATTGTGAATACATTCTTATTGGGGTTTATCGTCATTTTCAATTCTGACTGTCAATTCATCCACCTACACACCCATCCAACCATCCACCCATTCCCTCACCCAACCATTCACCAACTGAGTGAATGAATGGATGAACGAATGAATGAACCAGTGGACGAGTGGACAAACTAGTTCTAAATATTTTGAACATAATTTTTTTTTTTTTTATATACAATGAGTATTTATTGGGGTTTATCAGCACTTTCGACAAATAGGGTCATGGAATGAGTGAATAAATCAAGGAACGGAATAAGTGAATGTATGTACAAGTGAGTGAATGGACGAATCAGAAAGGCGACAGACTAGTTTTAGATACTCGTGAACATAAATTTTATGCAATGAAAAAGAAATTTTTGTTTTTTTATCAACACTTGAAATCAACACCCGTAGTCAACGAATAAATCGATGAATGAATAGGTAAACGACGATTGAAGACTAGTTTTAGGTACTTGTGAACATAAATTTTATGCAATGAAAAAGAAATTTTTGTTTTTTTCTCAGCACTTGAAATCAACACCCGTAGTCAATGAATGAATCGATGAATGAATAGGTAAACGAACGATTGAAGGAGTGAATAAGCACAGCTTTCAACATTTTCTAAGACAGATCATCAGGTCGGATTAAGGCCAAACAGGTTTTGAATTCTGATATTTATGATATTCATTCATCGATTGAAGCCCCCACCCCACAATCCACCCATTCAGTCGTCCATGCATTCACCGAATGAATGAATGAATGAATGAATGAATGAAGGAATGAATGAATGAATGAATGAATGAATGAATGAATGAATGAATGAATGACTGACAGGTGTGGTTTTAAATACTTGTGAACAAAAATTTTATACGATGAATAAATTTTTATTGGGGTTTATCGGCACTCTCACCCATAACATTCAATCCGTCCATTCACTCACCCAATCAACCATCCACCCATTCCTTCGCCCACCCCTTCACCAACCGACGAATGAATGGACGAATGAACGGATGAATCAGCAATACGACAAGGGTATTTTTAAATAGTTTTGAACAAAAATTTTATACAATGAATAAATTTGATTGGGGTTTATCAACACTTTCACCTATAATATTCAATACACCCATTCACTCACCCAACCAACCATCCACCCATTCCATTCACCCACCCATTTGCCAATTGATGGAAGAATGAACGAATGAATGAATGGATGGATGAGTGAACAAATGGACGAATCAATAAGACGACAAACTAGTTCTAAATATTTGTGAACATAACATTTATACAACAAGTAAATTGTATTAGGGTTTATCGGCACTTTCGACAAGTAAAGTCATGGAATAAATTAATAAATCAAGGAATGAAAGAATACATGAACAAATGAGCAGAAGAGTGAATAAACAGAGATTTTAACAAATTTGATTAAAATTTGATAATTATCCCCGCATTTTCAAAAATGCGGGGATATTGTCGTGATCTCTGTCCGTCCGTCCGTCCGTCCGTCCGTCCGTCCGTCCATCCGTCCATCCGTCCGTCTGTCCGTATGTCACACCCTGAAAGGCTCCTAGGGTATTCAATTTGAAATGTTTAAACTATGCTAATGTGTTCAGGTAACATGTCTAGATGTTCATGAAGGTTTTGGAATTTTGATTTAGCCCCCGGTGGTTCCAGTGGAACCACTTTTATCGTTAGAAAATCAGTTTTCATCGGAAGGCTCCTAGGGTATTTAATTCGAAACGTTTAAACTATGCTAATGTGTTCAGGTAACATCTCTAGATGTGCATGAAGGTTTCGGAATTTTGATTTTGCCCCTGGTGGCTCCAGTGGAACCACTTTTATTTGTTAGAAAAAATCAGTTTTCATTGAAAGGTTCCTAGGGTATTTAATTCGAAACGCTTAAACTATGCTAATGTGTTCAGGTGACATCTCTAGATGTGCATGAAGGTTTCGGAATTTTGTTTTTGCCCCCGGTGGTTCCAGTGGAACCACTTTTATCGTTAGAAAATCAGTTTTCATCGAAAGGCTCCTAGGGTATTTAATTCAAAATGCTTAAACTATGCTAATGTGTTCAGGTAGCAACTCCAGATGTGCATGAAGGTTTTGGAATTTTGATTCGGCCCCCGGTGGTTCCAGTGGAACCACTTTTATCGTTAGAAAATCAGTTTTCATCGAAAGGCTCCTAGGGTATTCAATTCGAAACGTTTAAACTATGCTAATGTGTTCAGGTAACATCTTTAGATGTGCATGAAGGTTTCAGAATTTTGATTTTGCCCCCACTGGTTCCAGTGGAACCACTTTTATCATTAGAAAATCAGTTTTCATCGAAAGGCTCCTAGGGTATTCAATTAAAAACGTTTAAACTATTCCAAAGTGTTCAGGTAACATCTCTAGATGTGCGTGAAGGTTTCGGAATTTTGATTTTGCCCACGGTGGTTCCAGTGGAACCACTTTTATTGTAAGAAAATCAGTTTTCGTCGAAAGGCTCCTAGGGTATTTAATTCGAATCGTTTAAACTATGCTAATGTGTTCAGGTAACATCTCTAGATGTGCATGAAGGTTTCGGAATTTTGATTTTGCCCCTGGTGGCTCCAGTGGAACCACTTTTATTGTTAGAAAATCAGTTTTCATCGAAAGGCTCCTAGGGTATTCAATTCGAAATGCTTAAACTATGCTAATGTGTTCAGGTAACATTTCTAGATCTGCATGAAGGTTTTGGAATTTTGATTTTGCTCCAGGTGGTTCCAGTGGAACCACTTTTATCGTTAGAAAATCAGTTTTCATCGAAAGGCTCCTAGGGTATTTAATTTGTAACGTTTAAACCATGCTAATGTGTTCAGGTAACATCTCTAGATGTGTATGAAGGTTTCAGAATTTTGATTATGCCCCCGGTGGTTCCAGTGGAACCACTTTTATCATTAGAAAATCAGTTTTCATCGATAGACTCCTAGGGTGTTCAATTCGAAATGTTTAAACTATGCTAATGTGTTCAGGTAACATCTCTAGATGTGCAGGAAGGTTTTGGAATTTTGATTTTACCCCCGGTGGTTCCAGTGGAACCACTTTTATCGTTAGAAAATCAGTTTTCATCGAAAGGATCGTAGGGTATTTAATTCGAAATGCTTAAACTATGCTAATGTGTTCAGGTAACATCTCTAGATGCGTATGAAGGTTTCGGAATTTTGATTTTGCCCCAGGTGGTTCCAGTGGAACCACTTTTATCATTGGAAAATCAGTTTTCATCGAAAGTCTTCTAGGATATTTAATTTGAATCATATAAACTATGCTAATGTGTTCGTGTAGCATCACTAGATGTGTATGAAGGTTTTGGAATTTTGATTTTGCCCCAGGTGGTTCCAGTGGAACCATTTTTATTGTCAGAATATCAGTTTTCATCAAAAGGCTCTTAGGGTATTCAATTCGAAACGTTTAAACTATGCTAATGTGTTCAGGTAACATTTCTAGATCTGCATGAAGGTTTTGGAATTTTGATTTTGCCCCAGGTGGTTCCAGTGGAACCACTTTTATCGTTAGAAAATCAGTTTTCATCGAAAGGCTCCTTGGGTATTAAATCGAAATGTTAAGACTATGCTAAGGTGTTGCTAAGGAAATGCGGAGATACACCATTGTGTGCTTTGCACACAAATAACTCGATCTAGTTGATCTTTGTGGTCAGTGTTATCATCTTTATCTCATGTAGAAGTACATGCACATGCACCAACAAGTATAAACTCAGGTTTGGACAACTTTCGCAAGTACTTCTATCACTGCGATAGCATCCAGTCGAGTTGTTGCACCAAGGTATGGGATCATATATTTCTGGCCTTCATTCGTTCATTCATTCATCCACCAATGGAATCAGTGAATGAATGTATGAACGAACAGCTGGACGAATCAATAAGTCAACATACATACATGTAGTTTTACGTACGTGTGAACATAAATTTTAAGTAATGTTTTCTCATAACTTGAAATCAACAACCACAGCCAAAAAATGAATCGATGAATAAGTAAACAACTGAGTGAAAGAGTGAGTAAACACAACTTTCAGCATTTATAACACTGAGATCATCAGGTCAGATTAAGATCCATTCATCCATTTATAACACTGAGATCATTCATTCACCCACTGATCCACCCATCCAACCATCCATGCATCCATCTCCCAATCCATTCACCAATCGAGTGAGTGAGTGAATAAAAGAAGGGATGGACGAATGACCGAATGGATGAATCAGTAAGACGATAAGGGTAGTTTTAAATACTTGTCAGTATACATTTCGAACAATGTACAAATTTTTGTTGGGGGTTATCGGCACTTTCATTTCTGACATTCAATTTTAAAATACTTGTTAATATAAATTTTGCACAATGCACAAAAGTTTGTTGGGGTTTATCAGCACTTTCATTTCAGGCATTCAATTCATCCACTCACTCACCCATCCAACCATTCCCTCAACCAGCCATTCTCAAATGGAGTGAGTGAGTGGATGAATGAACGAATGAATGGGTGGATGATTGTGGTCGTAAATTCAATACAGTGACTAGCTTTTATTGGAGTTCATCGACACCTTCGACACCCAGGGTCATGCAATGAATGAATAAATCAATGAATGAAAGAATAAGTGAACAAATATCTGTAAGATGAATGAACACAGCTTTTAACAAATCTGATAATACCTTCTATCTTTTATTTATTGGGGTTTACTGGCACTTTGACAACCAGGGTCATACAATGAATGAATAAGTCAATGAATGAAAGAATGAGTGATCGAATGTCTGTAAGAATGAATGAACACAGCTTTTAAATGAATGTCTGTAAGAATGAATGAACACAGCTTTTAACAAATCTGATAATATTACCTTGTATCTTTTGTTTATTGGGGTTTATTGGCACTTTCGACAACCAGGGTCATACAATGAATGAACAAATCAGTGAATGAAGGATAAGTGAACGAATGACTGTAAGAATGAATGATCACAGCTTTTAACAAATCTGATAATACCTTGTATCTTTTGTTTTTTGGGGTTTGAGATCAGTAAGTGTCGTGTTTTCTGTCTCCAGTAGAACTACCAGCTAGGATAGATTCAGGTTTAGGCAGCTTTCGCAAGTACTTTTATCTCTAAGAGAAATATCTAGTCGAATTACATGTATGGCAGGACGGTACGGTCTCAGAAGTTTATGGCCTTCACTCGCTCTCGCACTCATCTTTCACCAATAGAATGAGTGAATGTGTGAGCAAATGGACGAGGCAGTATATCGACAGGTATAGTTCTAAATACTTGTGAACATAAATTGAATACAGTGAATACATTTTCATTGCGCATTCACTCATGCATCCAATTCCCCCACCCAGCCAACCACCCACTAACTCACCCACCCATTCACCAACCAAGTGAATAAGTAAATGAATGAATTAATGGATGGGTAAATGAGTGAACGAATGCAGGAGCAAATACGATGGTAAACATATATCTCAGTCCTTGTGAGCATAAATGTGTATATACAATGAATAAATCTTTATTGGGGTTTGCCTGTGCTTTTGACACCAATTGTCACAAAATGAATTCCCAGTACTTGTGAACATAAATTTATATACAGTGAGTAAATCTTTATTAGGGTTTGCCTGTGCTTTCGACACCAATTCTCACAAAATGAATGGGTAAATTAATAAATGAAAAAAGAGAATGAATCAACACAGCTTCTGACAAGTCGGATAATTTCCGGATGGGACATTTCTCCAACAAGCCATATTTTGGCGGACTCTTGAATGATAACACTGATGCTATTCGCCATGAAAGAAGACACACATGTTTTATGATAAAGCATGAGAGAATGGATGAACCAATAGGACCAAACCAGTTATGAGTTCTGATATATCTGGCATTTATCCATCCATCCATTCACACTCTCAATCACCCACCCAATCACTCCACAACCGAACGAATGAGTGATTGAATGAATGAATGTGCAAACGAATGAGTGACTGAACGAATGAATATGCGAACGAATGAATGTGTGAACAAATGGATCAACAAAATGACAAACATAGTTCTAAATACTTTTGAACATAAATTTTATACAGTGAATAGATTTTGGGTGGTTTATTGGCATTTTCAACAACAGAATTATAGAATGAATGAATTAATCAATGAACAAATTAGTGAAAGAGTGGTCGAAAAAATGAATGAACATAACTTTTAGCAAATCTGATAATGTCTTTTTGCTCTTTCGGGTTTAGGGTTAGTATCGTCATCCTCGTTCACTCATTCACTCAACCACCCATTCAACAATAGCATGAGTGAGTGAATGAATGCGTGAATGAAAGGATGAATTTATAAATCATGAACATTAATTTTATACAGTGAATACATTTTATTGGGGTTTATCGACACTTTCAACAAGCAGGGACGATGAATGAATGGATGAAAGGATTTATGAATGAATGATTGAGTAAATTAAGGAATGGGTGCAAAAATGTGGGTAAAAAAAACTGTTAAACACTTGGCAACTGGTACTTGAATTAGCAATTGAATAAGTGAAAGAAAGAAACGTTTGGATGTGTTGTTTTGCAAACTTGTAGCAAATCTGATAATATCTTTTTGCTCTTTCGGGTTTAGAGTCAGTATTGTCATCCTCATTCACTCATTCACTCAACCACCCATTCAACAATAGAATGAGTGAATGAATGAATGAATGAGTGAACGAAAGGATGAATTTATAAATCGACAGAGTTTTAAATACCCGTGAACATCAATTTTATACATTGAATACATGTTATAGGGGTTTATTGACATTTTCAACAAGCAGGGTCGATGAATGAATGGATGGAAGAATTATGAATGAATGATTTAGTAGATGAACGGATGGGTGAAAGAATGTGGGTAAAATAACTGTTGAACTTTTGGCAGCTGGTACTTGAATTAGCAATTCATATTCGTTCACTCAATCACCCACCCACCCACTCACCAATAGACTTAGTGAATGAATGAACAAGTGAATGAATGGACGAATTTGTAAATCGACAGACATAGTTTCACACACCCGTGAACATCAGTTGTATGTAGTGGATATAATTTTAAAAGGGTTTATCGGCAATTTCAACAAGCAGGGTCGATGAATGATGGGATGGAGGAATCTATGAATGAATGATTGAGTAGATTTGCGAATGGGTGAAATAATGTAGGTAAAATAACTGTTAAACTTTTGCCAACTAGTTCTTAAATCAGCAATTAAACAATAAAAAAAAAACACCCCAAAACAAAGAAAAACATTTGGATGTGTCAGTTTGCACGGTGAAAATGGGTAGAAAATGAATTGCTGAAGTATCCTTCAAGATTTCCATCATAAAAGTGACATAAACGTGACATTACTGACATTCCTGACATGGATTTCTAAAGACCTCTTACAAAAGGCGATTCGGGAAACAAAGACAGAAGCAGGGTTTATCAGTTGGAGACAAACGGGAAGTCTTCTTCTATTTATTATTTATTCTTACCTTCTGAAGTTAATCGACATTGATTTGAATGTAATTTTATTTATTTTCCTTGTTAACAAGGTAAGTGAAATATTTTGAATGAATTGTCTTTCCATTAACTCCCTCACTCAGTGTCCAAGTGAATGAGTGAATGAATGAATGAATCTGTGAACAAATGGATGAATCACCAAGATGACAAACATAGTTCTAAATACTTTGAACATAAATTTTATACAATGAATAGATTTTGGGTGGTTTATCGACATTTTCAACAACAGAGTGATAGAATGAATTAAAATCAATGAACAAATTAGTGAATGAGTAGGCACAAAAATGAATGGACATAACTTTTAGCAAATCTGATAATGTCTTTTTGCTCTTTTGGGTTTAGGGTCAGTATTGTCATCCTCGTTCACTCATTCACTCAACCACCCATTCAACAATAGAATGAGTGAATGAATGAATGAATGCATGAGTGAACGAAAGGATGAATTTATGAATCGACAGAGTTTTAAATACCCGTGAACATTAATTTTATATAGTGAATACATTTTATTGGGGTTTATTAACACTTTCAACAAGCAGGGTCAATGAATGAATGGGTGAAAGGATTTATGAATGAATAATTGAGTAGATTAATGAATGGGTGCAAAATGTGGGTAAAAACAACTGTTGAACCTTTGGCAACTGGTACTTGAATTAGCAGTTGAATTAGAGGAAGAAAAAACTTTTGATGTGTTGCTTTGCACTGTGTCAGTGTCGTCATATTCGTTCACTCAATCACCCACCCACCCACTCACCAATAGAATGAGTGGATGAAAGAGCGAACGAATGGATGAATTTATAAATCGAGAGACATAGTTCTACATACCCGTGAACATCAATTGTATACGGTGAATACACTTTTATTATGGTTTATCGGCAATTCCAACAAGCAGGGTCGATGAATGATGGGATGGAGAAATTTATGAATGAATGATTGAGAAAATTAACAAATGAGTGAAATAATGTAGGTAAAATAACTGTTAAAGTTTTGACAACTAGTACTTAAATCAGCAATTTAAAACGTTTGGATGTGTCAGTTTGCACAGTGGAAATGGGTAGAAAATGAATCGCAGAAGTATCCTTTAAGATTTCCATCATAAAAGTGACATTACTGACATGGATTTCTGAAGACCTCTTACAAAATGCTATTTGGGAAACAAGGTCAGAAGTGGGGTTTATCATATGGAGACAAGCAGGAAGGCTTTTTCTATTTATTATTTATTCTTACCTTCTCCAGATAATCGACATTGATTTGAATGTAACTATTTAATTTCCTTGTTAACAAGGTCAGTGTGTTACATATTTTTAATGAATTGTCTTTCCATTAACTCCCTCACTCACTGTGTCCAGTAATTACATCCATATGTTGATCGGAAGATTGAGATTTTACTTCCAAGCTGACAAAGTCCGTATCCAAGTCTATTGTAGCAATTTTATTGTTTATTAACTTGACTGTTATTTTACCGTTATTCGACCAGGCTTCTTTAACAAACTTTTGTTTCTTTGCCATAAGTAATAGCTGTTCATTTTTTCGGGTCAAGTCCTCTCTTATCACGATTTGACTGCCTTTTAGGAGTTTTCGCTTTTTTATAACCTTTATTTTATCCTTTCTTTTAAGGAAGCGCACAATAATTGGTCTATTTTGAGATTTATTTTTATTCATATTATGCATTCCTACTCTATGTGCCATGTCTGTATCGTCACTGGTTCAGCTTGTATTTAATTTTTTATTAATGACGGAGCAAACTTTGTCCACGCATTCCTCCCATGTTTCCGTTTTCTTATCACCGTTAACTCCCCAAATTCGAATTGACGATTTCCTGGAATATTGTCCATTCCTATTTGCATGCACCAGGGCTTCAAATATTTCCTTCTCGTGAAATTTTTGTTCTTTTTCCATTTTGAGATATTTTTGTTGCACATTGGTTCGACTTTCACTGGCTTCCTTTTTTAAATTTTCAATTTCCTGCTTTAATTGTTTATTCTCCTTTTTAATTGAATTAATCTGCGTATCCAATGCATCACATTTCTGTGTCAATTTCTCAATGAATTTTTCCAAGCTACTGATGATTTCTTCTTTCGTAACTAAGTTGTCAATTTTTACAATGATTGTTTCTATCATGTCTTTGGATGGAAGTGTTTCAATCTTTTTTTTCCAAAGCCTCCAATCTGCTAAACATGGTTACTTCGATTTGATGTGCCATGATCTGTTGATCTTCAGTAAGTGCTTCAGTGCTCTCTTTTGCGTGTTCAACGTCAATAACCTCCTTCCGTTCTTTGTGTTTTTTTGTAGTATATTCTGCTTTTTTCGCTTTTTTTGGTTCTTTTGTCAATATTTCCTCAACAATATTGCCTACATCACTAGAAGATGAACCCGATTGTCAAGCTCTCTTTTTTTGTGTTTAGTCGGCATACAAATAGTGGAGAAAAGGCTGCAGACTGAAACTGCTGATCAATAAACTATTGTTCGATACTTTGTTCTAGTCTAAACTTTCACACATCAGCATGACATAAATTTTAAGAAAACGCACCAGAGCATAAATCACACATCTTAAACACAGGGGTGAGAATAGAGTTCATTGCACCATATGTTGGCATAACATCTAGGAGATTTGGTACAGCAATAATCAAAAACAAGAGCTTATCAGGTCTAAATCTTCTGATTTATCGTGTGGCGTGTCGTATAAAGAGAAAAGCAAAATACATTTTTTAACCCTTTGTGATGTATCCTGTAGCTGTTTAAAGCTATATACTTGGTAACACCTTAACACATATTTTTCACAGGTCTCTCAACACAATCCTTTGCTCAAAGTCAAGGTAACAAGATAACTTGCCTATACATCGAAATCCGATGAGAAGCAAGGAGGAGTTAATAACAGTTACTTTTCCCAGCAATTACAAACAAACAGCGTGCACATATTCTCCCTTGACTATCCAAAGGTTATCAGAACACTCTGTCAAATCATTTTACAACAAAAGAAGCCTCTTTAACAACATAAAATAAGAATAATCGACTCCTCCAAAAACAAGTTGCTGTTCTACATCCTGGTACTTCACATCCTCTTTAGTACAGTCTACACCTCATATTATTTTTATTAAAAACATCGCATACAGGGAACAGAAATTAACATATTCCCAATTATCACAATTCTTGTCTTATTTCATAATCCTTTCATAAACATTGAACATTATCATTTTCATCAAACACAACACACAGACAAGTTAAGCTACAGTGTTATTGACACTTTCATTGGTTATGCATTATTGGTGTCCAGAGGAAGGTTCCTTTTGATTTTGGATCAGCTAGCCAATTCAATATGGCTGCCGAGGTGGCCATATTTAATTAGGTTTCCGACCAATAACTAATGAATGCAGACTCAAATAAAAAATGTTTGGATGCATTATGGGTGTCTAGAGAATGATTCCTTTTGATTTGGTTATGTCCCCGAGAGACTTACTTACCCTTTTATGACACTGTTGAGGGCATATGCCATGCTTCGCATTGCTCGTTTTTTCTGCTCTCGAGGTTTAGTGGCGCTAGCAGCCCTACATATATAGGATGCTTGTGGCGGGAACTGTGCCACCTCTGTGCCACCTTAGGCAAGACATCATGTGTTGAACGTTAATTGGATTCAGATATATGTGCTGAAATTAATTTCCGATAACTATACTGCTTAAGGTTTGAATGTGCTGTTTCAGATATATGAGCTGAAATAGGTGAAACTGTATATCCACTGTTATGTACAGATTTGCTTTTTCTTCTGGCAGAATCAATTGAACTTTGCTGTTTGGTGCACAAGTGGGTGCAGAGTCTTGGCAATTGTATCCGGAAGACCCAACAGACCTGTTCACTGAAAGTTTTTGGTTATTCTATTTTTATTGTCAAACATGATGGATATTAGCCAGTCTAAAAAAACTATGTCTGGTCAAGGTGTGATAACTGTTGGAATGGAACCTTAGGATGAGTAGAATCGAATGGGCTGACAGAATTGCATTCGAATGGATACATAGGGTACATATAGTGTATCATAGGGTACAGTATGGGGAACTGAAAATGTGCTTAGTCATCATTTTTTTAACAATTAAAAAAACATTTCTTCTCCAGAACTGCCAACCCAATGAGCTCATTCCAAGAAAGGCTCAGAGCTATGTTTCTGAGGTGAAAGTTGAACGAATACTGAAATTCTAAATGCAATTTTTAGCTTGACTTGACAAAGTCAAGACAAGCTATTGCCATCACGCGTGCGGAAGTCTGTGAGTCTGTTCACATTTTTCTTTAGCACAGGCTACACCCCACAGTTCTTGTCTGATCATCACAAAATTTCATATGCAGGTTTGGGGTCATGTCTAGATGAGAACATCCCCTTTTGGTCACGATCGGTCAACCGGTATGGCTGCCTGAGCCCAAAACCCGAAAACCATTAGCACAGTCTACAGGTTGTATTTATGAAGGGATTTCATTGTAACTTGGTAGGATGCCTCTGTATAATGTTTAGATGAGAACGTCCCCTTTTGGGCATGATCTGTCAACCGTGATGGCTGCCCAAGCCCGAAACCCAAAAACTTTTAGCACAATCTGCAGGTCATGTTTAATAAGGAGGGATTTCATTGTAACTTGGTAGGATGTCCTTATGATGTCTACATGAGAATTTCCCCATTTGGGTGTGATCTGCCAACCGTGACGACTGCCCGAGCCCAAAATCCGAAAACCTTTAGCACAGTCTACAGGTCATATTTATTGAGGAATTTCATTGTAACTTGGTGGGTTGACTTCATATAATGTCTAGATGAGAAAGTCCCCTTTTGGACGTGATTGGGCAACTGTGATGGCTACAGGGGCGCGAAGCCCGAAAACCTTTAACACAGTCTACAGGTCATATTTATGAAGGGATTTCATAGTAACTTGGTAGGATGACTCCAAATAATGTCTAGATGAGAACATCCCATTTTGATCGCGATCATTCAGCCTTGATGGGTGCCCAAGCCCAAAAACCTTTAGCATAGGCAAAAGGTCATATTTATGGAAGGATTTCATTGTAACCTATTAGGATGACTCCATAAAATGCCTAGATGATGACATCCCATTTTGGTCGTGATTGGTCAACTGTGATAGCTGCAGGTGCCCGAAGCCCGAAAACCTTGAGAACAGTCTACCGGTCATATTTATGGAGGGATTTCCTTGTAACTTCGTAGGATCACTCCAGATGATGCCCAGATGAGATTGACCCCTTTGGTTGTGATCATTCAACCATGATGGCTGCCCGAGCCCGAAGCCCGAAAACCTTTAGCACAGTCTACAGGTCATATTTATGAAGGGATTTCATAGTAACTTGGTAGGTTGACTTCATATAATGTATAGATGAGAATGTCCCCTTTTGGACACGATTGGGCAACTGTGACGGCTACAGGGGCCCGAAGCCTGAAAACCTTTAGAACAGTCTACAGGTCATAATTATGAAGGGATTTCATTGTAGCTTGGTAGGATGACTCCAAATAATGTCTAGATGAGAACATACCTTTTTGGTCGTGATCATTCAGCCTTTATGGCTGCCGGAGCCCAAAGACCTTTAGCATAGTCAAAAGGTTGTATTTATGGAAGGATTTCAGTGTAACTTGTTAGGTTGACTCCATGTAATGCCTAGATGATGACATCCCCTTTTGGTCGTGATTGGTCAACTGTGATGGCTACAGGTGCCCGGAGCCCGAAAATCTTGAGCACAGTCTACAGGTCATATTTATGAAGGGATTTCATAGTAACTTGGTAGGTTGACTTCATATAATGTCTAGATGAGAATGTCCCCTTTTGGACATGATTGGGCAACTGTGACGGCTACGGGGGCCCGAAGCCCAAAAACATTTAGAACAGTCTACAGGTCATAATTATGAAGGGATTTCATTGTAGCTTAGTAGGGATGACTCCAAATAATGTCTAGATGAGAACATCCCCTTTTGGTCGCGATCATTCAGCCTTGATGGCTGCCCAAGTCCAAAAACCTTTAGCATACCGTAGTCTATTGGTCCTATTTATGGAAGGATTTCATTGTAACCTGTTAGCTTGACTCCATAAAATGCCTAGATGATGACATCCCCTTTTGGTCATGATTGGTCAACTGTGATGGCTTCAGGGGCCCGAAGCCTGAAAACCTTGAGCACAGTCTACAGGTCATATTTATGAAGGGATTTTATTGTAACTTCGTAGGATCACTCCAGATGATGCCCAGATGAGAATGTCCCCTTTTGGTTGTGATCATTCAACCATGATGGCTCCCCGAGCCAAAGCCCAAAAACCTTTAGCACAGTCTACAGGTCATATTTATGAAGGGATTTCATTGTAACTTGGTAGGTTTAACTTCATATAATGTCTAGATGAGAACGTCCCCTTTTGGACACGCTTGGGCAACTGTGACAGCTACAGGGGCCCCAAGCCCGAAAACCTTTAGCCCAGTCTACAGGCCATATTTATGAAGGGATTTCAATGTAACTTGATAGGATGACTCGTTTTGGAATATTTCACTGTAACTTGGTAATTTTCATTGATATACCTTAACTGTGAGGGCCACATGCATTACTGTGAGGTCATATTAACCCACCCCTCAGCTCTTTAGTACAGTGTACACCTCATATTATTTTTATCAACTAGAGTCGATCCATCGCCAGGGGGTGCGATACCCCCGCAATCCATCGCCAGGTGGTGTGTTACCCCCGCACCAATACCTGAGGGTGAGCAAGGTCAACAATGTGACATCTTGGTGTTCAGAACAAACAAAAACAAACAAATACCCCCGCCTTTCAGCTGGTAATGTTTTAAAGTGCATGATGTAAGTGAGGCATACATGTATTCTCGATATTAAGAGAATATGAGACATTGAAATCAACCAAGGACATCAGAAAAGTTTTCATATTAATTAAGAGCAGTAAATGTGTTGCTCAGCTACTACGGTGGGGAATCACGTGGTTTCGAGTTGAATGGCCGGGGAGTTCAGAAACAGGAGAAGAATCGAGGAAGAAAGGTAATACACTGGATATGACATATTAAATAGTATTTTGGCAGCAACAAGCATATAGGATACTATTTTTCAAACAAACTGACACCTCTTATGTGTCCAAACTCACAGTAGTTTTCTATAACATTCTGACAAAAGTTGCCAGTTGGAGGATTTTCCACGATGTGTTCACTGGTGTATTCAGTTCATTGTATTCAAAACTGTAAGAGGAGTTGATTACAGCATGAAGGTACTCTCTATTGAAAATAGCACTCAAATTATTCTAAGTCGAGAAAGGGAAATAACTGTGGAAAAATAAAATTTTTGTGAAACTTTCTCATGTTGCACATCTTCATTGTGTGTACGATCACATCCTTAAGTTTCAGCTATCCGCTGAAAATGTTGTGAGTCAAGAAAGGGAAATAACTGTGGAGAAACAAAATTTTCACAAGACTTTATACATGTTGCACATCTTCCTTGTGTGTATGATCATATCCTGAAGTTTCAACTATGTGAATTGAAAAGTGGGGGAGGAGTTGATTACAGCATGAAGGTAGCCTCCATTAAACAATTTTGCGACGGAATTTCTAAGTCGATGAAGGCCATAATTTTGAGAAAATAAAATTTTGCAACAAACCTTATAGATGTTGCATATCTTCAATGTGTGTGTAATCACATCATAAAGTTTTAGCTCACTGCATTCAAAACTGTAAGAGGAGTTGATTACAGCATGAAGGTACGCTCTATTGACAATAGCAAAAAAAAAAATACCTGAAAATTTTTTAAAATCTGTGAAAATTTTCCAAGTCGATCAAGGCCATAATTTTGAGCAAATAAAGTTTTGCAACAAACGTTATAGATGTTGCATATCTTCAATGTGTTTGTAATCATATCCTAAAGTTTCAGTTCACTGCATTCAAAACAGTAAGAGGAGTTGATTACAGCATGAAGGTACTCTCCATTGAAAATAGCACTCAAAATATTCTAAGTCGAAAAAGGGAAATAACTGTGGAAAAATAAAATTTTCGTGAAACTTTATACATGTTGCAAATCTTCATTGTGTGTATGATCATATCCTTAAGTTTCAGCTATCCGCATTTAAAACTGTGAGAGGAGTTGATTACAGGATAAAGGGACCCTCTATTGAAAAGAGCACTAAAAATGTAAGTCAAGAAAGGGAAATAACTGTGGAGAAACAAAATTTTCGCAAGACTTTATAGATGTTGCACATCTTCATTGTGTGTATGATCATATTCTGAAGTTTCAACTATGTGAATTGAAAAGTGGGGGAGGAGTTGATTACAGCATGAATTGTGTGTATGATCATATTCTGAAGTTTCAACTATGTGAATTGAAAAGTGGGGGAGGAGTTGATTAGAGCATGACGGTACCCTCCATTAAACAATTTCGCGACGGAAGGACTGACGGACAGATGAACTGATGGACTGACAGACTTTCGGACTGACGGACACGAGGAATCCAATATACCCCCGCTAGGCGGGGGTATAAGAACATAGCATACAGGGAACAGAAATGAACATATTCCCAATTATCACAATTCTTGTCTTATTTCATAATCCTTTCATAAACATTGAACATGTCACTGACTGATTCTAGTCTTTACTTTAGTTAATGGGTTAAATTTGTGTCAAATTTTCGGAGGAAATTCTGCCAAAGTGTTTTTGCACCTTTGCTGAAGAAGTTTTTTTCCTATTTGAGAGATCTAATCAGAACTTCTCTAATTTTGCCAATATTTTGAGTCTGGATTACCACTCTCATGGGATATCAGTTTTCATGATTCATTAAGTTACAGGATATTGCCCGATTTCTTTACCATTCAAGGATAATGAACAGAAAGTTTGTAGCACAGTTGCATGCTAGACAGCTATTGATTGTAATGAGATAAAGACTAACTGACTCTGATTTTTAATACTTCAGTGATTTCTAGAAGTTGGGTTCTTGATACTGTTTCTGGTTTGGACAGCCAATTCAATTTTATATGCCTGCAAATTGCCAATGCCTTTAGCGGTATCCTGCAGCTCAATGAGCAGTAATGCTGTTATCAATCTTGTTGTTATGCCTTAACCTGTTGTGCTCACTTTCACCATATATGGAGGACAGGGATATGTGCTTGTATGTGAGAAAATTTAATAAGACAGATCACAACTAGGTGGAGTATGGGGGACTGGAATCAATGACCTGTGTTGGAGCTTTTCCTGTATTTCCGAAGTGCTGAATGCGCGTGTGAAAGGTCATTGATTCCTTTTCCCCTGTACTCTACACCAAGTTGTGTTTTGTATTTATAACATGTTTCCACTTGAATATAGTGAATAAGGCTGATATTTTTTAAGAAAAATATCACTGACAGTCTGTTTATATTCTTGTTTGACAACATTTTGTGTCATTGCATTTAATTCACATCATAACGTCACACAGATGCATAATCAGATACATTCTTACATGTAGGCCAGATTCCACACTTGGTGTTTATAGCACATTTCTCAAAGTTTTGTATCAGGTAACATTGGATACATACAGCATCCAATTATAAAATATAATTTATAACAGTTTTAACTCTATCATATGTTTAATTGGAAAGATTTCTCTTGAGTTCTTTCCAACAGTTAATCAGATGATAATGTTAATCCGCACTTGCCAGAATGTGTAGAACATGATAACAAAATATGTTACAATAGACATGATCAACAGAATGTTGGTTAACTCCCATTGCAAAGATTGGTGACCATTTTCTTCACAACGAAACAAGGAAATACACAGCTAATCTAAATTCCAACAGGAATAATTTGTAGGATAATTCTAAGACAATATATCTCTTGTCATGTCCCTTGACATGGGTAGCCAATAGATTTTTTTAATTGTGCATGTTTATGTCTGTGTGTTGTGGCGGTGTTGGGGGGGGGGGGGGGGTCTCTCTCTGTCTATGTCTGTGTGTATGACTGACCTCAGCAAAATTAAAAAAGATGGCAAGAAGTTATGAAGTTCACAAATGCTGAGGACAATGTGAGATGATTTGTCTTGCATAATAAACAGGCCTGCATATTCAAGTCAGAGTAAAATACAAAGATCAAATGTTAAATTGTTGACAAATAGTGACTCAGCTTTAACTTATGAAGGTATAATCATCAGTTAACTGTCAGAGTATAGGGGGTTAATACATTACGGGACATGGAAGATCTACATTTTCATTAGTGGCACAGTCAACACCCAGGGGCTGCCATCTGAACCCTGATTTGAACGTAAGTCTTGCTATTTTATCAATGCCTCATTTGCTTGGAATTGTTCATGCTCCTGAAAGGGCCAATGACTTGAATATTCACAGGTGATCAACGCTAACTGAAAAGATAATTTATATACATGCATAATGGAAGATATGGTACAATTACTTGCAACTTCATCAGTAGTCCAAGGACATATAGCCTATATAAAAATGTAGGTTTCATTGTCTTATTATAGCTTCGTCATTTTAGTGTTTACTGTACTTAGTAGTTTATATGGGAGTTGTGGGGAGTGATTAGGGCAGTTGGGTGGGATGTGTTGGGGTTAGTTTTGATTAGGACTCTGTTAGTATTTACCTTATGTTATCTTGGGGTGACGGAGGTGGGGCAGTCTTGCCGTGTCTTTAGAATTAGGATTGTAATCATCCTATATGTCGTCCAGCTGTCACGTCCTGGTGTTATACTCTAATTCTTATACCCACCCGGTTACTTAGTCCCCCCCCCCCCCCTCCACCACCCTCCTCCATTTATCATTCACAACATGGAAGTATCTTGACATTTCAAAATTCCAGTTTCTTTAAATTTTTTGCGAAGGGTATATTAATATCAGGTTTTACCAGGAGTTAGGACTTACTAGAATGCTTTTCAGAATTTGTCTAACAGTATTCATTTTTACCTTTTGCTTTCTACTTTTACCCTGGTTTCTTTTCTTTTCGGGTTGTATTACACACCCGTTTAGTCAGAATTTGGCTTACGAGAACTTTTATAGCCACATTCCATTTCTTTTGTAGTCTGTGTGTATTTTTTCTTGTTGTGTCTGTACCCCGAAAGCTAGGTGAAAATTGTTTTTTTCCTGTGCTGTTTGAGCATTATTTAGACGAATCTATATAAAAATTGTAAAATTAACACATCCTGGCAAATAAAACTTCTGTATTACTTATTACAGAAAATTTGCATTGAATTTCCCTCTTCCTTTAGTCAGTTGAAGTATTTGATTTGTTCTATTTATGAGCTTCATGAGGTCAAAATGATAAAACTGCAGTCTGAATTGGTGGGGTATTACAGACTTTATCAAGTTGAAAATTGAGGAATTGGAACATTTTTATGCAAATTGTTTTTCAAACTAATAATAGTAAATCTTGCATGGTCAATATTAAATGTATCTTTTGAATATTCAACATGAGCAATAGTTGAAACAAGTTAGGTCTTTCACAAGCATTTGTCTCTATACAGTCAAAACTTGCAAACATGAAGTAGGGTTTCTTGAGTAACCCAGATAACTTGATGTTAACATGTGAAAAGCTCTGTTTTACTGGTAAAATAGGACCCAGTCTCCAATGCTTGGGATGGAGGTCCTCTAAAATGGATGACATGGGTATAAACTACTGACTAAACTTGACTTTATCTCCATGTTGCAGTCATGGTTGGCCATTGTTCAGAAGGGTGTAACCTTAAACACCAATAAATAAATAAATAAATAAATAAATAAATAAATAAATAAATGCTGTCCATTAGTCCTGAGCAAATGCCTATATAACTAGAGAAACAGAATGTACTGTTAACAGTAAATATGAGTCGGTGTGAAAATGTAGAAAGCCTCAAAACTAAACTACATAGAAAGAGAATTTATAGAGACTTATTTTCAGGGAGTAAAATTGTCTTAAAGAATTCAAAAATAGGTTTTTGTAAGAAGTATTGAATGATTTTCATTCAGGAATCAAATCAAATTTTCAAGAAACCAGAAATAACTTCTGGCACACCATTTCACATGTTCTAAAATAGAATCAGAAATGGATTTTGAAGAAATTAAAAAATAACTTATTGTGTACTGTGCATGAAGTGTTTCATGCAAAAAAACTAAATGTTTTGCAGAAAATCCTGAAATTCTGCACCAATTGATCCCCCCCCCCCCCACCCCCCCCCCCCCCCCCCCAACTCAGATTCCATACTTTGTATTGTTGGCTCCAGGTTCATATGTCTTATATGCAAGTGTGTACTGCTTTAAAATCCTTACTCCACACCCTGTTTCAAAATTTTTTGCTCTACCCACTTCTGGGGCATTTAAATTTACATATAAACTTTAGGATTGCTTTAGGTTCTAAATAGTGATTACCTATATCTCTGCAATATGCAATCAATAACCAAGGGGTAACTCAAAGATTTTGTCACATATTTTGAACTACCTGGGTGGGTACCAATGAATTTCATCTTGATATTCAAAGGTTTCAATATGATAGTCATACTATGCTTGAGATATCACCATGACCATCTTTCAAAATTTGTGGCTCTGTCTATTTTTTTTGGCCTTAGATTATAAATGTAATTTCCAGCAGCTATGAAAAATACACTCAGTGACCGCTGAGTAACCCTAGTGATCTTGACTCATGTTTTGAACCTCCAGTGCATTTCTACTCATTAGGTGTTGGTCCCAGACCAGCAGGTCATTCCATGCTTGAGATATGAGCATAACCCACTTTAAAAATGTTTGGCCCTGCCTCCCCATGGGAACCCTGTGTAGTGAAACAGTGCTTGTGTTACCCTTCCTTGGTGAAAATCATTCCAAGACGGTATAAGTTTATAAATTTAATCAGGAATGTAACGAATCAGTCGGATGATACTGATCTACAAAACATTTCCATAATTCTGCAAATATGGATCACCTTTGAACAGAACAGACAGCACTGCATTCAATGTCTTACATTATTAAATCAGACATGTACTTGTGAGCAAAATCGAATGTAAACAAAATATATGGGAACCTGCATTCCGTAACCAGTTATCTCACGACTGTTCCCCAGAATCAACTATTGGAAACTGAATTTGGCAGGAAACCAGTGTGGATGGAGTTGTTAGTCATGCAAGTGCAGTGAAGTAGTGAGCGGCGTTCACCCATTCATTCTATCCCAGGCATACCACTAATTATGGTGCAATTTTGCCAAAGAAACAATCTGTTCAAGGACAGTCGCTTTCACCTCTCTCACTGCGGATCTTCAGGCATTGGCGCCCGAATTTTAACTTAGTGCAATATGAGGAAATTTCTTCAAAAATCTTCTTCAATTCCACCAATGACAGTGCTTTCATATTTGGTATACAACATCTCTAGGGGGGTCAGATTGAAGTTTGTTCAAATCCCGTCTCTGGGTTAATATCTGGGCTCTCTATTGGAGACGGAATTTTAACTTAGTACAATATGAGGAGATTTCTTTAAAAATCTTGTTCTTCAGTTCCACCTGTCAGAATTCTTTCATATTTGGTATACAAGGGTCCCCAGGGGGCCTGGGGGCACTCACCTGACATGGTAGCCTAAATATCAACCCAGGGAATTGATTTGAACAAGTTGCATCTGCCCATCCTGAGAAAAGCTTATACCAAATATCAAAACATTCTGACCGGTGGATCTGAAAAAAAAAGATTTTAAAAAAAAACTTTGTAGTGGTTGCCTAAATGGGGGCATGAGGACACCATGTACTAAGGCGTACTGCACATCGATGGTGCACATGTCTACAACCACTGTAACCCTGCTTGAGAGGAGTTTGAACAGAGTTAGAATGTAGAGGAACTGACAGTTGCTCTACGATGCTATGTGGTTCTCTCCGGGTACTCTGGCTTCCTCCACCTGTAAAACTGTCACGGTCACCATTAGCCATTGTGCATAAGTATGTGACCTTAAACACCAATAAATAAATAAATAATATTTTTAATGAATATTCCTCATATTGAACTAAGTTATAATTCAGGCTCCCATAGGGAGCCCAAATATGAACCCAGGGACTTGGCTTGAACAAACTAACGCTCACCTCCCTAAGGATGCTGTATACCAAATATCAAAAGATTCTGACTACTGGCCCTGCATTTAAAATGTCCGTGGATTGCACAGAAAATTGCATGGAATTCCTTGGAAATTAATTCCGTGCAGTATTCGGACAGTTTCCGTGGTGCTCTTTGACCAAGGAAAAATGAAAACTATGGAAAGTTCTGATAGTTTCCATGAAAAAGTTTGTGCATTATATTCCATGGTTGTCCATGGACTTTTACCATGAAGTATTTGGACAAATTCCATGATTTCTGTCCACGAAAAGTCTCCTCCATGGAAGTCCAGTCAGTTCCATGGAAAAGACTGAATATAAGATTCCATGCTTGTCCATGGATATTCTCCATGGAGTATTTGGACGAATTCCATGGTTTCTGTCCATGGAACTTCAGACAACTTCCATGGAAAATGCTGAACATAAAATTCCATGCTTGGGCATAGATTTTCTCCACAGAGTATTCGGACAAATTCCATTGTAAATTTTGTCCATGGAAGTTCTGACACTTCCATGGAAAAAGCTGAACATAAAATTCCATGCTTGTCCATGGATTTTTACCACGGAGTATTTGGACAAATTCCATGTTTTGGGTCCATGGATTTCATGGAAAATTTAAAGAGGTGACCTGGAAATACATACCATGCAAGAAGACTGACTTTCCATGGTTTTCCCTGGTCATTGAGAATGTAAATCCAAGGGGTTCAGGGTCATGGATTGAGGGTCTTGCTTTGTTTTTCTCGTGAGGGAGGGGAGCTCCGATTGCCTCTGAAAAAATAACCGTTGAACCCCCTCCACCAAATATCACACTTTTTGAACAAATAAAATCGTTCTATCCTCCATCACCCCACGTGAGTATTTTCCAACTGCTACCGGAGTGTTTCCAAATGTTCGTTGTTTTTTTTCCAGGCTTGGGAGCTAATACACCCCCAAACCCCCTCCCTCTATTGCCAAGCCCCCAACGAAACTGGTACACCCACGGATTACACAGAAATGATATAATGCTTAACTTTTATTTCCTACACTTTGATAGTAAACATTCTGTGGCTTTGCAGATGCTTCTACTTAAGTCTTGGTTGCCTATTAGGGCAGCTAAGAAATACCTAGAAACAACTGACAAGGCACCTAGAATCTGACTTAAAAAGTTACCCCAAAAGTTGGTTGCTTGTGGCACCTGTTCTATCTTTTGCAATGAAATTAAGTGAACAGACAAAGTTATTCCTCTAAGGATTAAGCATATGCTCTACTTTTGAAGAAGTAATAAAGAATTATGAGTTTTACCTCTGAATTTTGATGCAGTGCATGGCACTTGGCAATTTTCAGGGTAAGGGAATGGTATCTGCAGGGCAAATCCAAGATAAGTATCGGCGTTTAAAATTTTTTGGCAGTTTTTAAGGCAAAGGCCTGGTACTTTTAGGGCAACTGCAAGTTAGGTAAGGCTACTTTTTTTTTACAAAACATTTTCAAAGCAGTTTAAAAATTGCCTCTGGAACTAAATCCACTACCGAATAGACAAATGATGTAATCTGATACCTGTAGGATGCACAACTCTACACATCAAAGTAAAACACTAATTGATGACTATATTTTTATTGAATATTCCATGGTTTGCACACAATTTTTGGGAGTAAATTAAACTCCCAAACTTTTACAATTTTCTAGTACTTTTCAGTTGCATGTGAATGTTTATTGAAACAGGTAGAATACCATATCCCCTTAAAATCGCAAACTGTACACCATTTTCAATACTGATTTGTCCAAACTTTGTTGGTGAGCCCATAAAATAATTTTTTGGTGTGGTACATTCTTAAAAACATACACCACAGCAAAATATTATTTTATGGCCTTGCCATCCAGTTTTGTTTGGATGGAGATTATCAGCTTCCGGGCATGGATGCTGCAAACAGGACTAGGGCTGTCATGATTAATCAATTGTCGATCGGTCACACCAAAATCGATTAGTATTTTTCGTTGTCGAAGATTTGATAAATTCTACCCTGTTTCATACGTTTAATAATTTTTAAAAAATTTGATGAAAAAACTATTGTTTCTAAAAGGTAATCTTGATTACTACACTGACGGTTCAGAAGTTCAGAACTACAAAGCTTTGAATGTACGTAAAAGAGGATCATCTTCGTTGTTTACTTGAGGTAGGTCAACTGACCTGAACTTCATTTTTAATGACTTCAAAGAGAGAGAGGTGGGGGGGGGGGGGGGGGGGGGGGGGTGTCATCTAGGTATGATTAATCGATTATTATCAGTTATTTGTGATGATTAATCGATTGCTAAATTAAAAAATCATGACAGCCCTAAACAGGACTCGGATTATTTGTGTGTGTGGGGGAGGGGGGGGGGGGGGGAGGGGGCTGGTGTCCACCTCTAGATTTGCAATTCTGATTACCACTACATAATTTCCGAGAGGGAAATTCAACAATTAGCACTACCCCCATCCCACCCACACAAAATTTTCCCTTTATACACCCCCTTGACTAAATTATCTAACTGGGGGTTCTTGGTAGTTACAAATTCCAACTACAAATCTATTGGAGGTGGGGGGAGGGGGGGGGGTGGAGGATGATTTTTTTTTACTTCTTTTCAATCAGTATTTGGAGGCCATTCACTACTTTTCAGTCCAAAAACTCCACATTTTAGCCAAATTTTGGACATCATGTTTGGAAAAATTCCACTGGCAACTTGTCTGAAATTTCCAACTTTATCAAATTCAGAGCTTTGAATTTCCAACTATTGTAAATTTGATGATTGTTGGGGGAGGTTGTTTGTTTGTTCCATGATTTAAAAAGAGAAGTTCATTACACTTTCAGCTTGTGTTCATCTGACTCATCGAAAAAGAATGGAAACAGTGTCACTCAAAAGAGTGCACAGCATGCACCTGGAGCAACAAAAATAATATTTTTCAAGACTTTCCAGTTCAGCCTAAAGAAAACCAGCATTTCCCACGGAATTTTCAAGGCCTGGAAATTGGAAACCATTTTGTTCATTTTCCAGTATTTCATAGTTTCAAGCAGTAGGGTGCTAAACCTGCATTGTGTCTCACTGGCTTCAGCGCTTCCTCAAGCTAGATATTTATCATCATTGCTGTTTTAGCAGTGTACTTTTTGTTGACCATTTCTGAAAAGAAAAGTAATATGTCCGAGTGCTGAAAAATACTTTAGAAGAACTGAAGAAAAAAACATTAATCATGATGAATGTATGAAAAATGCCAATAGCAAGAAATAATGAATGAAAAATACCTGCATTAAGAAATAAGGTTTAGGAGCAAGCAAAATTTATAAAGAACCCAAATCACAACCTGATAAACATCTTTGTTTCAAAGGTGAAATGTACTATCAAGTCAGTGTACCTGTGGGTTCATGAGATTTCTTTTGAGAATCCCGTCCCATGCCTTGCAAGAACTGAAATTCAATTTAAAAGAATTTGCCTCATATTGCTTGAAGTTCAAATTTGGGCTACTAAAGGAAGCCAAAATAAGCACAGGCACTTGATTTTAATTTCAACAAATTTCAATGTGAACCTCTTATGGACACTTTAAACTAAATATCAAAAGATTCTGACTGCAGCGCTGCTGTTTTCAAAATTTTCCGTAACCCATTTATCATTCACCTGGTCTGAGCTTTGGTAACTCATCGTTCGTTCCCCTGTTCTTGATTCAGGTCACCAATTAGGTAACCTAAATATATTTTGTGTTGCAACTATTCTGATATATGAACTGTTGTATCATACCCAAGTTCTTGCTCATATGGGCAATATACTGATGAAGAAAGAGGAGTCCTTAGGAACAATAATGAGGCTGTGTTGCAGCAATCCAGATACAAATTAGTTGCAATTATAGCCTAATCCTGGCATTGGCTAGCATGCTGCAGAAGAGTATGGCACCCACAATCACTATTTGTAGCGGAGACATGAATAATAGAATTATTACCATTTCCTGATTTTGTACCTATGCTTCATCCTAAGAAGAACAAGTTTAAAATGATGTTGAGCATCAACCAATTATCAGCATAGGTGTTTGTTTGCATATGCCTGAAGTACAGCTGCTCTGTTGGCAAATAACATCATTCCACCATTCATTCATACTGGATCGTTCAACTTTTTGAAAATTTTGCGTGACCCGGCGACAATTTGGCGCGACACACTTATCGTTTGTGTGCTTTTCATTTTAGGTAACTTCCACGCAAGCCAAATGCCCATTCGCCAAAAATCGACAGGCCTGGACTGCAAGTTCAGAATAAGAACATTATAATTCTCACACTGCAGTGAGTTAAAACTTTGACTCTCATAAGAAGACCCCCATTTTAAACCCAATATGAATTCATGGACTATGAACCCAGGGACTTTCAGTCTGAGCCTCCCACCCCCACACCAAATATCAAAAGATTCTGACTGGTGGTGCAGAATAAGAATTTTGAACAAATCTCATACTGCAGTAAGTTAAAATTTGTACTCGCATAAGCCCAAATGGGCCGTGAGCTGCGAAAAGGGACCTTACAGGATATCCAATGAAAACAGAGAAAGACGTCAAAAACGAACGACGTAAAAATTGTGGGCGTGATCAAATACGTTTTATAAACACACGCGGCTTTTATTTTTTTCTTTCCATATGAGGAATGCACTGATTTAATGTATTTAATAAATTAAAACTGGTTACCATAACTAAATAAATGTTTTATGTCAGAGATAGAATCAGACTCTCAAAACATTCTCTTGAATTCTGATGAATTGAAGAGTTCTTTGCCAACGAAATAGCCGAGGCGACAGTGCAG